>CM057145.1:4868312-5468312 GCA_029964075.1 Patiria pectinifera
TCGAATTTCAACGGAGACCAAAAAAGCTTGTCAACTGCATTCATTTAGAAATGTAAAAGTATTTTGTATTCAACAGGTTTATAAGAAACATTGTACTGTAGGTATTATTAATTAATGTCCAACTGCATTGCCCAAGATAACTTTTGCCGCTATAAGGCTTTAAAGCTCTATGGGCCCCAAATGTTGCCACAAATGTTTTAATATTGTTATAATACCGCATATTGTTTTATTTCCGCCTCATTAAAGTTATTCACAGTTCTAAATTCTTACTCAAAAGTCAAAATGATGTGATTTGTTTTGATTCAACAGGCTTGAAGATGATGAAATCACAGACGTGTTGACAGAGAAAGGTGTGAGAAGATCAACGATGCAGTATTCCCACTTTGATTGGTCAAAAGTGCCACAAGCTGAGGAGAGGAGATTGAACAAGACATCCAATGCTGCAGACAAGGCACAGATTATAACAGTCAGGTTTAGATGAGTCTTCACTGCACATTCCGTGTATCATTATATTCATCACTACTTAGGCCCCCCCCCAAAAGTCTCCGGTTTCTGGTATGCGCACGCATCGCCGTAGCCATGCGCGTCGGCATAATTTAAACGTTTTTTTTTTCAATGTAAGATGTCTCAAAACCGCCAAACTCACTGGCTTGACTGGAATCCTGCTGCTGCACAATTTTAACATGTTTTTAGATAGGGTTACGATCGAGTATAAGCTTTATGTGGCCTCTCTGCACTCCCATATATTTTGCACTAAATTTAGTCGGGCACCATTTGCAGAGTGTTGTAATTTTGTAATTGTGCGTCTGGAAGCCAGACTGACGGAGCGATGGTCGTGTATCTGGAACCTGTAAACGCTTTTTAATTAGCTCAATATACTTCTCAAGCCTTGTGACCTTACTGAGGTCACCTCAAGCTGCACTCTGAAGGATATGTTGTGAGTTTTAAGTGGATCGAAGCGTCATCTGCAACATCAGCCGACATTTGAAGAGAAAAAAAGTTGGGTAAAAAAAAACAACAACACACCAGCGTCGCCACACCACTCTTGGGGCAAGCTCGATCCATACCAGAAACCGAAGACTTTTTTTGGGCCTTATGATGCCGTCAGTTTTTATACAATTAAGGCACTGTAAGTACGTGTACTTGATGTGTATTATACTATAGTGAGTTTATAAAGGGAGTTGAATGTATTGAAACATTTCTCTAACAAATGTTAGAGCAATTATGCTTCAATTACAGGGTTTACTGAAGTTAAAACATGTCAAACGTGAAATCAAATGAACTGTTACAAAGGCACTCCTTTGTCATTGTTAATCCTGTTAGGGGTCATTCAAAATTTTCGATGTTTTAATTTTCGATTTTTTTTTTCAAAAATGGGGGGGGGTTTCAAATTAATTTATTGAAATTTTTGTTGATAAAAAAATAGAAAATAAAAGCTCTTAGTACTTGCCAATTCAACTCTCTGCATTCCGATTCGTAAACCCTTTGCCCGTACCACACTACACGGGTACAGTATGCATCCGGTACATGTACAATGTACCGTGTATACGTCCATCGGAGCATCATATGCATGGGGACCAGTGAAGTAAAAAGTGCGTAAAATCAGTGCACCGAGCAAATGGATTGGGATACAAGGGTCATTTTGTCTTAATACACGCCACTAGTGTCAGTTACGAATCGCAACAATGAAATAAACCTACTTGTGTTCAAGACTACTTAGGCAACCTGCATATGCATGCGCATGGTATATCTGCGTGCAATGAATATGGCAGAGCCCACACATCTGGAAAGCGCGAGTTGAGAGTTCAAATTTTTTTCTCTCAAATACGACTGCAATTTGTGAATAAACTTCATGAACAATGGGAGTATTACACCTCTTTTCACCAAGACAAAAGTTGATTTTTTTTTAGAGCGAGCTGATACTTATTATTATCGTTTAGAATGGACTAATTTTACGCGTTTCCAGGTGGATTCCTTATACGTACAGAAATGCCAGTGGGCCGTGTTGTTGGTAAAGTGCTGTATACGGACTGCAGCTGCATTCTGCTGTCACTGAACTGGACATTCGTTGTTTTTTTAGTAGAAAATCAATATTTTAAGATCAAAAATTGGGGTGGGTGGGTGGGTCCAAACAATTTTGAAAAAAAAATATTGAAACTTAAAAACATCGAAATTTTAAATGGCCCCTTACTTGTGGCCCGAATTTTGATTTGAATTGTGGTTTACTAGATTTTGCACTGGCAACCATTGGTGTCTAATAAACTCCTTCATTGTCGACTTCCAGGCCAAAAGTCTGTAATTCAAAATCTTAAAATTTCGAACTCAAAGTCTGAATCCCAGAATAACAGATTCACCCAAAAACCTATTCCATAAAAAGCACATTAGTGTTAGCCATTATATTGGCAAAAGCAATGAAAATGGCTGTTGCTTGTACCAAGTAAACAGTCGTTTGTTGATCAAAAGAAAGCTTGGTTTTGATTTGTTTTCTTTACGCAAGATATTGCAATTTGTATTATAAGCTTTGTAAAATGTGTCAGGTAAGTGTTTTCTTTTCCACTTTTTTTTTATGGAATATTACATTGGAAAAAGGTCCATGTGTGAGCACTGAACATTGTGGCATTGTCCATTGAAAACTTTCACACGTTTTGCCACCCGCTAGAAAATTTGGTATTTGCAACGATATGTCCGATTCATATCAGTAGTGTATACATTTTATCAAGACATTGGCAGAAATCTCGTACATGTATGAACCTATTGCAACAAAAAAGTCAGAGAAGTTAACAAGGGCAGACCCCCCTAGTGAAACCCCAATTATGGATGTTAAGTCTAAACCACCACATAACAAGGCATTGAAATACTGATATGACACTTTCATTGACGGTTTCTTTAATAAAACAGTTGACAAGGCAGTTCATTTCAAAATGCATATATTTTGTTATCGCCAGGTCAAGATATATTTTAATACATTAATGATGAAATGACAGTAATTATCAATGCAAATATATTTTCAATGTGGTCAACCATTTCATGATTGACAATATCTCTTACGTACGTATAGGCATGATGGCTGATCTGGTCAATGTGGAGGATTTTTCCTGAGTCACACAACTATTTTTTCCTGAAGTTCCTTATCTAGCAATTTTTTTTTTTTTTAGAAACTAAAGTTAGCTTCTTCAAACTCTTGCAACACAACCAGTTTGTACTTCATGCGAATGCGATGCAAATTTGACGTCACAAAGCATTTGCTGTTCAATTCAGTGGAGTTGAAATGTGTTCAACTTTTGCGAATTTGCAGCGCGAAAACTTGCCCTGACGTCACAAATCCACGTTCGCGTTCGCAATGAGTACAAACCGGTCTTCATACAAATCTTTGTTTTGTGATGCACAATATTGTAAAGAATCATCTCCAAGAGAACCAAAATTGACAAAACAAGTGTAACTTTCACAAAACAAATGCTATCATTGATTAATACACTCAAGGTTATTCACTACACAATACTCTCCGACACCACAAAACATCACACCTGTTTAAAACTGTAGTGTGTACAGCTTCATCAATCTGCATGTAAGCTTATTGCAGTGTGGCATTTCCTAGCTACTCTCAATATCAGTGTCCAGTAATGGTATACCCTGTATGTACATGTAGTTGCATACCACAAAACACTACAAATAATGACTTGTGTCAAGGCCCTTGACATGAAGTTAAAGTGTAGCAGCCTTGTTTTGTGTCTTGGAACAATGTGATGTTTTGGAGTGTATAAATGTCAGACAAAATTAGGTTTAGTGATAATTTAAACTTAAAACTTAAATAAACTTAATTTTAAACTGTACTGTCCATGCTCTTCAACAAATGTACTTTTTTTCTCATCATGAATTTTGACGTTCGAATGTTTCATGTAAATTAATTATTGTTTTGCTATTCTGGGCATCTGCAACCCTTGGAAAAAAAATTAAACAAATCAGGTCTGGAAACGGTCCCAACATCATCAATACTAAAAGGGGGCGGGGAGCCAGTCTACCTTTCAAAATTTGTAGAGTACTTATTCAATAACAATTGGACTGATTTCTTCAGTCGATGTCTCATGCAAAACAGAATCACTTTTGTATTGCTACAAAAAAACAGCAATTTAAAATCAAAATCTATTTTTTTCCGGAGTGAAACTTGAAATACCATACACTAAGATACATGTAGTTGAAGTTTATTTATCCACATCACATGCTGAATCCTCCAGCCTTGTTGTTTTTTCCTTCTGTTCATTGTAATATTGTGCAATGCTGTACGACTGCTTTGCAATGGAATTTTTAATTCAAATCGACTTCACACAAGTACTGATGTATTGAAATCAATGAGTTACAATTGTCAATCAAATACACAAAACTAGTCAAAATTCTGCCAACATCCTAACTGACCCAAATTGTAAAGAAAATAAAATATGACAAAATCATTTTGGCAAATAAAGTATGAGCTTAAGACATTTAATTTTGATTTACGTTGTTATGTTACAGAGTATTGCAAAAGTACCATCCTTACTGTTTAGTTTATTGGGATGTAAAATGCTGTGCTTTATCGATGCAGTGTCAATTTAATGTGAAGGCAGCCAGAGAATCTTAAGGTCAGTTCATTATGTACTTCATCTTAATGTGCAGCGATTTTGATGTCACAAAACATTTACTGCAAAATGAGTTGACATTTGTAACAGTTTCAGTTCACACAGCGAAATCTGGAAGTGAATTGACCAATTCATCTCTTGCAGACACCAAATATGAACAGGCCTCCACATTGCAGACACAGTCAGATGTCTGTACAAGCATTACATCAGATCAAAGTGTTCAATGACTTGTTGTTTCACCATACCTGTACTGTGTATAAAAGCATTTTTTGATTGGGAAAACTTAAAATGAGCAAACTGAAAATGAGTCATTGGAGACGCAAACTTGAAAGCGTTGGATCCTGGAAATGTGGAATGTTGACACTCGCTTCATCTTCTGAGCTGGTTTAGGCCACAACACTCTGTGAAAAAAAGGAAAACCAAGGAAATCCTTGTAATTTATTACCTTTTGGTTCTATGTATTTGAATAAGATGAATGACACCTTTTACAAGCCACACTTGTGTGTAACGTGGCATATCCAATGAATGATGGATGGAGAGTAGGTTGTAACGTGTCCTTGCCTCCCTAACCTATCCAGAGTCTCCAACTCCTCCAGATTTTGGAGGATTTTTCAGGAATAAAACCATTGTTCCATTTGCATTGTGGTGGATTTGATCAGAACCATGAAGATTCCTGGCAAAAGCTAGACGGCAAGGAGCTTACTGCTACAATTAGCAACTTGACATGGAGTTTCATAAGTCAGCACATACGTTGTACATTTCAGCTCTACAGCGCGTTCCCAAATACCCGCAACTTTTTTTGTGAGGCTCTAGCGTCGGCGCGGAAACACTTACTGCCATAATTGATATCATTTTAAACCTTTGAATCTGAACTTCATCCCTGGTGAGTATCAAAAATAATAGGAAACACAGAAAGTAAAAGGCAACGAGATCATCACATCATGAACATGAACCATTTCCACATTAGGAAAAAATGTGCATGATTCATTTTCCTTGAAATCGGTTGAGTTTGTTTTGACACGTCTTTATTTGAACACAAATCATTTCAAAACCCTTTTTAAAATCAAACCAATACTTAGCATGAATAAAGTTAAGACTCAAAGCTTTAAAATGATATAAAAATGATGGCGGTACATGTTTCCACGGCGACGCTAGAGCCCCGTAAACGAAACAAAATGTTGCTGGTATTTTGGGATGCACTGCATATAATTTAGCAATTACCATGACAACTATTTCCATGATTTCTGAAGCCTTTCCACACTAGAGACTCTCGACCCTAGTGGAACTCCACCCGGGCGCACCCAGTGTGCCCCAGTGCTGCATAAAGGATGATACTTTATAGGCTGTGATATGTGAGTTAACTTGCTTGTAATTTTACAGGAAATGGAAAATAAAAGGCGACAAACGTGACCATCACCTGATGCGCTTTCTAATTATTGTAATTATTGTAAGTCAACTCGACCGTTTACCAACTCGACCATCGTACCACTCGACTGTTGAACCAACTCGTCCGTTGACCAACTCGACTTCACTTTCGAGTCAACTCGACTGTTTGCCAACTCGACCGTTGTATTAGGGCTGTGCCGAATATTCGAATATTCGAATATTCGATCGATAATCAAATATTCGAATATTTATTTTCGAATAAGAATATTCGGTGGTGATATGCAATGCAATAAAAGGTGGACATTTTTTTTTAACAACAAAAGTGTATTCTCAAAGTTAAGTTTCAAGTTGCTGCCCAAAAAACCCATAAAAGTAGCTTGTATTTATATATATGCCAAGCAATAATGCCACACATTACTTCTGCTTTGGGAGTGCTTGCAGTAAAGCTAACCCATTTTTTAAACGCCGGACTGCAACACCAATCGCTGATGCTTCCGACAAGATAAACAAGACATTTTGTCTTTCATGTCTTCACAAAACACTTCCTGACACCTTTTCATATCAAACTTCTAGCATGAGTAGTAACGTTTCCGTTGTCCGTATTTTTGTTTGTTGTTGTCCTACTTACAATCCCTATTTTCAAGAGAAAACCGCCGCTGTTTTCCCCGATGCGATCCTGGCAAGTTTCCCCGCGCGTTGGTGTTACATGTACATGTACATGTGTGCAGCATAGGAAAATGCAGTGTGGCATTGGAGAGGAGCACGCCACCCGCCATGTTTGGGGTTCACGGCTTAATACGTCCCCCATGCAAACAAGGAATCCTTCACTCTAGCTTCTCTGGTGATTGTTAATCTTTAAATTACTGACGACTGGAGAACAACTGATTGTTGTCAAATACCTGACTTACCTGTGAAGAAATCATGCATGGCATGCTGACGTGCTCACGTACGTTGACTACATGTACATGTATGGCATATTTTTGCTTTTGAGGGAATTTGGAATGGCCAAATAACCGAATATTTGAATATTCGATCGATTGGAAGGTCGAATATTCGAATATTCAATTATTCGAATTGACTCAGCCCTACGTTGTATATGTACAACATCGACATAAACCTTGGGTTGCGTGATTTGATTTTTGGTGTGCATACTACTCTTTCATATAGCACGAGTTCGTCCCGGCTCTTCGGCATGATTTTGCATCATTTGATTTCGCATCAAATCTTTTCCATCTACCCGTACATGTATTAAGCACTTGTCCATTCATTTTCCTTTTCTCTAACAAACAAATTAGTAAATAATTAGATACATGTCTGGCATGCTGAAACAGCGATTACGCATACGTATGTCCCAGCCATGTTGCCGCGTTGTGCGAAGCGGGATTGGAACTGTATGTTACCCGTGTGTCACGGCGGGCCGTCTGATGTTGTCTGGTCGCGATCATGTAGCCAGGACACGGCTGTGACCTCGTGCGGTGAACCGGAAAAGAAAACCATAACTTTTTTTGGTAATAAGAGATAAAAATCTGATTCAAAAATCGAATCGATGTTTATTTAATAGGATTCCAATGATTGTTTGGTTTGAGAACTTACTTTATGAAAAATAAACATAATTTGACACTTAAATTACTGAATGTTTCACTGCATGGATTTTGCCAATTAAATATATTGTTATATAGTGGTGTTCCCTAACGTGGCGCACTTCGACGTTTACCCCGATTTCCCTCATGTAGTGTTGCCAAACTTCTTTGTTGACAAACTTCAAATTCATGCAGTGAAATACTGGTACTTTTATCTTATTAATGCTTGCTATTTAACCTCTGTGAACAATTTTGGTGTCATGAAATTTAATAAAGGCGCTATAAAATTCAAAGTGCGCCACATTAGGGGCCGCGCCACGTTAGGGTACATCAACAATATTTGCATAACGCAAGCTCCTATAAAACTGATGTAACATTTATTTAATAATTTTAGTTGGACAACGGTAGAGTTGCCTTTCCAGTTGAACGCACAACAGTCGAGTTGGACAATGAACGAGTTGGTAAGCAGTGGAGTTGACTTTTACAGTTGAACGCACAACGGTTGAGTTGGTTCAACGGTCGAGTTGGCAAAGGGTCGAGTTGACCCGACACCTTATTTCAAGCTTTACTGGCGAACCTCCCCATGTCATGAGCCCAGAAAGCTGGAAATTTCAAGCTAGTAAAACTATACTAAAGTGCGCCTTGGCCCCTACCTGTTTTTTACAAATAACTCCCATATTCTTTATTCCTTGCTGTTTTGTTTCTTCATCTTCTCCTTCTGTTTCGTCTCTGCATTTGTGATCTGTTGTTCTACCTTCCTGGCATCTTTAGTTCCATGCTGTTTGTTTTCGTTGGACAGTTGCTTATCCACTGCTTCACGTTTCGTCCGCCCTTTTCCGCCCGCGCCTCCACCCCGCATTGGAGGGTCATAATTGTAATGTTCGTATTCATCAGCTTGTTCTGACATACTGAATAGAAAGTCACTTTTTGAGGACTTCCCTATTTTCAGTTACATTTAAGGGGCAGCAGTTTCTTGTATTACTTCAAGAGCTGAAATCCGGATATTTGCCACGTGTTCACCTTCGCGATCGAAACAGCTGTTTGGTTCAATTCAACAACAATCTTGCGTGCTACATACGGTGCACGTGCTAGTCTTTACCCAAGACGTCAGTCATATGGCTGCAGCAGCTAATCGTAGTGCGCCCTCCTTCAACTGGTTTCTGGTTAATTCTTCTGTCCAATTTTGTGCGCGGGTCGCTGACGCGCGCTGTGCTTCAAGTTCAAGCCAGGAAGGAAGGTATACATGGTATAATGATTATGACGCACATAAGAGTTTCTGCTGAATTGTTGGACAACTAATGAATATATAGATACCTTTCACATTACATTTCTTTGCAGTGATGTATATCAACTTGTTTATCAATGATCTTCGATGCCCGAGCTCACCTGGTTTGTTTTGCACAAGCCACAACCTCGTTCCCGGCCCCATGGGACGAGAATGATCTTGCTGCGCCATGTTGTTTCCCATCATGCCTTGCGCGATCTCAACCCCTGGAATTGTGTAATTTAAATGTGTCAAATTATGGCACATTATAATTAGGCTGCAGTTTATCCGTTTTACCGTGGCGTGCCGACGGCATCTTTAAAATGTTTTAAAATTTAATTTGTGATTTTGAAGAATCAATCCTTTTAAACATAAGGTTTGGACGATGCGTTATTTAGCAAAGATTTGTATTAAATGTACGTACCCCTTTCATCCCTTAACAACCGAAGATACAGGGGTCTTTTAGCGAAAAATGAGGCTGCCATAATCCATATCATACAGGCATCGTGAATTTGAACAACAAATTTTTTTTGTATGTGACGTGACATGCAAAAGCACGCGAGCGCATTATGAGTGCGCCCGGTGTCCAATCTTCGAAATGCGCACGCAGTACGCTCTGAATAGCCAGTCAGCATCGTTTACGTGTACATCACGGCCAGGGGTTAGTGAAGGAACGCGCACCACCCCTGGAGTCGAGGCTGCACAAGCCAAGTTAACAATAACATCGCACCCGTTCAGAAGTCACATGGACATGATGGAAGTTGGGAATGTACAATGACGCACCATGCCAAACACTGAAAACTACGGTGGCCATAACATGCCACCTTTATTAAAGTAGCCATTTTGATAAATGCAAAGTCCTTCGTGAATAAAACAAGAAATTTATGTGTAGTTTATAAATTATGAAAATGTATGTGTCAATTTGTAGAAAGTAGACAAAAGCCTTAATTAAGTTAAATAATCTCTGAAAAGTCAAATATTTTATCGCCCATATCACATGGCCAAAGGCCACTCGATTGTGCGGCCCTACTGCTGATAGCCCCACTAGTGTGGCCGCGATATTGCTGCGCTGTATCTCTGGATACAGCGCAGCAATATCGCGGCCACACTAGTGGGGCTATACAGAGGAAAGTGTGGAACTGGAAGAACGAGCCCTTCACACAAAAAAGACAAATTATTCTAATCTCTTCACAGTATGAATAGTTGGTATGGCTCCATGGGGTAACTAAGTCCACTGCAAGGCATTAATAATGCTTCTACCTATATCGGGCGTAGAAGTGTCGTAGCCGGCCCATCAGGCTGGGCTCGAACCCACAACCTGCAGAAGTACCGGCAGACCACGCGTGCAAGTTGGCACTCCACTCTTGATGGCACTCTTGATGGCACTCTTGATGAAGAATATTGTATTATTGTAGAGTGCTGGAGGGGTGCTAGCATTCATACATTATTCATTCATATCATTCAGGCGTGGAGAGTCACTTGAGTCAACGTGGAGAGTCACTCAAGTCAACGTCGGTAAAATTCACTGAAGAATATCACACCAACTTTGACCTTATGACTCGCATGGAGTGGATGTGGAGATGACCTTAGCAAATTGCCTTAGTTGTCCAGAAGTGCTTGGATGCACTATCCTTGAATGCAAGTAGTGTCCTAGAGTTGACGACGTTGGCTGGCAACTTGTTCCATTCTGTAATGGTTTTCGGGAAGAAAGAGTTCTTCCTTGGTTGCATGACATTTGTAGAATTTGTGTTGGTGCCCCCTGGTATTTCTTGTGTTTAAGGTGAGGTGCTCTCCTCGTGAGATGGCAACCAGCTCGTGTTTGATTTTGTAGAGCATTGATAGTCTTTGTATCTTTCTACGTTCTTCGACTGTTCCCTCTTTCCTACTGTAATTCTTTGTGCAGAATCTTGCTGCCTGTCTTTGGACTCTGTCCAGTGTTTTGGCGTTACACTCGGTGTGTGGGTCCCACGCAGTTACAGCATATGCCAGGTGCGGACGCACTAAAGATGGGTATGTCGTGATTTCATATCTTCTGGGCAGCTCCACATATTCCGCCTGATGACTCCGAGGACTTTCCGGGCTTTGGCTGCAGCAAGCTGTGTTTTGGAGCTCCACGCCTAAGTAAGGACTGGAGTCTTTCGATGTGAGTTGCTCTCCACAGAAGGTGTAGGATCTCTTTGGAGGATTCCGGTTAGCAAATGTGATGGTACAGCACTTGGATGGATTAAAGTTCATGAGCCATTCATTCTGCCATATGATTTCAGCAACTTGAGATCATTTTGGAGAGTTGAGATGTCCTTGTTAGATGATATTTGTTGGTAAACTAGGCAATCGTCAGCGAATAGTCTCTTTTGTGAAGTCAGCTTGTTCGGCAGGTCATTGATGTACATGTACATGTAAGTCCGGAACTGCAGTGGTCCGAGCACAGTTCCTTGCAGAACTCCTGATGTGACAAGTGCTGTAGAAAATGAGTCGCCGTCGATGACAACTCGCTGATGGCGTTCTGACAGAAAGCTTTAGATCCATTGGTGTAAAGGACCCCTGATTCCTAGGTGATGAAGTTTGTGCATGGGACGTTTGTGAGGAACCTTGTTGAATGCCTTCGTGAAGTCCAGCATGGCAACGTTAACAGTCTTTTTGTCTACCAGAGCAGATGCTAAATCATTGATGGTGAGGATTAGCAGGGTCTCTGTTGAACGCAAGATCTGAAGCCATGTTGGTTGTCCGACAAGATTTCATATTGCTCAAAGAATTTCATGGTGTGATTGTGTACGATGTGCTTGAGAATGTTGCATATATGACGACATGTTAAGGACACTGGACAGTAGTTGGCAGGATCAGCACGGTCTCCCTTCTTGAAAATTGGTGCGCTGTTTCCCTCTTTCCAATCTTCAGGCACTTCACCGTTGTCAACAGAAGTCTGGAACATGTCACAAAGTATTGGAGCAAGGTCTTTTGCAGCCATTTTCAAGAACCAGGGTGGAATCCCATCTGGACCTGTGGCTTTAGATGCATCGATGTCATTCAGCAGCTTTAACTCCCGCAGTATTGACATTCAGGTGTGGTATTCACTAAGGCAGGGCGCCGGGCAGGTGTGGAAGTGGGCTGTCGCCCTCTTTGGTGAATACACTTTTGAACTGTTGATTGAGAATTTCTGACTGTCACTAACAGTCTTCTTGTCCTTTTTCAGGTCACCGACGCCAATGTTTTCTTGCCTTAGGTTCTTTATGTAAGACCAGAATGCCTTAGGCTTCTCTTTGATGGTAAACCCCAGGAATTCATTTACAAACAAAGCAAGGCACTTAACCATTATTGCTTCGTCCTTCGGATGGGACGTAAAGCCGGAGATCGTGTGTTGTGTAATGCAATATGCACGTAAAAGAACCCAGTAACACTTATCGCCACGAGAAGGGGTTTGCTCCGATGTTTCTGGCCTCCTGGTAATACTCCCCTTTGGAGTCCTTAGGAGAAGCGTCAACCAAGAACCAACGTAAACAAAACTTCAGTAATTCCCTTAGCCTTGGTCAAGGCTTTCGTCATTAGGCCCATTTCGTCCGTACGCGGTAAACGATCGGCAGTGTGGACGGTAATTCTGTCCCCCAGTAAAACTGTCTGGGGGGACAGAATAACCTAGGTAAAAGTGTCCTCCCCGGCCCATTAATTCTGTCCCCCTCCAGGTTATTCTGTCCCCTCCAGGTTTGTTTGTGCCCCTCGTTTTGCAACGCAAAAGGCCAGTTCTCTATACAATGTATATTGTTTTTATGAATTCACTCTACAAGGTATACATTTTGGATTAGTCTGCCCTTCACGAAGATGGAAATATTTAACTTAGTCTCTTTCTTTATAGTGAACACAATCAAGCTCAGCATTTCTGTGCAACACATTTTTGTACTCGGCCATATAAACATGGAGGGAGAACACTCTCCTTGTTCTCATAAGCCTGATGTGCTAGGCCCAAACGTAGCTGATATTTAAGGAGATCATATAGTGTGCCCTCTATTGAAGATATATTCTGCAACAAACCAGTTACATGTACCGGTAGTTGTGTGTGTGCAGGGGTGTGTGTGTGTGGGTGTTTTACTGTATCTTCATTGTCCAGAGACTTTTATTTGATAACAACACCACACAAGAGAGACATTACTATACAAACAAGTTGTACACATGAAGGTGCATTGTATGGATCAAACCCTGTTGTGCTGGCACACTATCTTCGACCACGTTGACCTATAGATGTACACTTATCATATCTGCATTGTTTGCATCCATTTCCAAGCAGAAGTAAGTACTACTAATGCGGTTGTGTATTTGTTATTGTCTTGTACATGTAGGATGCGTCGGTCATTGAGAATAAGTAAGGAACTGAGTCAGCTGGAGCGAGAACCACCTCCTGGTGTTTCCTGCTGGATGAAGAATGAAAGCACAAACCAGCTGCAAGCACGTAGGTACCGGTAGTGTGCAGTGTTGTAGGACTCCAATCCAAGACTTGGACTCCAGTCACATTTTTCTTGACTCAGACTCGTCTTGAGTCACATTGTAAAATGACTCGGACACGACCATGATGACTCCGACTCGAGCTTGGTGACTCGTGACTTGAGTCACGTATTTTCATCAAAAGAAAAAAACCATAACGTTATGCATACATTGTGCGACGAACGTAGCATTCTTTTTTACACCATAGACAAAACACGGCGCCGATTTCAACGATTTTTTGTTCTTTCATTTTACTCCATGTTTGGAAAATCATATCAGTACATGCAGCTCTCAAGCCAGTGGAACATGGGGTGCATACTGCATGCATGTGGCGCGTATCACAGGGGCTCACGACTGGTTTTAAACATTGCTGAGCTGTGTTTAAAACCACCCATATGACAAGCTCTTGACCAATAGGAATAGGTCAACTGTCTCAGGTATTTATGAATAAGGGAATTATTGTGTGATGGAGCAATTAATAACTATTTAGTTTAAAACCATTTAAGGGTAGTCTCTGATAATAACCTTATATTCAATTCAATTCAATTCAATTTATTATTAACCATCATGATTAAAAACATGAAAATCAACACCCCGTGTGTTAAAAACAGTTTAAAAGACAAGAACAAATACTTAAACTTATCGGCAACCAGAATCTAATAGAAAACGATGCAGGGAGCTTTGTTGACTGTTGTGAAGACATAGACATTTTTAACACCCATGTGCCACTCTAGTGTTAAAAATGCCATGTCCCATATTTTAACAGTCACTTGAATACATACAATGTAGTATGCAATTTAAGATAATTAACATTGAGTTCAAATTTTCTATTTGACAGAGATAATTGGTGATGAGAAGACGCCTTATTCAGATGGGGTATTTGACTTGGAAATCCAGGTACCTGAGAGGTAACTAATGATCATGTTCCAGTCCCAGTTCTGCATATGTACATGGTATGGATTGCATGTGAATGATTAATCAGGTGGGGGTACAACAGGAAATCTGAGTAACCTTGGTAGCCAATAATCAAAATGGTGTTTGCTGGATATTTTGAGCCAATAAATTGGCTCCAATGTCACAGTATGTTGTTTTGATTCAGCCTACATTGTAAATAAATCAAACAGTTGTTGCTAGGAGGCTGAAGCACACACATGACATCTGACAGTGTGATTAGGTTGTGCTGTACAGCATGGCACTGGATGTGATCGTCTTGGTCCAGTACTAGTGTTGTACATGTAGTAGCATTGCAGGTCCAGGCTAAATCTCTATGTGCCACAAAAAAAGTAGACCTTTTCTCCTCATCTTAAGTTGAACAAACTTTGACTTTGTCAGTTAAGACTGCTCCAGTAAGAGCAACTTAATTGTGAGAATTGCTGCGGTTCTGGACATTGCTGAAGCATGTCTGATATAATAGCGATCATGCTTCATGTTTATGTATTGAGGTTGCTTGGGGCAGCAGCATCATGCACAGTAGGATCAGGGTCCTGGCAGGACATTGGTCAGTAACAGTGTGGTACACGCACTAGGCTGGCACTGTGATCGGTAACAGCTCACACAGAGGAAAGAATAGTGCAGTTGTCTGGGAAAAAGTCATAATTTCTGTTTTGTTATGAAACAAAAAAATCTAATAAAAATGTAAGGTTGCTGCTCGTTTAGTGCTTCTTTAGTACATTAGAATATAGTAAATTGTATTTGGAATGTACAGAGAACGCACAATATAACCTATAGTACAGTACATGTTGAATGCATTATATCTGTGTGTCTATGTGTGTGCGTGTTGATGGTGTAAACCGAGGACACACACATGCAACATCATCTATGAATTGAGGACAGGAACTAAATCGAGGACGACCTCAATTAGAAAACGCGTACAAAATGAATGAGAGCTGTTGCAAAAAAGTTGTAGGCAGTGTTGGAGCAAAGGCTTTGACCCTCAA
Organism: Patiria pectinifera; assembly: GCA_029964075.1. NCBI lineage: Eukaryota > Metazoa > Echinodermata > Asteroidea > Valvatida > Asterinidae > Patiria > Patiria pectinifera. The sequence continues at coordinate 4,883,560 of CM057145.1, forward strand.
GGCCAAGGCCAAGGCTTTAACCCTCAAGGCCAAGGCCAAGGCCAAGGCTTTGACCCTCAAGCCTCGAGGCCAAGGCCAAGGCCAAGGCCAAGGCCCTGTTTTATGAAATGACCACTGATATAGAACTAATTATAGTCACATGAGTGACACATCATCACGCAAGGGCGGATCCAGAACACAATTTGGGTGTGGTCCCCCTAAAAAGTGGGTCAAAAATTCGAGATGCTCTGTGGGGCGATTTGAGGCAATTTCTGACCATTTTAATCAATGTTTTTTGAGGAAAAGATGGTGGTGTACTCATTGCCTGCCTTTATTTCGACGTCTCATAAAAAAAAAGGTTATCATCATGAATTGCTTATTTAAGAACAACATTTCTTTAATTGCAATCAACATGCTCGCATAGGCCTACACCGTTTTATGACTGCACTGTATCTATTAAAGTACATGTATAAGTTCAGGTCTTCAATATGGTTTAACTAACCAAAATAATGATTTACTTCTATATTGACACACAATTCTTTCAAGTGTAACAAAAGGGGGCTCCAAGAAACTGATTTGGGAAATTTTTATTTGCTAGCCCAACATGGTCAGAAATATCAACATTATCTAAAACAGATACATGCAAATCTTTAGCACTTATCAGGGAGACATAAACAACCAATCAGATCTATTCCATAGTTATATGCAATTAAAGTGATCTTCTCATTAGCCCCACAAGTGTACGGAATATTTTTGCAGCAAATCTACAATGGTAACAAAATGTGATGCTACAAAAGTGGAAGTGTGCCCAACACACAAATCTATAGGGTGCCATGGTAATATGATTAAAATGGTAACAGCAAAATTTCGAACAGATTTATCTGGAAAATGTAAAAATCTATGGGCCTTGAAGAGCCTTGACTCAAAATTGCAAGGCCCTGAACCTTCAAGGCCAAGGCCAAGGCCAAGGCTTTTGCCCTCAAGCCTCGAGGCCAAGGCCAAGGCCCTAAAATCCAGCCTTAAGGCAGCCTTAAGGCCAAGGCCCAGCATCAAGGCACTACATCACTGGTTGTAGGATAAACAAAGGAAAAGGGAAGAGGAACAATAGAAAATCCTCGATTTACACCATAAACAAACCTGCTTATATGAGCATGTAAACTCCGGCAATCATGGACCTAGGGCAAAAGGGTGAGGGCACAAACAATACGTCCACGATTGACCGATAGTCCATGATTGAAATTCGTGTACAAAACCATGAGAGCTGTTGCTAGTACAAACAAAGGAATGAGGATTAGGGACAATAGGGGGTCCACGATTGCCAGTGTTTACAAAGATGCCTTCGTTCATGGTGTAAATCGAGGACACACACGTGCAACATCATCGGTGAATCGAGGTCAGAAACCGAATTGAGGACTTCTCGGTTGGAAAACGTGTACAAACCAATGAGAAATGTACAAACAAAGGAAAAGGGAAGTAGTAGGGGAGGTGGGGCCACCGGATCAAAATGGAAAAATCTGCGGCCAGTCTGGACACGCCGCTCTCGATTCTAAAAATAGTTGGGGGAAAAATATAGGGGAATCCCCCACGGCAAATTTTTTAGAAATCTAAATCAGGTTTGGGAGCAAAAAAGAAAAATGTGTGCCAAGTCAGAGCCTGTCGCTCTGGAGTTAAAAAATAAATCTGTCGTCGCTAAAATGAGGTGATGTCACCACCACGTGACCTTGAAAAATATGTGAGTCACCAACACGTGACCTTGAAACGTGTTGAGGCACGATAGAAATTTGGCGTAAACAACGTGACCTTGAAAAATGTGTGAGTCACCACCACGTGACCTTGAAACTCGGGGCAAAAAAATTAGCTTCTCTATCTGTGAAAAGGTAGAGAAGCTGTTTTTTATTTAAAAATGGAGAGTAATATGTTCAGACCGACGAGTACTTGAAAAATTATTAAAAAATAATATCGGTTTTTATTAGATATATCAATGAATCTTTTTCAGAGTGAAAACCTCGAGCTATCTGATAAAACAGATCAGTGCGATCACCATATAATCATCGAGAATGGTTTTTTAGTTTGTGAAACGTGCGGTGAAATAGTCTCACGTTACTTTGATTTTTCGGCAGAAAATGCGCAAGAAGATCGTATCAATTGGTCAACTTTAAAAAGAAATAATAGAAAAACTGTGGAGAAACTTATTTTTTCTGTTTGTCCAGAGCAAGACTTAGAAGATGTCCAAGAAACAATCAACAAATATAACGAGCTCGTTAATTACAAAACATTGAGGGGAAATGGTTGCGTTAAACGGTCGTTAATAGCGGCGTGTTACCATCACGTCGTTGGATTAGACAAAGAACGAGTTAGAGATTTATTTAAAGTGACTCAAAATCAATTTAATAAGGCACTAGAAAGATACGATGACCACTACAATAAAGGCGGGGCCGAGGGTGTAGCCCTAAGAGGTGAAATAGAGGTATAACTCGGCGGATCGCTTTCATAATGTTTATTTACCGAGAATTCGAACTTGTAAGTTTTTCGATAAGAGATTTTTTTTCTTTTGCCAGCCGTTCGTCTACCCGTTTTTTAACTTCTTTTTCAAAGTCTGTATCGTTTTTAATTTTTTGAAGCTTTGTGCTGGTCTTTGTTCTAATTTTTTGCTTAAGCTCGTTAAATTTTGCGAGCTCTCTCGTAATCAGTAAGAACTCTTCGTGCGATATATCTCCGTCGTTGATGGCTTGAGACACGTATTCTTCAATCGTGTTAAGTTTGGAGTCCGCTAATATTTTAATCTGGTCGTGCTTTTTCAGCTTGGTGGATAATCGCCTAGACGCGATTATAAGCAGAATATCTACACCAAAAGCGCCCATAGAGGTTCCTTCTAGCACCAATCCAACGGGGGCTGATATAACACCCAAGAGAGCGGGAATACTGACAGCCCCTGCTATAAACCCCAATCATTCGACTCCTAGCTCTACGTAGTTAATAGTGTCGATCACTCTCTTAATTTTTTTATAAGTGTGCTCTCGGTGGTCTCTCTCTTTCAAGATTAAAGATCGAATCTTTTCAATCTTTTTAAGTCTGTACACTTTTGTTTCTTCGTTACTATTTAATCGGAGTACATCTCCAGAAATATCGGGGTATAACGCCTTACCATCTATACTCATGTTTTTAATATAAAAAGATTTTAAAATTAAAAGATCTCCAACTCTATCATTATACTCACACCCTAGTTGTTGATGATATGTCCTTTTTCACTTATGATTGAAAATGTCAGTTTGTCGATTATACCGTTTTAAAGTTTTTTGAAATCCTCGACTCTATCAGGCTCGGGTTTGCGCGTACCCACGGGTACGATTTTCAAGATATCAGACGGTCGACCATCGAGGAAATTTTCACTCGTACTTAATTGCGGGCAGCGAATAAACAAAAATTTAAACGGATTAACGTCGTAAGACCCCACATACACCACTTTGGGTACCAGTCTTCCTTTGGGTAAATTGAGTAATCGAGAAACTTCTCTGTTTAAATGCAATTTGAGTTTCACGTCGGTTACCACCAACGTCACCTTTTTAGATTCTCTAAATATTCGAAAACTTACCCCGGGTATAGAGTTTAAAATGAAATCGAACCAATCGACGTCGTACCACCCCGGTGGTATGGTGACCGAACCGGTGACGTCGGCTGGTAACGGCACTAAATGACTCGGAGAAATAAAATCTAAATCATCACCCGACACGATAAGACTTCCCCGAATTGTCACACCAGCCTCTCTAATTGTTCTCACCCTAGGTTTGCTTATTATACCTTGGATATATTCTAGCGCTATCTTTTTACCTTCAGAGACTTGATGGTATCTGTCATATAAATTTCTTAATAAAAATATAAGCGTATTGCGTTCTACACTGTTTAGGGAAGCTTCTCGTTTTTTATTGTACACAACTTCATGTGCGTCACTTATTTGATTTGTTTTTTCCTGGATCGATTCTAAAGCAGAGTCTAGTCTATCTTCTTCGTACGCTTCTATAAGGTCGTTTATAACTCTATTGTAATCATTTTCGTCGTTAATTAAAAAGTCGTGGGGTATTCGGGTACCAATTGTGCGATAAAATCTCTATCTGTTCTTATTACCGCATCTGGGTCGAGTTCACTGGGTCTTATAGAGTCATCACGTCTTTTAGCTGGTTGTCCGTCTATTTGCGTATACCAATCAATCTCCGTGACGCTGGAAATATTAAAATATCCGGGGTTAAACATTACCCTTTTTACGCGTACAGATTTTTGACCGTTTAAATTATCTACAACGTCTTTTAATTTAAACTTAGTCTGCTCATTTTGAAACAAGTGAAACGAATGCATTTATTTTAAAGTCTTTTTATATTAAAACTGAAACTAAAATAATGAGTGATTTTAAGTCGTTAAAAAAGCAGATACAATCGATAGCTGATCAGGTAACGAGACAAGTAAATCAAAATGTAGCTAAACGCCAAGCTACCACCCAAGCGCATGTACTAGACAGTCCGTATCTCACTGGCGAACTCGAGATTACGGTCAACGCGTCTAACACGTTTTTAACACCGTTCCCCGACTTAATCTCAGACTATAAAATATCTCGCCTCAATACCAACGATGCTTTACTTCGTTGGAAAATAGACCCCATGTCTTTTTATCAAAATCAGTTAAACTTTGCGATCTATTGCGCTACAACGGGCTGTGGTGTTGGAATCGATATTTTAAACTCGAACAACCATTACGTTGAAGCCTTATTTAATTTTCATCTATACTTTACAGTTAGAAGGATATTAAACGACATGGCCATAGCAATACCGGGAGAAGACTCGTTTGACGCTCCCAGCAACACTTATGATCGTGGAGCATTTACCAACATCTGTCGGACATTTGCCATCGATCAAAATAAGTCTTTTAAACAGACGAGAGATCAAAAGACTTATGGCTTAGGTCGGCTTTTTCTTTGGAACGAAAAAACAAAATCGTTTTTACTCTTGCCGTTAGACTATGATAAAAACACGACCACACTCAACGATTTTATCAACCCCACGGGTGATAAAAATTGGGGTTTAGATGATCCAAAAAAACACGATGCTTTTTTTAAGCATTGGAAGGGTTATCTCGAACAAGACGACATCGTCAAAATGGCTTGGTTAGATTTTATACCCGACAAGAGTTCGTTTACCCCCGTGGGAATCATAAAGATCAACGAATCGATCAGATCTTACGTGTACGCTTTACACGGTGCGCAGGCTCAAACAAAAACGAGCGTATAATCACCGGGCACCGGATTAGACGCTCAGAGACAATTTAACGTCATCGTTGAAGATATCATCAATGCAGTAGATGACATGGAAACGAGTATCGATCAATTTCAAGACTCTTTGCAGTATGCCAGAACGCCTTTAAATTTTGTCGTGAAACCGGGGTTGTATTTAATTCCATCGGATATGAACTTGAGGGTTGGAACGCACGACGGCTATAACAACAATCTTCAAATCGCTACCCAGAGTATGAAAACTGGTTTGGTGTTAGATTTAAACTCACAACCTCAACCGGACGACTCTTTTGATGACACCGATGACGTCGCGCCACCAACACCCCCAGAGCCTATGACGAACGATGTTGTATCACCAGCACCAGCACCAGCACCTACACCCTCACCAACACCAGCACCTACAGTTTTAACACAGGAGCCCACGAAACTACAAACTCACCAAGACGAAAAATTATCGTTGACGGTAGGAATATTGGCTATCGTTGGTATGGGTATTTTGGCTTACGAGGCAACGCGATAAGTCACACTCTAATCTCACCAAAAAAAAAGCCTTACCAACTTTGTGCTGGTAAGACTTATTTTTTTGTTTAAACTTGATTACAACTATAACTACCATCGTTTTTGCAGGTACGCAAACACCAAGGCTCCCACACCCAAAAACAAAGCCCATACGTGTTCGGCCAACCACGATACGGACTTACTCAACGCGTTAAATATCCAACTGAGTATGCTGCCTATGATACCCGGCAGAGCACCCAACACACTCACTCCGAGTTTTTGAAGAGCAGATGTAAAATTAGCGAGTTGTTTTGAAATCCACTCTTTGATACCGCCTTTTGGTGCTGGTGTTGGTGTAGGTGTTGGCGCTGGCGCGGTTGGGGCACCCACACCTCTCACGCTAGCGACGATGCTACTCACTATCGTGCTGATGGCTAAACTCAAAGCGGCTAAAATACTCACTACGGTCACACCTTGTTCTCTAAACAGAGTTCTAATCTTTGCCGCCAGAGTCGTGTCGTCGCCTAATATATTATTAATCGTTTCTTTGATTCTAGCGATCTGACTTTTGAGCCCTCGTTCGTTGGCTTTTGCGGCTTCTAATCTGGCGGATCTTTCAACGTTCAAGTCGCTCAATTTATCGTTTAACTCTTGTCGACCCTCCTCGCTGTGAGATTCGTCGAGTTCTTGTCTCGTGTCTGCAATCTCTCGGTCTAGTTCTGTGAGATGCGATAAATTAAGTTCTAGGTTACCTCTCAACGTCTGAAGAGTTTTGTCTAAACCCTGGAGTTCTCTGTAATTCAATCCTTCCGTTTGAGCGCCGGTGTCGCGTTGTAAATCGTCTATAATCTCGGTTACCTCATCGGTGACGCTGGGTAGTTCTGTCATGGGGATACTCTCAGTTTGTACTTGTTCGAGCGGGTTAATTTTATAATCTTTAAAACCCAATCCGTTTCTAATGAAATCTCTACCTGGAAGATCTAACCTCTTTGGATTATTCTCTATACTCGGTAGACTCAAGAATTTTTGGGGGTTTCTTTTATCCGTTAACCTTACTAAGGCTTTATCAGTTGCTTGGAAAAATAACCCGTCTTTATTGCCGACAAAATGTTCGTATCGCGGAGCTAATGGTCCGTCACCTCTGTTAAAATTTTTGTAAAAATCATCGACGCGATCACTTGTGACCATGCTCCTTCCTCGATATAAAACCTCATCTATGTCGGTAGTTGGGATGGGTGTATCAGGAGTATCAAAAGTATCGTCCCAATCCAGATTGGTCTCTTCTACATCATCATCATCATTGTTATCATAAGTTCTTTCGTAGTCTGGATCTTCAAATCCTCCATCAGCCATTTATTTAAAAAACCTATTTAAATTATGCCGTTTTCATTATACTGCCCGGTAGTATACCCTGGGTCACCAACCAATTTTGCGTGGCCAGAGCTCCACTTATAATACCCGTCAATTTACCTGCATCTTCTACGCTTAGTTTGTTTAAATCTGGCGCTTTCATTTTGAGTAGTTTATTTCCTACCATGGCGTATCCCATCGAAAGACCCGATATGACGGCTCCGTGGTAAATCGTATTAGCTATTCCGTTGGTGTCAAAGTTACTCATCGTTTTTAATATAACAATTTTTAAATTGCTGTTTATTCCATGTCTAGCGTTTTGGGGGTGCTGGGTGTAGTGGGTTGCGTGACTACCGGCACTGGCTGTACTACTGGCGCAGTTGCCTTACTTTTTAGTACCAGCAACCCCACTCCTATTATAGACGCTATAGCCCCCCACATCGCCCAAGAGTTGTAGTCCGGTGAGCTCGTAGCTTCGTCCGATGTTACGTCCATTTTTGCTAATTTTAATTTCATCTTTCTATTGTGCTCGGCTAAAGCTTTACCCTGCTGTATTCGTTTAGGATTTTTAGTCTTGGTCACTCTCGTTACCGTCGGTGACGACGTTGTTTTTATCGGTTGGGGCATCTCTGTCTCTGCTGGTTGAGCTGCAGGCGTTGCTGTCGCTGCTTTCTGATCTTCCATTTATTATATTAGGTTTATTAAATTTCAAATGTTTTGTTGTGATAATCGTAGCTACTAGGGGTGATATAAAAGTTCCGTACTTGTAACAAACGTTGCTCAACATACCAGCCATACTCGCGCTTATAATAGGATCGGAACTCAGGTCGTTGGTGAGTTCTTCTTCAGAATCTATAGTGACGTTATATCCTAAAACTTGTACGGGTGTAACAACGGCTAACACTCTCGAAAATAGACTTAAAGTGTATTTTCCAACGCTTTGAACAATTTCATTTCCAAATTTAGTTTCGTGCAGATGATATAGCTTTTCGAGTTCTTTACTGTCAAGAGCTTCGATATGTTTAACGGTGTATTCCTTTCCCAAGTACTTTCTAGAGTTTCCGGCTGCTACGACACCACACAGACGATCTTTATGTTCTGCGTTGTGATGTTGTTCGTTCGTTAAAGTAAGTTTTAGGTCCTCCATTTAATTAGAAACGAATTTAATTTTGTTGTAGCTTTTGCAACTTTGTTACAAAAGCAAAGGTATTCGTAGGTGTAAAACGGTAGATTAAGCGATATGATGATAATAGCTAAAAACTGCAAATACTCGAATATTGCTATCATTTACTTACAACAAAATGTATTTTGTTGACGTTTGTTGATTAACAAATTGTAATACATGTGTAGCTTGTTAAATAGGTTGCTATTCAACTAGGTCATATTTGCTGACGAGCTAGGTCATATCTGTTGACGAGCTAGGTCATATCTGTTGACAAGCTAGGTCATATCTGTTGACGAGCTAGGTTACTGACCTACTCAAGTAGCTCGTAACTAAGTGGAGGTTCGGTGTATACGACTAATTTACTATATTTCACATCTCTTAAACGTCGTTTTATATAATCTCGTTCTTCAATGGGTACGACGTCATTTTCGTCTAACGCTTGATCAAACGATGTTTTATCTTTGCAGTCAAATAACGCCAACCAAGCCCTGTTTTCTCTATAATCTTTTAAAACGCTGTTGTACTTTTGAGTCAGTAACCAACAGCTGTGATTTACGTGTCTTCTGCTAAACGCCATTTTGCTTAAAGCGCACGTCTTTTTATGATATTTAATCTCTTGATCCGAAGAGCAATCGTCCAAGATAAACAACGTGGCAACACCTTCGAATATTTTCGTGTAAAAATCGATCGCTTCGTTGAGCGTCATCTTGTACAATTCCGGATCGCATAGATATACCTCGGGATCTGCTTGAATCCACTTTCTTTCGATGTAGGTTTTGTTTTTAAATATGGTAGGGCAAATGATGACTATCGCTTCAAATACGTTTTTATAGTCTGACTGTAACAGATCCAAAATCCATTTGGTTTTGCCCGAATTTGTTTTGCCGACGATTAAAGCGCAATGCGGTTGTGTCATTTTAACTTAACAGAGATTTAAAATTTCCGTCTTCCAAGTTCAATTGAGCATCCATGACTAAAAATACGTACATCGTGAGGTCACCTTGACTTTCGGCTTCTCTGTTAAATTGAATGTTGATGCCTCCTCCGTCTCCGAGTTTCCTACTGGATCCGTGAGCGGAATTGTCGTCGTTACTTCTAAAATCGAGCCACAGACCGTACTTGTCTTTTAGGTAGTCTCCGAGGTCAAAACCCGTCAAATTTAAGTCTTTAGCTACTCCGCGCCCGCTTTCGGTATCGCTGTCTCCAAAGAACTTGTTGATTTCATACCAGTGTTGATACTGAAACATTCCTTGACTGTAGAGTTGATTGGGTTTACCTTCTACGGTCACCAATGTTTTGGTTATTTTTGGATTGTAAAATCGCTGCGGATTTTTGACCGCGGGATCTTTAAACAAAAACAAAATACCCTTGAGACTCCTGATGGGTTGATTGACGCTGACGTTCCAAAGCGTGTCCGATTTGTTTACGGATCTAACTTCTAGCGAGTGGATTTTATCAAACAGATATTGCATTAACCCCTTGTGTTTATTCCTGATGGTGATAGCTAGGTCTCTGTTGGTCACCACTTCGTATTCGAGAGACAAGTCTGAGATAGAATACATCGCCGCCGTATCTGAACTGTTGACTACTTTATCGTGATCGTTAAACTTTATCTCGTACGTCAGAGGTTGGTTTAAACCGCTGGGGTAAAAAGGGTGATGCGAAGTCAGTATGTCAATGTCTAGGGGAATGCAATATCTGTTACCATAGGCATCCGCGATAGCTTGATCTTTACCGCTGTTGGCGCCCGCGTTAGCATCTTGAGCTCCAGTTCTTAGTTTAGACACGTTTTCTTTTTCTATGCCCGAGTACGCCATGTTTCGAGTCATTGAGCTGTTGATCCAATTGTCTTTAAAGTTGTGATACACGTCGGCGTGACGATAACTTATAATTTCGTGACCTTGAAGCCTGACGCTGATTTCGCTGACTAAATTTCTAGCCAAATTGCTAAAAATGGTTCTATTGTTGTCACTTCCACCTTCGAGTTCTAAATTGAAAGCTAGTTTACAAGTGCCGGGTACTATCACGTCGTCTACACCCAATTGAGGAAACTTGACCCTCAGCGTTTGCCCCGCCGATATACTACTAGGATTGTGGGTAATGACCACCTCTTTTCTCTCACCCTTGATAGATCTGGGTATTTTTAATAGCCTGCTGGGGTTGAGCTTTTTTCCATACGCAATCATTTTATTTATACGAGTTTTAAATTTAAAGGTATCTGTAAGCCAAGAAGCCCACCAATAGCGTTCCTCCCGCGATAAACACCAGTTCTTTTTCTATTTGTTGGTCACTAGGCTCGTAAAAATCTTCGAGTTTAGGTTCGTGGGGTAACTCGACGTTTTCTCCGGTCATTTCGTTGTAGTAGCGCAACGCTCGGTCTACGTTGGAAAATGTTTCTTTAGAGGCATTTTGTTTTCTGATACGTTCGTTGAGAAAATCGAGTCGTTTCGTTCGTTCTCGTTGCCACTGATATCTGGCGGCCGAGAGTTGTTCTGTCGCTAAATCGTGTCTCTTACGCTCTTCGCTGCCATCATCCCTTAGACTTGAAAATAAAAAGTTTGAACCCGAAAAAGCTAAGGCGTTTATGATCGCACCTCCAACCATCATTACAACAGCTGAAGCCATCTATTTAATGTATAAAGCCTTTTAAATTATTATTATAATAAATGATGAAAACATTATCTAAACTGTATTATAGCCTGAGCGGTTATTGGAGAGGTGAAAGCGCCGTCGACCATTTACACGATAAAACAAAATACGATAAAAATGTAATCAGAGATTGGCTTAAAAAACAAGCAATATGGCAAATTTATCTACCGGGTCCTGCGTATGTATCCAGGCCTACGAGTACTTCGCGAGAGTTTGAAACACCAAACGACTTTCACCAAATGGATGTGCTATACCTACCCTATGATAAAGTAAAACGCAAGACTTTTAAATACGCTTTGACGGTTGTCGATGTTGCGAGTCGATACCACGAAGCAGAACGTTTGGTTTCTAAAACGGCGGATTCCACGCGGGATGCTATCGTCAAGATTTACGCGAGATCGCCTTTGAGTTACCCTAAAACGTTGAGAGTAGACGCCGGTACCGAATTTAAAGGAGCATTTAAAAAATGGATGGCCTCAAAAAACGTCGAGATTATCGTAGGCGAACCCGGAAACCACCGATCGCAGGGTATCGTAGAAAGATTTAATCGAACGCTAGCCGAGAGACTGTTTGGTCATGCGCTCAAAAATGTTAAATCCCGAGTGTAGAAACACGCAATGGGTCGAGCGATTACCCAGCGTGATCAAAGCTATAAACGATGAAACGACAAGATTAATAGCTAAAGCGCCGTCAGAGGCGGTTAAACTAGAACAGGTCCGGCAATTACCGGCTAACCCTGTTAAAACAAAAGAGCAGAATTTACCGCAAGTCGCCATGTTAGATATTTATATTACCCGGACGAGCAAGAGGGTGGAACTTCTAGAAGAGCCACGGATCCCATTTGGAGTGTAGACATCTTCAACGTGGAAAAAAGAACGAGTCAATTTAAAATGATTGAAGGTAAAAAAGTCACGACGGGTCCTACTCTTTATTACCTTCAAAACGGCCCAAAAAAGAGTTTTGTGAGACAAGAGCTTCAAGTCGTACCCGAGGACACGCAATTACCGCCTAATTAATATCTAGATTACGGTGACCATAAGTATTCCATCGGGTAAAATGTACCTCTTTGTGTCCAACGGACTCAACGATAGTTTATTTTGAGATATGGTGTAAAGGATGTGTTTTTCCGATCGAATTTGAGTCATCGTTTCTGTTTTAGATTTATTTTTAAAGATGCAGTCGTAGTAGTGTCGGTGTTTTAATTTTTTGTCAGTGACCGATTTTGTGACCCCTTTGGCCTTTTTAAGAGTGATGTTGTTGTCATCTGCTAAAATCGAGTACATCTTGGGTCTTACGCAAACAGCTTCTTGAATGACCTTACTCGTCTTTAAATTTACCGATCACTTTCTTATTGGTTGGATCGTATAACTCGTGATCCAGATTGTAATTCGAAAAGTCGTAGTGTTGCCCGTGAGATCGCATGTCTTTGTATATGTCATCCGTGTAAACGACAATCAACAGACTGTCCGTATCCATATACATCAACCTGATTTTATCTCCGTATTTGTCTTTCAATCGGTTGTAATAAAAATCGTACATCAGAGTCTTTGAGAGATCTAAGATACTCACTCCGCAGTAAATGGGCTTGTTTAACACGGTTGTCGTTTTATATGTTTCGACAAACGACAGGTCACATTCTGGAAACGGCGTTGTTGTTTTATAGCTCGGTTTTTGAATTATTTTTTTGTATTTTGCTTGATCGCTCTCGTTATTGTCTCTCAGTAGATAACCGTCTATTCGATTTCTAACGTTTTCCATCGTCTTACCAAACACGCTGTTATTCATCAGTTTAAAAAAGTCTTTCTCAAAATCAGAGGTTGCTTTTGTTCGGAGTTGCGTGTTTTTATCGATGTAAGATTTCATCCAAGGCGCTTGTTTAAATTTTAACACGCGGTGTACCTTTTTTAGTTTCAAACTGAGATCGAGGTATGACTGCAACGTGACGTAGTGCAACACGTATTTTTGTTTTGGATTAAGCGTACACGTTAATTTTTGTACGTCGCTACTAGGTTCGGTATTCAATAACTCATTTTGATAATCAGACATCCAAGCTTGGGGTACGACGATATTTTCGGGCACTAGGGGATAATGCTTGGTGTGTAGATCGTACGGGTAGTCTAAATCTACTTCAAAAAAGTAACCGGTGTTAGACGTTTTCTTAAGCGTTAATATCCTTTCTTCGGTAAACGGTTTCGAGAGTGTCCATTTAAAATGGCTGTACGGTAGATATTGACTCATAGCCCAACCGTACAGATTGTTGGCATCCAGATAAGCGATATAACTTGAGGGCTTGTTTGAATCGTAGTCATCGAGATATTGATTATTGGCTTTGTGATGTCTCATTCCACCCACGCTAGATATGCCTCCTCGTTTTGCTTTTTCAAAAAATAAGTGTTTGTCGACGTCTTGCAACAGTTCGAGTTGAGCTTCCGAGTGTTTCAATAGAGCATCCCAGGACAATCCGGGTGCGGTAAAATAATTGGCTGGATCTAGCCCGTAGTTTGTAATACACGTTTGTCTAAAGTTTTCAAATACGCCTGCAAGTAATAACGTATCGGTAGTCACGTACAAGTCGTGATATTCTCCTAGATTTTTTATATTAAACTCGTTCCACACGCGTTGAGCTCTGTCATAGTCTTGTTGCGATATATGTTCGTCTTTAAGTCTGCTGTAAAACTTGCCGATGGGTGGTAGGCTGGTCTCTTGAAACTTATCAAACGAGTTCATATATTCGTAGGGATAAATTCCTTTTTGTAATAATGAGTCAGAATGTTTAAAATGCTTTTTGAGTAGATAAAACGACTCTTTTGGACAACCTTTCACTAATTTATCCAACGATGATGCCATAAAACTAAACGAGTCTAAAAATCGTAGATTTCCTATCGAAAACGAAATATACTTTTCTGAATTTTTAGCGATCACTTGTATTTCCATGATCAGGTGAGTGTCGTAATTTTGTAAATTGTGAAAGAAGACCGGTGTCGGTGTACAACCGGGTTTAATTTGTAGTTTGAGGTTACAATAAGCGTGTGCGGCACCCCGATATTTACCAGTGACGTGGCAGTGATCTCTCACCTTTCTAAATTTATTAATGCTCTTTTTGCAGTCGAGACATTTAGACTCGATAAATCCCTTACTATTTTTGTACTGATATTCTTTCATTTGTTTTATCGTCTTGGGTTCTCTGGGTTTCTGGCACTGACAGTTGCTCGAGTAATTGGGATAAATTGGTTTCTCGCAAATCCAACACGCATTTGTTTTATCGTGATGGTCTTTAGCTCGCTCGTTAAATGTCATGGGTTGGGATTTTTCAAATAGACAATTAATATCGCTTTGTAATTGTAACAACGTTGTTATAAATCTAGTTGAAGCGTCTTTGCCTCTATAAGTCTCTTGATACACATTTTTACCGTCGCATCGGACGACAACTAGCGAATAACCGCTAGCTTTGTGAACATTAATCTTTTTTGTGTTTGTCTCTTTGTCTGAGTGAGTAGGTTTAGATGTTAGTGTCTGTGTGGGTGTTGTTGTTGTTTGTAGTATGGATTCAAAGTCAGCATAAATGACAAATGGTGCTTTTTGTTTGTGCCTATAGTTTTTAAATTCTAATATCGGTACGTCTCTTTCGCCTGGTTGCCCGTCTATATATTTTGGTTTACCCGTCGGAAATACAATCTTTGATGGATGTGCATCTATACCCTTACAATCGGCGATATGTCTGTCTAATTTGTTTTGATTGGTAAAATGACATAGACATCTTCAACAAAAATATTTCTTACATTTATGTTTGGTAACGTCGTACATCAACCTCGTAAAATATTTTATCCAACAATAGTGATGCTTGTCACCTTTAGAAATCAAAAGCAGATCGATCTCTTTTGCCTCGTAGTTTTTAGACACGTATAATGGATATATCTCACCCTCATAACCGTATACGTTTATCGATAAATTATTTTGTCTTTCTATCTTGGGTATCTGATCGACCGGTGTCGGAAAGTCAATGCCTTTAAAACTGAGTCCGTCGTCTTTGGTGTAAATCGACGGTCTGCTTTCGTTGATTTTATATTTAGGATTATTTCTTATTTGATTTTTTACTTTGTCGGTGTATAACCCCAGGGCAGATCTCAAACACCATCTCAAACACTCGTCGTCTTTGTTTTGTACGTTGATCATCGCCTGTTTAATTTTAAGATGTTCGGGTAGGTTTATGTAAGAACTGCCTCTCGCTGGATTATATCTGTTGATGTTGATGTATAACGCGAGTATTGTATCGACTACCCAACCCGATCCTTGATTCGTGTATCTTTCATCCTTTTTAAATAGCTCTTCGATCTCTTCTTTTAAAACCTGTTTTATTTGACTTTGATTTAAAACGGCTTTCGGCTTGCTATAATGAATAGCTTCGATCGTTTCGATGATATCGTTCGGTTTGATTTTTCGATACCTTATTTTTAGTACAAGCTCTACTTTTAAACCTCTGAGCTCTCTCAATTCAGACTTGCTTTTATTGACTATTTGTTCCTTGTGCGAATCAAAAAATTTGATTAAATCATGGTTATAAAGTCTGGGGTTTAATTCCCAGTTTCTGTAGTAATTTCTAAACCTTCTCGTTTCTCTAAAAGCTGACTCTGTAAAGTCTTCGGGTTGTCTGTATATTTTAATCGCCGAGATTAAATCTTTTTTCAAAAACCGTCCATTTTATTATAGAAAATATAATATTTTTTTTCTCATTTTTTTGGGAGGGCGATCAATTATTTCATAATCCATGAGAGCTTCACTGTAGTGGAGTTTCAAGGTTACATTGTTTGCCCCGAGTTTCAAGGTCACGTTATTTACGCCAAATTTCTATCGTGCCTCAACACGTTTCAAGGTCACGTGTTGGTGACTCACATTTTCAAGGTCACGTGGTGGTGACATCACCTCATTTTAGCGACGACAGATTTATTTTTTAACTCCAGAGCGACAGGCTCTGACTTGGCACACATTTTTCTTTTTTGCTCCCAAACCTGACGTCAGATTTCTAAAAAAATTGCCGCGGGGGATTCCCCTATATTTTTCCCCCAACTATTTTTAGAATCGAGAGCGGCGTGTCCATACTGGCCGCAGATTTTTCCATTTTGATCCGCTGGCCCCACCTCCCCTACTACTAGGGAAGAGGAACAAAAGAAATCCTTGATTTACTCCATAAACAAACGTGCATGCGGGTGAGTTGAACAAAAGAGGTCCACATAATGGTTGTTGTGTTATTTATGTGGACTGAAGCCGTCCCCATAAGGTTTTGCCCTTTCTGGAAAAATCATAGAAAAAAAATTGGGTTAAAAGAGTTTTCACAGTTTAAGTAAAGTTATTTTTTGTACCGAGTTTTCTTAACTACACGAAAACAAAGCAATGTCCACACAAGGTATGTAACGTAAGTGTGGGTGTGTGTGTGTGTGTTTTAAGTCACGCAGAGAGTTTGGCCTGTATTACATGTTTGTTGCTGCAGCATAAGAGACTCATACCGGTACTTGTGATGTCTTTCTTTTACAAAAATTTGCTGCAAGCATTGAGGACTTTTAGGCAAATTACAGCCGGAGCCCTATAAACAGGACCTGAAGAATAGCTCTCAAAAGTAATTATAAAAACTCTTCTCATGACAGGAATAGCTAATTTTGTTAAAAATATCTCAAGCAACATATATCTGCAAAATGACGCAGATACATGTATCTTCCAGCAATCAACATCATCTTTACGACTTCAAATTGAAGTTTTGCTTGAGCATATACTGAAGGAATACTGGTGCTGTTTTTGTTGTTTACAGATATCCTATGGAGCCTCCCAAGGTTCAATTTCTGACTCCTATATATCATCCAAATATTGACTCAGTTGGTAGAATCTGTCTGGACCTACTCAAGATGCCACCTTCAGTAAGTTGTCAGATATATATAACTATTTATCTTCAAGCAAGCTTGAATCCTTGATTCTGATTGGTCGATCCATGGCAACAACAGTGTGATATTTTACCTAATAACACGGTCGATATCGCACTCTGTGTATCACGCTATTCCAAGATGCATGCACCGTTCCTTCTGCATGCACATATAATTAATGGGTTAACCACTGAAAAGTTTGTGTACCGCGTGTACACAAACATGTTGCCGTGTTCCATCTTTACTGTGCATCAAGTTTGCTTGAAGATAAATTGGTTATCCCACTCGCACTCGTGGAACATGGAAAATGTAGTGTATCTTGCGTCCCACATACCATGAGGCTGAAATATACGGGACACAGAAGCACTACATTATTAAGTGTTCTACTTGTGTTCACTAATAATACATTGTAGCCATTTCCCTTGCCTCGGCTTTGTCTGTGGTTTCAGCTTCATCTGTAGCTAGGATCATCAGGAAGCCTTAATGGCCAGGAAAAATTGACATGTACTGTAATAGGACTAAGCAGAACAAGGATGAGGCTGAGTTATGGGCCTCGAAATTGGAACTAGAGACAAAGATTGGAGAATCCCCCATAGTGAACATAGAGCGCATCATAGGACAGACTTGTTATCAAGTCATCACAAGTCAGCAGTAAGGTCACAATTAGAACACGTATGGTGACAATAGAACATCTTTTTCGGCATTCACTCATAGATTGTCTCTTGGGTTGAGACTGTAATGGACCTGTGATTGTCATTCATGTGCAATCTAGTGTATGTGATTTAATTATTGTACAAAAAGATAAAGGCTATGTCTTGCTGCAGTAGTCATTCTTAAGTCAGGTTTGCACTAGAATTGGAGTTGAGTTTACTCTGACAATGAACAAAAAGCCATTGGGCAAAATCTTACCAGCGTTTGCATTGGAATTTTGACCCAGGAAAATGTTAACAAAATTGTGGTTAAAGATACCGAATGATACATGTTTTTTTTAATCCTCGTTCGTCTTAATCATTCTATGTGCCCCTCGGGTGTTAAAAACATCACATCCCACATCACAGCAGTCAACTGTTGTTTTGTTACGAGTGCGAATAAGTCAAACAAATAAATGGTTGTAACCTACTGTGTGAGAAATAAATGACACCACTGCGATGTAACCATGATAAGTGAAAGTTTTGATGTCCTGCTGGCAGTGCGCGTGTAATTGAACGCAGTGCGTTATCACTGATCTCCGTGTAAAAATGGATATAAGTGTGTTCCACACAAACCTGGCCTTATGTAGTGATAGAACGGTGCCCACTTTTTCCATCAATTATGTATCTGTTGGAAAATTAAAATAACGTTCTGATTGTTGAATACAGTCAGCTACGAAGCACTGTCCCATTTTCCAGTCTTATTTATTCTTAGTGTCTGAGGAATCTCAATTAAAAAATATTTAACTAAGTGGCCTCTGCAAAATATAGGATAAAATGGTAGACAAGACATTGTGTGGAATGGTTGCTATAGGAGACGACCCCGCATGACGTCACACTTCTATGGCGTATAAGAATAGTCACCATTAAATACAGGCATTGTGACCAAGAGGAAAGTTACCTCATACAGTCTTCCATGAATAGGGTTTTAGAGACTTTAATATTCAACCCATCTGGATCAGTGAAATTACAGCACCATGAAATAGCACTCTTCCAATATTCATCACTTGGTACCTATGCATTTCTAGTTAATTGTTATTTTTCTTTTAGGGTAATTGGAAGCCTAGTCTGAGCATTGGTACATTACTGACGTCCATCAAACTCTTGATGTCTCAACCCAATCCTGATGACCCACTCATGGCTGATATTGTAAGTCTCAGTATAAACATAATTGTGACCTGCCATTCTATTACAGAAAATACCTAACCTCCGATGCCTACAAGTGCATTTCCAATTCTGCTGACAATAACAAAAAAACATAGCATCACCAGGCATGCCCACACACTGCATGTCCCAGAATCCCATTGATAATTCGCACTTTTTTCCAGTGCGATTGCCTATGTACACGCGAATTCGTTGGCTGTCTTAAGCATTGCACATTATAGCCTATCAGACTCTATTTCCGACAGTTCCGAAGAGACAATGTCAGAGTCTACTAAAACTAAGAAAAGGACATTTAGGTAGATCACATGTAGATCTTGTGGAGGATCTCCATCCCTTTTGGAGTTCGACGTTCATACATCATGCTCCAGATGCCGTCTCTGATCGTGGAAAAAACTCGTGTGGAATCTGTTCTGACTGGTTTGACATGCTTTATTCCTTTTTGTGGTTTTAGTCTACAGAATTCCTGACCAATCGTGTCGTGTTTGAACAGAAGGCCAGAGAGCACACTCATAAACATGCTGTGCAGAAGACTACAGTAAGTCTTGAACCATAACTTTCTGAGTCTTTGTAATAAGATCCATTCTGCATTGTTCCATTGATCTGAAACATCGTTCTTACTTGTACTTTACTTCTTAGGGGCCTAATTAATTCATTGCATACAGCAAGTCAATATATTGGCTGCAAAAGGAGCCCACTAGAGTGGAATACTTTGGCTCAAAAAACATTGCCAATTAGAAGGCAGTTAATGTTTTATTCAACAGTTAAAAGTACTAGTGGCTGATCTGTACCTTCCTTAATTCATCAGATTCTCCAAAAGTCATGTGGGTGATTTGGAAGGATCTGGAAAATTAGTTTGAAGTATTTTTCCCTTTCATGCAGAAGCAGGTGAAACATACAAACATAGTTATCTTTAAGTACACTTGAATTCTTGATCCTGATTGGCCGATCCATGGCAACAAGCCGTGCTACATATAACCATGTAGCACGGCCAGGGTCCATACCGCACTCCATGTATTGCACTAAGATGTGCGCACCATTGAGCATAACACGCACATGTTATAAGATGACCGCAGCAAAGTTTGTGTACTACGTGCACATTCCATTTTTACTGTGTGTCAAGTTTGCTTGGAGATAAATTCGGCCTCTTTGTATGTGGGACACAGACGCACTACATTATTCTGTGTTCCCTCGCGGGGTAACTAATATCATGTATACACATCACAGTTCATTGCAATCTTACTTAAAAGCTGGTACATACATGCTTTTTCAAAAGTTCAAATTGCTTTTCTGAATGACTTTTATAGGAATATGATGTCATGTAGCAAATAAATTTCCATGTTTGCATTTGCAGGCCTTTTTACAGGTTTAAAAAGTGGTTTTAACAGCATGTTCCAGTTCAGAAAGTTTTGAGCAAATATTCATATCTAGTGACATATCCATGTAACACATGTTAATTTTGGTCGGGTTTGTATTCACCCTAGCTACGCGATGATCGAAGAGCACAGATCCTACGTTCCATCAGAATCTCTGCTAATTTTGTGTCTTTTCCTCTCAGAGGATTGCAAAACAGTGGTTTCCAAGTTTTGTTTTACTTGATCGCACTGTATACGATGTACACACATAATGTGCATATACACACGTCTTCATCCACATTATGTACAGTAAGTCTGGACATGCATATATGTATGTATATACTTGAAATGTATATACTGAATTAGGAGCAGAATTTGTTACTTATTGTGGGCAGATTTTTTTTTCCGTTCGATGTCTCATTGCAAAGCTCATAACTAGTGTAATGCTAGAAAATTATCAATTCAATTTGAAAATCTATTTTTCAAGGTGCCACACCCAAAAAGCACGTATATACCAACCTTAAATGTTAAGGAGTAGCTACTTTTTCACAGTCTGATACTTCATCTGTTTTCTATTTTAGGCCAAGTTTTTTGTTTGATGTCTCATTATTTGTTAGTAATTTAATAAATCAGTATGAATTTTCTGTTGGAACAGATCAGGCCAAAAAAATAGTCTTTGGTTTCTGTTATGGAGCTTGCTCCAAAAGTGGTCCGGCGATGTGGCTTTTTTTTCCGTTACTTTTTTTTCCTTCAAATGTCTGCTGATGTTGCAGATGACGCTTCGATCCCCTTAAAACTCTCAAAAATATCCTTCAGTAAGGCCATAAGGCTTGAGAATTCCGCACCCACTTACGATCTCGACCGACACTAACATTCTTCAGGAAATTTGGATAGTCAAGACAAAAATCAGAGAAAACGGTAACGTCAGACCATACAGCGACATTGACATCGTGCATGTGCTGCCAGGCTGGTCATTACATATTGCTTCAATTCCAAAGCGTTTACAGGTGGCCAGGTACACGACCATCACTCCCTCAGTCTGGCTTCCAGACCCACAATTACAAAACTACAACACCGTCTGCAAATGGTGCCCAACTAACTTTAGTGCAAAATGTATGGGAGTCCAGAGAAGTCACATAAAGTTTATACTTGATCGTAACCCAATCTAAAACCACGTAAAATTGTGCAGCAGCAGGATTCCAGTCAAACCAGTGAGTCTGGCGGTTTTGAGACATCATCTTATATTGAAAAAAAAACAAAAAAACAACTTTTTAACTTTGCCGAAGCGCATGGTTACGGTAATGTACACGCAGACCAGAAACCAGTGACTTTTTGTTTTGGCCTAAAGACACACCTATAAAAAAAATAATCATTGGGTTCCGCAAATCCAAAGTGAAACTCTACATGTATGTAATTTTTAATTTTTTTATTTAACTGATTGCTGTTTTTGTTTATTTGATTTGATTTGTAGGCTGTTACGTCTCCAAAACAAGTCAAAGACCAATCGGATTCAAATGATAGTGACCAATCAGAGTCATCCTCTGATGAAAGTGACCAATCAGGTTCATCTTCTGATGAAAGTCATCCCCCTGCAGACCAGCTTGCCATCCAGAAAGGAATCCCTGTCAGTCAAGCGGGGAAACGACTGTCTGTGGAAGACTTCAATGCACAACCACATGCCAAAAAACACAAGGCCCATCAACAATAAGAAACTTGAAACAACGATCAGCTTTCTTCTGCATTGAACCTGCAGTGCATCTCCGAAGTCATAAACGACACATTGGTGTATATGGCAAGTGGCTCATAGTGTTTGTCAAGGCTGGTGCATGATATTCAAATTTGAATGTGACGCAATCTGACAAGAAACATTTGCAGCCAAATCAACCAATTGTGAGATTTGTTCAATTAGTGCAAGTTTTTGCAGAGGTTATACATGTATAAACCATTTTACAAAGTTGCATTAACTGAACTTGAATATTCAAGCTCATGGAATGACACCATGCAAATTATGGACACAATATCATGTGACGCATTTTTCCACAACCACATCTAGCATTGCAGATTTAAAGGGCACCCTCATAAGATTCTGAGAGCACAGTACTCTTAACTTTATGCAACAAATGACTTGCCGCTGTGCCAAAATTAATCCAAGCACTGAGGCATGGTAGAATAACCACAGTGCAATGTCAACAATAACTCGCAGTCCAATGCAACCACAACTAAAGTCATGCATCTTGTCATTCATTGATTTCTGCTTGTTATAACAGCATGGCATTGTTTTACAACAAAGTTGCATATGTATGAATTGTCCTTAAGAATCAGAAGTGTTACTTGTAGACAAACCAGAATATTGAAGGTCTTGAACTTGAAGTATTAAGTGTTTGGACCATTTGTATAAAAATTTGTGTATTTACAAAACCTTGCACACATTACCTTTTTATAGAAATGTTCTACAGTAACCTCCGGCTAAGACGGCACTCGCGGGACCAGAGAATTTGTGACGGCTTACGCGAATGTCGGCTTCTGCTGCAAGTCGTCATTTTGCCGACTTACACAAATTGAATCACGGAGCGAAAAAAATAGATTGAATTAATGGCCTATGCGCATCTGTATCTGGATCATGCAAACAAGACGTTGATTTACCCTGGTTTATTTCTACATCCATGGTTGATTCCAGCAACTATATCCTCAATGTTGATCATCACAAACTGACTTAGAAATGAAAATGTCAATGGAAATGCATTAGAGACAATGGGGACTTTCGTCAGACTGCCGATTTAAGCGATATGACGGTTTATACGATGTCGGTTTAGCTGGAGTTTACTGTATTATTATTGCATAAAGAAAAGTGTAGCCACAAAAAGGTTTACCCTTATTTGGTGTATATATATATTTACCTTGACTTTTGTAGGACTCTTTTTGCACTACTCTTGCCTGTTGTGTTTGTGTAGTGCAAATCAGCTCTGAAGCAATGTATTGCACCTCCTTGTGCTACAAAATCAGTTCTGAGAGACGACATTTCTTTTTTAAACAAACTTTTATTCATCTTCTAACTAAAGTAATTATCCTATAAATTTGGAGTAAAAACGAGTGGAAATGTTTCAACTCTACATGTAAATGGCAGCCATAAAATGTCCGTGTGAAATTTGACAATTGCTGAGTTACTTGAGTATCTTACAAAATACCAAACGAAAAGTGCAGGGACAAAACGACCCAGCACAAGCAATTTTGAGTGTCACAAGCACTTAAAATTGCACTTACATTATAATCTACCGGTATGGCTGGATAACTTCCAAGGTCTGACCGTAATCTAACAACATAATACAAGTAACCCCACAGCAGTGACAAGGGATCTCGGGTGTGATCCTCCAGTAATTTGAGCACAGGCGACAGAGGTCATCTACTGTCCTTTACAGGAGTCCATAATTGTTGCCACTTGCCCTTGGTTATTCACACTGTGGTTACATTGTGCGACAATGAAGCCTAAAAAATAAGTTGTTAAACATACTTGGTCAAATTAAGTTTAAATTTATTTTAAAAAAAAATGAAATTGTAAAGGTAATCATGTTTTAGAAAACGACAGTACTACAATATAAATGTACATGTACCTTGTTTTGTATATACAAATTAAAGGATATATACTTAGAAGAGACTTTAAATGTACACGTATGTTGACTTGTTGGTCATTTCCTTTTTTTTCAGGTGCACATCACAGCAAATCAATTGTGTCGTCATCCCTCCCCCTCACAGTGAACATCTTAACCCTTACTTAATCCTGAAAGTATCATTTTGCCATGAATACATCTTAATTAACCCTACCTTCCTGAACATTATTGCTAAGAATCCTTCCAAATCATCCCCCATGCAGGAAATTAATGACAATACATTTTTGTGTACGTAAACTATCGTGTGGCATCAATATGCTAATGCTTTGCTCTACCTCCTCTTTCATCAAGTGGATTTAGGAGGCTGTGGGAAGGTTAGTGTTGGATGTAACATGGATATTTACTTGGGTTGGCAAGAGTCTTTCGGTTGGGCATTTTCCAAGATTTTTTATTAATGACCCAAGTTCTTATTCAGCTTGGAATTTGCTATTACAGCTACCTAGAATCCAAGCAAAGGAGCATTACCAGGACTACTGCTGTTTAAATTGCCAGTTTTTCACAGATGTTTGGACCAGAGACGGACACCTCAGTGGCTAGATGATGGTTAGTGGATTTCCCCAGATTCCTCACAGATGATGGTCAGAGATGCAAGTGGGCAGTCACTGCAATGAGGACATTCAAGCTGAATAAGAACTTTTTGCACTCTTTTCCTCTCAATTTTTGTGGTATGCACGGGGAATTCAAGACGAAGAATTCAGCTGGTCTGTGGAAAATTGCATGTTTTAAAGGGCACATTATTAATGTTAAAAATCTGTGAAAATGCTAACTCAGTGAGCTCGGTTCAAATGTGTACTTTCTTGATACATGTACAGTTGTATTTAAAGGGTTACAATGTTCACATTATTCAAACAATCCATTTGATTGGTGTCACACGTATCCATTGACAATCCTAAAATAACACGGTAGTAAAACAAAACTGTGTCTAGAAAAAGCATGATCTATGAATAAAAAATTTAGATGAAAAATTATTGTGATAAAATATACACACATATAATACTTTAACATACATGTATCTTACATTAAACACCCAAAAGTTAAGCCCAACTTCAGTTTCTAAGGCCATTTCCCAAATCTTGACTTCCTCCCCAGCTTTGGCTTCATCCCTAACTTCAGAATTACTTTTTAAGCCTTTAATGTCTGAACCAAATGGAAATATTATAAACGTTGACTTCATATCATAGTATAGGATTGGATGTTCCTGATGCAGAACATGGTCTTGATATTGACCTGGAGTCGCCAAAGTCAGGTCCCTGAAAACTCCTGAAGACAAAGTCAAGGTTCTGGATGGAATTTATACACACAACGCCTCAATATCCAAGACAGAGTGCACTGCACATTTAGTAGCAGGCGCACACGCTACAGAATATTACTGGGCTGGAGACCCTCAAGTTTGAGAGCTACAAATCTCCCAAACATGCTGAAGTTGAAGCTGAGGTGTTGTAAACTGAAGAAGAAAGTTCTAGTGCGCTACAATGCACATCCATGAATTTGATGACTTACACTCATTTCTCATCTGCATGTTCTTGTCACATGGGAACGATGATAGTAGACACAACAGCTGGCCTTCATGGAGGGCAAAATTTGAATGTGCGTTGAAGTTAAGGAATATGTCAGGAGAATGCCTTGCAAAGTTTGTAGGAACTCAGGAAATGATGGAAACTCGAGATTTTATTTGTTTGAACTCATGCAAACAATTTTCTAAATCCTTCTGAAGATTTGTACATTATTCCCTGTATTGTTGACACGATTGGATATTGTTGGCACGATTTACACACAGGAGTCATTTTTCTCACTACTTTCCCTTCCCTGGACATTCACATTAGGCCCGTATGCTAGAACCCAAACCTGAAGGGTTGACCATGGCATGCACCTGCTCTCATTTTGTCTGTTTTTTTTATGTGAAACTAAAATTGAACATACCGGACGGTCATATATAAATATGTAATACAGTCAAACCTGCCTGAGTGACCAACTGTGCAGAACGACCAACTGTCATTAACGACCACTTAAAAATCCCCCCGTGAAAAAAAACCGCTATTTGAGTCCTGTACACAACGACCACCTGCTCAACGCGACTAGCGACCTAACATTTTGCCTCCGTACGGACGCCAAAGCCTGTACAGAACGACTGCAGGCCATGAAAAGTGACCACTAAATGCCCACTCGCTTCTGTACAATGGTTGTTTACTCACTTCTTAGAAAATAAAAGTCGACACAAAGCACTTCTGCAGCTTAATGAATCAACAAGGGGATATTTCCGGGACATCTTCGATCTTAATCTGGGGCTTAAATCGCATCCACAATGCCCCTTATTGTTCCGTGCTTCCAACACTATTTAAGGCGATCGTATACCGCACGTATCGATCCATCCACTGAACCCGTTTGGCCAATACTGGGCCGCATCAAACCCAACGGCTCTTTTCAGAGCCAAAATATATGGCACTTAGTGAGAAACGTCCCCGTCGTTGTGCCGGAAATGCGCTTTTGCGTAGCTAATTCTCACATGCTAAAATTCCCCAACCCCCCACCCCTTAAAAAAATCTTATTTTTTTTTATACGAGGTGCAAAATATTAACACACCCTTAAATAAATGAAAACAGCACCACATGTACATGTACACAGACACAATATAATAATGGTTGCTGAGGCAGGTTTATCCGACTACAGGTACATTTGTATTCTGACCCCCATGTTAAGGCAAGGTTGGGAAGAAAAAAATCAACCGGTATAGAAAGACCACCTGTCTATAAAGACCGCTTTTATTGTTTCCCTTGAGTTGTCTTTCTGAACAGGTTTGACTGTATATAAATCAACAGACATCCCTGATATTTTCAGACTTTTAGCTGCCGGTCACTCCTTTGACAAGTATCAGTGTGCAATAAAATGACTTCAGTAGTGTGAGTTGTTTTCCACCAGCAGCCAAGTATACCACTCTGGTGAGCTGTTACTGGTATTGTTGGAACTGGGTACCGATTGCCATAATGCTCAGTTAGCTTCAGAACCATCTAGTGCCCGGTATTTTCGTTTGGGATAGGTACACCTACCATCCTGGCCCTCATCCGTTAAAGCCACATTTGTAACTTTCACAAACCTCTGGCATGTCCTTTTTTTATACGCACAAACACCATTGGATATCACAGGACATATTTATTTTATTTCATTTTTGTTTAGTTGAACTGACTATATAACAGGATCAAATGTCTGCTGTCCTTTTGCTACAGATATGATGTTATGATTAAAGGATATGAGGTGAAATCCAGCTGCTGTCTTAGCACACCAGTCAATATAAACTCAGCATTGTGCACATCTGAAACAAAACAACATTTGATGACATGACACTGAAGATAAAAAACTGAAGAGATTTTTGACCGAGATCACCTAAATTTTAGAGGTTTTATTGTTGACTTACCATATGTTGAAGGTCTGGGTGACAGAACCCCCCCCCCCACATATTTACATGTAAATTATTGTAATTGATGTGACATGTGAAAACACTTCACATAGTGCCAATCATACTTTAGTTTTGTACCAAATAAAAGCTGAGATGAGCACTTTCCATTCTTGGGTTTCACTAAATAAAGATTGTTTGCTCTGATGCACAGACACCAGATTTAGTGGTAATTTTCTCAAAACCTCTGCATTCATTACATGTATGTGTAGGTTTCACATATCACATCACACATTCCGTTGGCCATACCAATGACATATACCAGACCACTACAAAAATATGTCAAGAGAAAATACTTTATGCTCAGTGCATGGGCATCAGTCCAGCTGCTAGCCACATGCTCCAAGGAATGTCAAGCTTATCCGCATGGCAAGTATTTGCACTGCTCCTTTTTTTTTTTAAATTTGAATATAATTCAACTCCAGCAACATTTTACAAATAATGTTTTCAGATGTAAAATTTAGTCCAGACAATGATCACTTGAAGTACCAATTGTTATAAATACAAAATAATTGAAAAAGTACTTTTAACATTTGTGTTTACCTATTTTATGCCGGAAGAAATCCCGGCACCACGGCAGATCATTCTCACAGCTAATGACAACAAATGCTGAGGCTCCCATAGTGCTTTGCATGGCACTAATCTTAGCCAATGATGGACGTGTTGTCAGTAAGCGACCTCCAGCCATCTCAATGATTTCCTGAATGAGTCCTGGACCTGGTTGCACACCCGGCGTCAGATACAGTGTCACATCCTGTCCACACAGAACAAAACACTGTTATATGCAAATCTACCATTACATGTATAATGACTCACTTATATTCTAGAAGGTTCAGGGATATTGACATAAGAATCTTCAAGGAAGACATTACAATAAATAATCATTACCCCCCAAAATCCATAAAAACTTCTGAAAAAAAGGTGGGCACAATATCACATTTTGTAATCCCTTAGAAACTTGAAACTTAAATATATTTGGAAAATAAATTTATAGAAATGACCACACAAAGGTCTGGGGTTTATATGAATGCTTTACCACCAAATTTAAAATAGTCAGGGTTCTCATCAAATCTTTTTGGACAAAAAGGGTGTCTGTGGCTAGAGATTCGGATCAAAAGTTCTTTTTTGTTTTACTCTAATATCACGCACAATTTTACGAGTATAGGAGGCTTGGCCCCACACGCCTGCGGGGAACGAGGCTTTGTCGCCTGTCACCCGCTCATGAATAACTCGTTAACACATGCACACATACACACAGTCATATTTTTCTCTACATGTACTTATCAGGACCCCTTCTTGTTCCCTTCTTCTGTTCCTATTGTTTGTACTTCAACTTTTTCTTCTTATGTACAATTAGGTTTGTACAAGAAAACCTCCTGGTGACTTGGCTCAGGTGACTTGGCTCAGGTCCTCGGGTTATTGTTATCTCAGGAAACCCATTGTCCCAAGTCCTCAGACATAAAGGATAACAAACTCACACTCGTACTTTACCATTACCGTCTCAGGACATTAACAACAACAGTAACTTTGCCATAATCTAAAGAGCCTCATCCTCCTCTCAGTGACTTTCTTGAGCAATTTGAGGAGTTCGCTTGGGCTTTGGAAAATCTTCCAGGAAGGAAATTGGTTCTCGGTGACTTCAATCGTCACTATGACTGTCCATCCAAGCCCGAGGTCAGAACCTTCGCTACCACCATCTCTTCGTTAAACTCTTGTCAGAAAATTCAAGGCCCAACTCACACAGCTGGTCATAGTCTTGACTTGGTTCTTCTCAAGGATAGTGATGAAGTCACACACTCTAGAACGACCTCACATTTCAGATCATCTTGACGTTAACTGCATCCTGAACCTCAACAAACCCTGAGACATGAAAACGACATACACATCAGGTAGATTCAGATCTATTGACTCTGATGCAGTATGATTTTGAGGGCAAAACGGAGAGTTTTCTCTGAGGTGATGATGATGACATCAATGATCTTGTCAAATGCCACAACTGCGCCTGCCGGGAAGTTCTTGATGATCACGCTCCAGCAACCCACCGTTCCCATTCCATCCATCGCAGACAACGTGGTTCAACAAGTCTGTGCAAGCTGGTCGTCCTACGTGGTGTCACACTGAATGGAAATGGAGGAAGACCCACGCAGAGGCTGATCATCAAGCCTATGCCAGTCACGAGATGTATCCGATGTCATCACTCAAGCCTGAACTTCTTCTTCTTCTTCATTCATTCATTTTCATGATGACTTGATGAGTTGGGCCCAACTGTCCCTGTCGAGCATAGTGTTGGAAAGAGATGGACCACTCAGACCAGTTTCTAGCTCGATGGATGTTTTCAGGGTCATGTTGGGACGACCTTTCCGTCGAGGGGCTTCAGAATTCCAGAGGAGAACTTGACTAGCTGGCTCATTATGTCGATGAACGTGACCAGCTAGCCGAAGGCGACGCTGTCTGATGGTGGTGGAGATAGGGGGAAGAGCACCATACAGAACAGAGTTAGGGAGATGTTGTTGCCAAGAAACGTTCTGAACAGCCCGCAACATCCGTGTATAGGTGCCATCAATGGACGCAGAGTTCTGTTTGGTCAGGGTCCAGGACTCGCAACCGTAGAGGAGGATGGATTCTACTGAGGTCTTGAAGATCTTAAGTTTGGTGGTCTTGGAGATCGAGGATCTCCATACTTTGGTCAGTGAGAACAGAGCAGACCAAGCTTGAGCTTTTCTACACTCGATGTCATGAGCTGTGTTGGTGTAGGAGCCCAGATACTTGAAGTCATCAACTTTATCGAGCTTACTGCCATCTAGTGCAGTGACGTCATCAGAGGTAGATGGGTTGATGACCATGTACTTAGTCTTCTTTGCGTTAAGAGAGAGACCAACGGACTTGCAGCAAGCTTCTACTTTATGGAGGAGAGATTCGGCATCAAGGAGGGTGTCTGCAAGCAGACTAATGTCATCTGCGTAATCTAGGTCGGATAGGTATTGGGCAGGGTGTCTACTACTCCTACGGCGTGAGAGGGTGAGACCATCGGTTACATTTAATGCTGTCCGCAGGGCATAATCCAGAACTATGATGAATAGGTAGGGGGCGAGAGGATCACCTTGAAGAACTCCAGTGTTGACGGAGAACGAATCTGATTCACCTTCGGGAGTGAGAACAACAGCACTTGTATCTTCATACATAATTTTGATGGCATTAATGGTCTCCTCCGGGATACCGTAAGCATGCAGGATCTTAACATTGTTGGTCTGTCAACAGAGTCAAATGCTTTACGGAAATCGATGAAAATGATGGCAGCTTCCTTCTGGTGGTTACGAATTTCCTCAATAAGGCGCCTGAGGGCAAGGATTTGAGATGAGGTTGAACGTAGAGGCCGAAAGCCACTTTGATTGGGACGGAGTCTCTTCTCAAGTTCAACTTCCGGACGAATGCGATTCAGAAGTAGTCGATTGTATACCTTGGCAGCAGTTTGAGAGAGGCTGATTCCCCGGTAGTTGTCTGGGATGGTGAGGTCCCCTTTCTTTGGAACTGGGACGATGCCGGGCAAGCCCAATTCTGGAGGGCGGTTGCCTTCAAGGGTTGCATTGCAGAACCTTGTGAGATATTTCTTAAGTTTAGGAAGCCTCCAAACTTCAATAGGTATGTTGTCCAGACCAGGAGCCTTGCCAAGCTTCATTTGTTTAATGGCTATGTTGACCTCGGCTTGGGAGAATTTGCCAGTTCGGATATTAGGGTTTGGATCAAAGACGGGATCAATGGAGACTGGGTCATTGGAGGCAATATCAGAGCTGAGAAGCTTCTCAAAATGAGATTTCCAAGAGGCAAATCGATCATCACCTTGAATGAAAACGGTGTTTGAACGTTTACCGGAGAGCTGTTTTACCAGTTTCCAGGCATATTGGATGGAGTTGGTCGATTCCCACTCGTCAAAAGCACTGAGGATGTTGTTGACTCTGAGGTCTTCTTGCTCGTCATACACACTGCTGAGGTTGGATTGAGCAGCAGGAAGATTGGTTGGTAA
Source organism: Patiria pectinifera (assembly GCA_029964075.1). Taxonomy (NCBI): domain Eukaryota; kingdom Metazoa; phylum Echinodermata; class Asteroidea; order Valvatida; family Asterinidae; genus Patiria; species Patiria pectinifera. The sequence goes on from CM057145.1 coordinate 4,914,727, forward strand.
GCATGCGCTCTGTCCATTTTAGGGGTAGTCTTATTGAATGACTAGTGCTGCAGTCAATACGTGCGTGGTATATACCGGACCACGCACGCATTTAATTTGTTACTGTGCATAAACATAATACATGTATTACTATTTTGTACACGTGGTCTCCACTTTCAATATCCCAAACGTGATGATACAATTCGAGGATTAATTTGCTGGATTCAACTCAAGCATTAAGGAGATCAACCAGGGTAAATCGAAGCCAATTAGTGCAATGAATCATGTGTGCAAAAAGACCATTCATGTAAGTTGGCAAAATGATGATTTACAGCAGATGTCGGCATTCGCATAAGTCGTTGCGAATTCTCGGGTCCCGAGAGTGCCGACTTAGCCCGAGTTTACTGTACTTCAATGAACAATTTTCTAATTGTAACTCTCAAAGATAAGTTTAAGACTGTACATGAATAACTTAATTTTAACCAATGTCATTTACCTGATTCTACGTTCTCAAATGCACTTGCTAATGAGTTTGATGATTTCTCTGTGCAAAGATTTCTAAAGTTGATAACATTTGATCTGAAGTAGATAGTATTGTTTTAACACTGGTACACCCATTAGTGATAATGATTCCGTGCATTGTACTATGTCCTGCTTTGATCCTGTTACTGTTGATGAACTGACTCCCTGCCTGCATGGCCAGTACAAAAAACAACTTCCCAACTCTTATTCAGATTTTGTGTCACATTGTAAATGGCTGTCTACGGGTGTGTTTCTGGTAGAACTTCGCAGAGCTAGGATTACTCCTGTCCTGAAAAGGCCATTCCTCGACAGTCAGCAACTTTCAAAGTTACCGACCCGTGTCAAATTTACCCTTCCTGGGTAAACTCATGGAAAAGGTCGTGTCCTCCAAGGCTGTTTCTTTTGTCCATTCCAATAACTTGTCTGAACCTCTGCAGTCTGCAGTCCGTTCTGCCCATAGCACTGAAACTGCTCTTCTTACAGTTCAAGATGCTTTCCTCAAAGCTATTGACACACAGCAGGGTGTCTTCCTCATGATGATCGACTCGTTGGCTGCATTCCATACAGTAGACCATAATATCCTCTTACAGCGTCTCACTTATGACTTTGGCCTTGATGGGGACCACACACCTGTTCAGCGATAGCTATTATGGGGACCGAAAACACTGGGGACAGCAGCAAGTCCCCATAACTTGGTCCTAAATGTAATTTCCCTAATAAAAAACTTCCCCACAACACCTCGTCAGCTAGGGCACACACAAACACACCCACGTTTGTTTATGGTGTAAATCGAAGATTTGCTGTTGTTCCTCTTCCCTTTTCCTTTGTTTATACTCAAACTTTTTTACAACAGCTCTCCTTGGTTTTGTACACGTTTTCTAATCGAGAACGTCCTGGATCTGTCTCCTGTCCTCAATTACAAAAGGATGTTTCATCCGTGTGTCCTCGATTCACACCATAAACAAACCCACATACACTCTTTGCACTTTATAGTATAGCGGTGATATGACTTTAATTGTAGTAAGCGATATTATGCTGTATAACCTTATTTTTGTATCTTATTTTTTGTCTCATTGGAGTTGGGTTTTCAATTCCTATCACACCTGATAACAAAGTGGTTGACTTACCTTGAGCAGTTTTCTCTGACTAGCTCTGGCCATGGACTCCTTCAGGTTGAACAAGAGTGCAGTCTCCGCTTCCACATCGTTCAATAAGAAACTGTTCTCATCTGAACAAACCAAGATAAGCCATTAATCAGAAATGAAATCAAGTCAATGGTAAGTCAGGTCACAAATCAATCACGAGTAAAATGTCTAGTCAGGTCATAAGTATTAAACAAGGCTGAACAATGACAACAGAATGCTGGTGTGCTGTCTCTGAGTACTTCTATTGAGTATATATATACGACACACCATTGACTCATATACCAGACATTTACAGATATTTCCAAAAGAAATTCTTGTGAACTTTCAGCTCATCTATTTGTCCAAACAGATTTCTACCCACAATTAAAAGCCCACAAACCCGCACTTTTAAGACTACATCACAATACCCATGATCACCTGCTGCTAGAGTGCGTTGGAATAATACATGGCGTCACTCGTCAGATTTTTAAAAATCTACCCTTTGCACAGACTAACATCGTTTAAAGCAAGTTCACATTTTTTACCAATTACAAAAATTAAGGCACTTCCGGTTTGAACCGGAAAGAAGGGTCACGCAATTGTGCACATTTTATTAAAAATTAAGACCCTGGATTATTCTATCAATGCCCGTAAAAAGCAAAATCAGATCTGTGTTCCTTTATTATGTTCAGGTCTGACAGATGATGTTTCCATTATTTCACAAATCCCCTGTTGTTAAAAAAATGAGAAGAAACAAAGAAAACTACGGATTTCTGACCGAAAAGGCAAAAAACAAATTTCTGCCACAAGAGGGCACTGCTTGCTTTGCACAAGCAGCAGTCTTCACCACAAAGATCGACATGGAATGGTTACAAATACGGACTTTGTTTTTAATTTAAATCTTATATAAAATTACATTGATGGTGTTTATCATGCCTCTCGGTAAATTTGCCTATACGACACATGTAAGACTATGTTCCTATACTGAATATTGACCCAATGGGACCGACAGTTTTCTCAATACGAGACTTAAAAAATGTACTTTTGTAATGACGTCACATGCCCCCTGATGAAGTCATCTTAACAACACTTATCAATGCACACTTTTCATTGTAGTCTTGGTTCGCACCAAGTTTGAAGTCAAACGGATGAATGGAAGTGTAAATTTTTGAAATCAAAATAAACAGTTACTTTTTAAAAAATCATAAAAAATCTACCGATGACGTCATTGTGACATCACTGTGGGATTTGCATATTAGTAACAGTACCTACCTACCCACCAAGTTTCAAGACAATTGGACTAACCCTCATATGTGTTTTGAAAAAACACGTTTTTGATGACGTCATCCTGACGTCACAAATTTTTAAAAATTGTGTGCATATACCTATTGCCTAACAAACCTAATGCAAAAAGAATTTTGAATTTAGCATGTTGGGTTCGAGAGATATGGTGATAATCTTCAAAACTTCAAAATCTATATAAAATCACACGATCACGTCATGATGACGTCAACATCCCGGCCTACCTGCATACCGAGTTTCAACCAAATTGGACCTACAGTTTTGTAGATATAGGACTTTAAAACATGAACATTTGTGATGACGTCACGTGACCCATTGTGACGTCATGATGATGTCACTCTTCGGGACACAACTTTGCTATAGGGACTGACTTTGAGTGATGTATGACAAAGATTAACCCTAACTCCCTAGGGGGTGTGCAAAATCGTATTGAAATTGGAGGATTCAGGACTGTTAGGGCTATTGCCAAAAGTGGATGTCACAAAAATCATGTACAAAGTCTACGGGATTTGGGATAGAACAAAAAGAAGAGGGAAAAGTAGAAGTAGAAGGAAGAAAAAAATCAGAACAAAAAGAAAGGCTTTCCTGCAACTTTGCGGAAAAGCCAATAATAATAATATAATGTGCTTAAAAAGCGCTTTATATCAATGGTCTCAAAGCGCTTTAAAATTATTACTCCTATTCATCAGGTCATTAGACCAGGTTTTGCAGCAGCTCAAGATCAGCGCATTCTAGTCTCTGCCTTCACAGGTACCTATTTATACACCTGGGTGGAGAGGCAATCGCAGTAAAGTGTCTTGCCCAAGAACACAAGCACCATGTTCCCCGTCAGGGTTCGAACCCACGTACCATGACACGTGAGTCGAACACCGTAACCATTGGACAACAGCGCTCAAATACAATACATCTGCCATTCGTGGTGACCACCATAGTTGTACAGAGAGTCTGTGCCTAGACTAGTCCATAGCTTCACCACACATTCCTGGTCTGGTATGAGGACATCTACAATACCAAAAATACAAATTACCTAGAAACCATCTGCTCTTGTAACTCTCCTCAATCCACATTGGAGTAACTATGAAGCGACACACAGACACTCCCGACAGGAACTTGACAGTGCGAGTCACTTTATTAGTAATCAGATGAGTGCAAGATGCCATGGTGTCTGCCGTACGACCTCCTAACTTTTCCAATTTCTGTAACAAACAAAAATAGAGTGTGCATGAATCACATTTATTATTACAACAGCATATTTGTTTTTACTTTAGAGAGAGGTACTCACCCTTCAAAATAAAAAGTGGATTTGAAATATAATCATATTTGGTATTCAAACTCTAAATGTACTTCACGTGTGAAGCCAACATGGACCTATGTAAATACTGCGAATGTTGCGTTTATCCCAACGTGAACAAGTTTAAACTTGATGCTTAATTGCACAATTTGAAGACTGAACTGGCTTAATAAGGGAATAAATAAATGTGTGTTTCGGAGGTATTATAACACTCTGTTTAAAACCGGTGTGAGTCTGGATGGGTGATAATTACCTGAGGCGAAGCCGAGGGTAATTATCACCCATCCAGACTCACACCGGTTTTAAACAGAGTGTTTAATACCGACGGAACACATATTTATACCCATTCATAAATACCTTTTTGGTAAAAAAAACACAAATCTTTTCGGTCCAAAAATCAAAACAAGTTAAAAACTAGACGTTGTTAACCATTTTGTTCAACAATTTTACCCCTCTGACTATAATATGGAATGCCCCTCCACAATTGTGTGCGCGTCGCGCATTCCACCTCCATGGTCGCGCGTACTGCGCGATGTCGCGCAAAACGCAGCTGGGCTGGTGTAGTGTGAATATCGGACTATGAAATAATGATTCACTGGTAGTATTGCGCATTGCATACGTGGGGAATTTGAACGTTCAACCAATGAAACGTGAAAGGCACCGGATTTCATGGGAGTCCAAATTTCATGTGACACTGGAAAAGTGTTTAAGACCAGCTAGCCATGTCTTTATCATCCGTTTAAGACCGGCCACGTGACGGGCTCTCGACCAATAGGAATGCGTAAATGGTCTTAGGTATTTATGAATAAGAAATAAAGAAAGTTTATTTTGAGGTTTTTAGTACTCTCACAATAGACAATGATTAACCAGTTCGCACCAGGATTATTTTGACAAGAATGGAACGAGGCGCGGAATTACTGTTCACTCAACCTCAAGCCGGGGGGGTTGATGAAGCCATCACCCTCGGGCAGCACACTCATATTTCCAGCCTCACTGACTGCGAGCGGGTCGCTGACAGATATTTCCGGCCTCGCTCCCGTAAGTTTATCTGTCATCTGTTCCGATAAATCCAGGGCGAACTGGTTAAGTGTAATTTTCATGGGGTTGGGTCAATTCCAAAGTTATGGATGTTATATTCAGAGGCGACTGACCAATTTGAACATCCTGAAGAAAAAAAATACTTGGAGTGAAAGCAAATCACCACTTTACTATAAAGAAGAAAGGGTGTATGTGTGTGTGTACATGTATGTGTTTGTGTGCGTTCACGAGTTGTTCATACACCGGACCAACTGGGCAATCGAACAAATTCATATACGGGTCAATCGGGACCAATACGCTGCCAATCGTACCGACATCTAAACTGCCCATACAATACACTGGCAGTAGGTTGATCAGAGCACTAGCTTTTGTACCGCGGTGCAGCATGCATTCATTTTTCCATTCATGAACCTCACTCGGTCCACTTCCACAACAGTCTTGGAAATTTCTGATTGCAATGAGGTGTGACTTAATATGCCAAATATGGCGCATCCATGCAAACAAAATAGCTGTGCCGAATTTACCATTAGTCAGGCGGCGTGTACGTGCAATCGATGAACACAGCATGGCACCGTTCGATCCTGGGTTGACAGGAGCCCCTTAAAAATTGAATTTTTGATTTTGGCTATGACATGATTCCTATTTGAGGGGCTAGTAACACTGAAATGAGAAAAGAGAGGCCAATTCTGACGGCAGATTCTGAAAGCCTGGTGCCAGATCACCCTGGAGTTTGATTCGTTTGCAAGATATTAGCCTCCAAAACCCTATAAATCAACGTTCTAGACTAGCAAAATCAAAGAGTGTGGCACCCTATCATTTGAGGGCCGCATCTCAGAAAACCCTAAGAAGTTGATGCCTAAAGTTTTGCATGTGTTTTTTATACATGGATAGGTTTTGAGCCAAATCTGAGTTGGTGGCCGTGGAAGATTTCTATACTTTGGAATGACCCACAATGACCCACAATGATGCTGTGCGCATCATAGAAAAAGTCTCGCACATGGAGTAAAATGGTAGAAAAAAATCACCGGTAGTTTGTCAACTTTTCGAGTCTGAACCAAAAAAGTATTTATGAATGGGTTAATAGTGTGTTGGAGCAGTTATAAACATAAGCCTTTGGCTCGGGCCATTATCGGCGGCCATGCCCCAATAGGCTGTAGCACACTCCTGGTTTTTGTGTCAACTTGTAGTACCTGAATGGGAATTGAATATAAGTTACATTTACCGATAGTTTAAATCACCGAAAATCTAATGATCGCGTTGTCAATACAATCAAATGGAACATGGGGGTGAAATCAGGCTTTGAAATCCCCCTGTGTCATTTAATTGCTTACATCATTACTAACTGTTTCTTCTTTCCGTGGTTGGCCAGTATGGACAGCTGTCAGAACAATAAAACACCAATCAATTATGACAAGTCTTTTTACGCCCCTGTTCTTTACATGTCTGAATGGAATGGGCCAGTGTTGTAGTCGAGGCCACAACCTCCAAGGCCGAGGCCGAGGCCACAATCGCGAGGCCAAGGCCAAGGCCGAGGCCACCACCTCCGAGGCCAAGGCCAGCTATCAAAACACGTAATAAAATATAAATCACTAAAACAAGGCTAAGATTATGTTGGAGTTTTAACATCTTTTTAGTTGAATTCACTGAGTTTTGGAGTGCCTGGCTTACAAATTTACAGCTTGCAATGGGTTTCCTCTTGTAGGGAGTCCGGCGAATTTTATTTTTTAAAGAAAGAAATCTCAAGTTTTGTATCACTGAAAGCAAATTACACAACAAAATCAATGGCGTTTGAATCAGGCTCATAGGTGTTTGCCCTTTGGAGATACAACAATTTAAATGGCCAAATTTTGAGTTTCTATTCTGTAGGATTTACATCATTTACTTTTAGCATGTTTTATAAATCTTATTTTCAAAACCTATCAAAATGCTTAATATCATAGGAATCCCCATTAAATAAACAACAACTTGATTTTTGAATCAGGTTTTTACCACTCATAACCAAAAAGTTACGACCCCCTCCCCAGACCTTCGCACTGTCAAGGCACGCGCCGAGCAAACACCGCGTGACAATGCCAGACGGCCTGCTGTTACAAATGGGCAAAGCATAGTGTCCACGCATTATCACTGTTAATACCGCGGTACCAGACAAAGTCTGACAATGGCCAATCCTGCTCCAAACAACACGGCAACACGGAACATGCGTGCATGATATCACTCAGTTCATCAAAATGACCATGAATTCTCGGATCATCCGATTTGAATCCAATGGCTTCGAAGAATTTTGAGATCATGGCAAGAGGTAGGGAGTCCAGAGGCCGTATAGCTGTAACCACGCAAAATTAGTCAATTTCAAACCGTGCTTATACATGTAGGCCTAATAAGTATCAACATGGCTCTAAAAATACAAAAAAGTATCCTGGTACCACGAGGAATACTGACTCCTATTATTAAAACATTCATTCAGAACTTTGCATTCATTTGGATGGAAAAACAAATTCTGAAATCGCGCTTTCCATATCGACCATTTGTGCAAAACATTACCATGTGATCCGGAACTTTCATTTAAATCACCGTGTAAAAATAAAATCTACTTGATAAATCGTAACTGTTTTTATCATATCTTTATGAGAAAAAAAATGGTACGGACTAGTACACTCGATCGTACCCAGAAAGTTCAGCAAATCATTTTTAAAGGTCGGGGTACAGAAGCGAAACGAGAAAATTTTGTACAACACTGCAACCAGACTAGTCTACTACCACATGTTATTGTACGCAAATGGGATTGGTGCCAGACTTATGTAGTCTGGCACGCGGTAACAGTTATAACGCTTGCACGCACGTGGAAAGCTGAAGCGCAGGCTAGGCGAAGATGCTACGTACGTGAGTACGTTCAGTGCAACCATTTCCAGTTCATTCGTGCGTTCATTGTATATGCGTTCGTTTCACGGAACCCACTGCGGCAGAATCTTGAGGGTTTGATACGGTAAAAAATTAAAATTAATTAGAATAGAAAACACATCAAAGTGGGCGGCCTCGACCGATTCGCCGAGGCCGGAAGGCTCCAAGGCCGAGGCCAAGGCCGAGGCCAAGGCCGAGGCCTTGCACCTCTGAGGCCAAGGCCGAGGCCATGAAAAACGGCCTCGAGGCCGGCCTCAACACTGGAATGGGCCCTAAAAGTAAGTCATGTTCCGTTGTGTTCCACTGACATTAATTTTGGATTCAGGCATCAAAATAAGTAGGATCACACGAAGTTCACCTAATTCTCCAACCGGTACTAACGGAACACCTTTTTAGAATTTTTTTACATGGGAGTGTAACAATGCTAAATTATCATTGCCTCAAGGGCCTTCCAGATTTCCTGTGACGCTGTACATTTTTCTTGTCGATTGTCTTTAAGATTATTGAAACTGCCCATTCGAGCAACTTCCAACTTTACTAGTTTCTCGTCTGTTAAAATATGAATGCATTTTCCACATCCCAACTCAACAATTGCTTTGTATTTAGTACATGGTAGTCATGCTAGACAGCAGTAGCAGTGTGGCATGGCTAGGTTTATACTGACACATGACTGGGATCAGCAAAGGGTCCTTAGGTTTAGAATGCTTACAAAGGATTAACAGGTGTACGTCCATGGCAACTCACTTTGATGTTGCAATGTGCTGCCAACTCAACCTTGCCAAACCTGAACCTAAGCCAAACCTTGAGATTTGACTTGCAGCACTCAACATATAAAGTCGACTCCTGTTACTACGAAATCAGATAAGACAAAATTCCAGTTATAACAAACACATATCTTTGGTCCTGGCAAATTGTACACGTTTCTTTTGGGAGAAATCTGCTTATAGGGTAGTACACATTTTCTACAAAAAGTGTTGGCGACCCCCTGGCATGTAAAACCATTGTTAGTGACTCATTTATTACGAAAGTTTTTGAAAACCACAAAAGCTTACTAACTTCACAGCTTTTTACCTTTCAGACCTTATCTGAAAGTAGCATAATAACGATCAGCAATAAGTTTAGACCTATTGATGACGTTTAATCTTGCCAACACTGTGGTACCGGTATGTTCACTAATCGCGCGCTGTGGTGACCAACCAAGCCCTGTTATCAAAGCCTGCTGATGATACCATGATACAATGACAACCAGCAACAACAGAAGAAACCTCCCACTTGGAACAATAACCAAGTAATAATAATAACCAAGTAAGTGACATCATCTGCACCCAAGCTGACGTGGACGGTGTAATCTACGTGGACACACTGCTAGGACAACTTGTCTGATGCAGCGTATAATCAAGGACTTCTTCAATGTTTGAAGCAGGGTTGTAGTCCAGACCTCCATGTCCGAGACCGAGACCGAGGCATTCGAGACCGAGACCAAGTCCAACTCTTTAGAGACCGAGACCGAGACTTTTGAAGGCTGAGACCGAGACTTTTGAAGGCCAAGACCGAGACCAAGACCGAGACCAAGACTTCTGAGACCGCGACAAAGAGTAAACATAAAGGGAAAAAAAAAAGAAATTTCACATTTCTAAATAGAGTATTGGAAGGTTGAAAAAATTAAAATATATTTTGGATGCGTTTCCTACCGGTGCCCTGTTGATTAATTTTTAATGTAAAGGTAACTAACAACCTACCTTGCCCCGAAAAGCAGTGTCTAAAATGTTGTCAGCCAGGCGAATGAATTCCGATTTCAAAATTATAGGCCCTTTAAATTACCGTTCAAATTGCAGCCAACAAAGTTCGGTGAAGTCGGTGTACAACTTGCTGCAAACCGTACGATGTGTACCAGGACCGTACGATGTGTACCAGGACCGTACGATGTGTACCAGGACCGTACGATGTGTACCAGTGAAATACCTGGGCAACATAACTGTGCACGGGTACCGAATCAACAAGCTGCACTGACTGGTCTTTATTCCAGCTTCAATCTCATTCTTCAGCATGAAAACTTACACTTAACAAATTCTTTTATGTTTGGAATAAAGACTAGACTCATATGTAATTCAGCTTGCAAATGAATAAAGCCATACATAAATGGTGCATTTTGTCTCGGGGGTAAAACCCGAGACCTTGTCGTCTGAGACCGACACCAGAGCTTTCGAGACCGACACCAGCCCTCCTGAGACCGAGGCTGAGACTGCAAAAAAGGTCTCGAGACGGTCTCGAGACGAAGACCAGGTCTCTAGACCTACAACACTGATTTGAAGCTAACCCAATAAATCCAAATGGCTTGTTTTTCCAGTTAAAAAGAGATTGGCGCATTGGCAAATAAAGATAAAGAATGAAAAAAAACCCCAACTTTACGGCACACACCAGATCAACAATTTTCTAGCCACACCACAGAAATACTTCTTGAAATCATAATCTAAACATGACCTTTGCAATATGCACCGATATCGGCCCTTCCCATTCTGTAAATGGCAGTCGCTGGGAAGAAACTGATCGCCTCATCACTGCATTATGCAGACCGTATGCACAGGATTGTGGGTAAAATATGTTGCAAGCCAATAAGATCACGTATCAGGATGTACGATTGTGACATCATTGCTTAGGAAACTGTCTCACAGGGGCGCTTTCTCATCAGCTGGTATTAAGCAAGCAAACAAGTTTGGAATTTGGATCAGCACGTGCAAATTACATGTAGAAACAAACCTAAGTCTGAAGGTCTCTCACACATAATTTTTGCTGGAAAGACTACTCAAATTGAACACTGAAACACAAAAGGTACATGTATACAAATAAATTAGGAATGTCTCTCCACGACACAATTGGTACGTTGAACAACATGATTCTTGTTGATTCAGTCGTCACATTGCCGCTGGTCATTTATATGTTCACTTCGTCTTCAAGTCTCGAGGTGGTTTTTTTTTTTTTTACATATCATAACACGAAATATATGTACAATATACATGTACATGTGCAAATGTACTATACCGTATTTTCACAAACAAGTTTTTTAGAATTCATTTTGTTCGATACTACAACACAACCAAGATGTTCTTTTTTGTTTTGATTACACATGTGAACATCATGCACATTCATAGGCCTTACACAATAGTGAACAATGGGTTGGAAACTTTTGCATCGGATAATACGAAATTCGGACTCGACTATTTTGACCAGGTCCCATGGATTTCGTACTAACGGGAGTCAACTGTATATGAACAACTTGTAACTAAGGGACTTTGTCTTCAGAATAAGCACAGAATAGAGTGACTTGCATGGTTAACAGAGCCATAAACTGTGCTCCATCAGTCTAGCATACATACCTTGATAAGGTCAGGAATGGCTCGGCTATCGATGCCTGTCAACATGACATGTGGGATCTTGTCAGGATCCAGCATGAGAGGCGACCCTTCCCATTCATCCTCACCACTCACACTACTCTTCCTGAAAAACCAAAAAACATTCTTCCTTTATGTCAAATCTAATGCACCTATCATCTACAGTCAGGTTCCACGAAGGAACATTAGCTGAGCAACAATTTTCCATAAGACATAACATTTCCTAACCTAGTGCTGAATGTTTTGGCTATGCTTACTCCATAGCATTTGATTAATGGCATCATGAAGAAATCCATTTTCCCCTCCATATCAGATTATAAATTCATTTCTAACCATAAAACTGTTTAAGAAATCCGTTTCCAACTTCATCATGTAGAGTGTTGCAACGGATGTCAACCGAACTGAACCCTGGACTTTAATACTGGCAATGACTGGAATATGTTTTTGATGGGAATGTTCAATCAAAAGTCATTTCTCAAACAATCATCTGCAATTACCTTTGTCTCTTGGCAACTGGAAAGCCTTGCTCACATTTCCTCTTCATCAGTTGACCGGCTTTCTGTCCTAGGTTGGACAAGAACTTCTGTAAAGAGTCAGGAAAGGCCACTGTAACCTTCACCTCAGCTTGCATTAAAAAATGTGACTTTCAGCTGATTTCACAAAGAAGTGTGTCATGAACGATATGCATCAATGCAACACAGTTGAAAGCAGCTGCACAATATATTAACAATCAGTTTCATGTAAGTTGGCATGATTGCACAATGATTCAAATAGTTCAAACATCTTGGGTTGTAGATTGCAACAGCTGTTTGTGTACATTTTCACATCAGTCACAAAAAAATAACTTAATCTGCAATTTTGAACAATTATGTCTTACTTTCTTTTTTATAATCCGGTTGCCACTCTCAACATTCTGACCGGCTTTCTGTCCTATGTTTGAACTATTTAAATCATTGTGCAATCATGCCAACTTACATGAAGCTGATTGTTAATATATTGTGCCGCTGCATTTCATTGTTTCAGTACTCTTTAAAAAGAGGTATGAAGTTCTTATATCAATCTCAGTGCATTATGCCATGACTGGCCTTACAATAACAATGATTAGTCAGTAAATTCATCCATTGTTCTATTCGTATGTTGTAATTGTAAAGCCACCTGAAATCACTAAGATTTGCTGCAAGTTTTGTGCAAGTCACAGACATACATGGATGCACTGTTGAACATTTCGGAAACAAGTTATCACTTGTTAAGGAACTAATACAATAAAATGTGGTATTAGTAGAATTATGCTATTATAGCTGATTCTCCATCATATGAGGCATATGGAAGGAAGACAAATTAGTATTAGTGGATACACGTGGACAATGAGTGTGATATGAATGTGAGAATCATTGTTAAATAACTGCATTAGCTCTCCAGCACCTTGCCACTTTATGACAGATGACTTTTCTAAACACTCTGTATCCAATGTTGCCATTTAAAATGTAAATGTACATGTAGGTCTTTGCTCACCAAACACCCAAAACCATCAATTACTACCTTTTACCCTTCACTTCATGCAGACGCCTCCATATGATCGTACCCAAAAAACCTATTTTCGAATGCCATGTAATCGGAAGCAGAACCATTTTTTTGTGTGGCCTATCTTCAAGAAAACTTGAGTCCTTAATCCTGATTGGTCGTTCCATGGCAACAACAGTGTGATATTATACCTAATACCATGGTCCGTATCGCGCTATTCCAAGATGCGCACGACATTCCTGCTGCACACTTGTGTGATAGGATACCCGCTAGAAAAGTTTGTGTACAGTGTGCGTGTTCCATCCTTACTGTGCGTCAAGTTTGCTTGAAGATAAATTTGTTATAACACTTTTGCTTGTGGAATGCAGAAAATGGTACATGTAGGTGAGTCAATGTCTATGGTCTACAAATGCAATGTCTCACATGGTATGAGACACAGACACATTACATTATTCCGTTTTCCCCTTTGCTCGTGGGATAACTAATATAATACATGTACATGTACACAGTGCATTGCCAGCATGTTGCACGTCCCACACAATGGAGATGGAGGTGGCGCCAGTAGGGCACAATGTGCTGTTTATCGTTTGTGCACAGAACACATACATAGTTTACTAAACACTTGCTACAATGTTTGATATAATGGCGATCTACTAAAATAAAAAAGAAAAACCCCTTTATGAAACTGAAAGCATAAAGATTCAGCAGAGAAAGTAATACCTTCTATGTTTAATCTCAAATTGGCTTGCAGTACACCATGTGAACTAATATAATTGAGTTGTCACTGAGTCAATCACAAGTCAAATTACAATTGGACTTCAAATAAAACTGCTGAATTATGATTAACCCTAACCCCCTTGAGTCATGTACTAGGAACCTTCCTCACTATTGCAAAATCAAACTGTGGACTCTGATTATGGAAGTATGCCTTACCCCATGTAAAGCATCAGTTTACTAGTGCAGTACTTACTCCAACTGAATCACACTAACATGCAGTTGGATTTTGAAGGGTTGGGGTGGTTATGTCATCTGCCTGGTATGTCTTCTAACATTCATGAAAGGGTTAAAGGTGCTCTAACTTGCCCTTTGCCGCCTGTCGCTCATGAACGCACACATACACACCCAGGTTTGTTTATGGTGTAAATCAAGGATTTTCTATTGTTCCTCATCGTCGATCCCTTGTTTACACACTAACTTTTTTTGCAACAGCTCCAATTGGTTTTGTACACATTTTCTAATTCGAGGTCGTCCTCGATTTGACTCCTGTGCTCAATTACTTGAGGATGCTTCACACATGTGTCCTCGATTTACACCATAAACACATACACACAAACACACATCCTTTCTTGTTTATAGCACAGCGGTGATGGAACTACAACAACTTTAACAGTACCATATATATCACAATATTAAGGTTACACTAGACATCATGATACAAATTAAGAACTAATGACTCATGGCAGTGTATGCATTGACTGTATTCATTCATAGTAATTGTCCAATGCTGTGCAAATGCATTGCGTTTCTCTTTTTTTTTTTTTTTAATGTTTGTAAACACTGCTACAGCTGCTTTGTACTTAACTTTTAGTTAGGAGGTAATTAATAAAACAGGTTGATACAGTGTCCACAATAAGATTGTTCAGTTAAAAATCCAGACTCCACGTGCCTAGAATAGCCTTCTGTCTACATTTATTCTCAATAAAGTATCATATTATTATTGTTTATTGTATTGTGAGCTGTATGGTGGCATTCTCTTATCACGATACATTACTGAATGGTTATACATGTATCCTGCGTTGATAAACACATGCAAATATAAAAAACATAAATAGCAAACAGTGCAGTGCTGCAAATCAAATGCCATCAAGGGTCCGCTCATAAGTCCAATGCCTCATAGGTCCGACGCCACAAAGGTCCGACAAAATATCATCCCCAACCAAATAAAGGCCCATAAGTCCGACGCCTCATAGATTGATAAATGATTTCTTTGCCCGGGCCTATCCTGTACTTACTTGCGACTAAAGTTCATGGCCACCCTACGAACAACAATGCATTCTGGGAATCTAGTATGGCTCTATCCCATCCAAAGACGCTTCTCTCATAGATTGACATTATGTGAAATATCTCTTCAAATAATGGGTCATATACAGTTTAGTTTCCGAAGAGCACTTCTCAAACATTGACATCTTATTTTAAACAACCCAACCTTGCGGGACATTTTCCCCCAAACCCCTCAAACTGCTTACATGTATATGAAAGCCAACAACATCAAGAAGAAATTAGTCAGCGCCAAACTCAACACAATGAGGGATAAACAATCCCGCACTGATGAGAAACTAGTACAACACGCTCGATATACTTGTTTCACTCGTGGTGAACAACTCCCATCCAATCAAGGCTGTACTTGCCAAAATGTTATCAGGTTGATTAAGAGAAAATGTTTTTTTTTAGAGACAACGTATTTTCCCACTGTGAGTTCCAATTAACTCACAACCCAATACAAATGCAGCAGCTGACGAGTCCACGAATGGACACTATATTTTAAGGTATAAACCCCGCCCAACCCACAAGCTCTGGCAAATTGGCACTGGTTACATACATTGATTACAAACCCAATTCCCACCATTTAGCGAGGCCCATTCTGCCTTGACTACTGGAAATTAAACTGTATATGACCCATTATTTGAATAGGATATATTCACATATTTCATTCAAGTCAATCTATAAGAGAAGTGTCTCTGGATGGGATAGCTGGAGCCACCATTCCTCTCACTCGGCCAGACATTGAATTCCCAGCTTGCATTGAGGTTAGTCGTGTTGCCATGAATTGTAGTCTCAAGTACATCATGATGGACCTTGGCAAAAAACATTGGATTCTATCCAAAAATGCACATATTTATGGTTGAACACACACAAATGATGACAAAGTTTCATTATAGCTGATAACAAGATATAGACCTCTTTTACCGATCAGCCGAAGTGTTCAGGTGCAATTATAAAAAAGTTCATTTGGGGGGGGGGGGGGGGGGGTTGTAGCCCCGCCCTGAGTACCTGCATCAAAAAGATATTTCACATGACAGCTACTCATTACAAAAAGCTATCATGTATTTTTTCACTTATAGCGATGCATCAAAGAAATTGACTCCATGAAAGTTTTGCCACGTCTGGTCTGGCCCATGGACTATGAGGACCCCTTACTGTCCACTTCTTTTGTTCCTACTGTTGGTACTTAACTTTTTCTTGACATATCCCATAAGGTTGACTTGGCACGGTCCTCAGTGTTATTGTTATCACAGGAAACCCACTGTCCCACATCCTCAGATGTAAAGGATAACAAGATCTATACTACATGTATAAAGCAGTCCGCAACTATATGTGTGTGTGATGTAAACACCGGCAATCGTGGACCTAGGACAAAAGGGCGAGGGCACAAACAATACGTCCACGATTGACCGATAGTCCACGATTGCAAATCGTGTACAAAACTAATGAGAGCTGTTGCTAAAAAATTAGAGTACAAACAAAGGAATGAGGATTAGGGACAATAGGGGGTTCACGATTGCCGGTGTTTACAAAGATGGGTGTGTGTGGAAGTAAAAAGAAGGAAAAAGAGAAATTTAGGGAGATTAAGGTGGGTTTAGCAGATCTAGTTGATCTATTTTGGGTCTGTGAAATGATTAACAGTGATGTAGTAAATCATTTGAATGATTTAGTAAAGAACGTGGAATGATTCATTTGTAGTAAAGCATGATTTGGGAACAAGTTTGTGTTTTTCAGTTCAGTCTATCATAGACTGCAAACCACACACGTACATGTACATTCAGCAAATGTTATTATTATAGTCATCTTGAATGTCACCTGCTAAAGATGTACTGTCTGTGCCCGTCAATAAATTCCATCTTTTGGCAAATTTTATGTTTCATTCTTAACCAACAAACCCTACATATTTTTCTATTTAGGTGTCTGCAACCTTGCGAAAACAAGGCTTGGGGTTTACTTTTGTGCACAAACAGATGTGCTTTGAGAGTAGACTGGTTCCTGCTATTGATTCAGATCTACATGTAGGGGAACCAGCCCTGAGAGAACTGAACTATTTTTTTGGCCAAAACTATTTTGAAATTTTGAAATAATCATTTTATAACTACACATGCGTCAATTGTTTTTTGTCCTCACCGTCTCATTGAAACATGAATAACTTTTGTAAAACTAGAAAAATAGCAATTAAAAAATATATTTAAAATTAAACTGGATTCCAACTTGAAAATAGCACAGACAATACATCTTTCATTGCTATCATTACATTTAGTCATGCCCTTTTTCCTGTCTGCTTTAAGTGTGATTGTATATAATGCATATAGACTACATTCTTACGAACGACAAATACAATTGATTTAATACTAAATCAGTGAAACATACAAAAATTCACTATACCTTGCCAAGCATTGCCTTGCATAACTGAGAACAAAAATAAAAACAGAGTTAAAAAGAAAACGGCCTCAACCACAATGAAGTTTTTATGCAAATTAAACAAATTATCATTTACAACAATGTAAAATGACCACTTAAACACAAAGCCCTGGGTTGGTTTACACACACAAATTAATGACAAAATACCAAACCTCAATTTTGGCTTTATATCATAAATTGTACACTGTACACATGTACGTACATGTAATTCCACATAAAATACACAGCAAAGCATATTCTACATACAGGTACGAAGTATGAGGTACAAAGTATGAGGTACAAGTATGAACAGTATCTACCCTCCCCACTCACTGGGCATTTTTGTAAATACCCTTCCGCAAATTTCCCCAGAATCAACACAAGTTCCATCGTGTAGAAACCTCTCTGTGTAAATTTCAAGAGCAATTGATTTACATGTACTCTGATTTGTGGACAATCCTATCGCCATGTGGGCAATATCAACCAAAACATCTTGCTTGCCAAAAAAAACCAAGCTTGAAATGATCTCATGTGTCACGTGATTGTGCCATGTAATTCTGCAAGAAGTAGTGTGTTTAGTACAAACATCAGATTTTTTACCCTAGTAACCCAATTTTCCAGGACTGCAGAAAATTGGTAGGCGATCAGTGGAGACCCATTAAAGTGAACAACAGAGGGCCCGGGCCTGAGGGAGGAGTTACCCGGGCCCAAGGGATGAGGTGATTGTTAACCATGCAAGGCTGTTGCTGACGCTTGTTACTAACTAACCAATGAACCAACTAACGGAGAGACACGACCATTTGTTGAGCTGCTGTCCGCAGCTACAAATCAGTGTTGTCAGTGCTACCCTTAATTATTAAGATGTTTCTCATAACATGCATGGTGCTCATCAGCCCAAAGATGGACAACATAAAATGTAAAACGTCTGCAGGGTCTCCATCGGAACTTGCTGCCAATTGCAATCATATCTACATGTAATTTAAGTATTCCTTGGACTTTAAAGCATTTTTGTTTATTTTGCAGCAAGTCATCAATGAGAAGTTGCGTCTCCCTATCAAAAAGGTTGTGTTTGCATCTACAAAGGTTTGGGTAAAAGAAATTAAAAGTAAGTTACCCTAATGGCCACGACACCACACGAGTTATGCAAGTCTTTTCATCTCCACTCACTGGTCTGTTAATGACAATACTTTTTTAACGTAATGGTTTAAGTCGAAGAATACACTCGCAAGTGTGGATTCTTAATTTACGAATTCACTCGGCGCTTCACGCCTCGCGAATTCTTAAATTACGAATACACACTTTTTCGTGTATTCTCAAATTAGGTTTTGCCCTTCACCGACGTATAAACACTGTATACTCAGTGTGTTACCTCCCGAGTGAAAGTTGGAAAAATCAACGGGTGGGACTCGAACCCACGACCTCCTGCTTTCTAGTGCAGATGTCTTACCACTCGACCACCGAGCTAACGGGATCGGTTGGCTGGTTCGAATCTGATGTACATAGCAGCGGGTACCGCATTAACTATTCATAAGATGGAATTTTTTTTCGTGTATTCTCCTCAACATAAAACACCATGTAATGGGGTCATGGAAGAGAAAATGTGACCAACTTGCCAATCAATTGACAGTTCGGTCCTTCAGTCAGCACGTGCTGAGATATAGCTTGCTTGTTAAACCATCTGATGGCTCCACAGTACCGGTACATGTGCGCGCAAGATTTTCCCCTCACTTACGCTTATCTGAGGTTTTGTTCACAACTACATGTATTTTTAGATATGAAATTCTTTTTAAGCAATGATTTTTCACCTTCTCACATGCATGTGGAGCTTTGCAGTTAATAGTTCCAATATTTAATTCTGGGACTTGTTTTTCGAAAATAGCCGACGATTCATTTCATCGTCACTTGCGGGTTGTTTTTGAACAACGTAAGTGCAGGACTGCCTAGATGCCTAGGACAAAATAAACTGAGACAAATGTTTTAAAAGATGGTTTTGGAAGTTTTGTCAATTCTTTTTAAATGGATTTTCTGAAAACCTTTTCAAATTTTGGGATCTGCATACCGTTTCCAATTGCTGTGAACATTTCTACGACGATAGGAAATCTGATTCGCATCAAATGTTACGTCAAAGAAAAAATACCATTTTTGTGAGAGAATTGCATGGCGACAGGCAGGCCACGTGGTAAGAATGCCAGCGCGGCGCTGGTTGCCTTTTTCTGCAAATAAAATAGCCCACTTTGTGATATTTAACATGCCGTGGAGCTTTTAAAGGTTTTCATTAGAAAGCTATCAGTTTGTCTTTGTCGCACTGCATACTTTGACGCACTGCATACTTTTTAAAGGTTCGTTTTGTTAATGAATTGGATGTTCTTTGAAGATGTGTTGGAGTTGGCCGGTCTTCAAAATCGCCACGCGAAGACTAGAATCGACATTCAGGGAACTGGAATCGGCTACATCAGAGAATCTATTCCTCCAAAGTGCGGAATTGCAATTCCGATTCCGAATTTGGAATCAATTCTATTGGATTCCGGGTTGGATTAACCCAAGCCTACATGTACACGTATGTGACATTCTCCTAAAGCATTTCAAGCAAAATATCATGCATGTCATGCAGCGAATGTCTCATATCAAATATGACCCATGCATCAAGGACATATCACACTCACTCAACCCAAGTATTGACACCACATTCTGTGCAATTATCATGCTATGATTCTCATCATGTTGCTCTGAAATATTTGATTCTGAATTTTTGTGTTTAAATCTCAGCATTTAATGGATCTGTGGAAAAATCACTTGTTCTTACTACATAGTAGCTTGTTTTTTTTGTGTTGTTTTTTTTTCTCCATGGAATTAAAAAATTCAATATTCAAATACATTTTAAATCTAGTTTCTGATACTCCAAAACAAGACAGAAAGCATGTGTACACAGCATACATTATGGCATTTGCACATCATATCTGTGGTAAAAGGTTTTTTTTGTTATAGGATTTCCTCTATTTAAAGGTAATTAATACTTTTAGTTAACACAAATCTGTTAAATGTTTAGGCAAACAAACACAGGTATCACATACAATCTTTATTTTCTGCCCAGCCTAATCAGTGATCACTGGTTTTATTGCTACATAGCATAATGAGGAATACAACCCACATTTAACTTTTTGAAATTCATCTTTATGCACTATTCGCAGATAGACCTGGGGCGATGCTGGGGTAAAAGCACATGACGTTTCACACGTGAGATTACTCTAGCCCTGGGGCAAGCTAAACCCTTCTTTGGACCAGGGTTGAGATTCTCACCCTGGTTAAAATTCAACCCCGGGGCAATATGTACAGTTAAAACTTAGAAGATTTTGAAAAGTTTAAGTTTTGTCGCATATTTCGTATTTTCACATTATCTGAATTTGGCAATGAAAAGCTCAGCTTTTTTCATATTTGCAAATTTTTTACAAGCCACCCCAGATTGTAAGCTTCGCATCTTCCAGTGTGAAATTTACATGCAAAACTCGGGGTCAAATCGAGAGCAACCCTGCGTAGCCCAGGGGCAGCTCCGAGGTACAGTCAGCCCCGAGGATTGATGCTGTAGTGTGAAAAGGCCTTGTTGAAATCAAATACTGACATACAGACATAGTATATGACTCATGCCTTGTTAAACCATAAGAGTGTGATGTAACTGTAAAACAATAACATAGACTTGCCTTCTTAGCAGCATGTGAGATCTTCAACGGAACGGTCCAAGGATCTAATTACAGAGATAAGGAGAGCAAGTCACATATAAACACTATCATACATGTACCTGCAGATTTGACAGTGTGGGTGCAACATGTACATGTAGACTAGGTTTGCGGCATCCCACACTTGATTATGCAACTTTTCCTTATAAAGTAAATATAGAGCATGTAAGTCTTGCCTTTCCGCGTTCACTCTTGATGTGAACCAAACACTGACTGGTCTAGTCACAGACTCCCGTGTTTGAATTTACCCACTTGTTACATGTATCTGTGTGATCAATTGTACTGAAGTTGAGGTCAACAATTTTAATTTCATAATTAGTCACCAATTCGCAACATGTAAATTGTAATGGGCCCAGTCAGGACACAAAAGGTATTCAAAAAATAGGATGTTACACACGTTGTAGATCCTAGACATGGTGCCCGGATATGCTGTATTCTTGCACAATCTCACAGGTTTTTGAGGTCAACTCACATGCTCTATTGTCTGCTTTTACTAACCGTTTAGTTACAAAAACCTCTCTCAGTGATCCATGTAATGTTCTCTTTTCCCTTGGCTTCACCTCGTGAGAAAACAACGCTCAATGGATCACCTTAGAAAGCTTGTTATACATGTACTCTACCACTACAAGCAGTCAAAATTTGTATAATCAGACTAATGAATTAATCAATGTAATTTGCGAAAATTGCGGCCACTTAAGTGTCAACGGAACAAAATCTGGGCGAACGGGCCCTGTTCCTATAACAGCACCAAAATCCAATCTTAGGTCATTGGACTCAGCCTAACCAAATTAGTTAACAATGTTTAACACCAACAGGAATGGCAGGGTTTTGTTTTTCGATGGACATTTTAGGTTACGTGTAAATGAAGCGGATAAGATAAAACACAACACGAATTATAAATATTGCAAACTACATGTAGTTAGCGATGTTTAAAACCAACACAAATATAATGGATAGAGGGCAGGGTTTTGATTTTTTAATGGAAATTTTGGGTAAAACGACGATGAAGATGAAAAAACACAACACAAATATAAATATGACGATCATTGGCACGCACCATCAATGCACAAAGCAGCATTGATTCACATGCTATTGAATAGAGCATTTTCTACCAAAAGATGTACTGTTCAAAATTATAAGAAATAGGGTCATTAGAATTGAAAGAAGACTGCTTGAGGTTACACAAGTCATTTCGAAATGATAAAAAACACTGTAAGAATTAAAAGGAAAGAGGGGCCTGTAACTACACAATCACGACAATTGCCAAAATTACTGACTTACCCATCAGATTTGTACACATATGGCCATACTTGTCAATCTTAAATGGATCAGGCTGGTCATAAACCTGATACCTTGCAGCATTCAGATTGCGGATAGATTCATGGTTACCAAGCACCAGATCATTCAACCACTGCACATTGATGACTGGTATCCGCCACTCCTGGGCCTTCTCATACTTGGCTCCTTCCATTCTGCATCAGTGAGAAAAATCAATAAATGGCAATGACAGAAATCACCATTGTGGTGCATACATCTTCACATTTGTTCTGACATGCTAAAGTTTAAGTCAGAAATAGGTGGTAAACAATTATAGCGGTCAGGCATGAAATTTAACCAGTTCACACCATATGACATGTATACATGCAAAGGTTTTGAGGTATTCGAAATGGATGACGGATAAACACACAACGAGCGAGGCCGGAAATATCTGTCTGCAACCCGCTCACAGCAAGCAAGGCCGGAAATATCAGGGTGTGCTACCCACAGATGACGGCCTGAACCTGTCTAGCATTGAGGTTTGTGAAAAACAATCCCGCACCTGGGTTCGGTCAATGTCAAAATAATCCTGGTGCGAAGTAGTTACGTAGTGAAAACAGACGATTATGCGCAAGACTGAGTAAGATCCGGTGATGTAAACGCTGTTGCCTGTCACGTCATGCCGACAGGAAACTGACAGGCAAAGCATCGTTTTAAAGGGAATAAGTATGTGCTTGGCCAGGTTTAAACAAGTCTTTTTAAGACCGGTTTGGGGAATGGACACTGATAATGACCTAAGCTGAAGGCAAGAGACATTATTCCCCAAACCGGTCTTAAACAGACTTGTTTAACCAGTTCACATCGGAGGACGTGATAACACGCACTTAGCTGTTTTTTATGCACAGGCATGGCTAGGGTTAAAACGGCAAGGGTTAAAACGTCAAGCTTGCCTCGACTCGCCTCCGGGTGACGTCTAAACACGCTAATCCCTCCTGTCTATTGTACACACACTAAAAGTCTGTGAAGTCGGACCATGTGTTGATCTTGAATTGGCTGCCATGCAAGGCCTATTGTTGTACAATTTACACTCCAGTGCACACCCCGGAGTATTGGAACATAGAGGTGTGACAAGAAATATCGTACAAATATCACTGAAATGACTCTTGCGAATCAGTATTTGTGGCATTTGGCCGTATATCAAAAGTTGGCTGCAAAATTGTGCCTTTCACGAAAATCACAATTTTTGGCAAAACTAATCCCAGCGCGAAGTGGCTAACACCAGCCAAGCACCTATTTATTCCCATTCATAAATACCTTTTCGGTAAAAAAGTCAAAACAAGTCAAAAATTATAAATTTCCAACGATTTTGTTCAACAAGTTTACTTCATGTTTTTTTAAACACCCCTCTAGCTATGTTATGGTATGTGCCTCTCGCAAATAGTTGTAAACAACTCCTTTTATGGAGATTGGCGTGCTCTTGGCACATACTGCGCAATGTAGCGAAGTACGTGGAAGTCGCAGTGTAGTGTGAATTTAAGACACTCAAAAAAAAAAAAATTTGTGAACATTCAACCAATAAAAAGGTAAAAGGGACCAGACTTCATGTGAAACCAGAAAAGTGTTTAAGACCAGCCAGCGGGTGTTTTATCAACCGTTTCAAACTGGCCAAAACCGGCCAAGTGACGGGCTCTCAACCAATAGGAAGGGGTTAACTGTCTTAGGTATTTATGAAAAAGGGATTAGTAATATGGTGGAGTAGTTTAAACATTTGATTTAAAACCAGGTAGGGGCCTGGTCGCCAACATTATTGGCAACCAGGCCCCTGCCCGGTTTTAAACCAGACATTTAAACTGCTCCACTACACTTTTATTCCATTCATAAATACCTTTTTGGTTAAAAAAACGTTCCAAAAAGTAGACAGATTGACAAAAAAGAGCATGTATAAACTAATCTATTTTCTTACCAAACGTTTTCTTACCATTTTCTTTGAAAAAGAATTAAGACAGAATTAACATCATCTTTTGAGTTTTGACACTTTTGTGATAGGCTTAGCTACCGAGTGCGTAGCCATTTTGTGGGCAACTTTGTTAAGCCCGGTTCATACTCGGCGCGAAAGCGAATTTGTGACGTCGTGGCAAGTATTTGCGCTGCGAATTCGTAAAAGTTGAACATATTTCAATTCGGGCAAATTTCGCAGCGAATGCTTCTTGACGTCAAATTCGCTTCGCATTTGCATTTGCATGAAGTATGAACCGGGCTTAAGGCTTAAAAAGGTATGTCAAAAAGTGGCTTGTTCGTGTACGTACCAAGGGCCTACTTGTACCAACAGTACAAGGCAATTAAAGTTTGGCAATATGTCTAGATGTTTTGTTCTGGAGCCAGGCCTGACACGAACCTCGATAACCTGAAATTGTCGTGGTGTATTTTGCCCACAAGACTGGCCATTTGTGTGTGACTGTCAGTTTGTGAATTCGTGGCTACATGTAGCAGTCCTTCTGATTTGAAAATCACAGGCGTGTGGAAAAACGCACACTTGGATTTGTGTAGGCCAAATCTGTGGTCCAAGCTACTCCACTACAACCAAGTCCTTCCCGCTGTCATGTCGCTGCACTTTGTAGCCAATATCTCCCATAACCACCCACTGCTTAATGTACTCAGTTGTACACCTGAATCGCCCATGACAACAACAATTGATTGAATAACATTTCAAAAAATAAGCTACCTATAAACTATTAAAAGTAATCCACAACTCTTACGCAATTTTTTTAAAGCCAAGACCATGTTTTGTAAGACCACGGCCATGTTCTGTGTTTTGTTGAACGGTGGCAATGATTTGACGTGGTTTCAGCCAATGTCGTTTAAGTTTACAAGTCTGCTCTCAGCGTGCAATACCGAGTAACCTATAGCCTTGAAACAAGATGTCCGCTTTTTTTACTGCGGGCAGTCTGCGTGGGCAGTGTTACACTGCTAGTCTGGTTGTTCATTTATACTTAGTACATACAGTACATGTACATACGTACAGTAGAAGTGTGTGTGCTGTGCACGTGACAGATGACTGCTGGATGCACTTTATTTAGAGCATATTTCGCTTTGCATGTGCTTTTGATACTAATACTGCATTGAAACGAGGCTACTGTGCTGTCAACATGGCGCACTGGCTGGCAGAAGCCATTCCCCGCTGCCCAACTGTTTTGCTGGGAGAATTATAAATTATATGTTAGTCTTATGTTTGATTTTTTTCTCTTCACCGACGGAAGTTTATTTCACAAAGTATGAGGTATGATTATGCCAGAAATGTATGCCTAGGAGTGCGGTACAGAGGGATTCAGGCATGTGATTATCCGCACTTCAGGAGAAGCTTTTAGGTATGCGATGGCATGCGGGTGTGATCACATGCCTCTAATCACAAGGATTGGTGTAGTGCGTGGCAGCAGCATCACCTGTACATGTACACGTACACATTGTACATTTTGTAAATGGAGCTACTGTAGGTGCCACATATTATGTACAAACAAGTGGCCTAGCCCAGGCACAAGCAGATGACATTTACTGCACTTTATTCAGCCATAAAAAGTCAAAAAGTTTACAAATTTCCAACGATTTTGTTTTACCATAATGTGACTTGGAGCGCACTGTCGCATGACTGGTCTTAACCAGTTCGAGCCTGGACAAGAACGGAACGAGGCGTGGGATTACTTTTCACTCAACTTCAAGCCAGGCAGGTTGAAGCCATCACTCTCGGGCAGCAGCGAGTGGGTTGCTGACAGATATTTCCGGCCTCGCTCCCTCTTTGTGTTTATCCGTCATCCGTTCCGAATACCGCAAAACATTTGCATGTACATGTACATACACGTCATCCGGCCCAAACTAGTTAAACACCACTGACCAGTGTTTCAACAATGGCTTCAAACCACTGTTTCAGGTATCTATGTTACTCTCGGATATCCATGTACCTGACGGATTATTCCAAAAGTCTTGATTTTGATTACAGTACTACCATGTTGGCATATATATGCTTCATTGTAAAGCCAGTACTCTATGTGGGAGTCAGTAGACCGCCTCGCCATTAAGCCTTTAGTGCATGTTCCCGGGTCAGTGAGAATTTTTCAAAGCCTAGCATGTGATTCCCCAGCCATCATATGCCCAGTACAGATCTTAAGTGTAGAGACGGTCATTTGTGGACTAGTCCATACGCAGTCAAGTTGAAAAATGCTTTGTTAGGGGCTTGGCAACTCACTTGTACGAAACCTTTCTGTATTACTCTCTAGGCTTTTGAAGGAAATTTGCTTAATACAACGTTTTGGTTCAGAATTCCTTTAACTGGTCTTATGAACTGAACCAACAAATGTTTGATCTCTATACCTGTTACAGACAAGTAGTGTGTTGCCCCTGGTGAAGTAGCCTGTGTATTTAGCACCCAGTAATTCAATTAACGTCTTGACATCATTTCGCTCACCCCCTTCGAATCCTGACATGGAAATGACCTGCAACATGAAACATCACATAATATTACAATTTTAACAAGCTAATATAGACCAATCAATTCACAAAATCACTGTAAACTCATGGAATCCTAAGGGAAGCATTGTGAAGCTATATGAGAAGACCTTTCTTTTTGCCTCATTACAGCTGCAGTTTTTGCCAATCAGTGACATAATGCACTGCACAAGCAAAAGACACTATTAACACAAAATGAATACTCTTCCTAAAGAGAGCCTATAATGTATCATTCTGGGCCACCAAGGTTGAACATTTTGCAACTCAACACATAAAGGGCTTCATGTTGATTAACAGAAGAAGGGTCAATAGTTCCAAATAACCACCACTTGTATGCACAATGACTTCCACAGGCCTTGAATTTGGGAATTTTTAGGGCAAGGCCACTATGGCCTTGAATGAAACAAAATTATAGAGGGCACCACGGCCAGTAGGGAGGGGACCAAGGCCAAACTAATATCTGCAGAAGAGCACAGAGGCCGGCAATAAAATGCGAATTTATATCAGCGATCATGTAGTTTAGGGCCCCTCTTTAGTTTCGATCAAATTTGAGTCAAAGATGTTGTTATCATTCAAAAAATTACTTTTCAACCTAAAGCAGACTTCTTTCAGCCTAATGACACCTATTTTGTAATTTTGAACAATTTGGGGGATAGAAATTACGTTTTTTGTAAGCGGTTTTATGGTTGGTGATGTGCGATCGCCATCTCTATAGTATTTTCGTGTTGCGTTTTGTCGTTGTCATCGTCATTTTACCCCCAAATTCCCCTCAAAAATTTGAAACCCTTCCCTTTATCTACGACCTACCTGCATATTCTTAATGTGGATTAAAAGTTGATTTTGTTCTCTTAGGGAATCAGGCCCATAATTAATACACGATCGCCATTCCCCCTTTTGACAATCGAAACGCCATGTGCACGCGTGTTTTGACTGTACGCGCTGGCCCCGAGCTCGTTAATAATAATAATAATAATAATAACATTTATAAAGCGCCTTTTTCTAGGGTTACAAAGTGCTCAGAAAATGACCCAAAAATACAACAATGACAAGGATAAAATAATGGAAAACCAAATGGAACTGGAACCACTGCCAGGCCCAGGCCACGGCGCTCAGACAAGAGAGCCCAGCGATAGAATCGCAGGGAAACAATCAAAGGGAGACCGAGGAGTGCAGGGGCTCTCTGAGACGAGCACACACTGGCCAGGCCTGACAAGGTAGTTACAGATTAACAAGTGTGTCTTTAATGACCCTTTAAACTTTCCCAAGGAGCTAGAATTTTTGATGGAGTGTGGAATGGAATTCCACATCCTAGGGCCAGCGATTGAAAATGCTCTGTCACCTGCTTTTCTGGTGGTTCGGGGAATGTACAAGTTACCCTGGGAACGTAAGTTGCTCTTCATTGTCCTGGTGTCTAATGAATTGGAATTGTACATGGGGAAAATACTGGAAATGCATTTATACTTGTTCAAAGCCGTTTTATACATTATACGTTTCTCTATTGCAAGCCAGTGCAGCTGTTTGAACAGTTTAGAAGTGGGAACATGTTTTGGGTAGGAGAAGATTACACGAGATGCTCTATTTTGGATTTTTTGTAACTTGACTAAGTCAGATTGTTTGAGACCATTTAACAGTGAATTACAGTAGTGACACGCTTCAGCGTCAATGTACTTTCGTATTCTCCTAATGTTTCGGAGGTGATAGTTGGCTGATTTGCAGATAGACGTGACGTGATCACTCATCGACATGGTGTTGTCGAAAACAACACCGAGATTCTGGATAGAAGTTGATGGGTGGAGTATGCTGTTGTTTATGGTGAGAGTCAGGTGGGCTAGACGTTTGTAGTTGAAGTTAGACGAGGCAATGAAGAATTCGGTTTTCTTCTCATTTAGTTGGAGCTTATTGCGTAACATCCAGCGTTGAACATCGACGATGCACTTAGAGAGCTTGAACAGCCCCAGTTCTGCATCGTTAGGGGTTTGTGGGTCAAATTCAACGTAGATTTGGATGTCGTCAGCATACAGGTGAAATTTGACGTCATGCTGATGAAGAACATCGCCGATGGGGGCCAGGTACATTGTAAAGGCTTGTGGGCCTATGACAGATCCTTGAGGTACTCCGAAACGAAGAGCGGCTTCATCAGAAGTGGCACCATCAGGTAAGATAACCCGACTCCTGCGGTTATCGAAGTATGACTTGAACCAGTCGAGTGCTGTGCAAGTTATACCAAATCTGTCATGGAACCGTTTTAGTAGTGTGTCGTGGTCTAGGGTATCGTAGGCGGCTGAAAGGTCCAGCATGACCATGAAAACGGCGTTGTTTTTGTCTATTGCTCTGGGGATGTCGTTTTGTACGCAAAGCAGAGCAGTTTCGGTACTGTGGTTTGGTCTGTAGGCGGATTGTAGGGGTTCTGCAAGCTGGTGCTCATCGATGTATTCGGATAGTTGTTTACAGGCGACTTTTTCCGTTAGCTTGGCTAGGTACTGGAGATTAGAAACAGGGCGGTAATTCTTGAGGTCTTCTTTATTGAGAGACGGCTTTTTTAGGATTGGAGTAATGACAGCCATCTTGAATGAGTCTGGGAAAACCCCGGATGTCAGTGAGGTATTGACGATCTCAGTCAGCTTCGGTAGAAATGTGGCCATGTGCTGTTTGATTGTCCAAGCTGGAATTATGTCAAGATGACATGATTTGGCCGTTGAACTATTGATGACTTTATGGAGGTATTCGTCAGGGATCGGCTGGAAATGAGCGAAGTGAATGTTGGGGGGATGTGCTTGTGTGTCAGCAGGTGAAGTTAAATCAACTTGTAGGTCATCCAAGTGAGCTCGGATAGTCGTAATTTTGGCGGTGAAAATTTTGCAGAAATTGTTAGCAAGAACTACCGGTGAGTCCTGAATCGACGGCATTGACCGGGGTTTGCCAGTGAGGTCATTGACAATGCGGAAGACTTCCTTGGGGGTGGAGCCCATCAGCGAATCTCTATAAAAATCTGATTTGGCTTTAATGAGGACTTCAGCAAGTTTACATTTGCATTGTTCGTAGGTTGTACGGTCAGTGGGGAGTCTAGACTTTCGCCACTTGCGTTCTGCGCGACGGCGTCTGCGTGTCATCCACGTCGTTGTTGTACCACTTTGGTTTGATGCATTTGGGCTTAGGTTTTGAAGTTGAAACAGGTGCATGGAGGTCGAGCGCATGGTTAACTGCAGAGTTAAATGCTTCAACAATCATGTCAACATCACCCTCACAGTCTAGCATTGTTGTACTCCTGGTGATGACAATGCCCGATGGATTGAATGCAGACCAAATGTTCACCAACAGAACAGTCCAGTGAAGTCTTCAACAGGTCCTGACTGATGCTACAACATGTTTGACACGATTTCAAGGCACCATCCCGAACAGCTACAGGCAAACAACCTGTCATCTCTTTATTCAAATGATCAGATTCTCTTAGCGCAGCAAACAAAAACAACGCCTAGTTTTATTTTTGATCAGAGCGCATTAGCGTTGTGTACTGCGACAGCGCCAAGAGAAAAGAAATTTGATTGACTGCACTAAAGATCTGCCGTGCAATCTCCCTGCTCGAAAGAACATTGGAATACAGATTTTAAGATCTGGGAGTATGCTAAGCAGATTATCGGCACATACAGTAACAGGAATTCAGTTGTCAGTGTACGCTAATGTACATACGACATCAGTACAGTAACGCAGTGAAACGGAATCACAAATGTTGGCCATGGCCATGAAAATGTTGATTCAGCAAGATTTTAAGCGGCTGATCGGGTTAGCATGGCATCAAATGTGATGTCACCAGCAAGAAAAACATGTGAAATCAAGAAGTTGTAGTGGTTTTTATAGTTGTTTTCGTGTGAAAAAACAATGGGCACGATGGCCAAGTTTGGTTTGGGGCAAGGCATGGAAGGCCGTTTTTTGCATGGGCAAAGGTGACACCAAGGCCCAGACGAAAAGGCAGCGGCAGCTCAATTGAAGTCAATTCAAGCATTGCTTTCACCATATTAAGTCCATGACAAAGTGGACATGGCTGGACATAAAAAAAAAATAAAAAATCAGGAAAATGTTGCAAACTACAAGCTCTAGAAAAACAAAAAATTAAAGGACAATATGATCTTTCATTAGAAAGAAAAGAGTTGTGTGCCGGAATAGGATTGAGTATGGTCAGAGAGAATTTTCAGAGGTGCCGTTGGCAATGATCAAAAAAATCGGAAAACACAATTCGAACACAAATATGTTGCTAAACGAAAATACGCCGTACACACACATACAGCTACACATGTACAATACTGTACAATACACTTCATGCCCACACACAGCATGCCAATTTTAATTTAATTATTTTCTTTCAAACAAAATTTCACGAAAAAGTTTTTGTTTTGCACAATGAAACTAGAAAAAAGTAGTATAATCATCATCAACAAAGAAGTCTTTCTTCCTTTAAAGTTAAATAAAAGTCGAAAGAAAAGGGCACAAGTCGCCCAGATCCGATCAATCATATTCCGCCATGCTTGCTTCATGATCATGATTCAACCCTCTTCAACCACTAATCCACTTGCCTTATAACATGGGAAAAATCAGGCCCAATCATCTTCTATACCCAACAAATGCCACAAAACATTTGAAATAATGCTCTCTTCGCTATCCTCGAGATAATCATCGTGATTTTCTTCTTTATTTCATTTGTACAACTAAATCTGAAACCTCAAAAAAATTTGCACAACATAATTTTTTTATGGATGCGTTCACGAGGCCACCCCGTCCCGACTGGCCAGTGCCGGCCCATGCGCTGCTACCATTGCATACATCTTTGTACCTATGCACGCACATCATGACACAGTGATTTTCATGTCACCTGTCAATGTTTGTTTTTTTTTCCAATTTGAATAGGCAATGTTTAACTTTTGGTCCAGCCGAATACCATTAGAAACACTCCAATAGCGACTGGTGAAACAGATTAAAACTTACGTGCGATGATGATTGATTTTAACATCCACTTTTCATTTTCTTTGAAATTATGGTGAAATAAAATAAAATGATTGAAAAAAAAACAAAAAAAAAAAATCGTTTTGACATTTATGTAAAAAGAAAATAAATTCGTTTGCAAAAAAAAAAATGGATTTCCGATTAAAATCGGAAAAGTTTCATCTCTGATTTTTGTCACAAACTGTTTTTTGGGGGGCTGAAATTATGGATTTTAGGTAATCATTTTGGCATCCTAACATCTATGCAAAATGCAAGTATTTTTGTGTGATTTTGTATGTAAGGCCGAAAAAAAGGTTCATATTGATGCGAAGAGTTTTTTTGTTTAATTAATAGTTTCTTGTAAGAACCTATTATACCAAAAATGGGCAGACAAACTATCAAGTGAGTTCAATACCGTAACGTGAGTTACCAAAGTATACAACCTGTATCCCTCTAGAGATTTTATGATCGTTTATTTTCTAATAATTGAAATGGTAGCATATGACTTACACCTTAAAGATGTAAGGGCACAACAAATATTTATTTTTCATCAATGCACAGTATGTAGGTTTTTTAAATGTTTGCAATGTACTTTTCTTGTAACGTGAGTTACCAATAAAAATCTTACTGCATACCAAGAGAACATTATTTTGTTG
Source organism: Patiria pectinifera (assembly GCA_029964075.1). Lineage (NCBI taxonomy): Eukaryota > Metazoa > Echinodermata > Asteroidea > Valvatida > Asterinidae > Patiria > Patiria pectinifera. The sequence continues at coordinate 4,947,352 of CM057145.1, forward strand.
GCCTTTTTTGTAATTTAGTCACTTAATTTCAAGGGATCTTCTGTGCGAAAATCCACCCTAAAAATGCTTTTACTTTTTATAACAGCACAAAATTGACAGAAGACCCCCTCTGAATGTAACACGAGTCTAAGCACCGTCGATATATCGATATAACTTGATTATTCTATAATATTTTGATTTCGATATCCCCAATAGCAATTTATAATTATATCGAAATATCAAAATTTTTGATGAGGAATCATGTGGTATTTATCCAAAAAAAATATCGAAAATGTGTCAGATTATTTTCAAAATGTATCTCGCGTTTGTGCTTTTATCGTTTGCTGTATAATGAAATAAAATGCGGCAACTTGTGCTCGTCACTCAAAATAAAAATATTGCGAAATGCCAAGTGGCGTTGCTTTGTGCTCTGCGTTTGCTGGAATTTGCAGTCTCCCCCAATGTTCAACTGGAGAAACTCTCAGTGCTGAGATTTGTTTTAAAAATTAGAGCAATATGCTCCAGAGAAAGCCGTGGAAAATTGGGACTGTTTGTTTGTGTTTTTTTAATCAAAGTGTCATCTTTACGGTCTTTTACTTTTACTCGGGATAATGTAAATGATAAGGTGATGAAAGAAAAACCCACTGGGAACACAGCTATTGAAAAATGCACACATGCAAGTAGGTTTGCAGTAAACTTCATTTTTCATTAAACTAGCATTCTTTCAGAAGTGCAACCAACGGAAAATACGAGTGACAATGTATAATTTGCCAAAAGTGGATTGACTAGGGTCATTCATACTGACTGTAAACTGCAAATCCATGTTGGCAAGGAGAAATCAACTTGTAGTGAACTCCTGTTCACTCTTAAACTTTCTTTATACTGACCTGGTCTTTGCATGGTGGCGGTTGTAGTGGATAGTTGATGACAGGGAAGTGCAGGGCTCGCCAAGCTGGTTTCATCTGTTTGATTTTCAAACAGTCATTCAACCAGTTGGCCGTCACACATCGCTTACCATCTTTTATTGCCTGTCAAAATCAAACAGGTTTCTTTGTTACCTTCAAGCAGAACATTTTAAAGGTTTCTTGTTTTAATCCAAAAATAATTTCCTTTTTTTTTCTTCTTATTTTGACTACGAAAAGAAATCAAAAGTATAAAATGAAATACAATGGGAACCTGGCTATGTGTATTTATAATAATAGTAAGGCTGAGCAGGGAAATGGACTGGAGCATGAATTGAACCTTCAGTTTGTGGCACATGGACTGCTGCATCACTGCTCCACCACCAGTGCTGTCCAGCATACATGCATGTGTACACTGGCAGTCTCCTATTACATCTTGCTTGATTGTTTTTTGGGTTTTTTTTACAGAATTTGCCATTTTTTTTTTACAGAATTTGCCATTTTCTTTCCCACCCCCAGTTGTCTGTATGTCCAGGAAATTGCTATCGCCAGAAAGTATTGTCGAATGACAATATTTATTTGGCTCATTCATTTTGTCTTGATGGTTTTATGCAGAATTTTACTCTTGACACAAGCATTATGGCCTTCCACTGCTGTAACCCATGTTCGAATCCTGTCTGGGCCAACACATGTATGTGGATTGGGTTTTCAGTCCCTACTTGATTCCGTGTGTTTCCCAAGAATATTCTTCTGGGTTTTCCACCCACCTCTAAAACTGTAATTTCTTCTCATTGTCTCCTCTCTACAGGTTTCTTCAGGTTTGCAAGCTATAGTGCCAATGGTGCTTTTGAGGAAAACCTTGGTTTCGTTACCAGAAATAAATAATAATAATAGTAATACTAATATAGTGAGTGGGAGTTAAAGCCAGAGTCCATCATTTGCAGCTATCCAAAAAGTAACTGGCGTAAGTATTGTTGAAAACCATTCTTGTTTGAAAGATAGTAATGGGACTAAACTCTCTGTGAAATTATTCTTTCTGGAAAGCTGTCATTTTGAAGAAATCAACGAAAGAAGGCCTTTCCAACGGTGCGTCTTAAGACGCACCGTTGGAAATTTCCGTTAGTAGTTAATTTTTTTATATTCAGCGAAGCGCGCGCAAGCGTTGACACGACGCACACGCGGTTGCTATAATTCGTCAGATCGGTGCGCGACATCGCGTAGCTGTAATCGGCTCAGTGAAAACATGTCTCGGACGCTAAATTCAGGCCCAATTCAAAACATGATTCAGCAATTTTTGATTTGAAATCGAGATCCTACAATGTTGTTTTTCTCGAAATTTACAGCTGAAGCTGAGCTGAAAGTTCATCAGGTTAGTTGTTCAGAACCCTTCTTTAGATTTTGAGCACTTTTGTTGCTTCAAACGAACAAAATGCACAAATTACAAATGATGGACTATACCTTTAAATGTATTGCTTTACTCACCAGACTAAATACTTCAGTCCTCTGAGTGTCACAAAGCACATGAGTAATGCGATCTGAGTAGCAATCATCCACAATACCTCCATGCTCACTTATAACCTGTCAGAACACAAAAACAAATGTTTCTAGCACTCATCTGTTTCATGATTAGGCCAAAAAAAAATGTTTGTTTTGCCTGCACATGAAAAATATCAGGAGAGTCGGTCAAATGGGGATTTAATTTTTTTTGGGGGGGGAGGGAGGGTATACATAGAACACATTTAGGCCTACCCTTTCTTCTAATTGACAAATAAATGGAAAGAATGGCCACTTGTCTTAAATATTGCCATAGTTTATAAATTTTGTTTTCAGATGAGTGGGCAATTAATGTTTTTAATTTTCGCTGGTGATTGAGTCATTTCGTTTAAAAAAAGAAAATTTGTCTATTTTTTCAGTCAAAATGTCCTATTTTCTTGAAGCTCACATGGTAATTTTGACCAATATTCTGTCAAGGATTCCATTCGGTTACCAGTTGCCCCCTACCAACATACATAAAAACATTTGGGCTATACAGTGTATGTACTGCATGCGCCAACTATACATGTACATGTGAACATGATGTATGCAGTACATCACGCAACATGCCCAAGGCCTTGGTCTCAGTTGGTTACAAGTACAAAATACCGGTACGGTGAATTTGAACTGTTCTATCATTACTTTGTAACAAAATGCAAAATTATGGCATTACAAAGAAACAGTTAACGGCAAGGTTAAAGTTTATTTAATATTTTTCAAATAAAAAACAAAAACAAAAAAAAAACACACCGGAGATTTCCAGATTTTTGGGTTGGTTGAGGGCAACACAACAAATTTTTGTTTGGCCTTATGAAGTAACTTCATGCCTACAATCTTACAGTACACTATTGTGTTTTAGTACAAATTAAATTGTTATCATGTCTCCGATGGTGTCATTTCATTGGCCTGGAGTGGTCACATGTCACATATTAAAAGCAATGTGACGTCAATTATCTTGATAAGATAGTATCTAACCAATTATATCATTATTAACGTCTTGTTGACTGTCATTGGAATGCATTAAACTTCTGTAATGTACTGATTTTACGTGCCTGTCTAACTTCGTAAAATGATATATGTGGAATTATTCCTAGCTCCTTATTCACAGGCAACACTTTGTGTTTTGTGCTTGCCTTCTGCAAAGAGTCATTTAATCGATAAAGAGCAGTTCTGCAAACAAAACGAAATTTACCTTTCTCCAGGTTGCTATGTAATGAGGTCCTAGAAGTTGTGGATACTCGATAATAAGGAAGATACATCCAAGCAGACAATTTTCACCGGCCACTGTCAGTAAGAAAATGCAAACGGATTGACAAATCTTATTTGTGTAAGAGTATCGTATTGAGGACAGCATTTTGGTTGGCATTTGATAGCATTTTTGTGTCATGGACATGCAATTTTATGGTTTGGCTTTTGCCCTCAACTATCTGCTTTGTAACTACTCTTTACTTGCATTTAAAAAGCTTACCCACTTGTGTACACCCATACTTGTTCCCTTGTTGTGGGGACTATAAACGAGTTATCCCATGGTACTATGGGGAACGAAGACAGCAGAGAGCAGACACAGCAGAGAGCCCCCATAACTCGGTCCTAATATGCTTAAGAATTTCCCCGTAACGCGGTGACGGCCCACCCAATGGACCCGGCCCACCAACCCCAGCCAGCTAAGTGGGCAAGTGGTCAAATGTCACCCAAGGAAGTTCTCTGACAGCAGTGATGACACTAAAGAAGCACCTCTGCGTCCCATTTAACCCTTTTTTCAATTTTCATTTTGTCATTTTCAAGGGTATTTTGGCGCCTTTTTTTCTTTTATGCTAATGCAAAGTTACATATTCATGAACAAAACTGTGATGTCGTTTCAGGCAGAAAGCTCAATGTTAAAGCTATTGCACTACCAAAAGTTGCCAGAATTTTGGATATAAATTTCTCTGCCGTAAATTTTCTTTTCTTTGGTGATTTGTTGTCGTGTCCATACATAGCAGTAAGCCAATGAGCAAACTTTTCTCACAAATATTTCAATAAGCAATTGTTTGCGTTCACATTTTGAACAGAAAAGCCCTAAACGAACAGTGTCTTCCTGAAATGACATTACAGTAACAGCGCCCTCTGTTGTCTGGAAAACGATGGAACTTAACAAAAAATGTTTAAAAGGAAAACGCAACATTTGCAAACATCACTAAATGAAATGATCAAATTATCACGAAATACCTTACTGGATTGTTAGGGAATGACAGTCTCAAGCATGCTGTAAAATCGTGGCTCCTGGTGTGCGGTCATTTTCAAGAAAAATGGTATTTTTTCAACGCTGGTTGGCCGACCAACGTTGGAGAAAACTGGCCTTTTTTTCAAAAACTGTTCCTAATTAGTTATTCCGCATTTTCTTTGCAATTGATTACACAACTGTGAAGGGGTACAAGTCTGCTTGACTGATTCTCTGACCTTACACTTCCCCATAGTCTATAAATTGCTTTGTTTCATCTTAAGTGGGGTCAGGGAACCAGACTACAAGAACATGATTTGTTTTCTTAGTTTTGCCAGCATCTACAAGCCCAAAACGTGAAATAAGTAACAATATTTTTTATTACATACTAATCTTCCAAATCCATTTAATTCTGAAAATTGCAGCAAAGCAACCGTTGTACATTCCCTTTAAGAAAGTACACTTTTCAACAAAATCAACCAAAACAGGATGTCAAATATTTGTTATAAATTGAAAAGTAGAAAGTTGCACAAAATATGTTCCTAAAAAAACTTCACTTCTTAGCCCCTTCAATCATACCATCTGACTCCACATAATGTGGTGCTGTCCATGGTTGAATTAAAATGGCGCTCTTCATTTATTTATACATACAAACTGTTATACGACTTACATGTGTATGTGGGATCATGTCCATAGTATTTTTTCTGCTCTGCCAATGGCATGTTTGCATGCATCATCTCGTTACGTGTCTGCTGCTGCGACGCCATTCCAGCGATCGCGCTTAGGACCTGCGACATTTGTCGCTTCTCCTGAGGCACCGCTGGCATGAACGCATCAACCCCATTCGTGATGTTTCGCAGTGTTCTTGGCAAGGAATGGGACATTGGGCTGTTGCTACTCGGTTCAGTGATAGTGCTACTACTGCTTGGGCTTGCCGTGCCTGTGTGTCGCTCGTGGGAATGCTTGTCTTTCTTTTTGTCTTTACGACTTTTATCCTTGTCTTTGTTCTTTTTCTTCTTTTTCTTCTTTTCCTTCTTGTGTTTATGGTGTGATACTGTAGGCTGAACACTGTCAATCAAGGGAGGAAGTTCAGGCATTGGAGGTAGTTCTTGTTGCCACGGGGCTTTCATCTTGAAGACAGCCTTCATGGCTTGCTTCTGTGGAGTACCATAAACCAGCAGTTGCCCCGGTGCATCTTGGGTCGTCTTTACTTTGTCCTGGGACATTTCCTGTGATTGGTTGCCTTCATCTCCAAGTGTCGTTGAGTCTGTTTCCATGGGAACCTCGGAGTCTGTTTCTAGTAGTTTTGGTAGGACCAAACTGGGGTGGTATGGTTTAGTGTGTGGTACTTTCTTGGCATTGATTGCATCAATGATCCAGTCAGGTGTGACTACTTGAATGATGTCGGAATGTTGAAGGGCACACTCATACTTGGCCTGAAGAGAAATATCAAAGACTCAAAGTTTGCAGCATGACGCAGAGCCAATCCTTATGTCTTTTTCATGCTGCAAACCTAGGGTATACATTACATTAGCCCTGGGGATACTGATTTGTGTTTTCTATTTTTTGGAGGCGATAATATTCCCCCATGATATCGCCTGTAGTGATACATATGGATTTGTTAACAAATCAGAGCATGATCACATTATGCACAAGCATAAACTTAGGCTCACTGGGATCTTGCACCAACACTTTGCATTTTTCCCCACATTTGATAAAAAAAATCATGCAGATGACTTCTAAGAGTGTTTTCAATTTTCCTGCAAATCAGTATCCATATGATCGCAGCATGCACTGGGTACCATGTGCAAACAGTCCTATAATAAAATCATAGGTCATGTAACTGTAACATACAAAAACAGAACATGATACAGCAAGCCCTGCCCTCATATGAGTACATGTACCCGACCCAATATCTATCAGAAAAGTCATTCATCCGCACACTGGCTCAGAGTTTACGCAACATGTGAATATTGAGGTTGAGTTAAAAAAAACCGTAACCCAATCCCCTAACATTATATTTCATGTTAAAAAATATGTGACACCAAGAATACTGACTGGAAAGCCAATTTCATAACGTACTTATGGATGAACAAAATTACTGAAATTGCTCAATCTGTTCAAAGAACTTTGCCATTTATAACACAATAACCCTAAATTGAAATTGGACTTCCAGTCATTATTTTTGGTGCAACATATTTTTAAAATATGAAATATACTTTTGGGGGTTTTGGTTCCGCTTTTTTTTTTTTTAACTCGCCCTGTATGTTCACATGTTGCATATACATGTACATGTACTTCTCTCACATTACCTCAAGGCAAGCATAAATCATCTAGTAGCAAGTCAAGTACCGGTACAAGATCTGTTTTCAAATGATCTGTGACAACGACATTGCTTTATCACTGATCATCCCCTGCTACATGTATCTGCATTGTGACTTAACTTGCGATTATTGTGTTGGACTTTGTTCAAATACAGGTAATCACACTATATTTTTGTGTGATTTACTGGAAAAAATGTTTTCTTACCCCCTCAGAGTTAGGAGTGATAAGATGGGTGCAGCATTTGTTGAGATTCAGTTGGCAGGATCCACCATAAAACGTCACCATGGCCCACAATGCCTCACAATCCAACTCACACATCTGAAATATGACAACAATGTGGTCCGTAACTCCCAGCATGTACAGCGATCCAATATATGGGCTCAAAATGGTGCTTGTCAAGACACATGTAACGCAAGACATGGGATGTCATGACCTGAATAATAAACAGGGCATAGGTCATGACATCCAAGCCCACAGTGTGGCGGCGCTGTTCCATTGTAATTACTGGTTCAACAAACTGGCTCAATGTCATAGTATATATAGTATCAGTAGGACAATTCATTCCGTTGTCAGATCATAGATGGTTATACGTGTACCTACCTATGTTTAATCAGTTTATTAAAATCATAATATTTTTATCTTTACTTTGTCTTTGTTTTCAAATTTACAAATTAACATACATGCACATGTAAGGTGTAGGAAAATTAAGAAATGTAGCAAAACATAAAGATAACTTTGCAAAATGCCAGTACCATATGAACAAAGAAGTTGTCAAGAGTAAAGACAATACAGGAACAATATAAAACATGTAAAATGATTCCTGTTATAACGCTATTCACCTTGTAGATGTACATGTACAATGCAGTCCATCATTGATCAAACAGTGACCAATCTACAACTCAGTGTTCAGTTGTTTGTGCATTATTTTCAAACTCTAATCTTGAAAGTTCTTTCCATGATTCTGTCCACTCATGGTTTTTATGTCTCCAATTAAGTTTTAGATCCAAGAAAGTTTAGAACAGTTTGTCCGAACCCATGATTTTTCAACAAAGTGTTTATGATTATTAATAGTTTGACTTCAGCAAAAAACGAAAACCCTTTTACAATGCAATAACTATACGTGGTCAGTGACTAGCCTTCTGCACACTGTGTTGTACATTTACACTTCTCAGCCACACTGTATTCTTGCTGCATGAATGAGCACCTGGAATGGAGGCCACATGCTCTCATTTTAAATGTTTAAAGTTTTCCATGTTAATGTTGTAACAGTTAATTTGAGATGTTTTTGGTGAAGTTGGAAGATGAAAATAATGAAATGCTAGCTGCCCGAGTATAACCTCAAAATTGTTCCAATGTTCAACTAAAATCCTTCTGTTCAGTTATAGGTTATACATGTTTTGTAAACTTTCATATTTTCAAATTTAAAAATAAATTCCATGATTTTCTCAACTGTTTTATTCGACTTTATAAACAGAAATCTTTCATTATTTTGTGTATATGGCAACAGAATTCATTCTCCCCATTTTGAAACGAACAATATGATTTTGATGGAGGTGTCCCACAGAAGAATCACAGGCTTTTAATACATGTTACATGATGTATAGTCACATTCATCATACATGTACACATGTACATGTGCACATGTATTTGTACAACGCTCGGTCCCTTTGAGAGCGCTATAACGGGAATCTACTGTACTAACAAAAAATATAACAAGGACATAAATGTGAAATGTTTTGCCCTCAACTCATTTGCCCACATTATTAAGCAAGCTATAATGTCTGACTGTACCTAACCACCAATATTTGGATCCCACAATCACATAACATAGTACTCTAATGCAGGTCTGTCATATTGACTGCATATATTTAGTAACACGAAAAATATTAATAGGTCAGAAGATATTGAACAAAACTTGTCAAATGTTGTACTTTAACTGCATTCTGAGTTTGTAATGGATACTCTGCATGTGATTAACTCAAATTTGAGTGCAGTATATAACATGGTATAGGGTGAACATTTATCTACCGGTAGTTCTTTGGGCAAAGCTAATTGTAATCTTCCAATATAAGGGGGCCAATATCGATTATAACACCTCACCCACAGATTCTGTGTCTTGATTGGCCGAGAGCGAGTCACATGATACTTTCTATTTTTGCTATCTTTCTGTGCACGGCCAAAAGTACTATACCCGTAGCAACCAAAGTACTATACCATTAGCAACCAAAGTACTATTTCCACGGCGCGGTATTTGTGTGCAAATGCATGCTGGTGTGCGCGTTGCGCGTTTTGTTCCAAAGAGAGTGCGCCACAGAGTTGGGTTCAAACATTTCGCGAAGGGGTAGTTTGGAAGAGAGAAATACATTTTCCACCAATTTTGTATTGAAATTGAAGTTTATTCCAACTGTGTTCAGATTTAAATGATCTCAAATATTAAAACCAAGCAGAATCTGTGGGTGAAGTGTTATAAAACAAATATTGAATGCTTTATCTCGTGGTGAAGTTACTACACCACTCGGAGCATTCAATATTTGTATACTATCCACCATATTTGTTTCACTGTACCTCATACATGGACATATATTCAATTGGAACATCTTCTTTTTTTTACCCTACCACTCAGAAATATGTTTCCGAGCCGCACAAGCATTCCTTACATGTCCCGTTTCTAGTGGTCCATATGTTCACGCATGTAAATGCTATGCAACAGTTTCCCCAAGGCTTGTACATGTAAATGACAATAAGCTGTTTTTCCCATTAGCCTTTGACCTCAGGTAAGAAGAACCTCTTGCGGTGACTTAGTCCCCCTGCATTGATAGACTTGACCTAATTGCCAGTCTTACCTGTGAGAAGCATGCTACCACATTGGTGAAAAGTTGAGACCTCTCTGGTTGGAAAGCCTTAGTTGGAAGAAGGACTCTACATCGCACAGACATCTCAACCCATAGTGGCTACATCAACAAAAAATACACGCATAGAAAAATACAATATTGGGTTTGAGCCAAAACAAAGATTTAAAAAAACCTGACTAATTTAATACATTTCTTCTTCAAAAAATTTGCCTAGATAATGATTCAAAGTCAAGTGAGAAATATAATATTTTATTACTTGAGGATCGGTCTTGTCAATGTGGGTATCAAACTCCGAACCTCTTTGGACAATAATGCACTTGAGTTGCACTGACATCTTGCGGAATTAATGTCAATAGTTGTTTGAAAATACGTAAGAAAATTAGCAGCAACGCGGAATGCATGATGCAATTGGGACTTTTAATACAATTGGGACTTTCAATACACCTTTTGATGGTTCATGTAAGCATACACCAGCACAGTTGATTCACAATATTACTGTAAACAGATCAAGGAATGATTAAAGCAAGCGTGAGTGTGCTCTTTTTAAAATTAAAAACTTGAAGAAAAACTTTTAAACTCAGATCTTGACCTAATCAAAACAACGATTTTGTGTAATTATGCAAAACCTAAATTGAGTCGATGGTGATGAAATAGGGGTGTTTGAATGTGTTTACAACATCTTACACTTTGCAATTAAGTTGAATCAGTTGATTTAAATAATTAAAATGACCCTCAATCAATTGATTTTGCCAAAAATATGATTTGTACAAAAACTGATTTAAATCAGTGATTTTTATAAAAAAAATCATTTGATTTAAATCGTAATTTAAATCAGTGATTTAAATCAACGCGATTTAAATCAGCCAACCCTGATTACATCTAAAACCAACTGAACGGCTGGCTCAATGGTTACAAGCGTTAGAAATAAAGCCCATTGACCAGGTTCAAGATGCGGCCATGCATAGCCTGAATATTTTAATCTCTCCCCCCCCCCCCATTTTCTAATTATACAAATTTTCTTCCTTAAATCTGTTTAAAATTAAAACCTGCACGTACATGTATTGCAGAATATGTTGTCTCCTTTTTCTGAGTCGAGGCTCTGGAGGATATGATTAAACAGTCCTGAAGTAAAGTCCAATATTGCTACAGGTCTGATTTTCATCTTTTATACGAAGTCACAACCACAATGTAAGTGAGGCATCAGACTAGGTCCACAAGTATTACTCGGTTACTCAATAAATCAGTTGCAGTGTCAATTATTCGGTTACATTTTTCTCTTGCACTAATCGAAACCCACTTTGTGGCGTAAGAGATCAGCTAAAAACATCCTAAACCAAAAATCTCTAATATATTACATGTAGCACTGAATGTATTATATTTAGGTGATAAAATATGGCAACGAATATAATGATTGCAGGGGCGGATCCAGGAATTTTTGCAGGGGGGGGGGGTTTCATCAGCAAAAATATCTGAAAATGTACACAGGTTTTTTTCTCTAGACACTTGGCCTCTGTAAAATAAAAAAGGGGGCTGGTACCATATTTCAATAGGAGGCACTGTTCAAATTCCACGATTATTAACACTAGATTACAGAATGGTGTACCGTATTTTTTGGGGGGGGTCAACTTATATTTTAGGAATTTGTATGATAATTTTCTTTTTTTAAGAGCTGGGGGGGGGGTTTGACCCCCAAACCCCCCCCCCCCCCTCTGGATCCGCGCCTGGATTGTCTAAAAAAAGTCAGAACAACCTAAGTTAAAAAAATATTTAAGATATACATTGTAGGCGATATCGTTTTTAGATCATCGCTTTTTTTTCAACCTGCATTTTCCAAACAAAAAATGGCAGTTCCATTAATCAAAATTGTAATTAAAACAGGAACGATTAATCATTCAAAAAAATAATCATAAACTTGCATACCTACACCAGACAAAGACGAAAATGTCCACTGCTAATGTTTAATTATGGCTTGTTGTGTTGTACTGCTGGTGAAACAAATGTGGTAAATGCCACGATCATCCCATCAGGGTAGGGCGTGCAGCTAAGATCGGGGCTGCGTGTCCGATGATGCCGTGGTGACAACGCACAACGTCCCTGTTGGAGTGCAATGGCGCGAAGTGTTGGGCGACAGCTACATGTAGGCCAGGTTGTTTCATCCGAACACTTTGTAGATGCTCCGTAAAACAGTCGGCCAGTCAGCGCTTGGTTTCGCCAATAAAGAGCAAACCACAGCATGTACACGTGATGCAGTAGACAAGATTGGCAGTGGTGCATTTGAAGTGGATGTGGATGTTGAAGTTGCTATGGTGATCAATGATGGAAGATGTCCAATGAACATGTGCGTAAGTTCTTCATCTTGGGCGCCTGCAAAATCGATAGTGATGCAAGCATCAAATTTGTTGAGGACTTCAAATACTTTGGGTCCAGGATGCAGATCATGGAGAAGAATGTGAAGACTAGAAAAACCCGCGTTTGGAGAGCCCTGAATGACATGAGCAAAATACCGAGGTCTGGCCGGTCAAGGAAGCTCAAGCTGAAGTTCTTCTACGCCACTATTGAATCCTTTCTCCTTTACGGGTGTGAGGCATATGAACCCTCATCAAGCCCTCAGATGGATGCTACACAAGGATGCTCCGGGCAGTCTCTCATGTCAGCTGGAGGGCACACAGAACCTATGAGGAGCTATATGGTTATCTCCCCCAGGGTGTCTTCCAAGATCCAGGAGCGGAAAATTAGCCTCGCTGGTCACTTCTACTGGCATCCTGAGCTGCCAGCAATCAAGGTCATCCTTACCTGAATGATACCTGAACATATTCCTTAGGACCAGATATGGCAACAATGATGTCATTCATGTACCGTATGTACTGCAATGGTTTGGGCAAGGGAAAATCGGACATCATCTCCTCAAGATAGCCAACAAACAGACATGTGCATAACTTGGACCCATACATGTGCCATTAGCAATGCCAGTGGTCTACAGGTAGTGCTTCTCATTAAAGGTGAAGTTTATGACAGTAAGAAGAAGTTTGGCAAGCCTGAGGAGGATATTGTTGGGAGGGTCATGGTCTGGACGTTGGTCGAGAAAATGACAGTGCTACTAAGCCATATGCATGTGGGATGCGTGTACAGAGACTCGTCGTCCATTTTGAACAGGTACGGTAGGTGGAGGAGCCTGTGAATTTAAAGTTGGCGAAAGTATGCATGAAGAAGCATGGAGTGCTTCATTAGTGGCCTTTACATAGGAGGGCAGTTTGTTGACCATTGGAGAATACACAGCACCTACATACGTGTACATGGAAATGAACTCAGTGGAGAAATCTTAAGCAGAAACAATGGGACAGCCCGGACTTTTGAATTTTGGGAAGCATATAGAAAACGGAGGTTTTGGGAACCAGGTACGGTAGCTCACCTGCATCAAAAAAGGCCTTGATGGTGTCAGAAACGATGCCCTGGTGCGTAGGGTTGAGGTCATGGTTGATCATAATAATAATAATAATAATTTGGGAGGCTAATCATCCTTACTCGCAGCTGGTATGCTGAATTGCGAAGGACGCGGCTACAACGTGGTCGGGCCGCTGGCACGTAAAGGCGCCTATGGCTGCCGGCCACATCGACCCATATATGACCACGGAGCACAGCCTGAGATCGAAAGTGTTTGATTTTTCCGGAGGGAGGAAAACCGGAGGGCCCGGAGAAAAACCCGCGTGGCACAGGAGAGAACCAACGCACAACTCTACTCACATGCGATCCGTCAGGATTCGAACCGTGGTCACCTTGGTGAGAGGCGAGCGTTTTACGCACAAGCCACCCATGCCACCGATCACTTGATAGAATGAGGTGTCAGAAAGTTGGCGTTGCCAAACCACAGTAGCACCCCCTTTATCAGCTCTTATGATAACAAAGTTCACAACAGCCACTTGTATTGTTTGTATTGTATTGTTTATTTTCCATTTGTCACAAATTAATATAACATCAACATCCACGGCCACTTCAAATGCACCACTACTTATCTTGTCTACTGCATCACATGTACACGCTGTGGCTTTCTCTACATTGGCGAAACCAAGCAGCGACTGGCGGACTGTTTTACGGAGCATCTCCAAAACATTCAGTTGAAACAACCCGGCCTAGTTGTGGCCCAACACTTCAGCGCGTCATCACATTCCATCAAGGACATGAGCGTCTGCATTGTCACCACGGCATCATCTGATATGCAACACTGATCTTTGGAACAGCGTGTGATGTTCCAACTGGGCACACTCTACCCTGATGGGATGAATGTGAAGATTACCACATTTGTTCCACCAGCGGTACATCACAACAAGCCCTAATTCCCCTGATGAAGGTGCATCACACTGAAAGCTCAGGTACAACTATCCAGTGAGCACTGTTTCACTTTTGCTATTCACATTTTCTATGTATACAGGGTGTAGCAAAGAAAGAAAAAAAACCCAAATGTAAATGCAAATTATAAAAAAAATATAATAAATATTTTCAAATACGTTAAAGATCATGTAAAACACCAATGTGTCTTATTTCCAATGATACGTTGATTGCGTGTCTGTGGCCACGGATGACTGGGCATTTATTGTTATTCTGTCAAGGGTCAAAACCTGTACTCAGCCAAGTTTAACCTGGCTAAGATTGCCGGCTGGTTTGTTTAATATGCAAAGGTTGAAATGGACTAATTGTTAAGTCATCAATGAGTTTCAGAGCACTGTGTGGAAAGAGGTTGTGGCCACATTGAAGGCATTGGACCATGAGGGGTTAACTTCAACAATGAGAGTGGTTAAATCACCGTGTGTCAAAATTGAATAAATTGTGTAAAAGAAAGGATGTTTTCTTGCTTTAAATTTAGCCGTTTCACATGTCCAGAATACCAGTTATCCTTTTGCACAAACTTGGCCCAGTGCAGGTTTTGACCCTTGACAGAATAACAACGAATGCTTAGTCATCCGTGGCCACAGACACACAATCAAGGTATCATTGGAAAGAGGACACAATGGCGTTTCACATGATCTTTAATGTATTTGAAAATATTGTGGTGTTTTTCCTCCCACAAAATGTTTTATTGAGTTGCGCGTGGGAGGGGCTCCGCACGCGGTGGGGATTCTACATTTGGAAACATTTGGATTCTACATGTACATTTGGATAGACAATTGGAAACAAAATGTAACTTGTACTACTCAATGCATCATTTAATTTGCACCTCCAAGCACTGTTACCTCCAGTTACCTCCGGAGGTGATAGGACCTCCAAATGGTGTCCAAATAAATTATTCACAGGATTTCTGGCTTATTTTCTCTCCTAAATTTCACCAAAAAATATGCTGACTTTGGATATCTGTGTGCTAAATTACCCCATGCTAGACTTGCCCTAAATTAAATAGCTGGGGAAAAGTGTCACGATATAAATAACACTATTTTCTACTCACAATCTTAGTTGTAGAGATCAGAGATCAGAGATCAGAGTGACAGCAAAATGGCAAGGAGGTGCGCCGCGCTTGTGACGTACGCGTAACCAAGCTCCTTAGCAACTTTAAAATACGCGCTATAAATTTGGCTTCAGTAAGCGCCCAACTATGCGGTTTGTGCATGCAGTGCAATGCCAATGCGCCCAATTCCGCGCCGCAAACCAAAAGAGCCCAACGCACAACAGTGCTTTCGCTGGTACCCTGTACCGCCAAGCACTCACGCTTGCGCGCTCTGTACATTTATGTGTGCAACTAAAAATGCCCAATTGCTAGTTTCTATCGCCCAATGAAGACCAGCAGCCAGAATTAGAGAGAATCTCCGCCCAAAAAGTAAGTCATGAAAATGTTTACCAATTTGCGCTACAATATTTATTTGATTTTTCTATAATTTACATTTGAATTTGGGTTTCCCTTTTTTTATACACCCTATATATACAAGCCAAAATTCCCCTGATGAAGATGCATCGCACCGACAGCGCAGGTACATGTACTATCTGGTGAGCACTCTTACATGTTGTATACTCTACAGTGCTACGCAGCATCCCTACATGTAAATGTACTGAAAACATCATTAGGATAGTGTACTTGTAAGTGTTTTTTTTGGGGGGGGGGGGGTTGTTCTAAATAGTTTCCTTTTATAATCATTAGCAGGGAAAATCCATTAAAATGTTTTGGTCAACACTTGTGCTTGGCTGTGTATCTGAAGGGAGGCCCATTGCAAGATGAAGAAAAAGTATTCACCGATATTACAGGCAGATCAAATAGATCCCTTGCTTCACTAATCTCCGGGGGGTCATCTTCCTCTGCTATCACATGTGTTACCCTGTCTGTCAAGTAGGATTCCTGACTCCCACCACCAGCCTGTAGCAACTCTTCAATCTAAAGTATATAAAGAAAATATGGTACGATACATGTAAAGCGTGAAATATTTGCACGTTTGACCTTTTCAAAGAAAAGGAAATTGAAATCCATTTAGGGGCAGAGAGTAAACAAAATGTGCCAACAATTAATCAATCCTTTTTTTCAGTTTCAATAAGTACACTTTCTTTAGGTTTAGGGGATGCTAATTTTTAAGAAAATCATGACCACATGTCAAAATATTATTTTTGCCAAAGTGGCTATTTTGGCAGCCATAACACATTTGTAAAAGGCTACAGCTACAGAGTTGCAGCAGAACACTGTATGCAAGTGTAAGAATGTACAGGAACCAAAATTCTAGTGATCTCAGCGGCCAATTTACCAAGCGTGGTGAACGTTTATTACTTGTATTTTGTTTGGTGACCAGTTGTGAAAAAAAGCTTATACTGCAAGGGTGTCAACATGACAGCTCAGACCTTGTCTCAAAGTTCTTGTCATGAAACTGCCTGGCAGAGCCTGCCAACTAATCATTATACATTGGTACTGCCAAGTGGATCGACAACTCCTGCCCAAATGTTCTTCATGTTTCTTATCGGTCCTGGTCGACATTACACAAAACCAAAAAAGAGTACATGTACAATCATTCCATTATGTTTTGCATCACAAAAAAGCTTTTTTTATTGGTTATGAACTAGTATCTTCATTTCACAAGGAATCACCGCCTGGCGGCAGATAATTTATGCAAATAATGGGCATAGTACAGTTTAGAGACCAGCATACAAATGCCCCTTGACACATGCTAGTGAGTGATTCCTTGTTTACACAGGGGACGCAGTACACATGTAAGCCGTGAACCCCAAAACACAGCACGGGGCACAAACCAATTGATGTGACTTTCTGGCCCAATGCCTCATGATGTCTACAAAGCACTGCACTTTTTCTTCTCACAGTATTCAAGAGAAAATGTTTGGTTTTTTGGGTCACCAAAATTGTTAAATTTTGTGACCAAGATATTTACAACTGGTTTTACATCATTGGATTTTCAATAGCTATTTTCCTACAACCATGAACTCTGGAAATGATTCCTTTGACATTTATAATTATGGTTTTTGAAGTATTTATGGATATATAAATTTACGCAAATATTGGTTGCAATTAGCAGACTGAATAATCTTTTTATGATGAATTCAATTTATAGGAGCCAGCTCCACCTATTTGTGTTATTACTTGATTTTTTTTATTGAAAATTTTTTGAAGTGCAGAAACGTTCGAAAGTAACTTGCTTTGCAGTTTTTGCTTGGGAATTCCTTGTATTTAAAAAGTACATGTAGGTGCATGTTATTTGTTCAGAAAAATAAAAATCAGATTTGGGGAAAATGTTGCAACCTGACGCCACATTTTTCTTCTTTATCATCTCAATGAAGGTCATTCATTGCAAAAGTGATGATAAGACATGAATTTGGGACTGAGAATCATTTCCAATTTTGTTAGGAAATAACTTAGACAATTTTCTTGACTCTCCATAGACTTTGTACACAATTGCAGAAGTGGCGACAGGTTGCAACATTTGTTCCTCAGATTTCCTCTTTCAGCCTCGCCAAATAATGTTCGGGTCGCGGTGAAGGGTAGGCACGCAAGGTGCGGTGAGAGGATAGGACTGGAAACTAGTCTAAAAGGATGTCTATTTTAGCTGCGACAAAAAACAGCCATCGAATCATGCATCAGTTGGGGAAAAACGGTTCCCTCCAATTTGCATGTAAAGGGCACAGGGTACCAGTGTGAGTCCAGTCAGTCAGCAGGAGTCTGCAGGACGTTGTGATCAAAGTCCACAATTTCCTCAAATTTCGTTCAAATACAAGGTTTTTCATGTAAAGAGCTCACACCCTCTGGCGAGCTCCACAGATTTGTGAATGACAGGCAACAGTCGGGGTGCACTTTGCCAAAGTTGACGCACGCTCAGTGGATAGTCTGGTTCCCTGACCCCATTGGCCTTGTGACTATTTTAGGGGGTCTGGGAAACAGTCTGGTAAATATCAGAGATGCCATGCTTTTTGAAAACCGTTGGAATTTGTCGCTGATTTACCATGATTACTGGATGTAGTAATCTACCAACTACATGTCGTCCCATAAATGAGGCCAATTTACTGGACTACCGGTCCCTCCGCAAATAAAGGCCACACTTGGAACATGTACACAAAAATGTAGAACTTTGTCAACATTTTATTTTCACATTTAGACTTTGTTTGTAGTTTATTTATGCTTTAAAGCACACTCACCCTCTTTAAAGCGATACAAAATGGTCCCCCCACCCAGTAATTTCAAGGTTCGTTTGCACATGTTTGGGTATCTAAATTCTAACATGAAATTACACGAAAAGTAGATATCTGAAAAAGGGGGGACTAATTTTCTTTTGCTATAAAGAGGGTGAGTATACTTCTAAAGTACCTTGAGTAACTCCAGCTCCAATACTTATTTAGAGCTGGAGGCACAACTACGTTAAAAAAACTAGATCGTAAGAGGCCTGAAATCCGGGACCGTATATCCCCAGTGTATTACAAAAATGGTCCATTTTTCCTCTATTATCCCAACCCAGATTTCATAATCCATACCGGTACCTCATACCATGCAACAGTCATTCATGAAGCTAATAATCGACTTCAAACAGAACAAGACTAAAATATTAAATTTGTGGATGATTTTGGTGGCGATTCTCCAGAAAAATCCATTGCCAAGGCTGTCGTGCATGCCTACTGTACGTACAGTGCCCACTGGATTAGTAGTTGTACCCAAGCTTTCAGACATCCGTCCTACTTCATGGGGTAAGTTCCAGGTGTGGCCTTTATTTCAGGCCTCTTACGATCTAGTTTTTTAACGTAGTTGTGCCTCCAGCTCTAAATGCGATAAGCATTGGAGCACGAGTTACTCAAGCTACTTCTAAAGCATAAATAAACTACAAATAAAGTCTAAATGTGAAAATCCAAATTTGACAAAGTTTTAGCCGCCTACATTTTCGGGTACATGTTCCAAGTGTGGCCTTTATTTACGGAAGTACCAATAGTCCAGTAAATTCAGAATGCAGTGCGCCACCAAGCATTTGCCATGGAGAGTTCATTTTTCCCAGTGCATTTTGGGAGATGGTCGACAAATTCGCAGCGCGGGACATTTGAAATTGTTAGTTTTTCCGGTCAGTGGTTTCGTAAGCGTATGATTCAAGGATCTGTTTGCCCATTTCTTTTCTTGTTATCAATTGGGCCATGTTTTGTCGACCGTAAACTTGAAAAATGGACTCTCCGTGGAATTTTTTTGGTGGCGCTCTGCATTGTCAATAGCCCGAATTGGCCACATAATGAGGCTAAATTCCAATACAAAATTATACAAAAAGTAGACGTCTGAAAAATGCCTAACTTTTTCTATCATTATTAAGAGGTAGCTTGAGTTACTCCAGCTGACATGGTCACCATGAATTAGTCCCATAATGTGACTGAAATACTGGACTTCATTTTGTACCTCCGTATTACAGTCACACATCCCACATATGGTCTGTGCATGGACAGTCCGTTGCTAGGGGAGCCAAAAATCAATTTGAAATCGCAATTATTTATTTTGTCACTTTATACTCACACAATGCTGTCTACAACTGCTTAATAGCAAAAAACGTGAAATTCTGCACCTTCAGAGGTCTAGTTATTTTGAAATTTTGAGTTGAATTCAAACGACTTTCGGCTGCCATTGTTCGAGAAAGCGTCGTGCTGCATCACCTGCATGAGGTCATGGGTTGTGATAATCGCGCCCTCACTAGCTTGTATCAAATTTTGACAATGTGCATTGGTACGGCTGTTGCCTGTCATTCAGCTTTGGCAAAAAATGCACGTATGCGGGCACACTTTAGAAGCATACCCATCCTCTTTATAGCGATAGAAATTTATCTCCCCTTTTTCAGACATCTACTATTTGTGCAATTTCGTGTTGGAATTTAGATACGCAAACGTGTTCAAACGAACCTTGAAATTACACAAAATGAGGATGTCTGAAAAAGGGTGATACATCGCTATATTATAAAGAAGGTAAGTATTCTTCTAAAGCATAAATAAACTACAGATAACTTCTTGAGGGGCTATCTCAGCTATCTCAGCTCCAAATCCAGCTTGGTTCATTTTGAACAGTAAAGTTTATTAGTCGCGTAATTCTTTCTCCATGCGTTCCCATGACCTCCGGCTGAATTCACCCTAACCGTACGCCCCTCCATCGACAGTTAACTTTGCACGACCTGAAACGGGCTTGCCCGCGATCGCGTAGCGATCCCTACCCAGCCATGTCGTGATATCCCCGCCCTGGCCACACCGCGCGCCCCGTGCTAGCTATGGAGGCTCAAATAAATTTACTTCTGCCATTCCTTCATGAAAAAGCTTGTGAACGACAGCTTACGCACGTCTGACCACGCATCACGTGTTCGCGATTTGGTCCAACTCAGGCCAAGTAAAAAAATTGCAGCGTTGCTGTTGAAACCCCTCAGCCAGAGTCAAGTTATCATCCGGAAACCATTAACTGAACATAATGCCCTTGACCTTTGACCCCAGAACCAGTCCCAACATGCCTGTACCAATGGGAAACCCCCTACCGAAGTTAGACCCCAAAATTTCAATTCTAACTCAAGTTATCATTCGGAACCATTTAAATTTAACTCACCATGGTGACCTTGACCTTTGACCTTTTGACCCCAAAACCAATCCCAACTTGCCTACTCCCAAGGGCAACCCTCTACCAAAGTTAGACACCAAAATCTCATTTCTAACTCAAGTTATCATCCGGAAACCATTTACCTTTAACTCACCATGGTGACCTTGACCTTTGACCTTTTGACCCCAAAACCAATCCCAACTTGCCAACTCCCAAGGGCAACCCTCCACCAAAGTTAGACACCAAAATCTCATTTCTAACTCAAGTTATCATCCGGAAACCATTTACCTTTAACTCACCACAGTGACCTTGACCTTTGACCTTTTGACCCCAAACCCAATCCCAACTTGCCTACTCTTAAGGGCAACCCCCTACCGAAGTTACAACCCCAAACAACATTTCTAACTCAAGTTATCATCCGGAAACCATTTACCTTTAACTCACCATGGTGACCTTGACCTTTGACCTTTTGACCCCAAAACCAATCCCAACCTGCCTACTCCCAAGGGCAACCCTCTACCAAAGTGAGACACTAAAATCTCATTTCTAACTCAAGTTATCATCCGGAAACCATTTACCTTTAACTCACCACAGTGACCTTGACCTTTGACCTTAAAACCAATCCCAACTTGCCTTCTCCTAAGGGCAACCCCCTACCGAAGTTACAACCCCAAACAACATTTCCAGCGGGCGGACACTTCTGGGGTACCTCCATTGTTGTCCCTTTGTCCCTATTTCTAAAGCACGTCCGTCCGTCTGTATGTCCGTCCGCCCTAGGCGATGACAATACCCCTCGAGCCTCTCGGCTGAGGGGTAAAAACCAAATACATTCAGCGTCCAGATTTTTGAAAACAAGAGAGGAGGCGGTGCTTTTTATTTTTTATTTTCAAGATGGCCGCCATTCTTTTTTTTAATTTCCGAAAACTGTTGATTTTACACTGTTCAGACGCAAAAATGAAACTGACTAGGACAAGAGAATTAAACATATTTACAGTGATTTTAATAGTTTTCAAGCACGGTTTTAAAATTGTTAAAAAACACTGCTGCGCCGTCATTCTTGTCCACGTGGCCAGCATGCTGCTTTGCAATTTTCTCACGAAAACACATTTTTTATTGACGTAACATTTGATTTGTCTATGCGAATCAGCTTTCCTATCATCGTATATGAATTTTCACAGCGATTGGAAACGGCATGCAGCTCCCAGAAATTTGAGGTTTTTGTAAATTCCATTAAAAAAATTGTAAAAACTTTCAGAACCATCTTTCTAAAAGTTTGTCTGTGATTATTGTCGTTTCCCATCAAAAACCAATACAGTACAGTCCTTGATCCTGCACTTGCGTTGTTCTAACAAAACCGGCAGTTTATAAAACACCAGATGAGCATTAGTCAGGGAAAAATCTTGCGCACACATGTACTGAGGAGCCGTCACGTGGTTTGAGCAAGTCATTTCTCATCTTGGGGAATCCCTTGTAGGATGGGTTGCCCTATTATCACGGTACTTATTACGTTTCTCGTTCGGAATAGAGATTGCCCACTATTACATTTGTACCTTCCTGAATTGTCCTGTCTTTTGTGTTGTATAACTCTTCCTTTTCAAGTTGATATTAACAAATCCGACGGTGGTGTGGTTTATTCCGTGTACGATGCCTGTGAAAATAGACATGCTTTGAGTGTGCGAACGGAGGTGGACTCCCTATTATTGCAGTATGCGGGAAGTGGTTTTATAATGATCTTTAACTAAAACATGAATAAAGTCTGATAATTTCCCTGTAACGTTCAAGTTGATTAAAGACTATATGTCTGCAGGATGATTTCTTAAGACCCTGCCCCTTCCCCCGAAAGGAGAACACAAATCACTGAGGCAAGTCTACTGATTGGCGATTATGGGCGCCATTCACTTAACACGGTGTGCCGTTTTATTTTGGTTAACGCGCTGTGCTTATTTTGATCCCGTTAAACTTTTTACGATTTTGCGGTGCAAATATCGTCCTTCGACTTCATTTTACATTTGCACCTGAAGAATAGGAACCAGACGGAACTTTCATGGACAGAGCACCATTAAAGATTTATGTTAAAATATAGACGGTACCTTTTAGCAGACACGGTGAGGGAAAATTTGCAAGTTTTGGAAAACATTAATATTTATTAAAAATCGTTAAAAGTCCCGAAAGACACAACATTTTTTAATCGTCCTTTTTATACAACTTGGCAAAAAGTCCTTAATGACTGGTGAACTGGATAAAAATCGCCACTTAAAGGAGTTTTGGCAACGCAAAAAGAGAAATTTCCCATGCCGCGATAATAGGGATGCCGCGATAATAGGGAGTCCGACTATACTTCATGTACGTGTACTTACTTGTAGATGAGCACGTGCTGACTGTACTGAAGGCCGTACTGTCATTTGATTGGCAAGTTGGTCGTGTCATTTTTCCTCTTTTCATGGCCCAATCACGTGATGATTATATGTGTGGGATATAGTGGAATCCAAGATGGCGGTTTATCCTTGTTGTCGGGAACGTTACCGAAAAGCAGTCATTCATATAAAGGATAAGGATGTTGAACACGGGAAACACAAATTTACTGATTAAAATAATGACACAAGATACAGACAGCTCAGTTTATTGAACATTCAAAACAGACAATCGACAATCGCATTGGATAGTCCATAACCCTTGTGTATACCGGACGGTGAATTTTACGATGGCGTGTGGTTTGATTTTGTTTTTATTTTTTTGTTAATTCTACTTTTCTTTATGGCCTTAACCCTAACCCACCTCACTCCTCCAAAATCCTCCTGGCGGTTTTGGAGGATTCTAGAGGATTGAGGATGAATGGTGATTGAATCAAATGAGGATTCTGGAGGATTGAGGATGAATGGTGATTGAAGCACATGAGGATTTTGGAGGATTGAGGATGAATGGTGATTGAAGCACAAGAGGATTTTGGAGGATTGAGGATGAATGCATTTTGAGGCAGGACTGTCTGATGATTTTGAAGGATTTGGCGTTGGTTATCCTTCATTTAAACACGAGTGCGAAATTTTGGGATGAGGAGGATTTTGGAGGATTGAGGATGAATGCATTTTGAGGCAGGACTGTCTGACAATTTTGAAAAATTTAGGCGGAGTTGCAAAATTTTGGAGGATTTTGGAGGATTGAGGATGGTTGTAAGCAACAAGGGCCTAGGGGGTTAGGGTTAACGCAACACGCACCTACAATGTACCACCGGTACATATGCACTGCAGGATTTTATTGTGAATGAGTATTTTCTGGCCAGTTATTGTCAACCAGATCCGCAATTTTGGTGCAACAACAACATTAATATTCATTATTTACGTCCTGTACTAGACGCAAAACAGCGACAAACATTGTGTGCTTACGCTTACAAACACATTATTATATCACGTACCCGGTACATCGATCAAGAGATGTGTTCACACACAAACAGCTGTGCTGGAGTCTGCCGACGAACGTACTGTTCTGGAAATTCCCTGGTGTTACGCGGTCATTATCAAATGATGTACATTGTGCAAACAGGACCAGCAAGATTTTATTCCGTTCTTTGAATGTGTGTACTAAAGCTGCTCGGCGGGCTACAGCTACATGTATTTTGGCGTTTTACATTTCTAAAATCGCCAGGAGCCTATTAATGCAGCAACATGAGGTAAAAGTTTTGCACTTTCGACAGTAATCAGTAAAGTAGTGGGGGAAAACGAAAGTATCGCTGATATTTTTTCTAAATATGCGGGTTTTTCTAAAAAATCGGCGATTTAAAACTGAGATCGCCGATACCGCGATATTTGGATTTTTATCAAAACTTATGCGATTCCGATTATTTTTTACAAAAATCGTATCGCGGCGATATTATCGCCGTATCGCCAAGCACTAACTACAAATAAAAGCCTAAATGCGAAAATCCAAATTTGACAAAGTTCTACATGTTCAGGTACATGTTCCAAGTGTGGCCTTTATTTATGGAAGTAGCCCAGTAAATTGGCCACATTTGTGGGGCTAGATTGAGCGTGTCTAAATATGCTATAATGCCTAAATTAAATAAAGAGGGCCGGGTGAGTGTGTATATAAAATAAACTTTAAAAAAAAAGAAGTAAAAACAAAGTCTAATATGAAAATGAAAACTTGACAATGTTCTACATTTTTGGGTTAGTTCCAAGTGTGGCCTTTATTTACAGAGGTAGTCCAGTAAATTGGCCACATTTAGGCCTATACTTAAATTAGGCCGAGGGAATGAAAGTCATAGAATACTGTCCATCGCCTGCATGTGCCGCCAAAATTATTTCCAAAACAAGTCAGGTGTGTTTACAAACACAAATGCCCCGCAACCGTGACTGTTCCCATGATATAACACCACTCTTTTAACATCAACTTACACGTACCGTACCTTGGTCACATGGAACGTTCATTGACAGCATTAGTGTCTTCTGTAGGTTTTACGTGTATGTGAATTAATCCCTAATCCCTATGATGTCAGAATAAATACAAGATTTTTATTGTTGTAACCACTGTGACCTTGACCCTTGACCTTTCTATCCCCAATGCGATAGGCCTATTTCGATTACCAAGAACGATCCACAAACCAAATTTGAAGTTCACATGTGAAGAATTTCTCAAGTTATCGCGCTGACAAAATTTCTTTTGTTTTAGCCACTGTGACCTTGACCCTTGACCTTTTGGCCCCAAATGAAAAAGGCTTCTTAGGATTGCCAAGGACAATCCACAAACCAAATTTGAAGTTCATATGTAAAGTATTTCTCAAGTTATCGCGCTGACAAAATTTCTATTGTTTCAGCGACTGTGACCTTGACCCTTGACCTTTCAGCCCCAAATGCAATAGGCTTCTTAGGATTACCAAGAACAATACACAAACCAAATTTGAAGTTCATATGTAAAGTATTTCTCAAGTTATCGCGCTGACAAAATTTCTTTTGTTTTAGTCACTGTGACCTTGACCCTTGACCTTTCTGCCCCAAATGCAAAAGGGTTGTTAGGATTACCAAGAACAATACACAAACCAAATTTGAAGTTCATATCTAAAGTATTTCTCAAGTTATCTTGCTGACAAAATTTCTTTTGTTTTAGTCACTGTGACCTTGACCCTTAACCTTTCGGCCCCAAATGCAAAAGGGTTGTTAGGATTACCAAGAACAATACACAAACCAAATTTGAAGTTCATATGTAAAGTATTTCTCAAGTTATCGCGCTGACAAAATTTCTTTTGTTTTAATCACTGTGACCTTGACCCTTGACCTTTCGGCCCCAAATGCAAAAGGGTTGTTAGGATTACCAAGAACAATACACAAACCAAATTTGAAGTTCATATGTTAAGTATTTCTCAAGTTATCTTGCTGACAAGATTTCTATTGTTTTAGCCACTGTGAACTTGACCCTTGACCTTTCGGCCCCAAATGCAAAAGGGTTGTTAGGATTACCAAGAACAATACACAAACCAAATTTGAAGTTCATATGTTAAGTATTTCTCAAGTTATCGCGCTGACAAGATTTCTATTGTTTTAGCCACTGTGAACTTGACCCTTGACCTTTCGGCCCCAAATGCAAAAGGGTTGTTAGGATTACCAAGAACAATACACAAACCAAATTTGAAGTTCATATGTTAAGTATTTCTCAAGTTATCGCGCTGACAAGATTTGTCCGGACACACACACCCACACACACACCCACTGTTTCCAAAATTTGTATCCTTGTGGAGACATTTCTTTGTTCCCGTGTAGTAAAGTGTTCAATTTTGAAAGTGAGTTTTCAAAATGCTCTTATTTTAACCAGAATAAGTTTCCTGGGCTGAAATTTGGAATTAATATCCCTTTTCTAAAACTCTTCCATCTGCGACAAATAAACACACCTTGGAAATTCCTAGTTTTTGAGTAAAACCCATATATCTATTTCGTGAAAACCTTGTGGAGACCTATTCATCTATAGAAATTGCCCTGTGGAGACCTTTACAATGTTTTGTTCACTATTGTGTGTGAGTCTCCACAAGGCAGCGAATTTGTGGTCACACACCCACCCACCCACCCAGATGTCCATTTTTCGTGAAATTTCCAGATTCATTTTTACACGTTTTCGTATCAAAATTTCAACATGAAATTTCACAAAAATTAGACATCTGAAAAAGGCAGCACTTTCTAATTAGCCTATATAGAGGGTGAGAATGCTTCTAAAGCAAAAAAACCTACAAAGTAAGCCTAAATGTGAAAATCAAAATTTGGCTCCGTCGACACGTTTTTGTACATGGTCGGTGTGTGGCCTATGTTTACGGAGGCAGTCCAGTAAATAGGCCACATTTATGGGGCTACATATGTGAGTACTTATTACATAGGCAAAATAACATCCAGTGTGTGTTACGCAGGGAGTCAGAGGGGCAATTTCGCCAGGTTCAAAATGACACAACAACGTGGCGTAGTTTACAAGCCACGTTCACGGGTCTAGTCCTGGCCATGCCTGCAAGGTTGTCAGATTAGCGGTTATTCCTCCTTTTTTCACTGCAATTGTAGGCTGAATCTTCATCGTGGATCGTTTTTTACTTCAAGGACGTGTGTAATGGTTATTCCAGGCAAGTTTGGGGTGAGTTGCAGTTGCAATAATTTATTAGTGTGTAAACTGCCTAACGAGTAACGGGGACAAAATTGAACATTTTCCAAAATTTTTTGGGGGGGACCTGCCTATACTATCGGTTACGAGAAAAACTAGCTCCAGCCCTAAATGACAACCTAATGATAAACTCAGGGCTGGGTAACTCCAGCTAGGTAACTCCAGCTAATGTACTACTAGTACTAGGCCTCTTTTTAGTAGGAGGATCGATTGTACGTTACCGAATCATCGAGGGTCCCGATCACATAGTACTTAACATCTTGGAAGATGTTTTCCTTGACCACTTTGACCGTTTTGGCTCTTGTTGTTTCGTCATCATCAGCCATCGCTAGAACTGTCAATCAAACACACACAAAATACGGCAAAATTCCACAATATTCACAACGTACCCACACCCCGGTACGGTAGCATGGGTAGTGAATATCATGCGGAAGGGTTAAGGTTTCCCGGTATATCCCGCGGCCGGCTTTGTTGTGATAATCGTGATCGATCGATTGAAGTCTGGTTTTCAGACCAAAAAATTGCCGACTAGTACATAGTGTGGTTCGTGGGGGGGGCTGCACTGCGCGCGCTACAAGCGATGGCAACAGGGTGACCGTTTTAGCCGACTTTCGGCTAACTTTGACAGAATTTTTGTTAAAAAATGAGTTTGACGGGAAATTTGACAGAATGGATTTTTTGGGCAGATTTCTGGCAGAATTCTGCAAAAATGGTTATTTGACAGAAAACAGCAAATTTGAACAAAAAAGTGTACATTTGTTTGAAAAAAATTCAATCCTTTTAAACAAACCCTTGCATAATGGGACAGGTTGGCTGGTCTAGGTGCTGAGGTTCACTGGGAAACGGACTTCGTCATGATGGCCAGATCCGCATTTTGCCCAAAATTTTTACCAATAATTTCACAACATCTTTATGTGACTAGATTGTTTATTATGTAATTTGAATCTTAATTAAGGCAATACTACCAATCTGCATGTGATTTTAAGTGTTTATAGTGTATTTCGAGTAATTCTGGGAAATTTGGCAGATTTTTGATAAATCTGACAGATTTTTTATGTGCATTTAGCAGAATTTGGCTCTGACCTTACGTCACCCTGGATGGCGATATGGCACTGGCGGGAACTTGATTGATCATGAAACACTCCATATGCATGCTCTTTGCAGACTTTGCTTGTAAAGTGAATATGAAATGAGTACCATGGGGAGATTTGTGACGCAAATGACATGTTTTGATGATTAAGAGCAAACCCCCGATTTCAGCAATTATGGATATGGTTACTGTATTTATCACTACAGTTTGACACCACCATAGCCCCGGCATAAATGTCATGAATGTGGCCAATTTACTGGACTACCTTCGTAAATATTTAAGGCCACACTTCCACCATGTACGAAAACATGTCAACTTAGTCAAATTTTGATTTTCACATTTTAGGCTTAGTTTGTAGTTTATTTTTGCTTTAGAAGCGTACTCACCCTCTTTATAGGCTAATAAGAAAGTGCTGCCTTTTTCAGATGTCTATTTTTCATAAAGTTTCCAGATTCGTTTGCACACGTTTGCGTATCAAATAGACATCTGAAAAAGGCAGCACTTTCTGATTGCCTATAAAGAGGGTGGGTATGCTTCTAAAGCAAAAAATACAAACTAAGCCTAAATGTGAAAATCAAAATTTGACAAAGTTCGACATGTTTTGTACATGGTGGAAGTGTGGCCTTTTATTTACGGAGGTAGTCCAGTAAATTGGCCATATGGGGCTATATAAAACCACCAACCATTTTTACACCCGTTCGGTAATAGGGTCATGCGGTGCAGCAGCATGGAACCCTTTTTTTTACGTGTTTGAGAAAATTCACCATGTTCACGGAGATCACGCGAGGAAGAGGAGTGTCTCCAACATGTTATCGTGCCTTGGATGGCGAGGGAAACCCACTGATAACTCACAGAAAAATGTAACAAAACTTGAAAAAGTATATGAGCGCTCTGCAACCAGATTTGTTTGCAGCGAGCGACTATACAGGCATAGCAGTGTGACATCAATGCTTGATGAAGTGCAACATTTGGCAAACTCTCCAAAACAGGAGGAAAGCAGCCAGACTCACCAACTTCTACAAAATCAGAAATGGTGAGCTATGTGTTACTGTGGCAGACAGGCGATTGACACCAACTATAGAGCACTCGCTTACATTCGGCAAGATACAAGCATCTCAACTCAAGAACTGAGATAGGCTAATAGTAATACAAGAACTCGTCTTTCCCCAAAACAATCGTTGACTGGAATGCCCTAACAACACTCTGTGAGTGTGTTGCACAAGACCTTCAGAGAAAATTAACCACATCGTGACTGCGACTAGAAGCTGACACCTCCCCGTGACCTAGTCAAGATCCCTAGACATGCTAGAGGATGTTTCAGGAGGAAACCAACCAAGTAAGTATGCAGTCCAAGAATGGTTACACAATGGTTTTTACCAGTGATGTAGTGCCTTGATGCTGGGCCTTGGGGAAAGATTTCCATATACGAAGTTCACTCAACACCCTGTGTACAAACCCTATAAGATTGGACTGAAAAATTTTAAGTGTTTTCTAAGAAAATGCTTGTATTTTCTCACTGCTCAAATTGACTTTGATGACATGAAATTGCTATCTGGGGGCTTGTTAGTCAATACAGAGGAAAATTAGTGAACTTCGTATATGGAAATCTTTCCGGCCTTGGCCTTAAGGCTGTCTTAAGGCTGGATTTTAGGGCCTTGGCCTTGGCCTCGAGGCTTGAGGGCAAAAGCCTTGGCCTTGAGGGTTCAGGGCCTTGCAATTTTGAGTCAAGGCTCTTCAAGGCTTATAGATTTTTGCATTATCCAGATAAATCTGTTCGAATTTTTGCTGTTACCATTTTAATCGTATTTCCATTGAGGAGGGAAGCACCCTATAGATTTGTGTGTTGGGCACACTTCCACTTTTGTAGCATCACATTTTGTTACCATTGTAGTAGATTTGCTGCAAAAATATTCCGTACACTTGTGGGGCTAATGAGATGATCACTTTAATTGCATATAACTATGGAATGGATCTGATTGGTTGTATATGTCTCCCTGATAAGTGCTAAAGATTTGCATGTATCTGTTTTAGATAATGCTGATATTTCTGACCATGTTGGGCCAGCAAATAAAAATTTCCCAAATCAGTTTCTTGGATCCCCCTTTTGGTACACTTGGGAGAATTGTGTGTCAATATAGAAGTAAATCATTATTTTGTTTAGTTGAACCATATTAAAGACCTGAACTTATACTTTAATACAGTGCAGACATAAAACGGTGTAGGCCTATGCGAGCATGTTGATTGCAATTAAAGAAATGTTGTTCTTCGTAACGAGCAATTCGTGATGATAAGGGCGGATCCAGGGGGGCCAAAAGGGGCCATGCCCCCCCCCCCCAAAAAAGAAACCATTTTTTTTTTATGTGACGTCGTAATAAAGGCAGGCAATGAGTACACCATCTTTTCCTCAAAAAACATCGGTTAAAATGGTCAGAAATTGCCTCAAATCGCACCACAGAGCATCTCGAATCCAAAAATGTTTCGGGGCCCTTTGGCGGGCCCCGAAGCCCAAGCCGTAATTTTTTGACCCACCTTTTTTTTTGGGGGGGGGACCAAAATTTCTTTGCCCCACCCCCCCAAATTGTGTTCTGGATCCGCCCTTGCGTGTTGATGTGTCAGTCATGTGACTATAATTAGTTCTATATCAGTGGTCATTTCATAAAACAGGGCCTTGGCCTTGAGGGTTAAGCCTTGGCCTTGAGGCTTGAGGGTCAAAGCCTTGGCCTTGGCCTTGAGGGTCAAAGCCTTTGCTCCAACACTGGTTTTTACATAGCTGTACTGTAGTAGACATTGGATTGTATGACAACCCAATGATAATATGGGGCTGAGGTAACTCAAGTTAGTTTTTACAAAGGAACACAGTCAGTCAGCAGGTTGATACACCGTATAAGGCCATTTAAAGAGAATATACAACATTTGCAAAAATCGAAAAATAAAACTACCAAGTTTTTACGAAATACCTTATTAGGATGTTGGTAAATGACAGTCTTAAGCATCTTGTAAATTTATGGCACCTGGTGTGAAGTCATTTTCAAGAAAATGGTATTAAACATTTCCAACGGTGGTCGGCCGATCAGCATTGGAAAAACCTAACTATTTTTCAACTAATGCTCCAAATCTACCCTTTTTCAGTCCAAATTTTGTTTGCTATTGGTTACATGTTCATGAACGGGTGCAGGCCAGCTAGACTGGTTCCCTTGCCTTACAATTTTCCATCATCTATAAATTGATCCATTTTATCTTTTGTGGAGTCAGGGAACCAGACTACTTGAACATTTTTGTTTTTCTTGGTTTTTCCAACCTTTTCGAACACAAAACTTTAAAAATGTCAGTGTAACAATATTTGATCTACATGTATTAATACTAACCTCTTAAATAGTTCATTTCTGAAAATTACAGCAAACGCCAATGATGTACATTCCCTTTAACATTGATTTTCAGGTTTTCATCAGTCAAGATTGGAAAAATTGACCGGGAGGGAAATTTACAAATGTATATCCTATACTTCGACAGATTCCTGTAACATACATGTACATGTACATGTACTGGTATATGGAGGCTGATAGGTCACTGAAGGGGAAAATAAGTGATGGCCAGATGTTGGAATCTTTCCTTATAACTTATAAATTCCTGCGGAGTAGGAAAGGGTGGAGGGTCACACTTTTCCATAGGTGTGGGTAGGGTACAGGACCAATAGTTCAAACCCTTTTTTGACCTGCAAGGGTGGAGGGCACCAGACCAAAAACCCCAATATCTCTCTGTCTCTGAGTTGTTATATTATAAGTGGGGGGTACGAGGCCAAAACCCCTAATATCTCCCTCTGTCTAGGCACCAGACCAGGCTCTTACTCTCTCATCTTGAAGATCCCCTTATGTCTCTGAGTTGTTATATTATAAGTGGGGATTGTAGACATTATAGGGACTCAGCAGGCACCAGACCAAAATCCTCAATATCTCTCTAAATATCTCAGTCTCGGCACCAGACCAGGCTCTTACTCTCTAATGTCAGAGTTACATTTAACTAAAGGGAACTCAGAGTTCCCTTTTTATTGTCTAGCAAATTTTATTCATAAGATTGATGTCAGAGTTATATTTAACTAAAGGGAACTCAGAGTTCCCTATTCTTTGTCTAGGAAATTCTATTCATAGAATTTTTTTGTGATTTACAGCTTCTTTTTTTTTGGCACTGGATGCTGTTCATCAATATGTAATTCTAAAATGGGGAGTGATGGTGGATTACGAAAACGGTGATGAAGGGCTTTAACGGCTTCATTAAAATGAGAAACCGCTATCAGTTTTTGTTTTTTGTTTTTTGGCCTTTACTACTACATGTACTTGCAAGCACTGAATGAATCCCCAACGCACCATTCGCTGAACGAGGAAACGATTCTGTTCGCCTTTCTACAAAAGCCCATTAGCGCCACTGCGGAAAAAAGGAGAGGAAAAAAGGTCAAAAACCTTTTTTGTACTTTTTCCAGACCTCAATTAAATGGGGAATTCAGTTCAAAAAACGAAATTAAAAAAAATACATATTTCTGGTAAAAACAGTGGCCTAGGGCGTCCGGCCATATGTCGGGCCATTTTGACCATACCCCCCTTGTGGGGTGATGTTCCTTTCAGGACACATCACCCCACTATTTTCACAAAAGAAAAACATCACCCCAGAAGAGAATCTTTAGAAAAAGGGATAAGGCCAAAAAAAAAGAATAGTTCTGCTTCCGGTTACCCGACCGACCCTATTTTTAGGCTGCGACCCTAAAAAATTTATCGGCAATTAAAAAAAAAAAAAAATAAAGATTGAATAATTAAAAATAAAATTTTGTTGTCTTTTCTGTCTTCACAAAATACCTCTCAACAACCCTTTTGCATAAAAAAATGCTTGTATTTATTTGTTTTCTTACTTACATTCGCTTTTTTTCAAAAGAAACCTCCGTTATTTTTACAAATTCGCTTCGCGATATAGCTACTTCGCAATGCGATGTCGCGGTGACTATAATCGTGTGGCGACGACTGGTTCCCGCCGCGCCGCGCAGGGGCCAATTTCGAAGACATGATGAAAATGCGGTAACCAGTCCATAGCTATGCGACCGATAGCACGCTAGCAGTGCAGGCCACTGTCAACTGGTCGGATTCGACTTCGTAAAAATGCCAAGAAACACCGATGGAGAAAGAACATTTTTGCAAGTTAATTTACAGAATTGATCTAGCTTGTCTGTGTATGTGTTTTCTGTGTTCAAGAGTTCATTTTGAGATCGCACTACTCGTATTTGGAGTGATACACGCCGCAGGTTTCCAAAAATTTTTGACCTTAAAAACAGGTCTGTCGGCCCATGGTGGGCCGCTCGCCACACACGCACGCATCACACACCTCGGAGTTTTGGCCAGCTCCCCGCGTCTTGACTAGCGTTGTGCATATGGTGCGAACGACCTGAATTTTCCATTATTTTTCGAAATTATCGAACGTAAATATATTTACAATAATTAAAGGTAGTTTTTATTCACTCTTTGTTGCCATTTCGTGTATAGCTTTCGTAGTGCAATGGAAATAGTTCAGGCTAAAAACTTCGCATAATTGAATACCCCATTAAATCTGCATTAAAAAAAATGGCAAAATTTTTTTTCCCCGACCGACCCACCCTATTTTTGAAAGGCATGTAATCGGAAGCAGAACTATTTTTTTTTTTTTTTTGGCCTAATGGGAACACAATGCTATCACCCCACAATTCCGTCTGGCTGGAGCGTCCGTCCGGGCAGCTTAGTTTCCGGATGATAACTTGAGTTAGAAATGTTGTTTGGGGTTGTAACTTCGGTAGGGGGTTGCCCTTGGGAGTAAGCAAGTTGGGATTGTTTTTTGGGTCCAAAGGTCAAGGTCACCGTGGTGAGTTAAATGTAAATGGTTTCCGGATGATAACTTGAGTTGGAAATGAGATTTGCTGTCTAACTTTGATAGGGGGTTGCCCTTGGGAGTAGGCAAGTTGGGATTGGTTTTGGGGGTCAAAGGTCAAGGTCACCGTGGTGAGTTAAATGTAATGGTTTCCGGATGATAACTCGAGTTGGAAATGAGATTTTGGTGCCTGACTTAGGTAGGGGGTTGCCCCCGGGTACAGGCAAGTTGGGACTGGTTTTGGGGTCAAAAAGTCAAAGGTCAAGGTCACCGTGGTGAGTTAAAGGTAAATGGTTCTGGATGATAACTTGGAGTTAGAAATGAAATGTTGGTGTCTAACTTTGGTAGGGGGTTTCCCATTGGTGCAGGCATGTTGGGATTGGTTCTGGGGTCAAAGGTCAAGGTCACCATGTTGAGTTAAAGGTTAATGGTTTCCGGATGATAACTTGATTCTGGCTGAGGGTTTTCAACAGCAACGCTGTTATTTTGCAATTTATGATTAAAAACGTTCAGATTTGGTAAAAAAAATTAAATTTTGTGCATGTATTACTTTCTAAATTACAGGGAAAATGTTTGATTTATTTTATAATGTTACAAGTTACTAACATTACTCAGGGTCATTAAAAAAATCTATATAAATGTATATATATCCAATGAAATCGTCTTCTATCACAATTCACAGTGCTCGATACATCTCCGTAGAGCTATAACATGCAATAAATTCAGAATATGAGTTAAACAAACTTTGGCATTTGTTCTCTCTACAGACTGTTCCGTACCATAAGGCACTCATCAGCAGAATGACGAAAAATAGAATACAAGTAGCATCTTACCTTATTTCGAATCAAGTGCGTGCACGCGTTACGGGCGTTACGTCATTGAAGTTAGTATGCGATTACGTCACTGAAGTAAGAACACATCTGTCTCGATGCCTGCACTTGGAGACGATTTCGCTTCTCTGATTCAGTGTACCTAGATCTGGCCTACATATGACTATGTACATGTACTTCTCTGCTATACACAAATTGCATCTCTTGTTTACGTTACATGGCAGTGCTTTCTGAACAATGTCCCATTTGATTTCATAGTCTTTCCCCTTTCGTCCTTTAAGTCCCATATATGTTTACTTAGCTCTGTTTGCGCCCTCTTGCTCTCGGATCTGAATGACTGCTTGTGGTTCGCCAGTCTCGCCTTGAAGGTTGTGGATGTCAGCCCGACGTATGCCTCCTTCCTGCCTTCGCTCGTGATGGTGGTCTGGTACACGATGTTCTTGCTGAGGCACTCCCCGTTCAGCAGGCATTCGGCATTGCGGGGGCAACTGCATGTTCTACCACCGACGTCGTCCTCCACCGTCACGTGCGAAGGCAGGAAGGAGGTGACGTATACGGTTATGAGGGGGAACATCCATTATACGTGTCTAAAAACTACAAAGCAGATCACAACAGATCGATCTGTTTTTGTTTTCTGAGGGCGACAAGCATTACTACTGCTGGATAAATAATTTTTCGAGATTGATTTTTTTGAGATTGATTTAACAAAACGTAAAAATAAAAAATATTTTTGTCGAAGGTGCCTGTGTCATTATAGAACACAAGTAAAATTAGATGGCCCATTGTAATGGTATAGATACATTGTACACATCCGTCTAAGATTGTATTTCTTACCGCTAAGTGAAAATACGTAAATATAAAGAGAGTGGTAGTTGACAAAATTTAAAGGCGTTCTAGCATACTGCAACGAGTCTTAAAATTGATCGATACTCGTTTCCATGTTATCTACTGCGTTGATGATGTTTTCTACGATGACATTAAATTGTCTCTGAGCATCTAATCCAGTGCCTGGTGTTAATACGCTCATTTTTGTTTGAGCCCGTGCCCCTAGTAAAGCGTACACGTAAGATCTGATCGATTCGTTGATTTTGATAGTCCCCGCTAGGGTAAACGAAATTGTGTTGGGTATAAAATCTAACCAAGCCTTTTGTACCGATTCACTTTGTTCGATGTAAATAACCGTCCACGGGACGTAACAGCTTCCAGTCTATTTAGGACTATCTAGACCATGGCAGCCGCTGTAAATAACGTTGTCGTCGTCGTTTGGTAATGCTCTATCGTATTCACCAACCACCACAAAGCTGCCCTTATTAAAGATGTACGAGGTACCTAAACCGTAAGAGTTTGAGTCTCTCGTCTGTTTAAAAGATTTATTTTGATTGATGCCAATCAATAAACAGGTATCTGTAAATGCTCTATGATTATAGTTGTTGTCTAGAGCGTTAAATGCGTCATCCCCCGGTAGGCCTATAGGAGCAGCCAGGTCGTACAGGATCTTTCTGACCGTAAAATAGAGATGAAAGTTAAAGATGGCCCAAACGTACTTGTTGCTCGCGTTTAAAAGATCACCACCAACACAGCACCCCGCGAAATTTTACTGATTTTGATAAAACGACAAATTTTGGATGAACCATCGTGATTTCCAACGATCTACATCCTCGTCCGTCTCAACGTGGGGTAATTTATAATCCGAGGTTAAGTCGGGAAACAAGGTTAAAATCCGTTGGTATTATTAACTATGACCTCGAGTTTACTTTGCCTGGGATGCAGCTTTGTTCGTTTGTTTGGTTGTCTTAGCCACATTTTGATTCACTTGACTGATTATATTATCAGCTATTGATTGTACACCGTATCTCTTCTTTTTTTTAACATAAAATCACTCATTATTTACATGTAGTGTAAATTTTAATATATAAAGACTTTAAAATAAATGCATTCGTTTCAATTGTTTCAAAATGAGATTGTTTCAAGAAGACGTCGTAGTTAATCGAAACAGTCAAAAATCTGTACGCGTAAAAAGGGTGTTATTTAACCCCAGATATTTTAATATTTCCAGTGCCACGGAGATTGATTGGGAGACGCACATAGACGGAAGACTTGCGTTTACCGCAGATAAACCTCCAGTCATATCCACGGAGTTTGTTTCAGATGTACACATAAGAACGCCAGATAGAGATTTTATAGAGCGACTGTTACCCGATATACCCTACGACTATTTATTTAACAACGAAAATGTTTTACAAAAAACTATAAACGATCTTATAAAAGGGTACAAAGACGATAGACTAGAATCTGTTTTAGAATCAAACAAAAGAAAAAGAGCTCTTATGGTTGAACGACGAGGGTTGATTTTAACCGCCATGTCTTCAGAAATACCAAGAAGTGAATAAGAACTTAATACGCTTCAATATTTAATAAGTCATTATTATTTGTTAGAGAAAGAATAATCTTTGGTGAGGAACTGGCTTTAAAGTTTATTGAAGGAAAAATGAGTAGGTATATGTGGGGGATACCAGACTTTGCCATAGGTCTGGGGGTAGTACAGGGCCAGTGGGGAGAAGGGAGGGTACCAGACTTTACCCCTCCCCTGTCTCTGCCCCCCCCTTCCCATTGTCCCCCTCCCTTCCCAATGATCCCCCGCCCCCAAATAGATCCCTCTCCAAAATAGATCTCTCTCCCCAAATATATCTCCCCCTCTAGCTCCCCAAATATATCTCTTCTCTCTCCGAGTTGTTATATTATAAATGGGGGGTACGGCGACAAACCCCATATCTCCCTCTGTCTAGGCACCAGACCAGGCTCTTACTATCTCTTTATTTTAAAAACTTTATTAAAAAAAATAAATCATTTTCTAATAAAACAGATCAGTGCGATCATCATGTAATCATCGAGAATGTTTTTTTAGTTTGTGAAACGTGCGGTGAAATAGTTTCACGTTACTTTGATTTTTCGGCAGAAAATGCGCAAGAACATCGTATCAATTGGTCATTTTTAAAAAGAAACAAAACAAAAACTGTTGAGAAACTTATTTTTTTTGTGTGTCCAGAGCAAGACTCAGAAGATGTCCAAGAAACAATCAATAAATATAACGAGCTCGTTAATTAAAAAACATTGAGGGGAAATGGTTGCGTTAAACGGTCGTTAATAGCGGCGTGTTATCATCACGTCGTTGGATTAGACAAAGAACGAGTAAGAGATTTATTTAAAGTGACTCAAAATCAATCTAAAAAGGCCCTAAAAAGATACGATGACCACTACAATAAAGGCGGGGCCGAGGGTGTAGCCCTAAGAGGTGAAATAGAGGTATAACTCGGTGGATCGCTTTCATAATGTTTATTTACCGAGAATTCGAACTTGTAAGTTTTTCGATGAGAGTTTTTTTTTCTTTTTCCAGCCGTTCGTCTACCCGTTTTTTAACTTCTTTTTCAAAGTCTGTATCGTTTTTAATTTTTTGAAGCTTTGTGCTGGTCTTTGTTCTAATTTTTTGCTTAAGCGCGTTAAATTTTGCGAGCTCTCTCGTAATCAATAAGAACTCTTCGTGCGATATATCTCCATCGTTGATGGCTTGAGACACGTATTCTTCAATCGTGTTAAGTTTGGAGTCTGCTAATATTTTAATCTGGTCGTGCTTTTTCAGCTTAGTGGATAATCACCTAGACACGATTCTAAGCAGAATATCTGCACCAAAAGCGCCTATAAACGTTCCTTCTAGCACCAATCCAACGGGGGCTGATATAACACCCAAGAGAGCGGGAATACTGACAGCCCCCGCTATAGCCCCCAATCCTTCTAATCCTAGCTCTACGTAGTTAATCGTGTCGATCATTCTCTTTATTTTTTTATAAGTGCGCTCTCGGTGGTCTCTCTCTTTCAAGATTAAAGATCGAATCTCTTCAATCTTTTTAAGTCTGTATACTTTTGTTTCTTCCTTGCTATGTAATCGGAGTACATCTCCAGAAATATCGGGGTATAATACATTATTACTCATGTTTTTAATATAAAAAGATTTTAAAATTAAAAGATCTCCAACTCGATAATGATACCCTCACCCTTATTGTTGAATACCTGTCCTTTTTCACCGCTGATAGAAAATGTCAGTTTGTCAATTATACCGTTTTTAAGATTTTTGAATCCCTCGGCTCTATCAATATCGGGTTTGCGCGTAGCCACGGGTACGATTTTTAAGATGTCAGAAGGACGACCATTAAAAAAATTTCACTCGTACTTAATTGCGGGCAGCGAATAAACAAAAATTTAAACCGATTAACGTCGTAATACCCCGTATACACCACTTTGGGTACCAGTCTTCCTTTGGGTAAATTGAGTAATCGAGATACTTCTCTGTTCAAGCGCAATTTGAGATTTACGTCGGTTATCACCAATGTCACCTTTTTAGATTCTCTAAATACTCGAAAACTTACCCCGGGTATAGAATTTAAAATGAAATCGAACCAATCGACGGCTTTTATAAGATCGTTTATAGTTTTTGTAAAACATTTTCATCGTTAAATAAAAAGTTGTATGGTATATCGGGTAACAATCGCTCTATAAAATCTCTATCCGGCGTTCTTATGTGTACATCTGAAAGAAACTCCGCGGGTATGAGGGGAGGTTTATCTGTGGTAAACGCGGGTCTCCCATCTATTTGCGTAACCAATCAATCTCAGTGGTGCTGGAAATATTAAAATATCCGGCGTTAAACAACACCCTTTTTACGCGTATATATTTTTGACCGTTTAAATTATCCACGACGTCTTCTAATTTAAACGTCTGCTCATTTTGAAACAAGTGAAACGAATGCATTTATTTTAAAGTCTTTTTATATTAAAATTGAAACTAAAATAATGAGTGATTTTAAGTCGTTAAAAAAGCAGATACAATCGATAGCTGATCAGGTAACAAGACAAGTAAATCAAAATGTAGCTAAACGACAAGCTACCACCCAAGCGCATGTACTAGACAGTCCGTATCTCACTGGCGAACTCGAGATTACGGTCAACGCGTCTAACACGTTTTTAACACCGTTCCCCGACTATAAAATATCTCGCCTCAATACCAACGATGCTTTACTTCGTTGGAAAATAGACCCCGTGTCTTTTTATCAAAATCAGTTAAACTTTGCGATCTATTGCGCTACAACGGGCTGTGGTGTTGGAATCGATATTTTAAACTCGAACAACCGTTACGTTGAAGCCTTATTTAATTTTCATCTATACTTTACGGTTAGAAGGATATTAAACGACATGGCCATAGCAATACCGGGAGAAGACTCGTTTGACGCTCTCAGCAACACCTATGATCGTGGAGCATTTACCAATATCTGTAGGACGTTTGCCATCGATCAAAATAAGTCTTTTAAACAGACGAGAGATCAAAAGACTTATGGCTTAGGTCAGCTTTTTCTTTGGAACGAAAAAACAAAATCGTTTTTACTCTTGCCGTTAGACTATGATAAAAACACGACCACACTCGACGATTTTATCAACCCCACGGGTGATAAAAATTGGGGCTTAGACGATCCATAAACGCAATGCTTTTTTTAAGCATTGGAAGGGTTATCTCGAACAAGACGACATCGTCAAAATGGCTTGGTTAGATTTTATACCTGCCAAGAGTTTGTTTACCTCCGTGGGAATCATAAAGATCAACGAATCGATCAGATCTTACGTGTACGCTTTACTCAGTGCGCAGGCTCAAACAAAAACGAGCGTATTAACACCGGGCACCGGATTAGACGCTCAGAGACAATTTAACGTCATCGTTGAAGATATCATCAATGCAGTAGACGACATGGAAACGAGTATCGATCAATTTCAAGACTCTTTGCAGTATGCCAGAACGCCTTTAAATTTTGTCGTGAAACCGGGGTTGTATTTAATTCCATCGGATATGAACTTGAGGGTTGGAACGCACGACGGCTATAACAACAATCTTCAAATCGCTACCCAGAGTATGAAAACTGGTTTGGTGTTAGATTTAAACTCACAACCTCAACCGGACGACTCTTTTGATGACACCG
This sequence comes from Patiria pectinifera, assembly GCA_029964075.1. Taxonomy (NCBI): domain Eukaryota; kingdom Metazoa; phylum Echinodermata; class Asteroidea; order Valvatida; family Asterinidae; genus Patiria; species Patiria pectinifera. The sequence continues at coordinate 4,988,594 of CM057145.1, forward strand.
ATGACGTCGCGCCACCAACACCCCCAGAGCCTATGACGAACGATGTTGTATCACCAACACCAACACCAGCACCAGCACCAGCACCTACACCCTCACCAACACCTACAGTTTTAACCCGAGAACCCACGAAACTACAAACTCACCAAGACGAAAAATTATCGTTGACGGTAGGAATGTTGGCTATCGTTGGTATGGGTATTTTGGCTTACGAGGCAACGCGATAAGTCACACTCTAATCTCACAACACAAAAAAAAAGCCTTACCAACTTTGCGCTGGTAAGGCTTTTATTTTTTGTTTAAACTTGATTGCAACTATTACTACCATCGTTTTTACAGGTACGCAAACACCAAGGCTCCCACACCCAAAAACAAAGCCCACACGTGTTCGGCCAACCACGATACCGACTTACTCAGCGCGTTAAATATCCAACTGAGTACGCTGCCTATGATACCCGGCAGAGCACCCAACGGGCTCACTCCCAGTTTTTGAAGAGCAGATGCAAAATTAGCGAGTTGTTTTGAAATCCACTCTTTGATACCGCCTTTTGGTGTTGGTGTTGGTGTAGGTGTTGGCGATGGCGCGGTTGGGGCACCCGCACCTCTCACGCTAGCGACGATGCTACTCACTATCGTGCTGATGGCTAAACTCAAAGCGGCTAAAATACTCACTACGGTCACACCTTGTTCTCTAAACAGAGTTCTAATCTTTTCCGCTAGAGTCGTGTCGTCGCCTAATATTTTATTAATCGTTTCTTTGATTCTAGCGATCTGACTTTTGAGCCCTCGTTCGTTGGCTTTTGCGGCTTCTAATCTGGCAGATCTTTCAACGTTCAAGTCGCTCAATTTATCGTTTAATTCTCGTCGACCCTCTTCGCTGTGAGATTCGTCGAGTTCTTGTCTCGTGGCTGCAATCTCTCGGTCTAGTTCTGTGAGATGCGCTAAATTAAGTTCTAGGTTACCTCTCAACGTCTGAAGAGTTTTGTCTAAACCCTGGAGTTCTCTGTAATTCAATCCTTCCGTTTGAGCGCCGGTGTCTTGTTCTAAATCGTCTATAATCTCGATTACCTCATCGGTGACTCTGGGTAGTTCTGTCATGGGGATACTCTCGGGTTGTATCGATTGCAGTTGTTGACTTTGATCGTCACTGAGTGTCTTACGTTCGTAATGCGTAAAGCCTAATTCCTTTCTAATAAAATCTCTACCGTTTAAACCCATCTTTCTCGTTGCCACTGATCTCTGGCAGCCGAGAGTTGTTCTGTCGCTAAATCGTGTCTCTTACGCTCTTCGCTGCCATCATCCTTCAGACTTGAAAATAAAAAGTTTGAACTTGAAAAAGCTAAGGCGTTTATGATCGCACCTCCAACCATCATTACAACAGCTGACGCCATCTATTTAATGTATAAAGCCTTTTAAATTATTATTATAATAAATGATGAAAACATTATCTAAACTGTATTATAGCCCGAGCGGTTATTGGAGAGGTGAAAGCGCCGTCGACCATTTACACGATAAAACAAAATACGATAAAAAGGTAATCAGAGGTTGGCTTAAAAAACAAGCAATCTGGCAAATTTATCTACCGGGTCCTGCGTATGTACCCAGACCTACGAGTACTTCGCAAGAGTTTGAAACACCAAACGACTTTCACCAAATGGATGTGCTATACCTACCTTGGGATAAAGTAAAACGCAAGACTTAGAAATACGCTTTGACGGTTGTCGATGTTGCGAGTTGATACCACGAAGCAGAACCTTTGGTTTCTAAAACGGCGGATTCCATGCGGGATGCTATCGTCAAGATTTACGCGAGATCGCCTTTGAGTTACCCTAAAACGTTGAGAGTAGACGCCGGTACTGAATTTAAAGGAGCATTTAAAAAATGGATGGCCTCGAAGAACGTCGAGATTATCGCCGAGAGACTGTTTGGTCTTCAGTACGCTCAAGAAATGTTAAATCCCGAGAGTAGAAACACGCAATGGGTCGAGCGATTACCCAGCGTGATCAAAGCTATAAACGATGAAACAACAAGATTAATAGCTAAAGCGCCGTCAGAGGCGGTTAAACTAGAACAGGTCCGGCAATCGCCGGCTAACCCCGTTAAAACAAAAGAGCAGAATTTACCGCAAGTCGCCATGTTAGATATTTATATTACCCGGGCGAGCAAGAGGGTGGAACTTCGAGAAGAGCCACGGATGCCATTTGGAGCGTAAAGATTTATAACATTAAAAAAAGAACGAGTCAATTTAAAATGATTAAGGGTAAAAAAGTCACGACGGGTCCTACTCTTTATTACCTTCAAAACGGCCCAGAAAGGAGTTTTGTGAGACAAGAGCTTCAAGTCGTACCCGAGGACACGCAATTACCTCTGTAGTGACCAAAAGCCAGCGTGTTTATACCGTCCGGTAAAATGTACCTCTTTGTGTCCAACGGGCTCAACGATAGTTTATTTTGAGATACGGTGTAAAGGATGTGATTTTCCGATCTAATGTGAGTCATGGTTTCATAGTGAGATTTCTTGTTTAAGATGCAGTTGTAATAGTGTCGGTGTTTTAATTTCTTAGAGGTAACCGATTTTGTGACACCCTTGGCTTTTTTCAAGTTGATGTTAGCGGTTAAAATCGAGTACATTTTAGGTCTTATACAAACGACTTCTTTGATTATTTTACCTCCAAACTCGTCTTTAAATTTACCGATCACTTTCTTATTGGTTGGATCATACAAAGGATGATCCGTCGAATAATTCGAAAGGTCGTATTGTTGCCCGTTTTGCTGCATATCTTTGTATACGTCGTCCGTGTGCACTACGAGTACCAAACTGTCTGTATCTGTGTACATCAACCTGATTTTCTCTTTGTACTTGTCTTTCAAATGGTTGTAATAAAAATCTTACATCAGCGTCTTAGAGAGATCCAAGATACTCACTCCGCAAATTCGGTTTCTGACGTTTTCCATCGTCTTACCAAACACGCTGTTATTCATCAGTTTAAAAAAGTCTTTCTCAAAATCAGAGGTCGCTTTTGTTCGGAGTTGCGTGTAAGATGCCATCCAAGGCGCTTGTTTAAATTGCAGCACTCGATGCACCTTTTTATGTTTCAAGCCGAGTTTGAGATACAACTGCAACGTGACATAGTGCAAAACATATTTTTGTTTAGGATTAAGGGTACACGTTAATTTTTGCACGTTGCTACTAGGTTCGGTATCCAATAACTCATTTTGATAATCAGACATCCATTCTTTTGGTATGACGATATTTTCTGGCGCTAGGGGGTAATCGTTGTGCAGGTCGTGGAGATTGTTTGGGTAATCGAGGTCTACTTCAAAGCAGTAACCGGTTTTTGACGTTTTCCTGAGAGATAATATCTTGGACTCGGTAAACGTTTTTGTAGACGCCCATTTAAAGTCTTTGTACGGCAGGTATTGACTCATGGCCCAGCCGTACAGATTGTTTGCATCGAGGTAGGTGATGTTTTCGTACTGATGTTCTTTTATTTGTTTTTCTGTTTTGGGTTTTTTGGGTTTCTGGCACTGACAGTTGCTCGAGTAATTGGGATAAATTGGTTTCTCGAAAATCCAACACGTGTTTGTTTTATCATGATGTTCTTTAGCTCGCTCGTTAAATTTCATGGGTTGGTTTTTTTTAAATATGCAATTTATGTCGCTTTGAATTTTTAACATTTTATTTACAAACTTTGATGCGGCATCTTTACCTCTATAAGTCTCTTGATACACATTGGTGCCGTCGCATCGGACGACAACTAGCGAATAACCGCTTGCTTTGTGAATGTTTGTCTTTTGCGTGTTGTCCTTTTTATCGTCCGAGTTTTTTTCTAATATCGATTCAAAGTCGGCGTAAACTAAAAACGGTGCTTTTTGTTTAAACCTGTAGTTTTTAAATTCTAATATTGGCACATCTTTTTCGTCGACTATCCACTCGTTATTTACATATTTTCGCTTAGCGGTAGGAAATACAATCTTTGACGAATGTGTATCTATACCGTTACAATCGGTCATGTGTCTATCTAATTTTACTTGTGTTCTATAATGACACAGACACCTTCGACAAAAATATTTCTTACTTTTATGTTTTGTAACGTTGTGAATCAATCTCGAAAAATTATTTATCCAGCAGTAGTGATGCTTGTCGCCCTCAGAAAACAAAAACAGATCGATAGGTCGTGACTCTGGTTTATAGTTTTTAGACACGTATAACGGATATATTTCCTCCTCATAACCGTATACGTTTATCGTTAAATTATTTTGTCTTTCTATCTTTGGTATCTGGTCGATCGGTGTTGGAAAGTCTACGCCTTTAAATTTGAGTCCGTCGTCTTTGGTGTATACAACAGGTTCTTCTTTATGAATTTTATATTTAGGATCGTTTTTTATGTTATTTGTTACTTTATCCGTACACAAGCCAAGAGCAGCTCTCAAACACCATCTCAAACACTCGTTGTCTTTGTTTTTAATGTTTATCATCGCCGTTTTCTGTTTGATACATTTTGGTAGGTCAATATAAGAACTACCCCTCACGGGGTTAAACCTGTTGATGTTGATATACAACGCCATTATCTTTTTTAAAACCCAAACCGATCCTTGATTCGTATACCTTTCATCCTTTTTAAATAGCTGGTCGATGTCTTCTTTAAAAACCTGTTTTATTTGACTTTGATTTAAAACGACTCTCTGATCGGTATAATGTGTAGCTTCGATCGTTTCAATCGTACCATCTGGTTTGGTTTTTTCGTATTTTATTTTGATTGTGAGCTCCATTTTTAAACCTCTTAGCTCTCTCAATTCTGACTTGATTTTATTAGCTGTTCCCAATTTCAATTGGGAACAGCTCTTGTTTTCGTTAAAGTTTTTTTTTTCCCCCCCCCCACTTTTCCCCATAGGTTTTGTACACGTTTTTTGTTTAATTATTTTAAATCCGATCAACTTTAAACTCGGCATAGTTATTAACCATTATCTGAGGATGTACATTGATGTATGCCGAAACTTTTCGTCATGCTGACGTTATCACGTGATTTATTATAGAATTTTGAATATTTAATTTTTCCCATAGACTTTGTACACAGAAATTTAAAAAAAAATGTCAATTTTCAAAGGGCATTAACCATTTTCGACTCTTTGCCAGTAATTCATTTACACCAATCTTTGTCCAAGCAAAGACCCTTACTCAAACAGCATTGTGTAATGATGACGTCATGATGATGTCATCCGGTGTTTATTTATAGGCAATTAAATTGTTACACTTTTAATATTTAAAAATGCATAAGAAATCAACTGTATGCGTCCGCAGCATTCTGTTGCCAGCAAGTGGTAGAGTACGTTGAGGTCTTTATTTCATTCAGTGTGCGTGAAATCACGTGACCCTTGCTTCAGGTTGACAATACCTCTGCTTTGAAACATGCACAGGACGACCACAATGTACATGTACATGTACATGCACGTACGTTGTACATATCGTATGTCAGTCAGCCCGCGCACCGCGCACGTGTTGCTGAGGTCAAATCCTGTCCACAGTGACCGTTTTAGCCGATTTCCGGCTAACTTTGACAGATTTTATGTTCATGCATAGTCAGGGACGTATTATTGATCAAAACAAATCATAATGCGAAAAAGTCCTATCTTCTGTTGCAAACAGACATAGATCTCTACTTATATGTCTATGGGTCTAACAGATAATCAATATTGGGAACAGCTCTGTGGTTGTTCACAACCACAATTTCTAGTTTACAATTTGATCTTTGTGTGGATCAAAAAATCTGACTTAATCGTCGTTAAAAAGTTTAGGAATCAGTTCCCAGTTTCTAAAGTTGTTTCTAAATCTCCTCGTCGCTTTAAACTTAGCCTCTTGAAAATCCTCGGGTTGCCTAGAGTTTTGAATCGCCGAGAGTAAATCTTTTTTCAAAAATGGACCTTTATAACCCGACGGGTTATATTCTAGATCATAATCGTCTACAATCTGTTTGAGCTCATGTAGCGTCTTTTTCCTCAAGTTTTTAAATTGAGCTTCGTGGTTTTTTATATCGCTGGATGTAATCGCGCAGCGTCGCTTTATTCCATCTAGAAAATCCCTTTACGATTGGCCTGATCATATTCATCATTTATATATATCAATATAATTTTTTAAATTTTTTTTACTAGGTCAGACTTTTGGATTTATAAGCAATCAGACTCACCGGCTGGTGAGAGAGATATTGACATTTTGGCGCTTCATACCTTTTTGCTCATTTTATACTACCCATACCATCAGCGCTCCATACATGACACGGTCACATCACACAAAAGACTTGCGACCCCGTTCTACTTCATGACTGTGCGCTGTTAAAAAAAATATGCAAGGTAACCGACCTTGAACTGGCTATTGTACTCGGGTTGTATAGGCTATAGATGTCACTACTATATTTAGCTTTGGAAATTTCCAGTATTTTCGTCTGTTGTGCAATTCAGTATTTCTGTGTCATTTCAACATGATATGTCGATCGGTACAGAGGTCTACGCCCAACGTGCAGTCACCAGCCAAAAGGTAAATTGTTTTTAACATTAAATTCTGGCAATAATGTAGGTTTTCATATTGATTTTGTTCTCTTAAAAAACAACCTATACTACACAATCACTAAAAGACTAGCCACCCATTAATGTGTGTGATGTTTCTGATCAAATATTATCAAATATTAATTATGATGTCATAATACCACTGAGAGTGGCTCTCGTCTAATATAACGATGATGTCATAATACCACTGAGAGTGGCTCTCGTCTTAATATAACTATGATGTCATAATACCACTGAGAGTGGCTCTCGTCTTAATATAACAATGATGTCATAATACCACTGAGAGTGGCTCTCGTCTTAATATAACGATGATGTCATAAATACACTGCAATGTGCTTTTCTATATGTTGTGTATAAATGGTAGATTTTAAAAAATATTTTCTCTGTTTATAGGTTATATTTTGTAAAAGTAACATGTTTTTTAATAAAAGTTCAAATTTTGATTTGTAAACCTAAGAAAATGTTGTTTGTTTATCTATATATATAAGAGAGAAGTTTACTCGCCCCCGAGACGATGTTTGTTCCTGAAAGGATCCGTGACCGCGGGCTCACGCGGCGCCAAAATCGCTCCACGTCCGTGGAAAAATGCGGAGGGTGTCTTCCGCCGATCCGTTTCGTCGATTTTTCGTGACTGCGTTTTGCGCAGGAATTTGCCGTCGTGTGCGCTTTCACGTTGACTGCCTGGCCGCCCCCTGTGCTGGCTTTTCTGCGAGTCTAGACCGTGCGAGGTCAGCGAGGTCAACGTAGGGGTTTCGTTTACGTGTTCTACTCAGCCGTTCTGCAAAAGTGTTCACCAAATGGTAGTGTGGGGTGACCTTGGCAAAATATTTTTTCTCCATGGTGCGTGGCCTCCAAGTGTCCCTGTTGTTTCCTGTGCTACTCAGAAGGACTACACATTTAGTATGCCTTGCGCGGTCTGACCAATCGAAAGTCTACACTGCATAGTATTTCCGGGCTATGCAAAACTGTCGATGGCAACGCGTACTGCAGCCTGCTCCACACCCTGCAAACGAGGTTGGGTCTACGGTGCTCGCTATTTGAAGCGCAAGCATGTGACGTCGCGTGATAGAGTGCTGTTGCTTTCATAATGTGTTTACAGCTCCATGCTTCCACCACCAAGACTGAGCGTTGTGAGTTCGCTGCCCGCCACGTATAATTCAGTGTCGCGTTATAATTTCGGGGGCCTGTTTGGGGTCCACGAAGGATCGATGCATTGCTTCAAATATCGCGATCTTAAACGAAGTTACAAAAAAATCGACGAAAAAGTGTCCGACCCGGCGGAAGACACCCACATTTTTCCACGGACGTGAAGCCGCGGTCTCGGATCCTTTCAGAAGCAAACATTTCTCGGAGGCCGAGTAAAACTTGCTCTTATATGTGGGTAATTCCACAAAGTTGGGTACAGAATGTGTGACATGAGGGTGAGTTTTTCAAAATAATGTGAAGAGCACTAAAATAACTTTTTTAGGTGCTGCCATATATGTAGTGTCTAAAATAATAAACCATTTTGAGACATCTTGTCAAACGTTTTATTTTTAACAGTGTTGTTTATTAACAGATGCAAAGCAAGTTTCACCTGTAACATGGACACCAAACATGAAGAATCACCTTTCCCATTGCTATTTTATAGAATTGATATGCTCCAAGTATAGAATGTATTTAAAAGGGCTTGATAAGTACATTAATTAAATTCATACATTTTTTGGCTAATCGTTATGAGATTATTGAAATCAGCTGTGTTCATTCACATGAAATGGGCAAATTATATAAATTTGGCCCATCATACACATTTTTTCTTGTATTGTCTGTTCCAAAAATGTTTGTCTACACCAAACATGTGTAAAACACAAGGAAGCAAACCCACATTCAACTTATTTTGCCAAGTTACCATTTCTTTTACACAAGACAGTATCCATGCAAAATAATTTTGTGGTTTCACTTGTAACAATGACACCAAAATATTGGTGTCCTGTTACACGTGAAACCAATATATGGATTATAAGGTAATAAACTTTAAACTTGATAAAAAATGAGTAAAACTTCATTTATATTAATAAAAAATGAACAAATTTGAAACAACAGCTAAAGATGTGAGAGAGTTTAGCTTTGAGACTCCCATATTGGACAGGGTTGGGTTTCACATGTAACATGGATGCCAAATTATCGAACGTTCTGATTACATCTCAAGATGTGATGCCTAAACCATTTTGCCATCCCCATCCTTCCCGTATCCCGTCCCCACCCTCCCCTACCCCACCCCACACCCTCCCCCACTCCATTCCCACCCTTCTAGTACCCATTACATATTGGACAGGGTTGGTTTCACATGTAACATGGATGCCAAATTATCGAACGTTCTGATTACATCTCAAGATGTGATGCCTTAACTATTTTGCCATCCCCATCCTTCCCGTATCCCGTCCCCACCCTCCTCTACCCCACCTTACCCTCCCCACTCCATTCCCACCCTTCTAGTACCCATTACATAACAGTGTTGTAGTCGAGTCCATCACAAGTTCCTGCAAGTCCATCATAAGTCCATCACAAACAATTCAGTCTTAAATCAGGTAATAAACTTTAAACTTGATAAAAAAATGAGTAAAACTTCATTTACCGGTATATTAATTAAAAATGAACAAATTTGAAACATCAGCTAAATATGTGAGAGAGTTTAGCTTTGAAACTCCCATATTGGACAGGGTTGGGTTTCACATGTAACATGGATGCCAAATTATCAAACGTTCTGATTACATCTCAAGATGTGATGCCTAAACCATTTTGCCGTCCCCATCCTTCCCGTATCCTGTCCCTACCCTCCCCTACCCCACCCCCCCTTCCCCACTCCAGTACCCTCCCCTTCCCCACTCCATTCCCACCCTCTAGTACCCATTACATAACAGTGTTGTTGGATGCATGTTCTATGGATATACCATTCCCAAATGGATGAATTTACTGAACATGCTGAAGCCTAAATCAAAGCAAATTATGAATTTATTTCTTAGGGGAAGATTTTTTTTAGTTTTGTACTATTTATTCTTATGTGTTTTGTTTCTTTTGTCTGAAAAAAATGTTGAAATATCTTAATTCAAACCAGAAAAAGAAAATCACATGATGCTCCACCCCCATTATGAGAATGGAATGGTCTGGCGGTATCCTGGCCTGTGACCAATCAATTTTGACACTTGCCATGTTCCCCTCTTATCTAAGACTAACTTCAAATAGATAAATGAAAAGGACCCCATTTTTAATAGATCAGACGTTGACCATCTCAGGTCTTTCCATGCAGAACCTGGAGTATTTGACCGTGCATGAGCATGTTTTATGCCAAATCACGGAAATGGAATAGGCCTATCACATCGTCACGCGGTTACCATTTTGTTTCGTATCCATTCCGTAGCTAAAGTGCAGGTTTCAGCGTGTCAACTATACTGCAACAGTTGTTTGAGATGTTATTCATGTTTCAGCATACACAGGGAGTATTTCTTCGGGATTACCAGGCACCGTGTTGGTAAATCTGTAATCTAACCCTTGTGTCCTCCTCGAATGTGGTATACTGACATCACACCGTAACAAAATGACGCCAAAACTATTGGCACCCACGATGGAAATTTCTTCTTGCAACAAAGCAAGGGTTGCATCCGGGTACTTTGATCGCAAGACGTTCATCCAGAAAATCAATAGGCGATCGCATTTAATTTAAGTCAACTCCCAGTGAATAACCACGGTTGTTTTAAAAATCGTGTAGTTTTTTCATGATTTCTGGTTGGATACGAATGGAATGCTACTGAAATCGTTATTTGGGTCTTCTAAATGACACTGACATTTTACAATATGTCGGTAATTTCGGTCTCACCTCGTAACATTGCTGACACGAAATGTTACGATGTGCGCTGAGACTTCCGTGATCGATACTCCAGAAATGCAAGCATGGAATAAATAACAATCAGTCTATTGGTTCAACTTTATTTGCAAAACATTATTTAAAGTATACTCTTGGGAACACAGAATCGTACATTAAAGACAGAGTATGTTTCATGTCACAAAATATTCTTAAAATAAACATGGATACCATGATATTTTGGTGACGTAGTTTGGGTTTCGACCAATTGGAGGTCCCAAAAAATATTTTTCATTCATCCTCAATAAATCAGGATCGATAAAAAATGTGATTAATTTGTCAAAAAAAGAAATAACAGCACTTTGTTTTCACTGGACCACTAGTCACTGATGCATTGATTGTGTACCCAACTTCGTGGAATGACCCATATACATGTTTGAACCAACTTGAATAAAAGTTGAATCGCAGACGGTCTCGCAAATCGTAAGAAGTTCAAGTTTACGTTTGTTGAAGAATCCAATACTGAAACTTAATTATGACCTTCCTCCATGATTCAGACCGTTTGTAATTTTATGGTAACACTCAACATTTTCATTTTAAATGACACCTTCACGTTTTATTGCATTATGATTTATTGTCAAACTGTACAACCAGCCTTCGCCTGTGTACTACAGTAACCTTTTCACTACATTTTCCAAATGCGACTGCCTCACAAAAAGCCAACTTAACAGACCAACGGCAACATTTACAGACAGTTGCCATGGTACATAATTATCATGACACACACACTCATTTTGAGGGGGGCCATTGTTTGGTCTCCCCCCCCCCCAACCCACACTTTTTCTTCACCGAATACAAATATTGTAGCCTACAATAATGATTCTATTGCTCAGAATACATGTAGCTGATTCAATTACTCAAAACTTTCACAGATGATCTTTTGCTCAAATTGGTTTTAGTGATCGGAAATTGCCTCAGATCACACCACAGAAATTGCTATTCTTTAACTGCATGTCTCCCCAACTATATCCCCCATTTACATTTAACTCCCCACATTTTCATGCCCAACACTACGCCCTACCCGATCTATGATCGGGTAAACCAGCTTGTTTATTTATAAGTGACTGTAGACTCAGACACAAATCGCTGTGAGTCTGTGTTGAGATCTCCAAGAGGGTGACTGTAAATATGAAGAGCCTGGTCTGATTTCGAGACTGAGATATTGAGAGGGGGAGATATATTTCGGAAGAAAAAAGGGGTGGGGTGGGAGTGGTGGGGGGGGGTGGAGGAGGGGGGTCATAGGGGTAGAGAAGGGGCGGGGAGGGGTAAAGTCTGGTACCTGTCCCCCCACTTATAATATAACAACTCGGAGAGAGAAGAGATATATTTTGGGAGCTAGAGGGGGAGATATATTTGGGGAGGGAGACAGATATATTGGGAGAGGGATCTATTTGGGGGCGGGGGATCATTGGAAAGGGAGGGGGACAATGGTAGGGGGGTAGAGACGGGGGAGGGGGTAAAGTCTGGTACCCTCCCTTCTCCCCATTGGCCCTGTACTACCCCCAGACCTATGGCAAAGTCTGGTATCCCCCATATACCTACTAAATGGGTACGAGCGAGTTGAGAGATAGCAGGAAGTCTTATCGTGACGGGTGATGATTTAGATTTTATTTCACCGAATCATCTAGCACCGTTACCAGCTGGAATCACCGGTTCGGTCATCGTACCACCGGGATGGTACGATGTCAATTGGTTCGATTTCATTTTAAACTCTATACCCGGGGTAAGTTTTCGAATATTTAGAGAATCTAAAAAGGTGACGTTGGTGATAACCGACTTGAATCTCAAATTGCGTTTGAACAGAGAAGTATCTCGATTACTCAATTTACCCAAAGGAAGACTGGTACCCAAAGTGGTGTATACGGGGTCTTACGACGTTAATCCGTTTAAATTTTTGTTCATTCGCTGCCCACAATTAAGTACGAGTGAAATTTTTTTAATGGCCGTCCTTCTGTTATCTTAAAAATTGTCCCCGTGGATACATGCAAACCCGAAAAAAACTGGAAAATGGTATAATCGACAAACTGACATTTTCTATCAGTGGTGAAAAAGGACAGATATTCAACAACAAGGGTGCGGGTATAATTATCAAATATGAGATCTTTTAATTTTGTAATCGTTTTATATTAAAAACATGAGTTTACAACCGAATATTTATCCTGATATTTTGGGGGCGCTGAATAGCAACGAGACAAACGTGTTACAGACTTAAAAAGAGCAAAGAGATCCGATCTCTGATCTTAAAAGAGAGAGACCACTGAGAGCGCACTTATAACAAATTAAAGAGAATGATCGACACTATTAAGTACGTAGAGCTGGGAGTCGAAGGATTGGGGGCCATAGCGGGAGCTGTCAGTATCCCCACTTTCTTGGGTGTCGTATCAGCCCCCGTTGGTTTGGTGCTAGAAGGAACATTTATAGGCGCTTTTGGTGTAGACATTCTGCTTAGATTCGCGTGTAAGCGATTATCCGCCAAACTTAAAAAGCACAACCAGATTAAAATATTAGCGGACTCCAAACTTAACACGATTGAAGAATACGTGTCTCAAGCCATCAACGACGGAGATATATTGCACGAAGAGTTCTTATTGATTACGAGAGAGCTCGAAAAATTTAAAGAGCTTAAGCAGAAAATTAGAACAAAGACCAGCACAAAGCTTCAACAAATTAAAAACGATTCAGACTTTGAAAAAGAAGTTAAAAAACGGGTAGGTGAACAGCTGATAAAAGAAAAAAATGTCTTATCGAAAAACTTACAAGTTCGAATTCTCAGTAAATAAAAATTATGAGGCAGACCCACCTACTTACAGTGCGGTACCCTCTGCCCCACCTTTATTGTAGTGATGGTCGTATCTTTTTAAAGCTTCATCATATTGATTTTGAGTCACTTTAAATAAATCTCTGACTAGTTCTTTGTCTGATCCAACGACGTGATAATAACACGACACTATTAAAGATCTTTTGACGCATCCGTTTCCCCTCAATGTTTTGTAATTAACGAGCTCGTTATATTTATTTATCATTTCTTGGACGTCGTCTGAGTCTTGCTCTGGAGACACGTCTAAAATCAATTTATTGAGATTTGTCTTTTTTTTTTTAAAATTTGTCCAATTGATATATTGTCCTTGCGCATTTTCTGCCAAAAAATCAAAGTAACGTGAAATATAAGACCACAAGTTTTACAAATTAGGAATCCATTCTCAATGATAATCTGGTGATCGCATTGATCTGTTTATCTGATAGCCCCAGGTTTTCACTCTGAAAAAGATTCATTTATTAAAAATGATTTATTTTTTTAAATAAAATTTTTAAAAATAAAAAAAACCTCTCTATCCCTTTAATAAAGAGATAGAGACTGAGATATTCAGAGATATTGGGGGTTTTGGTCTGGTGCCTGCTGAGTCCCTATAATGTCTAGAACCCCCACTTATAATATAACAACTCAGAGACATAAGGGGATCTTCAAGATGAGAGAGTAAGAGCCTGGTCTGGTGCCTAGACAGAGGGAGATATTAGGGGTTTTGGCCTCGTACCCCCCACTTATAATATAACAACTCAGAGACAGAGAGATATTGGGGGTTTTGGTCTGGTGCCCTCCACCCTTGCAGGTCAAAAAAAAGGGGTATATATTTTAAACTATTGGTCCTGTACCCCACCTTCACCTATGGAAAAGTCTAGTACCCTCCATTCTTTGCTACTTGCAGAAAAGCTGTTGTACGGTTCATTCACGGAAGGCCTCCTTTGGCAGACATGCAACTTTTCCTCGGATCCGCTGATTTCCTCGTTTTTTACTTCTCATGAATGCCATTAAAAATTGAAAAACGCATACAAAGTCTTGTGTGGTTTTGAATTTCCTCTTTTTTTCTTCTTTTAAATTCCCAGTTGCATGCCTGCTTGGGACATAAATCCCAAACATGGCTCAAACAATCAATGCAACAGAAAGCTGAGGCAGTTTATGAAATACCGGTACTTTGTGCGGATTGCTCCAAAACATTCCTTGGCGATACCGGCCGTTCATTTGGCATACGCCTCCAAGAACTCAAAAGAAGTTCACGAGTTCGAATTTAAACCTTACACTCGCTCAACCAGCAAATCTTCCGTAGCTGATCAGCATAAGTCGGCCATTTATACATGTATACAGATCCTTTCGCCACCACCAATCACAGCATCGATTGGGACAAGGCCAAAGTCATCGATAAAGAATGGGACAGAACCGCCAGATGGCTCAAAGCAGCCATTTGAATACGTAGGAGGGGAGACAACAACATTCTCATCAAGGACGAGGGGACCTTCAAACAACATGTTTGACAAACTCATCCTCACCACGCCCTCTATTGCAGCTTCAACCAGCTATAAAGGGAGGGTGTCAAGTTGTATGGGTTGCCAGTCTGAAGAAACTACTAGCGTAGCAGTGAAATGTCACTAATTTTGTGGGTAGCATCTTCGCAAATTTATTATTGGATTTGTCAAAAATAGCCTTTGGAAATAAAATCAATGCAACAATTGGCCTACCCTTGCCAGCTACCGGGTAGATGTCAAACTTTGAACTTTAAACATTTTATGACAAAGAGTACTGTACAACACGTGCTCACTATATTGTGCCTAGAGCGTTGTATCAATACCACATCGCTCATTGCTCAATACCACATTGCTCATCACAAAATTATATGTACTGTATGCACACTTGAAGAATAGCAAAACATAAATACATACATGTACATATGTGCAAATTTGATGCAAGCTTGCCAGTACATGCACAAGTTTGCCGCAAGCTTGCAAGTACACATGCAAGTTTCCTTTTTCTATTCTGAGGTTGTCATGGTTGAGTTCATTCACAATTTGTTGGTACCGGTACTCTGCAAATGCATCTGTCATCTCCTTTCAGTTTCAACACGACAGTCCTTGGAAATTTGTTTTTTACTTCTCGTTTTTTCTGGTTGGTATGAGCATTTTTGCAGTTTTGTGATTGGCTTGTATAAGATGTTGATAGCTCTCCATGGCAGTATCCGACTCTGTACTTAGTTCATTATATCTATTGTGGACTGAGACAATGTACTGTGCCTGCAACTTTGGATCATGTAGAACCTCGCAATCATAGGCAGCTCTTCTAGGAGGTGTTTTCAGTTTGACAAGCTCTGATAGTATACGGTGATCTGGACCAGTGCTGGCAAAATTGCTGTGAGCTTCAACATTCTTAACAGACTTTATTAACAAGGAAGCCATTTTTGATCATGATCCCTGAATTTAATTTACACATACGAGCGCACAGGCATTGACGTCGTGCACGTCTTTTCTGGCCTCCACTTTTGGCATTAAAGGGAATATACAACATTTGCAAACATCGAAAAATAAAACTACCAAGTTTTTGCGAAATACCTTAATAGGATGTTGGTAAATGACAGTCTAAAGCATCCTGTAAAATTATGGCACCTGGTATACTGTCATTTTCAAGAAAAGTGGTATTTTTTGTATCAATTTCCAACGCTGATCGGCCGATCAGCGTTGGAAACAACTGGCTTTCTTTCAAATACTGGCCCCAATTGACCATTGCACTTGTTTGCAATCGATTACAAACCTATGAACGGGTACGGGCCAGCTAGACTGGTTCCCTGACCTTACAATTCCCCAATGTATATAAACTGCTCTGTTTCTTCTTATATTGTGTCAGGGAACCAGACTACAGGAAAATGATCGTTTTTTCTTGGTTTTTATAGCATTTTCGAACCCAAAACCTCCAAAAAGTCAGTGAAACTATATTTGCTTTATATTTCCAACCCCCCAATTCCATCCATTTCTGAAAATTACAGCAAAAGCAAATGATGTATATTCCCTTTAATCTTTGTCATACACCGTATCATTGAAAGTTACCACAGGCATAGTCCCTATAGCAAAGATGTGTCCTGAAGAGTGACGTCATGGTGACGTCATCGATCAATTTATTATACATTTATGAATAATACATTTTTTCCATAGACTTTGTACACAGCTTTCTCCACAAGTCTTTTTCTGTACAACACTGATATATCTTACTGAGTAGTTCTGAACTTCGGCCGAGAATTACTATGAGAAGGAAAGAGATATCGTATTTTTTACGCTCTTCCATTTGATTGAAAATATTCCCAAGAGTCAGAATATCAAGTAATATTTTATAAAAAGTTCAGTTTAAATGCAAGTCACGTATTTAAAGGTGCAGTCTTTCCTGCAGTGGGATTTTTAGCCCGTTGACTTTGTACACGTTTTTAAGCCACCATTTTTATAACTTGGCGATCTGGAATCGTCATCAAAGTTACAGCCAAGGAAGACCCTCATACAAAAATTAATTATGCCAAGACTATGACGTCATGATGACGTCATCACCTAATTGTTTTATTAATTTTTGAAAATGTAATTTTTTTCCCATAGGTTTTGTACACGTTTTTACAACACTGTGAAACCAGAGCCGAAGCAGCTGAATCAAACATTTGATTCAAACATTTCACATGCAAAGTCAGGGACGTGTTATTGATGAAAACAAATCATAATGCGGAAAAGCCCTATGTTCTGTTGCAAACAGACATAGATCTCTAGTCTTTTATTCCTTTACTTTTTTGTTGGCTTTATTTTGGTCTCCGTACATATGTTTAGGGTTGTGCAGTTCCATGCAGTTAAAATCTGATCAAAATTGTGGGGGTAAAATTTGTATTTGACCCCAGCCAAAGTGTCGGACAAACTGTAATGCGAGTAACCGTAATGGGAGTAACCAACCTTTCTCGCTGTATAATTGATATCTGATTTGGGTCTTCATTTTTTATTAACCATTTCAGTTAAGTACATGTACTATGGTAGGTGTTCTGTAAATATATTAATTTGGTCTGTGCACTTTCAGTTTAAGCAGACAGGGGAATCAAAACATAGCCAATTTTTGGCATGTCCTTTTCGTGTAATGCGAGTAACCGTTTTTTGGAAGAGTGCCACGATCTTGTCATGGTACAAACATATTTTTTTTTACCATCAGGGTGAAGCCTTGTGTATAAGGTATATTTATACAGCATGAGAGATAGATAGTCCGACTACTGCTAAAACCACAGCAATCGGAACACGAAAGGATGCAAAAAAGTGTAATGCGATTAACCGTGGAATCCCCCTATTACAAAAAGAATTTTGAATTTAACATATTGGGTTCGTGAGATATGGCTTAAAGTTCCAAAACTTCAAAAATCTATATAAAATCACACAATGACGTCATGATGATGTCACCTCAATATTTATTCGTAACACATCCCGACCTACCCCCATACCAAGTTTCAACCCAATCTGACTTACTGTTCATGAGATATAGGGGCTTAAAATATACAAGTTAACGATGACGTTACATGTCTAATGATGACGTCATCCATTATTGGCTGTTTCGGCACTTTTGCCGAAACAGCCTTTGTTTTTGTTAAGATTTTTATTTTTTGGCTGTTCCGGCACTTTTGCCGAAACAGCCTTTGTTTTCGTTAAGATTTTTTTTCTTTTCTTCTTTTTCAGCCATTCCCCATAGCATTTGTACACGTTTTTACAGTGGAAGGCACTTTGGGCACTAAAATCAATCCGATTGACTTTATACTCAATTTAATTTTACACACTTAGACCAGCATCTGAAGATGTGCCCCGAAGATTGATGTCATGGTGACGTCATCGACTAACTGGCTGTTTCGGCACTTTGACCGAAACAGCCTTTGTTTTCGTTAAAGTTTTTTTTTTTCTTTCTTTTTTTTGGGGGGCTTTTTCGCCATCAGCGAAAAAGCCTTTGTTTTTGTTCTGATTTTTTTGGGGGGCTTTTTCGCAATTTTGCGAAAAAGCCTTTCTTTTTGTTCTGTTTTTTTTGTGGCTTTTCCGCAAAGTTGCGGAAAAGCCTTTCTTTTTGTTCTTTTTTTTTTTTTTTTCTTACTTCTTCTTTTTGTTCAACTTCAAAGTCCGTTGACTTTGTGCACGTTTTTTCTCAGTGCCACATTTGGCATTAATCTTTGTCATACATCATTCAAAGTTAGCATAAGCATAGTCCCTATAGCAAAGATGTGTCCTGAAGAATGACGTCATGGTGACGTCATCGATCAATTTATTATAATATTATTGAAAATTAGCAAAAATGTATTTTGAATAGATGTCTGTGGCGAAGTTTGTCGGAATCGCCTAAATATTGGTGTATATGATGACCTTGACCCACTTAAGACGTGTACGAAGTTTTAGGCGAATGACGTCATCAGACCAGTAGTTATAATAAAAAGAGCCTTTTTCATTTGAAAATTCCTGAAAAATCAACCATGGCAGTTTTTATATTTGTTTTTACTTTAATTGTCGATTGAAGGGTAGGTCTAAAACATTTCAAAGTTTCGAGGCGATAAGCAAACTCGAACATACCCTGCGCACGCTTAAAACTTCACGTTGACAATACCTCTGCTTCAAAACATGCACAGGACAGGACGTTCACAATGTACATGCATGTACGTTGTACATAGGCACATGCATCGTCAGTCAGCCTGCAGCGCACGTGTTGCTGAGGTCAAATCCTGACAACATTGACCGTTTTAGCCGATTTTCGGCTAACTTTGACAGATTTTATGTTCATGCATATTCAGGGCATATTATTGATTAAAAAAAATCATGATGCGGAAAAGCCCTATGTTCTGTTGCAAACAGTAGACCTCTAGTTGGCTTTTCCGCAAAAAAGCGGAAAAGCCTTTCTTTTTGTTCTCATTTTTTTTCTTTCTTCTTCTTCTTCTTCTTCTTTTTGTCGCCTAAATCCCATAGACTTTGTACACGTTTTTTCTCAGTGCCACTTTTGACATTTATCTTTGTCATACGTCATTCAGAGTTAGCATAGTCATAGTCCTTATAGCAGAGATGTGCCCCGAAGAGTGACGTCATGGTGACGTCATCGACTAATTTATTACGAATTTTTGAATATTTAATTTTTCCCATAGACTTTGTACACAGAAATTAAAAAAAAATTGTCGCTTTTCAAAGGGCATTTTCGACTCTTTGCCAGTTATTCATTTACACCACTCTTTGTCCAAGCAAAGACCCTAATTCAAACAACATTGTGGAATGATGACGTCATGATGACGTCATCCTGTGTTTATTTATAGGCAATTAAATTGTGACACTTTTTATATTTAAAAATGCATAAGAAATCAACCGTACGCGTCCGCAGCATTCTGTTGCCGGCAAGTGGTAGAGTAGGTTAAGGTCTTCATTTCAATCAGTGTGCGTGCAATCACGTGACCCTTGCTTCCGGTCGAAAAAGGCCCAAACCGGAAGTGGCTTATTATTTGAAAGTGGTAATAGAAATGAACTTGCTTTCAACGGTGTTAGTCTCTTGGCCGATAGTGTTCTTCAAATCATCTACAGATGACGTCATGCAATCTTCGAGCGCCCTCTAGCGACAGGTTGAAAATTAGCAAACATGTATTTTGAATAGATGTCTGTGGCGAAGTTTGTCGGAATCGCTTAAATATTGGTGTATATGATGACCTTTACCCACTTAAGACGTGTGCGAAGTTTTAGGCGAATGACGTCATCAGACCGGAAGTTATAATAAAAAGACCCTTTTTCATTTGAAAATTCCTGAAAAATCAACCATGACAGTTTTTATATTTGTTTTTACTTTAATTGTCGATTGAAGGGTAGGTCTAAAACATTTTAAAGTTTCAAGGCGATAAGCGAACTCGAACATACCCTGCGCACGCTTAAAACTTCACGTTGACAATACCTCTGCTTCAAAACATACACAGGACAGGACGTCCACAATGTACATGTACATGCACGTACGTTGTATATAGGCACATACATCGTATGTCAGTCAGCCTGCAGCACACGTGTTGCCGAGGTCAAATCCTGTCCACAGTGACCGTTTTAGCCGATTTTCGGCTAACTTTGACAGATTTTATGTTCATGCATGCGCATAGACAGGGACGTATTATAGCACTTTTGGCATTAATCTTTGTCAGATATCATTGAAAGGTGGCATAAGCATAGTCCCTATAGCCAAGATGTGTCCCGAAGAGTGACGTCATGGTGACGTCATCAAGTGATTTATTATGGATTTATGAATAATTAATTTTTCTCATAGACTTTGTACACAGCTTTCTCCACAAGTCTTTCCCTATACAACACTGATATATCTTACTGAGTAGTTCTGAACTTCGGCTGAGAATTACTATGAGAAGGAAAAAGAAATCGTATTTTTTTACGCCTGTCATTTGATTGAAAATATTCCCAAGAGTTAGAATAGCAAGTAATATTTTATAAAAATGTTTCAGTTTAAAGGAAAATCACGCATTTAAAGGTGCAGTTTTTCTGCTGTGGGATTTTTGACCTATTGACTTTGTACACGTTTTCAAGCCACCGTTTTCATAACTTGGCGATCTGGAATCGTCATCAAAGTTACAGCCAAGGAAGACCCTCATACAAAAATTATGCCAAGACTATGACATCATGATGATGTCATCATCAAGTGATTTATTATGGATTCATGAATAATTAATTTTTCTCATAGACTTTGTACACAGCTTTCTCCACAAGTCTTTTCCTACACAACACTAATATATCTGACTGAGTAGTTCTGAACTTCGGCCAAGAATTACTGTGAGAAGGAAAAAGAAATCATATTTTTTGACGTTTGCCATTTGATTGAAAATATTCCCAAGAGTCAATATCAAGTAATATTTTATAAAAATGTTTCAGTTTAAAGGCAAATCACGTATTTAAAGGTGCAGTTTTTCTGCTGTGGGATTTTTAACCCATTGACTTTGTACACGTTTTCAAGCCACCATTTTTATAACTTGGCGATCTGGAATCGTCATCAAAGTTACAGGCAAGGAAGACCCTCATACAAAAATTATGCCAAGACTATGACGTCACGGTGACGTCATCATCTAATTTTTTTATTGATTTTTGAAAATGTATGTACATATTGTGAAGTCTTACATCTACAGAAATGTAAGTCCGATTGGGTTGAAACTTGGTATGTGGCAATACCAGGATGTGTTATAGATTAAAAATGAGGTGACGTCATGATGACGGCATCCTGAGATTTTATATGATTATTAATTTTTTTGGACCTTTTAGCCATATATCCCGAACGCAACATGCAAAATGCAAAATTCCTTTTTTGCATTTGGTCTGTTATGTAATAGCTATTAGCACAAAACTTGAAAAATGTGTGACGTCATCACGACGTCATCAAAATGCGATTTTTCAAAACTCATATAAGGAAAGGTCCAATTGTCATGAAACTTGGTGGGTAGGTAGTTAATCATACTAGTATGCAAAGTTCGAAGTGACGTCACGATGACGTCATCAAAAAATTTAAAATTATTTGTCGATTTTCAAAGTGCGTTTTCGACTCTTTGCCAGTAATTTATTTAGATCACTCTTTGTCCAAGCAAAGACCTTGTACACACGCACATACATCGTATTGCCGAGGTCAAATTCTGTCCACAGTGACCGTTTTAGCCGATTTTCGGCTAACTTTGACAGATTTTATGTTCATGCATATTCAGGGCATATTATTGATTAAAAAAAATCATAATACGGAAAAGCCCTATGTTCTGTTGCAAACAGACATAGACCTCTAGTTAGCTGTTTCGGTGTACACACCGAAACAGCTCTTGTTTTTGTTATTTTTAGTTTTTCTCTTTTTTTTTTTTCCACTTTTATTCTCATAGGATAACACGTGTTTTCGTTCTACAAGTCACTTTTGGCATTTTTTCAAATCCGATCGACTTCAAACTTGGCATACACTTAGACCACTATCTGAAGATGTGCACTGAATCATGACGTCATCATGATGTCATCACGTGTCACATGACGTCATCCTTTAAGAGCATACTTTAAGGCCCTATATCTACAGAACCGGAAGTCCGATTTGGTCCAAACTTGGTATGCAAGTATTCCGGGACGTGTTATAGACGAAAATTACAGTGACGTCATGATGACGTCATCGTGTGAGTTTATATAAATTATTTACTTTTTGGACCTTTTACTCATATCTCATTAACGGAATGTGGTAAATTCAAAATTCTTTTTGTAACAGGTTTGTTAGGTCATAGATAGATGCACAAAATTTGTTAAAATGTGTGACGTCATCATGACGTCATCAAAAACGTGATTTTTTGATTCACATATAAGGGTATGTCCGATCGTTATGAAACTTGGTGGGTAGGTAGGTATGGATAACAGCATTCAAAATCTGAAGTGACGTCATCATGACGTCATCATCTGATTTTTTATGAATTTTTCAAATTTTAATATTTTCTTCAAATTTTGCAAAAATTATATCAAATACGGTCCGATCGACTTCAAACCTGGCACACACTTATACAACCATCGGAAAATGTATGCCGAATCATGACATCATCATGACGTTATCACATGTCACATTACGTAATCCTAAAAGTGCATACTTTAAGGCCCTATATCTACAGAACCGGAGGTCCAATTGGGTTCAAACTTGGTATGCAAGTATTCTGGGACATGTTGTAGACAGAAATTACAGTGAAGTCACGTTGACGTCATCATGTGATTTAATATAAATTTTACTCATATCTCATCAATGGAACGTGGTTAATTTTTTTTTTTGCAAAAGGTTTGTTAGGTCGTAGATAGATACAGAAAATTTCAAAAAATACGCATGTACATGTTTATTCGACCTGGATGAAACTCCTTTACAGCAGTCATTAATAAAACGGTCGAAACAGCTCAGTGTTTGTCCACAAACACATTTCTAGTTTTTTCTTACTTCTTTTTGCTCCACTTCAAAGTCCATTGACTTTGTGCACGTTTTTTTCTCAGTGCCACATTTGGCATTAATCTTTGTCATACATCATTCAAAGTTAGCATAAGCATAGTCCCCATAGCAAAGATGTGTCCCGAAGAATGACGTCATGGTGACGTCATCGATCAATTTATTATAGATTTTTGAATATTTAATTTTTCCCATAGACTTTGTACACAGAAATTTTAAAAAAATTGTCGCTTTTCAAAGGGCATTTTCGACTCTTTGCCAGTAATTCATTTACACCACTCTTTGTCCAAGCAAAGACCCTAATTCAAACAACATGGTGGAATGATGACGTCATGATGACGTCATCCTGTGTTTATTTATAGGCAATTAAATTGTGACACTTTTAATATTTAAAAATGCATAAGAAATCAACCGTACGTGTCCGCAGCATTCTGTTGCCGGCAAGTGGTAGAGTAGGTTGAGGTCTTCATTTCATTCAGTGTGCGTGCAATCACGTGACCCTTGCTTCCGGTCGAAAAAGGCCCAAACCGGAAGTGGCTTATTATTTGAAAATGGTAATAGATATGAACTTGCTTTCAACGGTGTTAGTCTCTTGGCCGATAGTATTCTTCAAATCATCTACTGATGACGTCATTCAATCTTCGAGCGCCCTCTAGCGACAGGTTGAAAATTAGCAAAAATGTATTTTGAATAGATGTCTGTGGCGAAGTTTGTCGGAATCGCCTAAATATTGGTGTATATGATGACCTTGACCCACTTAAGACATGTGCGAAGTTTTAGGCGAATGACGTCATCAGACTGGAAGTTATAATAAAAAGAGCCTTTTCCATTTCAAAATTCCTAAAAAATCAACCATGGCAGTTTTTATATTTGTTTTTACTTTAATTGTCGATTGAAGGGTAGGTCTCAAACATTTCAAAGTTTCGAGGCGATAAGCGAACTCAAACATACCCTGCGCACGCTTAAAACTTCACGTTGACAATACCTCTGCTTCAAAACATGCACAGGATTGGACGTCCACAATGTACCGGTACATGTTCATGCACATGCACGTACATTGTACATAGGCACATACGTACATCGTATGTCAGTCAGCCTGCAGCGCACGTGTTGCTGAGGTCAAATCCTGTCCACAGTGACCGTTTTAGCCGATATTCGGCTAACTTTGACAGATTTTATGTTCATGCATGCGCAAAGACAGGGACGTATTATAGCACTTTTGGCATTAATCTTTGTCAGATATCACTGAAAGTTGGCATAAGCATAGTCCCTTTAGCCAAGATGTGTCCGGAAGAGTGACGTCATGGTGACGTCATCAAGTGATTTATTATGGATTTATGAATAATTAATTTTTCTCATAGACTTTGTACACAGCTTTCTCAACAAGTCTTTCCCTATACAACACTGATATATCTTACTGAGTAGTTCTGAACTTCGGCTGAGAATTACTATGAGAAGGAAAAAGAAATCGTATTTTTTTTTACGCCTGTCATTTGATTGAAAATATTTCCAAGAGTTAGAATAGCAAGTAATATTTTATAAAAATGTTTCAGTTTAAAGGAAAATCACGCATTTAAAGGTGCAGTTTTTCTGCTGAGGGATTTTTAACCTATTGACTTTTTCATAACTTGGCGATCTGGAATCGTCATCAAAGTTACAGCCAAGGAAGACCCTCATACAAAAATTATGCCAAGACTAGGACATCATGATGACGTCCTCATCAAGTGATTTATTATGGATTGATGAATAATTAATTTTTCTCATAGACTTTGTACACAGCTTTCTCCACAAGTCTTTTCCTATACAACACTGATATATCTTACTGAGTAGTTCTGAACTTGGGCCGAGAATTACTATGAGAAGAAAAAAGAAATCGTATTTTTTTTTACGCCTGTCATTTGATTGAAAATTTTCCCAAGAGTTAGAATAGCAAGTAATATTTTATAAAAATGTTTCAGTTTAAAGGAAAATCACGCATTTAAAGGTGCAGTTTTTCTGCTGTGGGATTTTTAACCTATTGACTTTGTACACGTTTTCAAGCCACCATTTTCATAACTTGGCGATCTGGAATCGTCATCAAAGTTACAGCCAAGGAAGACCCTCATACAAAAATTATGCCAAGACTATGACGTCACGATGACGTCATCACCTAATTTTTTATTGATTTTTGAAAATTTACGTACATATTGTGAAGTCTTATATCTACAGAAATATAAGTCCCATTGGGTTGAAACTTGGTATGTGGCTATACCAGGATGTGTTATAGATTAAAAATGATGTGACATCATGATGACGTCATCCTGAGATTTTATATGAATATTTTTTTTTGACCTTTTAGCCATAGGGCAATTCCACACCAAAGTGGACATGACACCAAAAAATTCAAATACATGTGACTTAAACAAATTTGGCATCAAATGAAAGCTAAAAGTCTATATTTTCAAGACTTGAAGTCGGAATTTAATTTTTTATACATTTCGGTACCAAAAACTAGGATTATGTAATAATCCTGTTTTAATCCTAAAAATGTGATTAATAGTGATATGAAAGTATTCTACCAATAGACAGACAAAAATATGTACTAATGCCATCAGTTTCTGTCGTGAGAAAGTATTGGTCTTGAAAAACCGACTAAAACTTGTTTTTAACATTTTGCGTATTTTGTTTCGCTTCAGTGACTTCTAATATTTCAGCCTTCGAAAATGTCCTTCCGTTACCGAAAAAATACATATTTTTAATTTATTTTTAAAACTTGCAGTATGAATGCATTGAAAGTTATTGTGCAAAGCAAGTTTAGGTAGGCCTTCAATATGACATTATAACTGACACTGCTGTACTTCTCGTTTTTTAATTACAATTAATTAAATCACTTCCTTCCGTTACCAAATTGGTAACGGAAGGACGGAAACGGAAGGACAAATTGTATTTTTATCAAATGTTACGAAATTTGCGCTCATGTTTGAAAAATGAAAATCACTGCAAATACATGCATGTATAATGAGCATTGAAAGGACATTCATTTGACCCACCTTCACAAAAGCGGGATAAGCAGGGCAAGGTGTTTATTACAATTTGAAGGCACAGCCATGTACAACATGTACAATGTACATGTACATATATGCCGATGTACCAGTACTTGTACATGTATGGAGTTGTTGCAGAAAATCAAATCATAAAGTTGCTGCCATCAGCATTCATGGACAATAGAGAAAGATACGAATTCTGTGAAGCCATTCCAGAAGCAAATTAAGTCAAAAATGAGATGGCAGAAAGTACCGGTACTTTGGGGCACTTTCATTCAATTTACATGTGTAAGACATGTGAGGTGCAGTCTTTAACAAATTATGCCCAAGTTAACAACTTCAGTTTGGATGTTTATAAATTAATTGTTACTACTCTAAATCATTGTAATTTGATTTCAAACATTGATTTTAGAGTTCAATTAAAAGCAACACCTAACTGAAGCCATCAGTTCTACCGGTAGATGTTTTGACCTTAAATGTACATGTAGGCTGGTTCCCCCCCCCCCCTACCCTTTAGGTAAACCTTTGAACCTACCGGTATTATTATTAAAAGTTGTTGGTGAACATGTAACCAATATACTCAAGAGTTCAAATACTGTGTATTTAAACTTTTAAGGATTGAGGTGATGGGTTTGAAGTCTATTTCTGTAGTAGTCTTGTGTTCGTAAATTATGTGTTTTGGGTTGTTTTCATTTTTCTTTTGTTATCATTAATTAGCAGGCTTCTATCTTTATCTCCATAGTTTCTTGGGTATAATTATTTATGCCAGGTCTGCATATTGTTGATTTCACATTCAGTTACACATTTAAGCAATTTGTTTCACTTGTATAATTAGTGTAAATTCACATTTTGTTCATGCTATAATTGAGTAAACCTTTTGTCCTTCCGTTACCGTCCTTCCGTTACCAAATTATAATCTGCTTAAAACGTTGTAATTATATAACCGAAACACTTAAAGTCAAATGAAAGGCGGTATAATATAGATAAAGCTTCAGGGATTCCATTTCCTACCTTTAAAATATAATTGCCCCATAAAATTCACAGAGTTTTTGCAAAACGCGAGTAAGTTGGAAAACCCTTGTCCGTTTTACCGTCCTTCCGTTACCGACCTCATTAATATTCATAATTCATAAACGGGAGGCATTCATGCCCCCCAAAAGTGTGGAAAATGAAAGAAGCATTATAGCAATACAATTGTGACATTTGTTTGCTGTAACTATGAACAGTGTCTGTGATACACACATTTGAAATTTTGTTTAATGAGTGAAAACGCTTCCGTTACCGTGGAATTGCCCCATATCTCCCGAACGCAACATGCAAAATGCAAAATTCTTTTTTGCATTTGGTCTGTTATGTAATAGCTATTCGCACAAAACTTGAAAAATGTGTGACGTCATCATGACGTCATCAAAATGCGATTTTTGAAAACTCATATAAGGAAAGGTCCAATTGTCATGAAACTTGGTTGGTAGGTAGTTAATCATACTAGTATGCAAAGTTGGAAGTGACGTCACGATGACGTCATCAGTAATTGCCAGTAATTTATTTAGATCACTCTTTGTCCAAGCAAAGACCTTGTACACACGCACATACATCGTATTGCCGAGGTCAAATCCTGTCCACAGTGACCGTTTTAGCCGATTTTCGGCTAACTTTGACAGATTTATGTTCATGCATATTCTGGGCATATTATTGATTAAAAAAAATCATAATGCGGAAAAGTCCTATGTTCTGTTGCAAACAGACATAGACCTTCTAGTCTTCTTCTTCTTCTTTTTGTCACCTAAATCCCATAGACTTTGTACACATTTTTTCTCAGTGCCACTTTTGGTATTAATCTTTGTCAAACATCATTCAAATTAAGCATAGTCATAGTCGTTATAGCAGAGATGTGCCCCGAAGAGTGGCGTCATGGTGACGTCATCGACTAATTTATTATAGATTTTGAATATTTAATTTTTCCCATAGACTTTGTACACAAAAATTAAGAAAAAATTGTCGTCTTTCAAAGGGCATTTTCGACTGTTTGCCAGTAATTCATTTAGATCACTCTTTGTCCAAGCAAAGACCCTAATTCAAACAATATTGGGTAATGATGACATCATGATGACGTCATCAGGTGTTTATTTATAGGCAATTAAATTGTGACACTTTTAATATTTAAAAATGCATAAGAAATCAACCGTACGCGTCCGCAGCATTCTGTTGTCGGCAAGTGGTAGAGTAGGTTGAGGTCTTTATTTCATTCAGTGTACGTGAAATCACATGACCCTTGCTTCGGTCGAAAAAGGCGAAAACAGGAAGTGGCTTATTATTTAAAATTGGTAATAGATATGAACTTGCTTTCAACGGTGTTAGTCTCTTGGCTAATAGTATTCTTCAAATCATCCACCATTGACGTCATTTAACTTTCGAGCGCCCTCTAGCAACAGGTTGAAAATTTTCAAAAATGTATTTTGAATAGATGTCTGTGGCGAAGTTTGTCGGAATTTCCTCAATATTGGTGTGTATGATGACCTTGACCCACTTAAGATGTGTGCGAAGTTTTAGGCATATGACGTCATCAGACCAAAAGTTCCGTTAAAAAGACCGTTGACGCAGCGTCACCAAAAAAATACCCTTGCGCAAGTTGCGGCAGAGAGCTTAAAAACATGCACAGGACTTCCACATATATAGCACGTACACGTGGCTTTGAAACGTCGTACAATGTACATTACGTCCCTTCATTCCCGCCAAAAGAGGGCAGTAAATAACTTTAACGGTTGTACGAGTGCACAGGCTAGGCTGTGCAAGGCGGCGTAAAACGAGCGGCACAGCATCTTATTAACACTTTTACGGGATCAAAAGGATAGCGCGTTACAAAACAAAATAACGGCACACCGTATTACATGTAAGTGAATGGCCCACCATTTGCCAATCAGTAACCTTAACGATTGTACGGGCGCACAGGCTAAGCTATGCAAGGCCTCATTAGCCAAATCTGAACACTTTTACGGGATCAAAATAAGTACAGCGCGTCACCAAAAAAATATAGCGGCACACCGTAAAAAGTGAATGGCGCCCTCATTCGCCAATCAGTAGACTTGTCTCAGTGATTTTTGTTCTGCTTTAGGGGATGGGCAAACAGACAGATGTCGTTCCTTTCTTAGTATACATGTAGATACCAAATCAGGAACCATGACGATGTCATAATGGGTCCCAGTGCATCATCTTAAAGGTGTACAGTCTGGAAGTCCTAAATCTATATAAGTATAACAAAAACAACAACAGCACATACAATAATAATGCATTCAAAACAGAAAAACATCACCTCAATTAAAAAAAACATAATGCAGAAAAACAAATTTCAAAGCCGTTGCACAAAAAGTTTTTGTTAAAACGAAATGACTGCACTAACTTATGTTATTGAAACTTCACACAATCATATTATTTATTCAAATGAGTACGTGCTCAGATGATTAGTCTCATTACACTCCAACCCCCCCCAAAAAAAGAAACAATCAGTTCAAAAAAAATAGAAGACAAATTTGACTTATTTTTTATAAAGTATTTTATTGAAGAACAGGCTTGGTTGATGACTTGTTGGTTGCTACATTGGAAAAGGCAAATGTGTAATAATTGCAATTGACCAAAATACCAATAATTCAAATGTCTACATGAAAGATGTCACTTTTTTTAGTACATGTACTATCAAAATGTTTGAGAATGACCATATAGCTAATTTCTTAACACTTCAGAAACGGAGGAAAAGACAAATTTCATCTAAAAGTAAGATAAGTCCTATTTATCGTTACCATATCTGAATCCTTTGTAATTGTTGAATCTTTTGGAAATGTAAAGGATTACTCACAGTATAAATAAAGATTGTGTATATTTACTTGCTTAAGAGTCAGCCCGTCTCTACCAGCATGCATAATGCTCACAACACTCCCCCCCCCAAAAAAAATAGAAGTCAAATTAAACTTATTCTTTGTAAAGTATTATAATTTTGAACATGCTTGGCCGATGACTTGTTGGTTGCTACATTGCAAAGGGCATATATGTGACAATAGCTTTAAATATAATTGACCAACATTAAAATGTCTACATCATCCGTTGATAGATGTCGTCACTGTACATGCACTATCAAAATCCTTAACAATTGACAAT
This sequence comes from Patiria pectinifera, assembly GCA_029964075.1. Lineage (NCBI taxonomy): Eukaryota > Metazoa > Echinodermata > Asteroidea > Valvatida > Asterinidae > Patiria > Patiria pectinifera. Next base: position 5,018,990 of record CM057145.1, read on the forward strand.
ATAGCTAATTTCTTAACACAATTACAAAACAGTGGAAAAGACAATTTCATCTAAAAGTAAGATAAGTGCATACATGTACAAACTGTCCCTGATAAATGTTACTGAGCATTTATAAAGTGTTCTGATGGATAACATGAAGACTACACATTTACAGCTAAAATATTGAAGAGGGAAAACTGTTCCCCAAAACGTACTCTATAATGCAGAAAAACCTTCATATTGGTAAAGCATGTCTCCACACCTATCTGGGATAGCTCAACCATCCCAACCCTGAAAAAGGGTGATCAGCTTTTAATTTCAGACTCTGAAAAAGCCGATGCTCTCTCTGACCATTTCAACTCCGTCTTCACAATTGAAAGAGACAATGTCATTCCATTCACATCAAGTAAATACCCTGCCATGGATGATATCATCATCAGAAGTGACGGGGTCCTCAAACTTCTCAAGAACCTTAATATCAGCAAAGCTGCTGGTCCTGATGAGATGACCGCCCGAATGCTGAAAGAAACAGCGGAGGAAATTGCTCCGGTCTTAGCATCCTTGTTTCAGCAATCTCTCGATGCGGGGACTCTCCCAGACGACTGGCTCCTAGCTAATGTTACAGCTCTATTTAAAAAAGGATCTAGAGCAAGTCCCGAGAATTACCGCCCCATTTCCTTGACCGCCATCATGTGCAAACTGTTAGAACATATATTACATTCTCAAATCAGCAAGCATTTTGATAAACATAACATTTTGTCACCACTGCAACATGGTTTTCGTAAGGGACATTCATGTGTTACTCAGCTCATCCAGGTTGTTAATGATTGGATGGAGGGAATTGACAACACACAGCAAACTGATGCCGCAATATTAGATTTTACTAAAGCATTCGACTGTGTCCCCCATGAAAGGCTTAAATCAAAACTGCATTATTACGGTATTAGAGAAAACACTCTCAACTGGATTAGCATGTTTCTGACACAACGACAACAACGGGTAATCATCAATGGAGAAACTTCCAAATGGCACCCAGTAATTTCAGGAGTCCCACAGGGAACTGTATTGGGGCCATTATTGTTCTTGACATATATCAATGACATCACAGACACAATCCAGTGCAACATACGACTGTTCACTGATGATTGCATCTTATACACCACCGTAGCCAGTGATGAGGATTGTGATAAACTCCAGAAAGACCTTGATCATGTGTGTCAATGGGCTTCCAAGTGGCAAATGACCTTTAACCCCAAAAAGTGTAACGCCATGTCCGTGGGACTAAAGAGGTCCAAGATTCATCACAACTACACCATGCTTGGAGAAACCCTTGAGCAAGTTCAAGAGCACACATACCTTGGAGTGACAATATCGGATAACCTCTCCTGGGAACCAAATTATCGGCGCACCGTTAGCAAAGCAAATAAAATCCTTGGTCTTCTTCAAAGAAATATCCACCAATGCAGCATAGAAACCAAAGCCAAAGCATACAAGGCCCTCGTTCGACCTCTCCTCGAATATGCTGCCGCAGTCACCGACCCCTACCAAGCTAAATACATTCAGATGTTGGACAAAGTTCAAAGAAGGGCGGCACGTTTTGTGGTCAACGATTATCGCCGTAAATCTAGCGTCACCAAAATGATCCAAGATCTGGAGTGGGAAAGTCTGGCAGAAAGGCGCCAGAATGCCTGATTAAGCCAGTTCTACCTTATTCACAAAGGGGCATCTCCAGTGACATCCAACAAGCTTAAACTTAGAGACAACAATCATTCAAGCCGGCACTTCACAGCTGACGCATACAACATCGTCGTATCCAGAACTGATAAATACAAGAACTCATTCTTCCCTAGAACCATCCGTGATTGGAATAGGCTACCCCTCGACATTACTACACGATCGACCCTTGTTAATTTTAAAGCTGCCCTCACGAACTAGACATCGTCTACACCCCGCGGCGTCATGGAACTTTTAGTTCTGTTGCCGTGTACCAAGTGATGATGGTGATGGGGCATGCCACAAGAAATTATCTCAGTACACAAACACAGCTTAATAAGCCCCCCCCCCCCCCATTTTAACAATCAAACTAAAACTGAATGTGTTCATACAAACATAAAGATGAACAGTTGTACACTGCCAGTTGTATCACGTAACATGAACTTGTATCATCATAAATACAAATTGAACATGATTATGTTCCACAACACTGATACATTCAACTTCAGACAGCCCCCCCCCCAAAAAAAAATATATATAGCGTAATACGTTTACCTTCACAATGAAAGAAAATTTCAATTACTTGCCGCTTACTTTCAAAATTGTCCAAATCAATCACACAAAAAGTATTAATTTCGAGATCTTCTCCCTGATTCTTGTGACCGCAAATGAGCTATAGTAATACCTTTAGTCCAAATTCACAAACACTATGATAAGATCTCTGTTCGTTGTGACACCAACTTCTATATGGAAGTCAATATCATGTCACCGTAACATAATTTATTGTAATTAAACACAAAGAAAAGTCATGATGACGCCATCATCAAATTCGATATGGATTTGTGGCATTTTAAAGGTCATTGCCACAAACGGAATTCAAAATTCTTGCTGTAAAGGGTTTGTCAGGTCAGACATTTGCACAAATGGGAATTTAATTTTTAAAACACACATTTTTAGGAAAGGTCCCATCTTCATGAAACACGGTGAAGGTAGATAATATTATTAATATGCAACTCCCAATCAAATGGCGTCACAATCACGTCATCAGTTCATGCTTTATTATTTGTTTCATTTGTTTATATTTCATTCAACTCACACAATTTAACATCGTCTTTGCTCAGATCAACTTCACACAGCACTAGATCACTTTTAATATTGGGCACTGACTACACTCGAATCATCACGTCATCATGGGCCGCAAGCTTTATGAACTTTGAACAAAACAAAAACAAAATTAAAATGACTGCATATATATTGGCAAAAAAAGCATAAAGTCATACAAAAATAATTAGTGGAAAAGCCCCGTGTTCTGTTTTCAAACAGACATACATGTAGATCTCTAGTTTTTCTTTCTTCTTCTTCTTTAGCTGTTTCGGTGTACACACCGAAACAGCTCTTATTTCTGTTTTTTTTTTTTAGCTGTTTCGGTGTACACACCGAAACAGCTCTTGTTTCTGTTATTTTTTTTTTTCTCTTTTGTTTTTCAGACTTTTTTCTCATAGGATAACACGTGTTTTCGTTCTACAAGTCACTTTTGGCTTTTTTTCAAATCCGATCGACTTCAAACCTGGCACACACTTAGACCATCATCTGAAGATGTGTGCCGAAACTTTTCGTCATGCTGACGTCATCACCTGATTTATTATAGAATTTTGAATATTTAATTTTTCCCATAGACTTTGTACACAGAGATTTTAAAAAAAATGTCAATTTTCAGAGGGCATTTTCGACTCTTTGCCAGTAATTCATTTACACCAATCTTTGTCCAAGCAAAGACTCTAATTCAAACAACATTGTGTAATGATGACATCATGATGACGTCATCCGGTGTTTATTTATAGGCAATTAAATTGTGACAATTTCAATATTTAAAAATGCATAAGAAATCAACCGTACGCGTCCGCAGCATTCTGTTGCCGGCAAGTGGTAGAGTAGGTTAAGGTCTTTATTTCATTCAGTGTGCGTGAAATCACGTGACCCTTGCTTCCGGTCGAAAAAGGCCCAAACCGGAAGTGGCTTATTATTTAAAAGTGGTAATAGATATGAACTTGCTTTTAACGGTGTTAGTCTCTTGGCTGATAGTATTCTTTAAATCATCTACCGATGACGTCATGCAATCTTCGAGCGCCCTCTAGCGACAGGTTGAAAATTTGCCAAAATGTATTTTGAACCGATGTCTGTGGCGAAGTTTGTCGGAATCGCCTAAATATTGGTGTATATGGTGACCTTGACCCACTTTAGACGTGTGCGAAGTTTTAGGCGAATGATGTCATCAGACCGGAAGTTATAATAAAAAGACTCTTTTTCATTTGAAAATTCCTGAAAAATCAACCATGGCAGTTTTTATATTTGTTTTTACTTTAATTGTCGATTGAAGGGTAGGTCTAAAACATTTCAAAGTTTCGAGGCGATAAGCGAACTCGAACATACCCTGCGCACGCTTAAAACTTCACGTTGACAATACCTCTGCTTCAAAACATGCACCGGACAAGACGTCCACAATGTACATGTACATGCACGTACGTTGTACATAGGCACATACGTCGTATGTCAGCCTGCAGCGCACGTGTTGCTGAGGTCAAATCCTGTCCACAGTGACCGTTTTAGCCGATTTTCGGCTAACTTTGACAGATTTTATGTTCATGCACGCGCATAAACAGGGACGTATTATAGCACTTTTGGCATTAATCTTTGTCAGATATCATTGAAAGTTGACATAAGCATAGTCCCTATAGCCAAGATGTGTCCCGAAGAGGGACGTCATGGTGACGTCATCAAGTAATTTATTATGGATTTATGAATAAATAATTTTTCTCATAGACTTTGTACACAGCTTTCTCCACAAGTCGTATGTTATAGATTAAAAATGAGGTGACGTCATGATGACGTCATCCTGAGATTTTATATGAATATTTATTTGTTGGGACCTTTTAGCCATATCTCCCGAACGCAACATGCAAAATGCAAAATTCTTTTTTGCATTTGGTCTGTTAGGTAATAGCTATTCACACAAAACTTGAAAAATGTGTGACGTCATCATGACGTCATCAAAATGCAAAACTCATATAAAGAAAGGTCCAATTGTCATGAAACTTGGTGGGTAGGTAGTTAATCATACTAGTATGCAAAGTTCGAAATGACGTCACGATGACGTCATCAAAAATTTAAAAATAATTGTTGATTTTCTAAGTGCGTTTTCGACTCTGTGCCAGTAATTTATTTAGATCACTCTTTGTCCAAGCAAAAACCTTGTACACACGCACATACATCGTATTGCCGAGGTCAAATCCTGTCCACAGTGACCGTTTTAGCTGTTTTTTCGGCTAACTTTGAAATATTTTATTATATTTAGGGCATATTATTGATAAAAAAAATCATAATGCGGAAAAGCCCTATGTTCTGTTGCAAACAGACATAGATCTCTAGTTTTTCTTCCACTGTTTTTTCTTATAGGATAACACATGTTTCCGTTCTACAAAGCACTTTTGGACTTTTTTCAAATCCGATCGACTTCAAACCTGGCACACACTTAGACCACCATCTGAAGATGTATGCCGAATCATGACGTCATCATGACGTCATCACGTGTCACGTGACGTCATCTTAAAAGAGCATAATTCAAGGCCCTATATCTACAGAACCGGAAGTTCGATTTGGTTCAAGCTTGGTATGCAAGTATTCCGGGACGTGTTATAGACGGAAATTGCAGTGACGTCATGATGACGTCATCGCGTGATTTTATATAAATTATTCAATTTTTGGACCTTTTACTCATATCTCATAAACGGAATGTGGTAAATTCAAAATTCTTTTTGTAAAAGGTTTGTTAGGTCATACATAGATGCACAAAATTTCGTAAAATGTGTGACGTCATCATGACGTCATCAAAAACGTGATTTTTTTTATTCACATATATGTCCAATCGTTATGAAACTTGGTGGGTAGGTAGGTATAGATAAAAGCATTCAAAATCTGAAGTGACGTCATCATGACGTCATCGTCTGATTTTTTATGACTTTTTCAAATTTTAATATTTTCTTCAAATTTTGCAAAAATTATACAAAATAAGGTCCGATCGACCTCAGAGAACCTGATGTCCGATTGGGTTCAATGTCGGTATGCAGATATTCCAGGAAGTGTTATAGACAAAAATTGCAGTGACGTCACGATGACGTCATCATGTGATTTTATATGAATTATTCAATTTTTGGACCTTTCACTCATATTTCATCAATGGAACATGGTAAATTCGAAATTCTTTTTTTGCAAAAGGTTTGATAGGTCGTAGATAGATACAGAAAATTTCAAAAATGTGTGCCGTCATCATGACGTCATGAAAAAAATGGGTTTTTTGTTGTACATAGGATGTACTTTTTGTATAGATTACACATGTACATGTTCATTCGACCTGGATGAAACTCCTTTACAGCAGTCATTAATAAAACAGTCGAAACAGCTCAGTGTTTGTCCACAAACACATTTCTAGTTTTTCTTTTGTTTTTCAGACTTTTTTTCTCATAGGATAACACGTGTTTTCGTTCTACAAGTTACTTTTGGCTTTTTTTCAAATCCGATCGACTTTAAACCTGGCACACACTTAGACCACCATCTGAAGATGTGTGCTGAAACTTTTCGTCATGCTGACGTCATCATGTGATTTATTATAGAATTTTGAATATTTAATTTTTCCCATAGACTTTGTTCACAGAAATTTTAAAAAAATGTCAATTTTCAGACGGCATTTTCGACACTTTGCCAGTAATTCATTTACACCAATCTTTGTCCAAGCAATGACCCTAATTTAAACAACATTGTGTAATGATGACGTCATGATGACGTCATACGGTGTTTATTTATAGGCAATTAAATTGTGACACTTTTAATATTTAAAAATGCATAAGAAATCAACCGTACGCATCCGCAGCATTCTGTTGCTGGCAAGTGGTAGAGTAGGTTGAGGTCTTTATTTCATTCAGTGTGCGTAAAATCATGTGACCCTTGCTTTCAGTCGAAAAAGGCCAAAACCGGAAGTGGCTTATTATTTAAAAGTGGTAATAGATATGAACTTGCTTTTAACGGTGTTAGTCTCTTGGCTGATAGTATTTTTCAAATCATCTACGGATGACGTCATGCAATCTTTGAGCGCCCTCTAGCGACAGGTTGAAAATTTTCAAAAATGTATTTTGAATAGATGTCTGTAGCGAAGTTTGTTGGAATCGCCTAAATATTGGTGTATATGATGACCTTGACCCACTTAAGACGTGTGCGAAGTTTAAGGTGTATGACGTCATCAGACCGGAAGTTATAATGAAAAGACCCTTTTTCCTTAGAAAATTCCTGAAAAATTAACCATGGTAGTTTTTATATTAGTTTTTACTTTAATTGTCTATTTAAGGGTAGGTCTAAAATATTTCAAAGCTTCGAGGCAATAAGCTAACTCGTACATGCCCTGCGCACGCTTAAAACTTCAGGTTGACAATAACTCTGCTTTGTACATGTACATGCACGTACGTTGTACATACTAGGGACCATTAGAAAACCATGCAGGTACGGGATGCGTGTGCGTATTATGACGTCATGCGACGTTTGCGTATCGCGTACGTGCATCGTTGCAGAGAGGATTAGATTTTTGTGACGAACAGACATACGGGAGGGCGTCCTCCTCTGTTAATGACGAACAGCTGTGGTGCGTTTCATAAAACTTCCCGAATAATCTTATCCTGCCGAAATCAATCTTATCTCCAAAGCAAACCCTGAAATTTACAATTAAACTTATGTCCCTTGCAAAACGAAATTTTAGTCTAAATCAAACACTTAAAGGGAATACATCATTTGCTTTTGCTGTAATTTTCAGAAATGGATGGAATTGGGGGTTGGAAATATATAGCAAATATAGTTACACTGACTTTTTTGAGGTTTTGGGTTTGAAAATGCTATAAAAACCAAGAAAAACAATCATTTTCCTGTGGTCTGGTTCCCTGACTCCATATAAGAAGAAACAGAGCAGTTTACATACATTGGGGAATTGTAAGGTCAGGGAACCAGTCTAGCTGGCTTGTCACCCGTTCATAGGTGTGTAATCGATTGCAAAAAATGCGATGGTCAATTGGGGCCAGTAGGCCCTATTTGAAAAAAAAGCCAGTTTTTTTCCAACGCTGATCGGCCGATCAGCGTTGGAAATTGATACAAAAATAGCACTTTTCTTGAAAATGACAGTATACAAGGTGTCATGATTTTACAGGATGCTTTTACACTGTCATTCACTAACAGTCCAGCAAGGTATTTCAAAATGATTTGGTAATTTTATTTTTTGATGTTTGCAAATGTTGTATTTTCCCTTTAAATTTACACTTGATCCGAATCAATTGTAGCAGTAAAACAATCAATCTTAAATGTAATTTTTGGTGGGGAAAATGTTTTAAAAAATTAACATTCTGCAAGAGTGAGTGAAATCGCTGCGACTTATCATGGGTTTTTCTGCTGCTTTTGATGCAGAATCCTTGTGCTTTGCAAAGGGAGAGGGTCTTTAGGGACAGGAAGAACTATTTTGATGCATAGGATGACAATGAAGGTGAAAATGATGTTACTGAAGCACTTCACGGGGGCGCTGCGAGGGGCCAAAATAATTCATCACATTTCAGTGAACGTTTGACCTCATGTATGGATGAGACCTCTGCAATTTTATTCTTTAAACATGAAAATACTCTACACATCTAAAAATACAATGACATGTATATTTCACGAAGACAACACTTCAATACTCATTGAACTTAACTGATGCAAAAAGGTATTTTTTTTTTAATAAACATTTCATAGACTTACAGGTAATTGCTTTTTGGTAAAATGTTGCCGAATTTGAGTTTTGCAGACAATGTGGGCCTTATTCACGAGTTGGCAATTTTTGTCGAGTTCCCTGAATGTATTTCATCAATTGTTAACAGTTGAATGGGATGGCGCCAGACTAATTATGCAGGCACAAAATATGACTTTAAATATAGGGAATGTTTAATTACAGATTCTAAATTATTCATTGAAGCAGACTGGAATTTATTATACATTAAGTTGCTTTCATTCTCTTCGCAAGTTCCAAAAATTCAGATTTTACCTAACTTTCAATGCAATATGGCCGACTCGTGAATAAGGCCCATAATGCCCAATGTTAACACAACTTCCACACCCATCTTTTCAAATGAAAAGTCCCTTTTGAAAATTAACAAACTTTTAATGAAGAAATTAACATTACATGTACAAATGTGCAGGGACAATTATTGTTTTAAACATGCTTGCCACTTGAAATATTCCTCCAATTCCATTCAATGTCTTTGATTTTGTTCGTGAATTAAAGTTATTCATTTAAATAAATAAAGACCAAGTTAATTTGCATAGATGGAAGACACTCCAAGATGTCTTTCTGAACAGCCCAATTTGGTTTCATTAGTGCAACTTGAACTTCTCAATTTGCAACAGCTCCTCCTCCACTTCGAGTTCTTATTTTGTAGCCTCGACAAAATAACTTTCTTGTACATAAAGTAACGCACAAGGTGTCCAATAAGTCAATAGGCCTACATGCAATTCTTTGTCACCAACCAACTGCAAAAGAGACCCGTCTCCGTCTCTTGTCCTCAGACTCCATACTTTGTCTGCAGTGCCAAGGCATCTATGACTAGTTCAAATGTTTCCTATGCTGGTATGGATCCTTCTATCCTGGTAAGAGACAAGTTCAGAATAGGAAATGAGATGGATTTCTGGAGAAAGGCATGGGTCTCTATTGAGTAACAGAACTTTGACCAGACGTACAATTTATTTGTAGAGGTCAACACAATTACAACAAAAAGAAAGGTGATTTTTTTTTCACTAATTGATTAATTAATTAAAAGGGATATTTATTCACTGATTTAGTTTTTATTTAATTCTTTTGGCCATCCATACACCCCCTGGATTGACGACACACTAAACAAACACAACTATTCAATTGTACCGTAGAGAAGTATTTAGAAATATTCGTTACCCAAATAAACTTATTTTACCTTCATGGAGAATGAGGTTGTAGGTTGTGTCCCAGATTCGAATCCCAACGGGGCCATTGTGTGGATCAGGGTATTCAGTCCCTGCTTGATTCCACGGGTTTTCCCTAGAAAGTCATTCCGGGGTTTTCCTCCCACTACTAAAATTGGAATTTCCTTCCATATCCTCTATTTAAGGGTAGGTCTAAAATATGGGTAGGTCTAAAATATTTCAAAGCTTTGAGGCAATAAGCTAACTCGTACATGGCCTGCGCATGCTTAAAACTTCAGGTTGACAATATACCTCTGCTTTAAAACATGCACAGGACGTACAGGATGTACATGCACGTACGTTGTACATACGCACATACATAGTATGTCAGTCAGCCCGCAGCGCTAGCGCACGTGTTGCTGAGGTCAAATCCTGACCACAGTGACCGTTTTAGCCGATTTTCGGCTAACTTTGACAGACTTTATGTTCATGCATAGTCAGAGACGTATTATTGATAAAAAAAAAATCATAATGCGGAAAAGCCCTATGTTCTGTTGCAAACAGACATAGAACTCTAGTTTTTTCTCTTTTATTTTTCAGACTTTTTCCTCATAGGATAACACGTGTTTTCGTTCTACAAGTCACTTTTGGGGTTTTTTCAAATCCGATCGACTTCAAACCTGGCACACACTTAGACAACCATCTGAAGATGTGCGCCGAAACTTTTCGTCATGCTGACGTCATCAAGTGTTTTATTATGGAATTTTGAATATTTAATTTTTCCCATAGACTTTGTACACAGAGATTTTTTTTAAAATGTCAATTTTCAGAGGGCATTTTCGACTCTTTGCCAGTAATTCATTTACACCAATCTTTGTCCAAGCAAAGACTCTAATTCAAACAACATTGTGTAATGATGACATCATGATGACGTCATCCAGTGTTTATTGATAGACAATTAAATTGTGACAATTTTAATATTTAAAAATGCATAAGAAATCAACCGTACGCGTCCGCAGCATTCTGTTGCTGGCAAGTGGTAGAGTAGGTTAAGGTCTTTATATTATTCAGTGTGCGTGAAATCACTTGACCCTTGCTTCCGGTCGAAAAAGGCCAAAACCGGAAGTGGCTTATTATTTGAAAATGGTAATAGATATGAACTTGCTTTCAACGGTGTTAGTCTCTTGGCTGATAGTATTCTTCAAATCATCTACTGATGAAGTCATGCAATCTTCGAGCGCCCTCTAGCGACAGGTTGAAAATTTTCAAAAATGTGTTTTGAATAGATGTCTGTGGCGAAGTTTGTCGGAATCGCCTAAATATTGGTGTATATGATGACCTTGACCCACTTAAGACGTGTGCAAAGTTTAAGGTGCATGACATCATCAGACCGGAAGTTATAATGAAAAGACTCTTTTTCCTTAGAAAATTCCTGAAAAATCAAACATGGCAGTTTTTGTATTAGTTTTTACTTTAATTGTCTATTTAAGGGTAGTTCTAAAACATTTCAAAGCTTCGAGGCAATAAGAGAACTTGGACATGCCCTGCGCACGCTTAAAACTTCAAGTTGACAATACATGTAACTCTGCTTTAAAACAAGCACAGGACGTCCACAATGTACATGTACATGCACGTACGTTGTACATATCGTAGTCCGTCAGCCTGCGCGCAGCGCACTTGTTGCCGAGGTCAAATCCTGTCCACAGTGACCGTTTTAGCTGATTTCCGGCTAACTTTGACAGATTTTATGTTCATGCATAGTCAGGGACGTATTATTGATTAAAACAAATCATAATGCGGAAAAGCCTTATCTTCTGTTGCAAGCAGACACAGATCTCTACCGGTACTTATATGTCTATGGGTCCAAAAGATAATCCATATTGGGAATAGCTCTGTGGTTGTTCACAACCACAATTTCTCTTTCTTTTTTTTCCACTTTTGTTTCTCATAGGATAAAAATAATTGTTGATTTTCTAAGTGCGTTTTCGACTCTGTGCCAGTAATTTATTTAGATCACTCTTTGTCCAAGCAAAAACCTTGTACACACGCACATACATCGTATTGCCGAGGTCAAATCCTGTCCACAGTGACCGTTTTAGCTGATTTTTCGGCTAACTTTGAAATATTTTATTATATTTAGGGCATATTATTGATAAAAAAAATCATAATGCGGAAAAGCCCTATGTTCTGTTGCAAACAGACATAGATCTCTAGTTTTTCTTCCACTGTTTTTTTCTTATAGGATAACACATGTTTCCGTTCTACAAAGCACTTTTGGACTTTTTTCAAAACCGATCGACTTTAAACCTGGCACACACTTAGACCACCATCTGAAGATGTATGCCGAATCATGACGTCATCACGTGTCACGTGACGTCATCCTAAAAGAGCATCATTTAAGGCCCTATATCTACAGAACCGGAAGTTCGATTTGGTTCAAACTTGGTATGCAAGTATTCCGGGACGTGTTATAGATGAAAATTGCAGTGACGTCATGATGACGTCATCCCGTGATTTTATATAAATTATTCAATTTTTGGACCTTTTACTCATAAACGGAATGTGGTAAATTCAAAATTCTTTTTGTAAAAGGTTTGTTAGGTCATACATAGATGCACAAAATTTCGTAAAATGTGTGACGTCATCATGATGTCATCAAAAACGTGATTTTTTTTTATTCACAAATAAGGGTATGTCCGATCGATATGAAACTTGGTGGGTAGGTAGGTATAGATAAAAGCATTCAAAATCTGAAGTGACGTCATCATGACGTCATCGTCTGAGTTTTTATGACTTTTTCAAATTTTAATATTTTCTTCAAATTTTGCAAAAATTATACAAAATAAGGTCCGATCGACCTCAGAGAACCTGATGTCCGATTGGGTTCAATGTCGGTATGCAGATATTCGAGGAAGTGTTATACATGTAGACAAAAATTGCAGTGACGTCACGATAACATCATCATGTGATTTTATATGAATTATTCAATTTTTGGACCTTTACTCATATTTCATAAATGGAACATGGTAAATTCGAAATTCTTTTTTGCAAAAGGTTTGTTAGGTCGTAGATAGATACAGAATATTTCAAAAATGTGTGCCGTCATCATGACGTTGTGAAAAAATTGGGTTTTTTTGTACATAGGATAGACACTTTTTGTGTAGAATACACACGTTTTGTACATGTTCATTCGACCTGGATGAAACTCCTTTACGGCAGTCATTAATAAAACAGTCGAAACAGCTCAGTGTTTGGCCACAAACACATTTCTAGGTTTTTTTTATAGCTGTTTTGGTGTACACACCCAAACAGCTCTTGTTTCTGTTATTTTTAGCTGTTTCGGTGTACACACCGAAACAGCTCTTGTTTCTGTTATTTTTGGCTTTTCCGCATTGTTGTGGAAAAGCCTTTCTTTTTGTTCTGATTTTTGGCTTTTCCGCATTGTTGCGGAAAAGCCTTTCTTTTTGTTCTGATTTTTTTTCTTTCTTCTTCTTCTTCTTCTTCTACTTCTTCTTCCTCTTCTTCTTTTTTTCCCAAAAGCCCATAGACTTTGTACACGTTTTTTTTCTACACGCCACTTTTGGCATTAATCTTTGTCAGACATCATTCAAAGTTGGCATAAGCATAGTGCCTATAGCAAAGATGTGTCCCGAAGATTGACGTCATGGTGACGTCATCGACTAATTTATTATAGATTTTTGAATATTTAATTTTTCCCATAGACTTTGTACACAGAAATTTAAAAAAAAATGTAAATTTTCAGAGGGCATTTTCGACACTTTGCCAGTATTTCATTTACACCAATCTTTGTCCAAGCAATGACCCTAATTTAAACAACATTGTGTAATGATGACGTCATGATGACGTCATCCGGTGTTTATTTATAGTCAATTAAATTGTGACACTTTTAATATTTAAAAATGCATAAGAAATCAACCGTACGCGTCCGCAGCATTCTGTTGCCGGCAAGTGGTAGAGTAGGTTGAGGTCTTTATTTCATTCAGTGTGCGTGAAATCACGTGACCCTTGCTTCCGGTCGAAAAAGGCCCAAACCGGAAGTGGCTTTTTATTTAAAAGTGGTAACAGATATGAACTTGCTTTTAACGGTGTTAGTCTCTTGGCTGATAGTATTCTTCAAATCATCTACCGATGACGTCATGCAATCTTCGAGCGCCCTCTAGCGACAGGTTAAAAAATTTCAAAAATGTATTTTGAATAGATGTCTGTGGCGAAGTTGTTTGGAATCACCTAAATATTGGTGTATAGAATGACCTTGACCCACTTAAGACGTGTGCAAAGTTTAAGGTGCATGACGTCATCAGACCGGAAGTTATAATGAAAAGACCCTTTTTCCTTAGAAAATTCCTGAAAAATCAACCATGGCAGTTTTTGTATTAGTTTTTACTTTAATTGTCTATTTAAGGGTTGGTCTAAAACATTTCAAAGCTTTGAGGCAATAAGCAAACTTGGACATGCCCTGCGCACGCTAACTCTGCTTTAAAACATGCACAGTCCACAATGTACATGTACATGCATGTACGTTGTACATATCGTATGTCAGTCAGCCCGCGCGCAGCGCACGTGTTGCTGAGGTCAAATCCTGTCCACAGTGACCGTTTTAGCCGATTTCCGGCTAACTTTGACAGATTTTATGTTCATGCATAGTCAGGGACGTAGGATAGACACTCATTGTATAGAATACGCATGTACATGTTCATTCGCCCTGGATGAAACTCCTTTACGGCAGTCATTAAAGCTATAGTCCATCATTTGCAGCCATCCAAAAAGTAACTGGCGTAATTATTGTTGAAAAACAAACTTGGTTGAAAGATAGTAAGGGAACTAAACTCCCTGTGAAATTATTCCTTCTGGCAAGCTGTCATTTTGAAGTAATCAACGAAAGAAGGCATTTCCAACGGTGATTCTTAAGAAGCACCGTAGGAAAATTTAAATTAGTAGTTCGTTTTGTTATTCAGCGCAGCGCGCACAAGTATTGGAACGACGCACACGCGCGCGCGGTTGTTATAATTCGTCGGATCAGTGCGCTACGTCGCGTATAGCTGCAATTCAAAACAATTCAAAACATGATTCAGTAACTTGTGATTTGAAATTGAGATCTTAGAATGCTGTTTTTCTCGGAATGTACAGCTGAAGCTTAGCTGAAACTTCATCAGGTTAGTTGTTCAGTATCCTTCATTAGATTTTGAACCCTTTTGTTGCTTCAAACGAACAAAATGCACAAATTACAAATGATGGACTATAGCTTTAAGAAAACGATCGAAACAGCTCAGTGTTTGTCCACAAACACATTTCTAGTTTCTTTTTCTTTTTCCACTTTTCCCCATAGGTTTTGTACACGTTTTTATTCTACAAGCCACTTTGGCAATTATTTTAAATCCGATCAACTTTAACCTCAGCATAGTTATTAACCATCATCTGAGGATGTGTCCCGGAACTTTTCGGCATGCTGACGTCATCACGTAATTTATTATAGAATTTTGAATATTTAACTTTTCCCATAGACTTTGTACACAGAATTTTTTTTTAAAATGTCAATTTTCAGAGGGCATTTTCGACTCTTTGCCAGTAATTCATTTACACCTATCTTTGTCCAAGCAAAGACCCTAATTCAAACAACATTGTGTAATGATGACGTCATGATGACGTCATCCGGTGTTTATTAATAGGCAATTAAATTGTGACACTTTTAATATTTAAAAATGCATAAGAAATCAACCGTACGCGTCCGCAGCATTCTGTTGCCAGCAAGTGGTAGAGTAGGTTGAGGTCTTTATTTCATTCAGTGTGCGTGAAATCACGTGACCCTTGCTTCCGGTCGAAAAAGGCCAAAACCGGAAGTGGCTTATTATTTAAAAGTGGTAATAGATATGAACTTGCTTTCAACGGTGTTAGTCTCTTGGCCAAAAGTATTCTTCAAATCATCTACCGATGACGTCATGCAATCTTCGAGCACCCTCTAGCGACAGGTTGAAAATTAGCAAAAATGTATTTTGAATAGATGTCTGTGGCGAAGTTTGTCGGAATCACCTAAATATTGGTGTATATGATGACCTTGACCCACTTAAGACGTGTGCGAAGTTTAAGGTCTATGACGTCATCAGACCGGAAGTTATAATGAAAAGACCCTTTTTCCTTAGAAAATTCCTGAAAAATCAACCATGGCAGTTTTTATATTAGTTTTTACTTTAATTGTCTATTTAAGGGTAGGTCAAAAACATTTCAAAGCTTCGAGGCAATTAGCAAACTCGGACATGCCCTGCGCACGCTTAAAACTTCAGGTTGACAATACCTCTGCTTTAAAATATGCACAGGACGTCCACAGTGTACATGTACATGCACGTACATTGTACATATCGTATGTCAGTCAGCCCGCGCGCAGTGCACCTGTTGCTGAGGTCAATTCCTGTCCACATCACAGTGACCGTTTTAGCCGATTTCCGGCTAACTTTGACAGATTGTATGTTCATGCATAGTGATAGTCAGGGATGTTGATAAAAACAAATCATAATGCGGAAAGCCCTATCTTCTGTTGCAAACAGACATAGATCTCTACTTATATGTCTATGGGTCCAACAGATAATCAATATTGGGAACAGCTCTGTGGTTGTTCACAACCACAATTTCTAGTTAGCTGTTTCGGTGTACACACCGAAACAGCTCTTGTTTTCGTTAAGATTTTTTTTTTTCTTTTTTTTCTTTTCTTTTTTTTCTTTTTTTTTGGCTTTTCCGCATTTTGTTTTTGTTCTCATTTTTTTTTTTTTTTGGCTTTTCCGCAAAATGCGGAAAAGCCTTTGTTTTTGTTCTCATTTTTTTTTTTTTTTTGGCTTTTCCGCATTGTTGCGGAAAAGCCTTTCTTTTTGTTCTGATTTTTTTTCTTTCTTCTTCTTCTTCTTCTTCTTCCTCTTCTTCTTTTTTGCCCAAAAGCCCATAGACTTTGTACACGTTTTTTCTACACGCCACTTTTGGCATTAATCTTTGTCAGACATCATTCAAAGTTGGCATAAGCATAGTCCCTATAGCAAAGATGTGTCCGGAAGATTGACGTCATGGTGACGTCATCGACTAATTTATTATAGATTTTTGAATATTTAATTTTTCCATAGACTTTGTACACAGAAAATTTTAAAAAATTGTCGCTTTTCAAAGGGCATTTTCGACTCTTTGCCAATAATTTATTTACACCACTCTTTATCCAAGCAAAGACCCTAATTCAAACAACATTGTGGAATGATGACGTCATGATGACGTCATCCGGTGTGTACTTATAGGCAATTAAATTGTGGCACTTTTAATATTTAAAAACGCATAAGAAATCAACCGTACGCGTCCGCAGCATTCTGTTGCCGGCAAGTGCTAGAATAGGTTGAGGTCTTTATTTCATTCAGTGTGCGTGAAATCACGTGACCCTTGCTTCCGGTCGAAAAAGGCCAAAACCGGAAGTGGCTTATTATTTGAAAGTGGTAATAGATATGAACTTGCTTTTAACGGTGTAAGTCTCTTGGTCGATAGTATTCTTTAAATCATCTACCGATGACGTCATGCAATCTTCGAGCGCCCTCTAGCGACAGGTTGAAAATTTTCAAAAATGTATTTTGAATAGATGTCTGTGGCGAAGTTTGTCGGAATCGCCTAGATATTGGTGTATATGATGACCTTGACCCACTTAAGACATGTGCGAAGTTTTAGGCAGGTGACGTCATCAAACCGGAAGTTATAATGAAAAGACCCTTTTTCATTTGAAAATTCCTGAAAAATCAACCATGGCATTTTTTATATTTGTTTTTACTTTAATTGTTGGTTGAAGGGTAGGTCTAAAACATTTCAAAGTTTCGAGGCGATAAGCGAACTCGAACATACCCTGCGCACGCTTAAAACTTCACGTTGACAATACCTCTGCTTCGAAACATGCATAGGACAGGACCTCCACAATGTACATGTACATGTACATGCACGTACGTTGTACATAGGCACATACATCGTATGTCAGTCAGCCTGCAGCGCACGTGTTGCTGAGGTGAAATCCTGTCCACGGTGACCGTTTTAGCCGATTTTCGTCTAATTTTGACAGATTTTATGTTCATGCATGCGCATAGACAGTGACGTATTACTTTTGGCATTAATCTTTGTCAGATATCATTGAAAGTTGGCATAAGCATAGTCCCTATAGCCAAGATGTGTCCCGAAGAGTGACGTCACGGTGACGTCATCAAGTGATTTATTATGGATTGATGAATAATTAATTTTTCTCATAGACTTTGTACACAGCTTTCTCCACAAGTCTTTTCCTATACAACACTGATATATCTTACTGAGTAGTTCTGAACTTCGGCTGAGAATTACTATGAGAAGGAAAAAGAAATCGTATTTTTTTACGTTTGCCATTTGATTGAAAATATTCCCAAGAGTCAGAATATCAAGTAATATTTTATAAAAATGTTTCAGTTTAAAGGCAAATCACGTATTTAAAGGTGCAGTTTTTCGGCTGTTGTTTTTTTAACCCATTGACTTTGTACACGTTTTCAAGCCACCATTTTTATAACTTGGCGATCTGGAATCGTCATCAAAGTTACAGCCAAGGAAGACCCTCATACAAAAATTATGCCAAGACTATGACGTCACGATGACGTCATCACCTAATTTTTTTATTTATTTTTGAAAATTTACGTGCATATTGTGAAGTCTTATATCTACAGAAATGTAAGTCCGATTGGGTTGAAACTTGGTAAGTGGCTATACCAGGATGTGTTAAAGATTAAAAATGAGGTGACGTCATGATGACGTCATCCTGAGATTTTATATAAATATTTTTTTTTTGACCTTTTAGCCATATCTCCCGAACGCAACATGCAAAATGCAAAATTCTTTTTTGCATTTGGTCTGTTAGGTAATAGCTATTCGCACAAAACTTGAAAAATGTGTGACGTCATCATGACGTCATCAAAATGCAATTTTTCAAAACTCATATAAGGAAAGGTCCAATTGTCATGAAACTTGGTGGGTAGGTAGTTAATCATACTAGTATGCAAAGTTCGAAATGACGTCACGATGACGTCATCAAAAATTTAAAAATAATTTGTCAATTTTCAAAGTGCGTTTTCGACTCTTTGCCAGTAATTTATTTAGATCACTCATGGCCAAGCAAAGACCTTGTACACACGCACATACATCGTATTGCCGAGGTCAAATCCTGTCCACAGTGACCGTTTTAGCCGATTTTTCGGCTAACTTTGACATATTTTATTTTCATGCATATTCAGGGCATATTATTGATTTAAAAAAATCATAATGCGGAAAAGCCCTATGTTCTGTTGCAAACAGACATAGATTTCTAGTTTTTCTTTCTTCTTCTTTTTGTCGCCTAAATCCCATAGACTTTGTACACGATTTTTCTGCTCACCACTTTTGGCATAAATCTTTGTCATACATCATTCAAAGTTTGCATAAGCATAGTCCCTATAGCAAAGATGTGTCCCGAAGATTGACGTCATGGTGACGTCATCGACTAATTTATTATAGATTTTTGAATATTTAATTTTTCCCATAGACTTTGTACACAGAAATTTAAAAAAAAATTGTCGCTTTTCAAAGGGCATTTTCGACGCTTTGCCAGTTATTCATTTACACCACTCTTTGTCCAAGCAAAGACCCTAATTCCTAAAACATTGTGGAATGATGACGTCATGATGACGTCATCCTGTGTTTTTTGATAGGCAATTAAATTGTGACACTTTAAATATTTAAAAATGCATAAGAAATCAACCGTACGCGTCCGCAGCATTCTGTTGCCGGCAACTGGTAGAGTAGGTTGAGGTCTTTATTTCATTCAGTGTGCGTGCAATCACGTGACCCTTGCTTCCGGTCGAAAAAGACCCAAACCGGAAGTGGCTTATTATTTGAAAATGGTAATAGAAATGAACTTGCTTTCAACAGTGTTAGTGTCTTGGCTGATAGAATTCTTCAAATCATCTACCGATGACGTCATGCAATCTTCGAGCGCCCTCTAGCGACAGGTTGAAAATTAGCAAAAATGTATTTTGAATAGATGTCTGTAGCGAAGTTTGTCGGAATCGCCTAAATATTGGTGTATATGATGACCTTGGCCCACTTAAGACGTGTGCAAAGTTTTAGGCGAATGACGTCATCAGACCGGAAGTTATAATAAAAAGACTCTTTTCATTTGAACTTTCCTGAAAAATCAACCATGGCAGTTTTTGTATTTGTTTTTACTTTAATTGTCGATTGGAGGGTAGGTCTAAAACATTTCAAAGTTTCGAGGCGATAAGCGAACTCGAACATACCCTGCGCACGCTTAAAACTTCACGTTGACAATACCTCTGCTTCAAAACATGCACAGGACAGGACGTCCACAATGTACATGTACATGCACGTACGTTGTACATAGGCACATACATCGTATGTCAGTCAGCCTGCAGCGCACGTGTTGCTGAGGTCAAATCCTGTCCACAGTGACCGTTTTAGCCGATTTTCGGCTAACTTTGACAGATTTTATGTTCATGCATGCGCATAGACAGGGACGTATTATAGCACTCTTGGCATTAATCTTTGTAAGATATCATTGAAAGTTGGCATAAGCATAGTCCCTATAGCCAAGATGTGTCCCAAAGAGTGACGTCATGGAGACGTCATCAAGTGATTTATTATGGATTTATGAATAATTAATTTTTCTCATAGACTTTGTACACAGCTTTCTCCACAAGTCTTTCCCTATACAACACTGATATATCTTACTGAGTAGTTCTGAACTTCGGCTGAGAATTACTATGAGAAGGAAAAAGAAATCGTATTTTTTACGCCTGCCATTTGATTGAAAATATTCCCAAGAGTCAGAATATCAAGTAATATTTTATAAAAATGTTTCAGTTTAAAGGCAAATCACGTATTTAAAGGTGCAGTTTTTCTGCTGTTGGGTTTTTAACCCATTGACTTTGTACACGTTTTCAAGCCACCATTTTTATATCTTGGCGATCTGGAATCGTCATCAAAGTTACAGCCAAGGAAGACCCTCATACAAAAACTATGCCAAGACTATGATGTCACGATGACGTCATCACCTAATTTTTTTTATTTATTTTTGAAAATTTACGTACATATTATGAAGTCTTATATCTACAAAAATGTAAGTCCGATTGGGTTGAAACTTGGTATGTGGCTATACCAAGATGTGTTATAGATTAACTATGAGGCGACGTCATGATGACGTCAACCTGAGATTTTCTATATGAATATTTATTTTTTTGGACCTTTTAGCCATATCTCCCGAACGCAACATGCAAAATGCAAAATTCTGTTTTGCATTTGGTCTGTTATGTAATAGCTATTCGCACAAAGCTTGAAAATGGTGTGACGTCATCATGACATCATCAAAATGCGATTTTTCAAAACTCATATAAGGAAAGGTCCAATTGTCATGAAACTTGGTGGGTAGGTAGTTAATCATACTAGTATGCAAAGTTCGAAATGACGTCACGATGACGTCATCAAAAATTTAAAAATAATTGTCGATTTTCAAAGTGCGTTTTCAACTCTTTGCCAGTAATTTATTTAGATCACTCTTTGTCCCAGCAAAGACCTTGTACACACGCACATACATCGTATTGCCGAGGTCAAATCCTGTCCACAGTGATCGTTTTAGCTGATTTTTCGGCTAACTTTGACAGATTTTATGTTCATGCATATTCAGGGCGGAATATTGATAAAAAAAATCATCATGCGGAAAAGCCCTATGTTCTGTTGCAAACAGACATAGATCTCTAGTTTTTCTTTCTTCTTCTTTTTGTCGCCTAAATCCCATAGACTTTGTACATGATTGTTCTGCTCACCACTTTTGGCATAAATCTTTGTCATACATCATTCAAAGTTGGCATAAGCATAGTCCCTATAGCAAAGATGTGTCCCGAAGATTGACGTCATGCTGACGTCATCACGTGATTTATTATAGATTTTTGAATATTTAATTTTTCCCATAGACTTTGTACACAGAAATTTTAAAAAAATTGTCGCTTTTCAAAGGGCATTTTCGACTCTTTGCCAGTTATTCATTTACACCACTCTTTGTCCAAGCAAAGACCCTAATTCCTAAAACATTGTGGAATGATGACGTCATGATGACGTCATCCTGTGTTTATTGATAGGCAATTAAATTGTGACACTTTTAATATTTAAAACTGCATAAGAAATCAACCGTACGCGTCCGCAGCATTCTGTTGCCGGCAACTGGTAGAGTAGGTTCAGGTCTTTATTTCATTCAGTGTGCGTGCAATCACGTGACCCTTGCTTCCGGTCGAAAAAGGCCCAAACCGGAAGTGGCTTATTATTTGAAAATGGTAATAGAAATGAACTTGCTTTCAATGGTGTTAGTGTCTTGGCTGATAGAATTCTTCAAATCATCTACCGATGACGTCATGCAATCTTCGAGCGCCCTCTAGCGACAGGTTGAAAATTAGCAAAAATGTATTTTGAATAGATGTCTGTGGCGAGGTTTGTCGGAATCGCCTAAATATTGGTGTATATGATGACCTTGGCCCACTTAAGACGTGTGCGAAGTTTTAGGCGAATGACGTCATCAGACCGGAAGTTATAATAAAAAGACTCTTTTCATTTGAACATTCCTGAAAAATCAACCATGGCAGTTTTTATATTGTTTTTACTTTAATTGTCGATTGAAGGGTAGGTCTAAAACATTTCAAAGTTTCGAGGCGATAGGCGAACACGAACATACCCTGCGCACGCTTAAAACTTTACGTTGACAATACCTCTGCTTCAAAACATGCACAGGACAGGACGTCCACAATGTACATGTACATGCACGTACGTTGTACATAGGCACCTTCATCGTATGTCAGTCAGCCTGCAGCGCACGTGTTGCTGAGGTCAAATCCTGTCCACAGTGACAGTTTAGCCGATTTTCGGCTAACTTTGACAGATTTTATGTTCATGCATGCGCATAGACAGGGACGTATTATAGCACTTTTGGCATTAATCTTTGTCAGATATCATTGAAAGTTGGCATAAGCATAGTCCCTATAGCCAAGATGTGTCCCGAAGAGTGACGTCATGGAGACGTCATCAAGTGATTTATTATGGATTTATGAATTATTAATTTTTCTCATAGACTTTGTACACAGCTTTCTCCACAAGTCTTTCCCTATACAACACTGATATATCTTACTGAGTAGTTCTGAACTTCGGCTGAGAATTACTGTGAGAAGGAAAAAGAAATTGTATTTTTTACGCCTGTCATTTTGATTGAAAATATTCCCAAGAGTCAGAATATCAAGTAATATTTTATATAAATGTTTCAGTTTAAAGGCAAATCACGTATTTAAAGGTGCAGTTTTTCTGCGGTTGGGTTTTTAACCCATTGACTTTGTACACGTTTTCAAGCCACCATTTTTATATCTTGGCGATCTGGAATCGTCATCAAAGTTACAGCCAAGGAAGACCCTCATACAAAAACTATGCCAAGACTATGACGTCACGATGACGTCATCACCTAATTTTTTTATTGATTTTTGAAAATTTACGTACATATTATGAAGTCTTATATCTACAGAAATGTAAGTCCGATTGGGTTGAAACTTGGTATGTGGCTATACCAGGATGTGTTATAGATTAAAAATGAGGTGACGTCATGATGACGTCATCCTGAGATTCTATATGAATATTTATTTTTTTGGACCTTTTAGCCATATCTCCCGAACGCAACATGCAAAATGCAAAATTCTTTTTTGCATTTGGTCTGTTATGTAATAGCTATTCGCACAAAACTTGAAAAATGTGTGACGTCATCATGACGTCATCAAAATGCGATTTTTCAAAACTCATATAAGGAAAGGTCCAATTGTCATGAAACTTGGTGGGTAGGTAGTTAATCATACTAGTATGCAAAGTTCGAAATGACGTCATGATGACGTCATCAAAAATTTAAAAATAATTGTTGATTTTCAAAGTGCGTTTTCGACTCTTTGCCAGTAATTCATTTAGATCACTCTTTGTCCAAGCAAAGACCTTGTACACACGCACATACATCGTATTGCCGAGGTCAAATCGTGTCCACAGTGACCGTTTTAGCTGATTTTTCGGCTAACTTTGACAGATTTTATGTTCATACATATTCAGGGCATATTATTAATTTAAAAAAATCATAATGCGGAAAAGCCCTATGTTCTGTTGCAAACAGACATAGACCTCTAGTTTTTTCTTATTTTTCCACTTTTCTCCATAGGGTTTGTACACGTTTTTCTTCTACCATGCCACTTTGGCACTTTCGTAAACCCGATCGGCATGAGACTTGGTACATACTTAGACCACCACCCTCAGATGTGTCTGGAAGAAATTTGTGATCGTGACGTCATCAGGTGTCGGGTTACGTCACATTAAAGATGCATTTTTCCCCATATGTTTTGTACACGTTTTAAAACACTCCACTTTTGGCACTTTCGTAAATCTGATCAACTTCAGACTTGGTACATACTAAAATCACTACCAACAGATGCTCCTAGAAGAAATTCGTGGTCGTACAGTCATCAGGTGTCAAGTTACATCACTTTAACCCTAACTCCCTAGGGGGTGTGCAAAATCGTATTGAATTTGGAGGATTCAGGACTGTTAGGGTTAAAGAAGCATTTTCCCCCATTTGTTTTGTACACGTTTTAAAACCCTCCAGTTTGGCATCTTCGTAAATCCGATCGACTTTAAACTTATTTCATACTTAGACCACCACCCACAGACGGTCCTAGAAGAAATTCGTGATCGTTACGTCATCAGGTGTCGGGTTACGTCACATTAAAGATGCATTTTTCCCCATATGTTTTGTACACGTTTTAAAACACTCCACTTTAGGCACCGTCATACATCTGATGGGCTTCAGACTTAATTCATACTTAGACCACCACCCACAGATGGTCCTTAACGAAATTCACGATTGTGACGTCATCAGGTGTCAGGTTACGTCACATTAAAGATTTATTTTTCCCCATTGGGTTTGTACACGTTTTAAAACGCTCCATTTCGGCACTTTCATAAAACTGATCGACGTTACACTTGATACACACTTACACCACGACCCACAGATGGTCCTAGAAGAAATTCGTGATCGTGACGTCACCAGGTGTCACGTTACTTCACATTAAAGATGCACATTTTCCCCTTAGGTTTTGTACACGTTTTAAAACACTCCAGTTTGGCATCTTCGTAAATCTGATCGACTTTAAACTTAATTTATACTTAGACCACCACCCATAGATGGTCCTAGACGATATTCGTGACCATGACGTCATCAGATGTCAGATTACGTCACATTAAAGATACACTTTCCCCATAGGGTTAATGTACACATTTTAAAACGCTCCATTTCGGCACTTTCGTACATCCGATCAACGTTACACTTAGTACACACTTAGACCATCTCCCACAGATGGTCCTAGAAGAAATTCATGATCGTGACGTCATCAGGTGTCACGTTACTTCACATTAAAGATGCACATTTTCCCCTCTGGTTTTGTACATGTTTTAAAACGCTCCACTTTGGCACTTTCGTAAATTCGATCGACCTTATACTTGGTACACACTTAGACCACTACTCATAGATGGTCATAGAAGAAAGTCGTCATCGTGACGTCATCAGGTTTCAGGTTACGTCACATTAAAGATGTATTTTCCCCATAGGGTTTGTACAAGTTTTAAAACACTCTACTTTGGCACTTTCGTAAATGCGATCCATGTTAGACTTGGAACACACTTAGACTACCACCCACAGATGGTCTTAGAAGAATGTCGTCATCATGACGTCATGAGGTGTCAGGTTACATCACATGAAAGATGCATTGTTTCCTTATTGGTTTTGTACACATTTTTCTTCAAACTGATACACTTTTTCACTTCCATACATGTATGTCAGATTGACTTTACACTTGTCAGACACTAGTAAGACCAGCAGCCTAAGGTGGTCCCCAGTGAGTTCATAACGATGACGTCATCATGTGTCACGTGACGTGACATTAAATGAGCATTTCTTCAAATCGCCATAACTTCGAAAGTACAAGTCCAATTGGATTAAAACTTGGTATGCACATTCACAGGGATGGTTCATATATGAAAATTGAAGTGACGTCATCATCAAATGTCATATGACGTCCCTTAAAGGGGCATATTATTCTTTTATAGGTCTATATCTACAGAACTATAATGTTCGATTTGGTTCTATCTTGACATGTACATGTATGTATTATAATGTGCTGTTATATAGATGACATTTACAGTGACATCACTGATTGTTCGTCATGTGCACAGAGTATTTCAAATATCCGAAACAGCTTGGGTTTGTCCACAAACACATTTCTAGTTCAGACTTTTTTCTCATAGGATAACACGTGTTTTCGTTCTACAAGTCACTTTCGGCTTTTATTCAAATCCGATCTACTTCAAACCTGGCACACACTTAGACCACCATCTGAAGATGTGCACTGAAACTTTTCGTCATGCTGACGTCATCATGTAATTTATTATAGAATTTTGAATATTTAATTTTTCCCATAGACTTTGTACACAGAAATTTTTTTAAAAAATGTCAATTTTCAGAGGGCATTTTCGACACTTTGCCAGTATTTCATTTACACCAATCTTTGTCCAAGCAATGACCCTAATTTAAACAACATTGTGTAATGATGACGTCATGATGACGTCATCCCTGTGTTTATTTATAGTCAATTAAATTGTGACACTTTTAATATTTAAAAATGCATAAGAAATCAACCGTACGCGTCCGCAGCAGTCTGTTGCCGGTGTACCGTGAATTTACGTTTCTATGAAATTCGGACTCATTGGTAATACCGCGCATGCGTAAGTATGGTAATTAGGAAAGTGACCGGTCACGTGAGAGGGATTAACCAATAATAGGGAAAAGGGGTCTGATTTTCATAGGAGTCGGATTTTCATGTGACACCGGCAAGTGGTAGAGTAGGTTGAGGTCTTTATTTCATTCAGTGTGCGTGAAATCACGTGACCCTTGCTTCCGGTCGAAAAAGGCCAAAACCGGAAGTGGCTTATTATTTAAAAGTGGTAACAGATATGAACTTGCTTTTAACGGTGTTAGTCTCTTGGCTGATAGTATTCTTCAAATCATTTACCGATGACGTCATGCAATCTTCAAGCGCCCTCTAGCGACAGGTTAAACAATTTCAAAAATGTATTTTGAATAGATGTCTGTGGCGAAGTTTGTCGGAATCGCCTGAATATTAATGTATAGGATGACCTTGACCCACTTAAGACGTGTGCGAAGTTTAAGGTGCATGACGTCATCAGACCGGAAGTTATAATGAAAAGACTCTTTTTCCTTAGAAAATTCCTGAAAAATCAACCATGGCAGTTTTTGTATTAGTTTTTACTTTAACTGTCTATTTAAGGGTAGGTCTAAAACATTTCAAAGCTTCGAGGCAATAAGCAAACTTGGACATGCCCTGCGCACGCTTAAAACTTCAAGTTGACAATAACTCTGCTTTAAAACATGCACAGTCCACAATGTCCATGTACATGCACGTACGTTGTACATATCGTATGTCAGTCAGCCCGCGCGCAGCGCACGTGTTGCTGAGGTCAAATCCTGTCCACAGTGACCGTTTTAGCCGATTTCTGGCTAACTTTGACAGATTTTATGTTCATGCATAGTCAGGGACGTAGGATAGACACTTATTGTATAGAATACGCATGTACATGTTCATTCGCCCTGGATGAAACTCCTTTACGGCAGTCATTAAGAAAACGAAACAGCTCAGTGTTTGTCCACAAACACATTTCTAGTTGTTTTTGTTCCACTTCAAATGCCATTGACTTTGTGCACGTTTTTTTCTGGCCTCCACTTTTGGCATTAATCTTTGTCATACATCATTCAAAGTTAGCATAAGGGCAATTCCACACCAAAGTGGACATGACACCAAAAAATTCAAATACATGTGATTTAAACAAATTTGGCATCAAATGAAAGCTAAAAGTCTATATTTTTAAGATTTGAAGTCGGAATTTAATTTTGTATACATTTCGGTACCAAAAACTAGGATTATGTAATAATCCTGTTTTAATCCTAAAAATGTGATTAATAGTGATATGAAAGTATTCTACCAATAGACACACAAAAATATGCACTAATGCCATTAGTTTCTGTCATGAGGAAGTATTGGTCTTGAAAAACCGACTAAAACTTGTTTTTAACATTTTGCGTAATTTGTTTCGCTTCAGTGACTTCTAATATTTCAGCCTTCGAAAATGTCCTTCCGTTACCGAAAAAATACATATTTTTAATTTATTTTTAAAACTTGCAGTATGAATGCATTGAAAGTTATTGTGCAAAGCAAGTTTAGGTAGGCCTTCAATATGACATTATAACTGACACTGCTGTACTTCTCGTTTTTTAATTACAATTAATTAAATCACGTCCTTCCGTTACCAAATTGGTAACGGAAGGACGGTAACGGAAGGACAAATCGTATTTTTATCAAGTGTTACGACATTTGCGCTCATGTTTGAATAATGAAAATCACTGCAAATACATGCATGTATAATGAGCATTGAAAGGACATTCATGTGACCCACCTTCACAAAAGCGGGATAAGCAGGGCAAGGTGTTTATTACAATTTGAAGGCACAGGCATGTACAACATGTACAATGTACATGTACATATATGCCGATGTACCAGTACTTGTACATGTATGGAGTTGTTGCAGAAAATCAAATCATAAAGTTGCTGCCATCAGCATTCATGGACAATAGAGAAAGATACGAATTCTGTGAAGCCATTCCAGAAGCAAATTAAGTCAAAAATGAGATGACAGAAAGTACCGGTACTTTGGGGCACTTTCATTCAATTTACATGTGTAAGACATGTGAGGTGCAGTCTTTGACAAATTATGCCCAAGTTAACAACTTCAGTTTGGATGTTTATACATTAATTGTTACTACTCTAAATCATTGTAATTTGATTTCAAACATTGATTTTAGAGTTCAATTAAAAGCAACACCTACCTGAAGCCATCAGTTCTACCGGTAGATGTTTTGACCTTAAATGTACATGTAGGCTGGTCGCCCCCCCCCCC
Organism: Patiria pectinifera; assembly: GCA_029964075.1. NCBI lineage: Eukaryota > Metazoa > Echinodermata > Asteroidea > Valvatida > Asterinidae > Patiria > Patiria pectinifera. Next base: position 5,047,805 of record CM057145.1, read on the forward strand.
CCCACCCTTTAGGTAAACCTTTGAACCTACCGGTATTATTATTAAAAGTTGTTAGTGAACATATAACCAATATACTCAAGAGTTCAAATATTGTGTATTTAAACTTTTAAGGATTGAGGTGATGGGTTTGAAGTCAATTTCTGTAGTAGTCCTGTGTTCGTGAATTATGTGTTTTGGGTTGTTTTCGTTTTTCTTTTGTTATCATTAATTAGCAGTCTTCTATCTTTATCTCAATAGTTTCTTGGGTATAATTATTTATGCCAGGTCTGCATATTGTTGATTTCACATTCAGTTACACATTTAAGCAATTTGTTTCACTTGTATAATTAGTGTAAATTCACATTTTGTTTATGCTATAATTGAGTAAACCTTTTGTCCTTCCGTTACCGTCCTTCCGTTACCAAATTATAATCTGCTTAAAACGTTGTAATTATATAACCGAAACACTTAAAGTCAAATGAAAGGCGGTATAGTATAGATAAAGCTTCAGGGATTCCATTCCCTACCTTTAAAATATAATTGCCCCATAAAATTCACAGAGTTTTTGCAAAATGCGAGTAAGTTGGAAAACCCTTGTCCATTTTACCGTCCTTCCGTTACCGACCTCATTAATATTCATAATTCATAAACGACAGGCATTCATGCCCCCCAAAAGTGTGGAAAATGAAAGTAGCATTATAGCAATACAATTGTGACATTTGTTTGCTGTAACTATGAACAGTGTCTGTGATACACACATTTGAAATTTTGTTTAATGAGTGAAAACGTCCCTCCGTTACCGTGGAATTGCCCATAAGCATAGTCCCTACAGCAAAGATGTGTCCCGAAGATTGACGTCATGGTGACGTCATCGACAAATTTATTATAGATTTTTGAATATTTAGTTTTTCCCATAGACTTTGTACACAGAAATTTAAAAAAAATTGTCCATTTTCAAAGGGCATTTTTGACTCTTTGCCAGTAATTCATTTACTGGTTGTCCAAGCAAAGACCCTAATTCAAACAGCATTGTGTAATGATGACGTCATGATGACGTCATCCGGTGTGTATTGATAGGCAATTAAATTGTGACACTTTTAATATTTAAAAATGCATAAGTAATCAACCGTACGCGTCCGCAGCATTCTGTTGCTGGCAAGTGGTAGATTCTAAAGGTTAAGTTCTTTATTTCATTCAGTGTGCATGAAATCACGTGACCCTTGCTTCCGGTCGAAAAAGGCCAAAATCGGAAGTGGCTTATTATTTGAAAATGGTAATAGATATGAACTTGCTTTTAAAGGTGTTAGTCTCTTGGCTAAAAGTATTCTTTAAATCATCTACCAATGACATCATGCAATCTTCGAGCACCCTCTAGCGACAGGTTGAAAATTTGCACAAATGTATTTTGAATAGATGTCTGTGGCGAAGTTTGTCGGAATTGCCTAAATATTGGTGTATATGATGACGTTGACCCACTTAAGACGTGTGCGAAGTTTTAGGCGAATGACGTCATCAGACCAGAAGTTAAAATAAAAAGACCCCTTTTCATTTGAAAATTCCTGAAAAATCAACCATGGCAGTTTTTATGTTAATTTTTACTTTAACCCTAACCCCCTAGACCCTTGTTGCTTTCAACCATCCTCAATCCTCCAAAATCCTCCAAAATTTTTCAACTCCGCCTAAAGTTTTCAAAATTGTCAGACAGTCCTGCCTCAAAATGCATTCATTCTCAATCCTCCTCAATCCTCCTCATCCCAAAACTTTGCACTCGTGTTTAAATGAAGGATAACCAACGCCAAATCCTTCAAAATCATCAGACAGTCCTGCCTCAAAATGCATTCATCCTCAATCCTCCAAAATCCTCTTGTGCTTCATTCACCATTCATCCTCAATCCTCCAAAATCCTCATGTGCTTCAATCACCATTCATCCTCAATCCTCCATAATCCTCATTTGATTCAATCACCATTCATCCTCAATCCTCTAGAATCCTCCAAAACCGCCAGGAGGATTTTGGAGTGAGGTGGGTTAGGGTTAATTGTCGATTTAAGGGTAGGTCTAAAACATTTTGAAGACGAGGCAAAAAGCGAACTCGGACATGCCCTGTGCACGCTTAAAACTTCAGGCTGACAATACCTCTGCTCTAAAACATGCACAGAACGTCTATATGTACATACACGAACGTTACGCACATACATCGTATGTCAGTCAGCCTGCAGAGCACGTGTTGCCGAGGTCAAATCCTGTCCACATCACAGTGACCGTTTTAGCCGATTTTCGGCTAACTTTGACAGATTTTATGTACATGCATGCCCATAGTCAGGGACGTATAATAAAAAATCATAATGCCGAAAAGCCCTACATGTATGTTACGTATTTAAAGGTGCAGTTTTTCTGCAGTGGGATTTTCCACAAGTCTTTTCCTATACAACACTGATATATCTTACTGAGTAGTTCTGAACTTCAGCCGAGAATTACTATGAGAAGGAAAGAGAAATCGTATTTTTTTTCGCGCTGTCATTCGATTGAACGTATTTCTAAGGGTCAGAATTTCAAGTAATATTTCATAAAAATGTTTCAGTTCAAAGGCAAATTACAAATTTAAAGGTGCAATTTTTCTGCAGGGGGTTTCTTATTTAGCCTGTTAACTTTGTACACGTGTTAACCCATTGACTTTGTACACGTTTTCAAACCACCATTTCTATAACTTGGCGATCTGGAATTGTCATCAATGTTACAGCCAAGGAAGACCCTCATACAAAAATTATGCCAAGACTATGACGTCATGATGATGTCATCACCTAATTTTTTTTTATTGATTTTTGAAAATTTACGTCATATTATGAAGTCCTATATCTACAGAACTGTAAGTCTGATTGGGTTGAAACTTGGTTTGTGGCTAGACCGGGATGTATTATAGGTAAATATAATTTAGGTGACGCCATGATGACGTCATCCGGAGATTTTATATGAATATTTGAAGTTTTTGACCTTTTAGCCATATTTCATTAACGTAACATGCAAAATTCAAAATTCTTTGTGTATTTGGTCTGTTAGGTAAAAGGTACGGTATTCGCACAAAATTTTTAAAAAAATATCTGACATCATATGACACCAATGCAATAATATTGTTAATCCTTTTCAAGCACTTTTCACACGTCAATAAATCTCATGAACAGAAATGCTCAAGTCAATTTTTTTTATTATATAAATCGGATTTAAGGTCAAAGCTATATGACAGTTTTAAATGACGCAACGACTAAATTTAAGTTTGATTGCAAAAATTGAAGGAAAAAGAACCAGAAAAAAAGGCTTAGAAATTGGCCACAAGTGTGTGGCATGTGGAGAAAATTAAAATTTTCCAAATACAGTGGGTAATACTGCCAAAACATCCCCTTCCAGTGCTAGTACAGGCAATATAAGGTTTAACCTCAAACAAATTGCAACAGAATTTTTTTCACCACAGCGCATTTCTATAAGGTCCCTAAAATGACATACTAAAAGTCTTAAGAAATCCAGGTGGTGGAAATATGCCTAATTTGCATAAATCCAAAATGGCCGCATATGATAGGACTTTCGAACTGATTTGAACATATTTCTCATACTAGGTAGATTTTGGAGGTACTTTCAACGACAGTTTTAGCCCCTTTATATTGATTTACTCATTATTCTAGTCCTAGGTAACTTTCAAGATCCGTATGTTTCCGAAATTTTTCAAATGCCGTATAATTTGCATAAATGCCGTATATCAATTTGCCTACATTAAAGTTAAAATAATGGATGCCATGTGTGGACATGTACCAATTGAATTTTCCCTGATAATCCAAGTCAAATTTTGCAGTGCATTGCTATAAGGTCCCTAAAAAGTTGTTAAAAATCCAAGTGGTGGAAATATGCCTAATTTTCATAAATTCAAAAGGCTGTTAATAACATGATTTTTATATGATTTGGCCATATAGTATAGGCCGTTATGTACTTTTGCAATTTTTTTTTTGAGAAGGAATTTTTGCTATGTTTGGAAAGAGTTTACCTCCCTAAGTCAATTGGATATGCATTGGAGACATTTTTTTCCCAGCTACCATGTGGAGGCCATCTTGGATTTAAAAATGGCCGCCATTTCGAGCCTAATTTGTATCATGTAACTTCGGACCTGATTGTCACATAAAGTTCATTTTGGTGGCAAACCCCATGTTTTTGATACAAAGGAACCCAAGTACATTATTGTTTACGAAATGGATGGCAGCCATCTTGGATATTTCAAAGGCTGCCATTTTCGGCTTCTTAATTTGCATAATAAATTCGGAGTGGGATGTTGTATGTGGCAAATCCCATACATTTGATACCAAGGAATCCAATTAACACATTTAGGCATCCCAAATGGATGGCAGCCATATTGGATATTCAAAAATAGCCGCCATCTTGGATTTCATTTAAATAATAAGGTGGCACCTGAATGTCGTATGAAGTCCATTTTGGTGGCAAACTGCATGTTCTTGATACCAAGGAACCCAAGTTATAATCATTGTTGATAGGGTACTCCACTGGGAGTACACCCCATCAACAATGATTTTCTCGGGTTCTTTGGTATCAAAAACATGGGTTTGCCATCAAAAAGAACTTCATATGACAATCAGGTCCGAAGTTAGATACAAATTAGGCCCAAAATGGCGGACATTTTGAATTCCAAGACGGCTGCCACATGGTAGATGGAACAAAATGTTACCAATGGATTTCCAGCTTAGGAAGGTAAACTCTATCCAAATCTGGGAACAATTCCTTCTTTAGCATAGAAAAATAAAATGGCCAAAAATACGACATAATATACTATCTAATAACTCACGTCCTAAGTTGCTTTTCGGGGTACTTTAAACAACATTTGTCATTTGAAATTGGGGTCATTCAGTGTCAAATCACCCCAAAAACTTTTAAATTCTAAACCCCAACCTCTTCAAATTAGTTCATTTTTATTTTCAGTTTTAGTGCATCGGACAAACGGTGTTTGCGCTGCCGCCCAGGCAATTTTGGTCAAAATGGACATTGCTGCCATTTTTTAAATGACCATATAATCTGTGAGCCAAATTTATTAATCTTGATTTCTTTTGAAAGGTTACATCATGAGAAATCCAAATTTACCATTGTTTTTCATGTCAGAGTTATTTGAAGTACCGGTATGATGACATTTTGACCTTTACTTCGACCTTGAATTTGATCTTGTAGATCACCCAACATTGAGACAAACTTGGATGAAAATTAAACCCCAACATGTTTTGTACAAACTATCCAAAAAAAAAGGTACAATATTTTGTTTGGTTTTTGGCTCATTTCAAAGTTGGCATACGTATTGCAAAATGTGATATCCCTATGCAGTGTACTAGTGGATTTAAAGTAGACATTTTTTTTGTCCCTGAAATGAGTTCATGCACAGAGTGTCACAAGACTGTTAAAATTTTTCCTTTCATTTTCTGAGTTGATTTATTAATCACTAAATTTGTACAGCCGTAAGTGTTCTGTAACTTCGGAGGTGGATGCTAGGTGAATTATGCAAATCGTAATTCCTTCCCTTTGCATACCAGTTCCGGGCTTGCACCCATGTGGGAGGGGTATAACACCCTCGCCCATACATTTTCGGATTGATTTTTGCGGTTTTTGATTATTGCTTTCCCGTAATATATGATTTGATTTTTTGATTGATAAATCCTGTGTTGAATCCTCTGTTCTCTTGAGTTATCCTTGATTTTTGGTTTGGGCGCAAGGGTTCGCTCTGCGACACAGGGATATCACATTTTCCAACACTTATACCAACTTTGACAAGCGCTAGAAACCTAACCCAACAAAATTATTCCTCATAGGAAACATAGGATCTCAAAAGGTACCCAGGACTGGAATGACGAAATCAATGTCAAAGGACAAATGGTTGTTCAAAGTACCCCAAAAAGCAATTCAGGACGAATCAGAAATCATGTAATTAGTTGCCATTTTGAATTTTTGCAAATTAGGCATATTTCCACCACTTGGATTTCTTCCCTTTTTCAAGGAACCTTATAGCAATGCACCATGGTGTGAAATTTATCTATGTCCACTCAAGGAAAAAAGAAACGTACCACTGACTTTTTTTTAGCTGTAGCCCGAATAGCATTTACAGTTCAATAATTTACATTCGCCGGATGTGACAACTGAGCAAGTCCCACACATTCTTGATGGGGTTCAAATCCGGATTGAGAGCTGGCCATGGCAACACCTCGACATCGTTCTCCTCCAGGAAGTCGGTGCACACACGAGCCACTTGGGGACGGGCGTTGTCCTGCTGGAACACAGCACGACCCCCAACTTGCTCCAGTAAGGGCAGTACAATTGGGTCCAGGATCTTGTCACGGTAACGGGCAGCATTGAGATTTCCTTCGATGAAAACCAAGTCAGTGTGTTGATTGGCCAATATGCCAGCCCAAACCATCACGCTTGGGCCACCCCAGCGGTTGACTTGGCGAACACAAGCGTCAGCGTACCGCTCGTGGCGTCTCCTGTACACCCGCTCCCTGCCATCGGCCCTGAAGCACTGGAACCTCCTCTCGTCACTGAAGACCACCTGCGACCATCTCTGCAATGTCCAGCGTCGTTGTGCTGTGCACCACTGGACCCGAGCTTGGCGATGTCGGCGTGTCAGCACTGAGCCCACGTACGGTCGATATGGTCTTATCCCGTCAGCCCGGAGACTATTCCTAATGGTTCTTGCACTCACTTGCCTGTGGTGTGTCCCTATGGTCTCAGCGGCAGTGCGTGTAGCGTGCCGGAACCTGTCACGGAGGTGGGACAGCCGGTTGGCACGGTCTTGTGCAGCGGTCGTGACCCGCGGCCTGACAGCTCGGGGACGATCTGCGGAGGTGCCGGTAGTGTTGAAGCGCTGTTCAAGACGCACAATCGTTGAGTGGTGGACCCAAAACAGCCTGGCCACTGCCCGTCAGTTCCTTCCGGCTTGAAGCATGGCAATGGCTCGGTCTCTCTCAGGTTGTGACAGTCGTGGCATCATGACTACAAGTGTTTTTGGCGTCATTTTGGTGTCTTTTTATAGGCAAGGGTTGCGTTCAGGACATGAATGGTCAAACACATATCTGGGAGTCACTCATGTGTAACCATTAGCATAAAATGCAAAAACACAGTTTTTGGCTTTCACCCCAATCACTCAACCGGAACGCAATAAATACACATTGACGTTTATCTCTAAAATGCTCAAAATCTAGAACATGCACCATTTTTACAATGCCGGTCCTACTTCCTAAAAATATGAGAATTTTTATGTGGTGCGTTTCTTTTTTCCTTGAGTGTACATGACTGAACTTAGATTATCAGGGAAAATTTAATTGTGACATGTCAACACACGACAGCCATAATTTTAACTTTAATCTATGCAAATTACTAAATGGCATTTACGCAAATTATTATCAGCATATCGCAAATTTGGGAAATATAGGGATATTGAAAGTTACCAAAGTCTAGAAAAATGAGTAAATCAATGTAAAAGGACTAAAATTGTTGCTTAAAATATCTCTAAAAGAGGTAGTATATGAAATATGACCAAATCAGTGCGAAAGTCCTAAAATATGCTGCCATTTTGGATTTATGCAAATTAGGCATATTTCCACCACCTGGATTTCTTAAGACTTTGTGGTGACCACCGCGCGAACTCTGACCTTTGTCAGCATTTCATCATACTTAGACCTGTCAGCACTTTCGAGTGTCGCTGGTACCTGTACATAATACGCGTTTCACATAGACTTTTCGTTGGTTCACAAACACGTGCGAAGGACGTGCCCCTTCGTTCTAACGTCTTAATATCGTCGCGTTCCTGTAAATTTGAAGTGCCAAGTTTTTGCCAGTTTATCATCGTTATTCGTCAACAATTCCAAGTTTTATACTGGTTAGTTAATCCTCGTCGTCTTCGTCCGTCCGTCGGTAACCTTGTGAACATTTGTAGATATATATTCTTGGGACTAGGATCGGTTTCGTCTCGCGGTAGTCGAGGCAACTTCTACCGCCAGCCACCGTGCGGGAGAACAGTTGGACAGTACCGCACACACACATCGGAACAGAATTGGGGTGAGTGACACTTGACTGAAACAATCTCGCATTCCCCAAAGTGGTGACCCAAAAACGTGCGATGGCTACCAAATCGGAGCCGCAAAACCAAGATTCTGGAGGGTTTTATGGAGCATCACCAGTCAGTGAAGTAGCATTGAAACTCCCACCGTACTGGCCCAACGACCCGGTGATATTGTTCGCACAAGTTGAGGCGCAGTTCCTTACCGGGGGTATCAAATCGGAGCTCACGAAATACTCGTACGTAATCGCTTCTCTACAACCATCCATTGCGCAGGAAGTAAGGGACTTGTTAGTCAAACCACCGGCTGATAACCCATATTCCAAACTCAAGGAGGAGCTCATCAAACGCACTAGCGAGTCAGAGCGAAAGCGGCTCCAAAAACTGTTGACTACAGAAGAGCTTGGAGATAAGAAGCCCTCGCAGTTACTTCGCACCATGGAACAACTCCTCGGCAATAACACACTGGAGCCTGCAATCCTGAAGCAGTTGTTCATGCAACGCCTGCCAACAAACATCCAATTGATCTTGGCCTCGACAAGCGACGTCGACATCGCACAACTCGCTAAGCTCGCGGACAAAATCGTTGAAGTTTCCCCGTCACCAGCTCAGGCCTGTGCTGCCGTTCCAGCACCAGCACTTGTTGCTGCAGTCAAGCCATCTGCTGCATCGGAAATACAGTTGCTTCAAGCTCAAGTCGAAAAGCTCATGGCCCAGATGGAGTTGTTGGTGCGCCAGAACCAGTATCAACACGGTCGGTCGAGGAGCCGCAGTCGCGACCAAAGCCAGCACAGACGCGATCGCAGTTCTTCCCCGTCGGGGGACAACCCTACTGATTCCTGCTGGTACCATTGGAAATACGGGGACAAAGCTCGTAACTGCAAGGAACCATGCAACTACACACGCAACCACAGTTCCAACACGGTCCAGGGAAACCAGCAGGCCAGCAGTACGGTGAACGTTCAATGACAATTGATTTGGGTCTTAGGCGTACATGCAGGTGGATTTTTACAGTTGCCGATGTACCAGTCGCAATTTTGGGAGCAGATTTCATACGCCATTTCGGGTTATTGGTTGACATGAAAGACAGAAAACTCATAGATTCCACCACTAGTCTTAGCATTCAAGGCATTGCAACAAGTACCAATGTTCTCAGCCCTGTTTTTGCTGGCCCTTCCCCGAACACTCAATACACAGCCATTTTGGGTCATTCCCTGCCATTGCCAAACCTTGCTTCAAGGATGCAACACCCAAACATGATGTCACCCATCACATCACAACTAAAGGCCCTCCTGTATCCGCCAGGCCACGATGCCTTGCTCCGGACAAATTGAAAATCGCCAAGGCGGAGTTCGACCACATGCTACAATTGGGCATCATCCGTCCCTCCAATAGTAGTTGGTCGTTGCCATTGCATATGGTGCCGAAAGGAACACAGGGTGATTGGAGACCATGCGGGGATTACCGAGCTCTGAACAATGCATCCGTCCCCGATTGCTATCCAATCCCACATGTACATGACATCACTTCGTCTTTGCATGGCCAGACTGTTTTCTCGAAGGTGGATTTAGTCCGAGCATACCATCAAATCCCCGTGGAGCCGAGTGACATTCCGAAGACGGCCATCACCACTCCATTTGGCATGTTCGAATTCTTGCGCATGCCTCTTGAACTGCGAAACGCAGCCCAGACGTTTCAGCGTTTCATCGATAAAGTGTTACACGGGTTGGATTTCGTATACGCCTACATCGACGATTTACTCATTGCCAGCCATAGCGAAGAAGAGCACGAGTCGCATCTTCAGACGCTTTTCGAGCGGCTTGATCAGTACGGTGTTGTGGTGATTCCCGCCAAGTGCAAATTTGGTGTGCCGTCACTACACTTCCTAGGCCACCAGATCGACCAGGACAGTATCAGGCCACTGGACACAAAGGTAGACGCGATCAAACGGTTCCCAGTCCCCAATTCAACCAAGAAATTGCGCGACTGGTCAACTTCTATCGCCGCTTCATCCCCCACTATGCTGCCTTGGCACAACCTCTGACCGACCTACTCGCTGGAAAACCCAAGAAGACAATCGAACTGACCAACACGGCAATTGATGCCTTCGAAGCAGTCAAGTCGGATTTGATCAATGCAACTCACTTGTCCCATCCTCGATCCGATGCTGAGTTAAGCCTGATGGTCGATGCCTCTGATTTCACCGTTGGTGGAGTCCTGCAAGAGCTGGAACATGGCATCTGGCGTCCCATTGCTTTCTTCTCGCGAAAGCTGCAACCTGCGGAGACCAAGTACAGCACGTTCGGCCGGGAGCTGTTAGCGGCTTACCTTGCCATTCGCCACTTCCGCCATGTTGTCGAGGGTCGCGCATTCTCCATCTTAACAGATCATAAGCCGCTGACACACGCACTCGCTGCAAGCTCGGATAGATACTCCCCCCGCGAGATCCGACAACTTGACTACGTGTCGCAGTACACGACTGACATCAGACATGTTCAGGGTAAACACAACGACGTCGCTGACGCGTTGTCACGCATTAGCGTGAACACATTCTGTGCCATGTCATCATCTACCATCAATTTCCAGGCCATGGCCGAGCATCAGCGCAATGATGAGGGCTTACTCCAACACAAACAGCAGTCGATTCTTCAGCTACAGGACATTCCGCTGGTTGCAAGCAAGAACACCCTAGCTTGTGACATGGCTACCCCTCGACCCTTCGTCCCCAAGGTGATGCGAAGAGCAGTGTTCGACTCCTTGCATTCCCAGTCGCATCCCAGAATCAGAGCCACTCTCAAGCTAGTCAGCGCACACTTTGTGTGGCCCAACATGAACCATGATGTTCGTTCGTGGGCTAAAACCTGCATCCGTTGTCAGAAATCCAAGGTGCACAAGCATACCATCACACCACTAGGAACCTTCATCACCCCTGATGCCCGTTTTAACCACGTGCATATTGACATTGTCGGCCCACTTCCACCATCCAACAGTCAGTCATACCTACTCATGTGCATTGACCGTTTCACAAGGTGGCCGGAAGCCATTCCGATCCCAGACATAACTGCAGAAACTGTCGCCAGAGCGTTTGTGAGCAATTGGGTAACAAGATATGGCACACCATCGACAATCACCACCGACCGCGGCCGACAATTCGAATCAGCCCTGTTCAACGCCTTGACAACATTACTTGGCAGTCGACGCATCCGCACTACTTCGTACCATCCTATCACAAACGGACTAGTGGAGCGCTTCCACAGACAGTTGAAAGCTTCACTCAAAGCACAGGACGAGCCCAACAGGTGGACGGAAACACTCCCTCTTGTTCTGCTGGGCATCCGAACAGTCGTCAAACGGGACATTGGGTGTTCGACAGCGAAACTCGTCTTTGGAACTACATTGCGCCTCCCTGGACAGTTTGTCACACCCGTCAATGATGCTGGATTAGACCCAGGAGATTATGTTCATCGCCTCAAACGCTTCATGCGTCAGATAGCACCAGCACCTACACGACCGCACACCCACACCACACAGCTTCACAAGGACTTGTTGTCTTGCACACACGTTTTCGTCCGATGTGATCATGTGCGCAAACCACTCAAACCTCCGTACAAGGGCCCATATCGTGTACTTGAGCGAGCAGACAAATACTATACACTTGACATCAACGGCAAGAGCGATGCAGTGAGTTTGGATAGATTGAAAGTCGCGTATCTTGAGATGGATCCCTCAACCGCGTTGCCACAACCAACATCGCCAAAACCGCCAGTGCCAACTCCTCAAAACCCGCCGGTGGCACCTCCCCTGCCTGCTCCAGTTGATCAGGACAGTACCACGACCGAGCGAACAACACGCACCGGCCGTCGGGTTCACTGGCCCGCGCACCTCTCCCAGTTCGACTGTGGTTGAACGCTGTAAATATTGTATATACATGTATATATATATATGTGTTTTTTTCTTCGATTACTTCTTCCAGAAGCTCTCTGGAGGGGCTGATGTGGTGACCACCCCGCGCGAACTCTGACCTTTGTCAACATTTCATCATACTTTGACCTGTCAGCACTTTCGCGTGTCGCTGGTACCTGTACATAATACGCGTTTCACATAGACTTTTCGTTGGTTCACAAACACGTGCGAAGGACGTGCCCCTTCGTTCTAACGTCTTAATATCGTCGCGTTCCTGTAAATTTGAAGTGCCAAGTTTTTGCCAGTTTTATCATCGTTATTCGTTAACAATTCCAAGTTTTATACTAGTTAGTTAATCCTCGTCGTCTTCGTCCGTCCGCCGGTAACCTTGTGAACATTTGTAGATATATATTCTCGGGACTAGGATCGGTTTCGTCTCGCGGTAGTCGAGGCAACTTCTACCGCCAGCCACCGTGCGGGAGAACAGTTGGACAGTACCGCACACACACATCGGAACAGAATTGGGGTGAGTGACACTTGACTTTAACGATCTCGCATTCCCCAAAACTTTTAGTATGTCATTTTAGGGACCTTATAGAAATGCACTGTTGTGAAAAAAAATTCTGTTGCAATTTGTTTGAGGTTCACTCAAAAAATGAGGTATTTTGCCTGTACTACATGTATGCGTGCTTCATACACATGTGATTGCATTGGTTTTAAATACTGATCTTTGGCATTTGGCCTTTTGTTGACTTCCGCCAATGCCATCTTAGATTGCTCTCAGTTTCCTTTATTTTGTAAACACCCCTAAACACTTATAATTGAGCACATTAATACGAACTAAGCCCGCATCGCCGGCTTCGAGGGGTATGATTAAAATAAAACACTACAAGGAAACTCTTTACAATTTATAACTGGGGAGAAACCTTGAATGAAGACCTGCTATAATTGGAGTTTTACGTAACATTAAGTGGCCATTATTATATTATATGGTCTGTCTGCAGCACAATACTATCCAATTTGGTTGTAGCTTGGTATGAACCTAAGCCGCCATGTCGTATACATAAATCCAACTGACGTCATGATGACGTCTTGACGTGACATCTCACTCACATTAAAGCTCATTTTCTACAGCCTATAAATCTACATTTGCATTTTCTTTTTACTACACCTGCATTACCTATCAGTCTAAAACATAATGCCGAAACAGCCCTATGTTTGTCCACAAACATATGTCTAGTTTTTTCCTTCTTTTTCAGCCATCGCCCATAGCATTTGTACACGTTTTTACAGTGGAAGGCACCTTGGGCACTAAAATCAATCCGATTGACTTTATACTTGACACACACATACATGTTGTAGACCAGCATCTGAAGATGTGCCCCGAAGATTGACGTCATGATGACGTCATCGACTAATTTATTATAGAATTTTCAATATTTAATTTTTCCCATAGACTTTGTACACAGAAATCAAAAAAAAAATTGTTGATTTTCAAAGGGCATTTTTTACTTTTTGCCAGTAATTTATTTGCACCAATCTTTGTCCAAGCAAAGACCCTAATTCAAACAATATTGTGTAATGATGACGTCATGATGACGTCATCCGGTGTGTATTTATAGGCAATTAAATTGTGACACTTTTAATATTTAAAAATGCATAACAAAATCAACCGTACGCGTCCGCAGCATTTTGTCACCGGCAAGTGGTAGAGTAGGTTGAGGTCTTTATTTCATTCAGTGTGCGTGAAATCACTGACCCTTGCTTCCACTCGAAAAAGGCCAAAACCGGAAGTGGCTTATTATTTAAAAATGGTAATAGATATGAACTTGCTTTCAACGGTGTTAGTCTCTTGGCTGAAAGTATTCTTCAAATCATCCACCAATGACGTCATGCAATCTTCGAGCGCCCTCTAGCGACAGGTTGAAAATATGCAAAAATGTATTTTAAATAGATGTCTGTGGCGAGGTTTGTCAGAATCGCCTAAATATTGGTGTATATGATGTCCTTGACCCACTTAAGACGTGTGCGAAGTTTTAGGCGAATGACGTCATCAGACCGGAAGTTATATTAAAAAGACCCTTTTTCATTTGAACATTCCTGAAAAATCAACCATGGCAGTTTTTATGTTAGTTTTTACTTTAATTGTGGATTTAAGGGTAGGTCTAAAACATTTCAAAGCTTGGAGGCAATAAGGGAACTCGGACATGCCCTGCGCACGCTTAAAACTTAAGGTTGACAATACCTCTGAGCATGCTCTAAAACATGCACAGAACGTCTACATTTGTATATGTGCAAACACGTACGTTATGCACATACGTCGTATGTCAGTCAGCCTGTAGAGCACGTGTTGCCGAGGTCAAATCCTGTCCACATGACTGTGACCGTTTTAGCCGATTTTCGGCTAACTTTGACAGATTTTATGTTCATACATGCACATAGTCAGGGACGTATAATAAAAAATCATAATGCCAAAAAGCCCTATGTTACGTATTTAAAGGTGCAGTTTTTCTGCTGTGGGATTTTCCACAAGTCTTTTCCTAAACAACACTGATATCTTACTGAGGCCAAACAAAAAAAATGGTGTGTTTACGGTAACCCGACCGACCTGGAATTTTTTCGGCCAAATTGCCGACCTCAAACTTTTTATTGCCATTTTGAAGGTTGGTAATTGACAAATTTCAAACATTTCAAGTACTTTTAATTATTTGCCACGAACAAAAAACATTTTTCACACTGGAATCTGACCATGATTTGACACAAACGTACCTGTGTTAAACGTGCGAAAATCGCGACGATCTCAAAACTTGAATTCTCAAACTACGAAGTACGATTATTTTTGCACAAACGCATCGGGGTACGCCTGGCTGGCCGACATGGTTCTCCCCACATACAAACGTGCGTACCTTGTATCGGCCTGATACGCTGGAATTGCGGCCGGCCCGATACGCCGACAAAAAAATGCCGATCACATTTTTTTAGCCCCTGATACGCACAATATAATTATCATACACGCCATTAAAATGCACAATTTGATTGTTACATACGCCATTATTTCAAAATCTGGACCAAAATCCTGTTTTTCCGATGCATGTGTGATCAAAATGCACACGATGACGTGTTCTGTCGACCACCAGCTAGCAGCACCCAGCTAACATAACATACAGCATGGTACACTGGTTCCCTTCGCCAGCTAACGGAATCAATGCTATGATGAAGGACCGAAACCAGTGACTACTGCCTCTGTGGTCCATACTTCGTACATGCATACAGCATGATGATGTAGTGGGCCGAAGTTGGATCGTAAAAATATTACCAAACAAACATCGCTGGAGAAAGAGAATTTCTGCGAATTAATTCACAGAACGTGATCTTTACTTTCTGTGTATGTTTTTCTATTAAAATGACGAGATTGCAAAGCTCGAACTTGTGGCGAAACATCGTAGCGTGTTTCTGCAGTAGTGCAAGATTTTCGGCCACGTGGGCCGTGAGCACGGAGCGATGTTCGGCCAGCCAGGCGGAATGTTGGCGGTGACAGCGGCCGTGATGTATGTTAAGCATAAAGTGGAATCACCGACCTCAAATATATTTTTAATTAGGTGATGCAAGTTTTAATCACTTTCATGACTTTTGATAGCCAGTCTTGATAATTTTCGTGGCGCAAATGAAAATAATCCAGGCACAAAATAAACATGATCCTTGCTCTATTAGTATGAATGATGCTCCATTAATCAGCACCCCAAAAAAATTGGCGAAATAATTTTTCGACCTACTGACGCTATTTTGAAAGGCATGTAATCGGAAGCAAAAGTTGTTTTTTTCTCCACCTTAATTTCTTAATTTGAAACTTACATGTAAATGTAATTCATACCGTTTTCTAGTTAGGAAGCAATGAAACTCAGGTTGTGAAATGTTACTTTTTTTTAAGTTAACAATTTTGATTTTTTTTTCTTTAAATACAAAAATATTAGTGACCTACAAGATTTCCTCTGAATTTCAAGGACAAATCTTAAGATAAAGACCCCAGATTTGCTCTAAAATGCACCAGAGAGCTTCCAAAGTTCAAACATTTTCGGGTTGTTGAATCACAGCTAATCTTCCCCCACATGTTTGAAAAAAATTGTGGGGAGAACCCTGGCCAACGATACAAATTAATTTGGATTGAAATGTATTGATTGAATATCTTCAATGCTTGAATAGTGGTTTTATACAATTTTTTGCGAAAGAACATGCATGGGCATGCTGAACTGAAATGAAAAAAAAAATTACAAAATAAAATGATTTCCCTACCTACCTACCTGGAATTTTTTTCAGGCCGTTACCGTAAACACACCATTTTTTTTGCTTGGCCTGAGTAGTTCTGAACTTCAGCTGAGAGTTAATATGAGAAGGAAAGAGAAATCGTATTTTTTTTCGCGCTGACATTCGATTGAACATATTCCTAAGGGTCAGAAAATTAAGTAATATTTCATAAAAGTGTTTCAGTTCAAAGGCAAATTACAAATTTAAAAGTGCACTTTTTCTGCAGTGGGATTTTTTTTTAGCCCGTTAACTTTGTGCACGTGTTAGCCCATTGCCTTTGGACACGTTTTCAAGCCACCATTTCTATAACTTGGCGATCTGGAGTCGTCATCAATGTTACAGCCAAGGAAGACCCTCATACAAAAATTATGCCAAGACTATGACGTCATGATGACGTCATCACCTATTTTTTTAATTGATTTTTGAAAATTTACGTGCATATTATGAAGTCCTATATCTACAGAACTGTAAGTCTGATTGGGTTGAAACTTGGTATGTGGCTAGACCGGGACCACAAACGTGTGGCATGTGGAGAAAAGTAAACTTTTTCCAAATACGAT
The DNA here is from genome assembly GCA_029964075.1 of Patiria pectinifera. NCBI lineage: Eukaryota > Metazoa > Echinodermata > Asteroidea > Valvatida > Asterinidae > Patiria > Patiria pectinifera. The sequence continues at coordinate 5,064,640 of CM057145.1, forward strand.
GGGTAATACTGCCAAAACATCCCCTTCCAGTGCATGCTTCAGACACATGTGATTGCATTGGTTTTAAATACTGATCTTTGGCATTTCGCCTTTTGTTGACTTCCGCCAATGCCATCTTAGATTGCTCTCAGTTTCCTTTATTTTGTAAACACCCCTAAACACTTATAATTGAGCACATTAATATGAACTAAGCCCGCATCGCCGGCTTCGAGGGGTAATGAATAAAATAAATCACTACAAGGAAACTCTTTACAATTTATAACTGGGGAGAAACCTTGAATAAAGACCTTCTACAATTGGAGTTTTACGTAACATTTAGTGGCCATTATTCTATTATATGGTCTGTTTGCAGCACAATACTATCCACTTTGGTTGTAGTTTGGTATGAACCTAAGTCGCCATGTCGTATACATAAATCCAACTGACGTCATGATGCCGTCTTCACATGACATCTCACTCACATTAAAGCTGCATTTTCTACAGCCTATAAATCTACATTTGCATTTTCTTTTTACTACACCTGCATTACCTATCAGTCTGTAACATAATGCCGAAACAGCCCTATGTTTGTCCACAAACATATGTCTAGTTTTATTGTGGTTGTAGTCTGTACCAAGTTTGAAAACAATCGGATTAATGAAAGTGTTACATTTTGGAAGCAGAATAAAATTGGCAATATGAAAAAAATCGTAAAAAATCTACCGATGACGTCATCGTGACGTCATTCAAGATTTTGTGTACTAGAGTTATTACCTACCCACCCACTAAGTTTCATGACGATCAGACGTTCCCTTATATGTGTTTCAAAAATGCGCATTTTTGATGACGTCATCATGGCGTCACACATTTTTCAACATTTCGTACATATCCCTGTTGCCTAACAAACCTAATACAAAAAGAATTTTTAATTTAACATATTGGGTTCGTGAGATATGGCTTAAAGATCCAAAATTTTAAAAATCTATATAAAATCACACAACATTGACGTCATGATGACGTCACCTCAATTTTTGTCTATAACACATCCTGGTCTACCTACATACCGAGTTTCAACCCGGTTCTCTAGATATAGGGTCTTAAAGTTTGCACAAAGAAGATGATGTCACTTGACCCATGATGATGTCATCGTGACGTCACTCTTCGGGACACAATGTCACTATGGGATCTTTACATGGGACAAGTTTCATTAGAATACGAGTTTGTTTTAGGGTCCAAAATGCCGTGGTGAATAAACGTGTCCAAAGTCTATGGGATTTGGGGTAGGAACAAGAGGAAAACTAGAGATCTATGTTTGTTTCCAACAGAACATAGGGCTTTTCCGCATAATGATGTTTTTTAAAATTGAGGTCATGTTTTTCTGTTTTGTGCAAAACAGTGGGCATTTACCTTTTGTCTAACAAATCTAATTGCAAAAAGAATTTTGAATTTAACATATTGCGTTCGTGAGATTTGGCTTAAAGGTCCAACATTTCAAAAATCTATATACATCACACGATGACGTCATGATGACGTTACCTCCATTTTCGTTTATAACACATCCCGGCCTACCTACAAACCAAGTTTCAACCCAATCGGACTTACCATTCATGAGATATATCAAATTATAAGGCACTTCCGGTTTGGACCGGAAGGAACGGTCACATGATTTGGCATACATGAAGAAGAAATGAAGATACTGGATTATTCTATCAATTCCTACAAAATTCAAGTTCAGGTGTGTCACGGTTGATTTTATATTGATTTTCAAAGATTAAATCTATTAATCTTCAATTGCTTGTACTTTGATACATGCTGATGTAATAATGAGGTCACCTCAATTTTTACCTATAACACATCCCGGTCTACCTACATACCAAGTTGTAACCCAATCGGACTTACATGTACAGTTCTTTAGATATAGGGCCTTAAAGTTTGCACATTTAAGATGATGTCACGTGACCCAGGATTACGTAATCATGACGTCACTCTTCGGGACACAAACTCACTATGGGGTCTTTACATAGGTTAGGTTTCATTAGAATACGAGTTTGTTTTAGGTCCAAAGTGCCGTGTGAATAAACGTGTACAAAGTCTATGGGATTTGGGATAGAACAAGAAAAGAAAAAGTAAGAAGAAAAAAATCAGAACAAAAACAATACTTTTCCGCTTTCAAGTGGAAAAGCAAAAAAAAAGGGGAAAAAAATCAGAACAAAAACAATGCTTTTCCGCTTTGAAGCGGAAAGGCAAAAAAAAATTTAACGAAAACAAAGGCTGTTTCGGCTGGCAGTGGTTGCCGACACAGCCAAAAATTACTTACTGTTAGGACGATATATACATGTACATGTACATGTAGTATAGGTACAGTTTGAACAGTATTTGAAAACATTTATTAAGTTCTTGGCAATGCTTTTGTAAACAGCTGTGTTCAATGATGATGACTTCAATGTTCGGCACACATCTGTAAATGGTAGTCTAAGTGTGTGCCAGGTATAAAGGCAAACGGATTGATTTTAGTGCCTAAACTGCCAGTAACAAAAAACGAGTACAAATGCTATATGCTTGGGCTGAAAAAGAAAAAAAAAGAAGAAAAAAAAAGATTTATGTTTGTGGACAAACACAGGGCTGTTTCGGTAATTTTTTAGTGACGCGTGACATGTAAAGTTTCAAGTATATTTTCTATCAAGGAAGGGTGTGTAGTTCTGTTTATAATAAATGGTGGCATGTAATATGTGATTATATTCTCATAGGGCTTTGAATTATGACGTCACGTGATCATGATGACGTCACATCAAGTTTCAACTATAACTATAATATTATGGTAAAGAACAACTTTGCCAGAGCATACATCTTTGAAAGCAAGTTCACATCTTTCACCAATTTTAAATTATAAGGCACTTCCGGTTTCAACCGGAAGAAAGGGTCACGTGATTTTGCACATAGTATAAAAAAATGAAGACCCTCCATAATTCTATCATATCCCACAAAAATCATGTTCAGGTCTCTCATGGTTGATTTTATATTGATTTTTGAAGTTCAAATCTATTAATCTTTAATGAGACGTCACGTAACCCATTATGACGTCATCATGACGTCACTTCAATTTTTTATCTATAACACAGCCCGGTCTGGGTACATACCAGCTTTCAACCCAATCGGACCACTGGTTCTGTAGATATTGGCCTTCAAAATATGCACATTTACTATGACGTCACATGTCACGTGATGACGTCATCATGATGTCACAAGTTTACATTTTCATCTTTAACACATTCCGGATTAGGTACATACCAAGATTCAACCCAATCAGACCTGTAGTTCAGTCGAAATTGGCCTTGAAAATATGCTCATTTAAAAGCTTTTTCGCATTTTAAAAATTGTTATGTTTTGTTGGTCCTTTTGCAGTCACTTTTCAGAGTGCTTCAGGCAGTGAAAGGTTGTTCAAAATGCTTAGAATATTTCTTAAAATATAATTAAATCACATGTATGACACCACATGCCCTGCAATGACGTCAAGTTGAAAACCCTTCTCAATGCACATTTTGTCATTGTGGTCTTGGTTTAAACCAAATTTAAGTCAATCCGATGACAGAAAGTGTGCAATTTTGAAAGAAGAATAAAATTATAAATATTTAAAAAAAATCATTAAAAAATCGTCATCGTGACGTCACTTCGGACTTTGCATACTAGTACCATTATCTGCCTACCCACCAAGTTTCATGACAATCGGACCTTTCCTTATATGTGTTTTAAAAAATCGCATTTCTGATGACGTCATGATGACGTCACACATTTTTCAAATTTGTGCAACTTACATGTACCTATTACCTAACAAATCAAATACAAAAAGAATTTTGAATTTTGCATATTGCGTTTGTACGTAAAAGGTCCAAAAATTCAAATTTTCATATAAAATCACATGATGACGTCATCATGACGTCACCTCATTTTTTACCTATAACACATCCCGGTCTACCTATATACTGAGTTTCAACCCTATCGGACAGTTCTGTAGATATAGGACTTCAAAATATGCACGTTTGTGATGACGTCACGTGTCCCATCATGACGTCATGTAGCCCATCATGACGTCACTCTTTGGGACTCAACTATGCTATAAGGACTATGCCTATGCTGACTTTGAATGACGTGCAACAAAGATTAATGCCAAAAGTGGTGTACAGAAAAAACGTGTACAAAGTCTATGGGGTTTTGGCGACAAAATGAAGAAAGAAAAGCCAGCATAAATAGAAAGGCTTTTTCTCAAACTTGCGAAAAAGCCCCAAAAAACTAGATTTATGTTTGTGGACAAACACAGGGCTGTTTCGGTAACTTTTTGTGACACGTGACATGTAAAGTTTCAATATTAAGTTCCATCCAGGAAGGATGTGTAGTTCTGTTTATAATAAATGGTGGCATATACCGGTAATATGTGATTACATTCCCTTAGGGCTTTGAATTACGTGTATGACGTCACATGTGACGTGATGACGTCATGATGAGGTCACATCAATTTTCATCTATAAATACATTTTTGTTTGTAAATAACAACTTAGCCATAGCATACTGAACATTGTTGAAAGCAAGTTCACATCTTTCACCAATTTTAAATTACCAGGCACTTCCAGTTTCAACCGGAAGGAAGGGTCACGTGATTTTGCACATAATATAAAAAAAAATGAAGAACCTGGATTATTCTATCGATTCCCGCAAGCGTCAAATTCAGGTCTCTCACAGTTGATTTTATATCATGGGTCACGTGATGACATCAAGTTAATTTTTATGTATAAGACATCCCGGTCTAGGTACATACCAACTTTCAACCCAATCGGATTTGTAGCTCTGGAGATATAATGGTCACAACAGAAAAATCGCATATAATGTGACGTCACGTGACTCATGATGACGTCATGACGACGTCAATGTTCGGAGCACAACTTCAGATGCTGGTCTAAGTGTGTGCTGAGTATAAAGGCAATCAGGTTGATTCTAGTGGCCAAAGTGCCGGACTCGTATGAAAATCAGACTCTTTTTCCATTTTATTGGTTAAACCCTCTCACGTGACTGCTCCCTCTCCTAATTATCTATGCATGAGTGTGCGCAAAACCACCAATGAGTCCGTATTTCCTAAAACCTAAATTCATGCTACACCGGTAACAAAATTACGTGTACAAATGCTATGGGCAAAAAAGACTTTCAAAAACAAAAACAAAAACAAAAACTTAACGAAAACAAAGGCTGTTTCGGCTGGTTGCCGAGACAGCCCAAAAAAACTTTAACGAAAACAAAGGCTGTTTCGGAAGGTTGCCAAAACAGCCCATTACCTCAATGCTCGTTGTCCGCAACATTCTAACACGGAGGCGTAGCCAGTGGGAGCAGGAGGGTATTTATATACTATTTGCTATCTAGTGTTCATGATCATCGGATTTGAGCAACGACCCCCTTGGAAGAATGGTACCAGCAGGGCCCCGGTCCTCCCCCCCCCCCCCCCACACACTTTTGGATTTTACGGAAAGGCCAAGTGTCCGGAGAAAAAAAACTGTCTTCATTTCAGCACTGATTTGCTGATAAATAAAATGAAATCCCCCTAAAAAGCTTCCTGGATCCGCCCCTTATAAAAAAGACAGTAAACAACGTATTGTTGTTTTTCATTTGATATTTGTTTGCATTTTGTGAGCGCAACAATGATTTAGCCCGTGCAAACAATAAGACATAAACAAACATTTTTATGTACCTTTTCCCAGACTGATACATTATTGGTTGATTTGGATACGTTATCGGTTAATACAGTATCCGTGTTTTGGTGATACATTATCTTTGTTTGGTAATTACATTATCCGTTGACACGTGATAGGTTAGCGGATACTAATTTTACTACACTATCTGTCAATTTTTGCAATATTATCGGTTAGTGATACAGTATCAGTCAATTTGTGATACATTAGGCCTATCGGTTGGTGATACGTTATCCATTGGTTACTACATTATCAGTTGTAACAGCCTTCCCTTGAGAAAACATGATTAATCAGAGTGAATAAGAATCATTAAGATACTGTTTTAAGCGATCAGCCAGCATCTTAGCGATAAGCTTTTAATCAACTGTAAGTAAAGAAATTGGTCTAATATTCGTTCGCATGAAGGGCGCCCTCCAAAAATTTGTGTTTTTGTACTAGCAGAAAATTGGAAAGAGCGTTTACAACCAAACCAAATTTCCGAATTTCTACGAGCAGAAAATCGGAAATTGCATTTAGGCCAGGTCACACTGCAGCCACAACGAACGTGATAACGAACACGAAACAAGAAAATAAATCGCAACACTTTAAATCCAATGTAGATGGTCACACTGAAACAATAACGATTCTGATACCTCGATAACGATTCCGATACCTCGATAACGATAAGATCAATATCATAGGAATCGCTCAGGGAGCAATTTTCATTGTACAATTTTAAGTTTTAACCAATCAGCATTCCGCTCATTCTTACGTCACCATTTCGGCTGCATGTGGAAAACAAAACAAAGATGGATAACGAAAAGTTGATCTCAGAGGTAGGAAAATATCATTTTGTGTACGATAAATCCAACAGAGGGTTCAGAGATACTAAAAAAAAGAATGACGGATGGAGGGAGATTGGGTGAGGCTGGAATGCAGTGGTAAGCATTTTATGGTGTTTTATATTACTGATTTTATTCTTCATTCAAGCAAGGGAATTATGAGGTGTACCGCATACGCGTAGCTAGCCTACATTATATACATGTTTGCACAGTGTGTGATGACCATGGTGCCATCATGTCAAGTTGCCAAAAAAATAATACTTAATTACTATACTAGCTAGGCCTAGTACTACTAACATGACTAGTTAGGCTACAACGCCATGCTAGATTGGTACTAGTTAGGCTACAACGCCATGCTAGATTGGTTATGTAGAGGTATGATAAAAAAATACAGCTGGTACAGAGATCTGTAGTGTACATTGTAAATCATTTCTGCAAAAAATGTTAACATGATTAATCCTCGACCCTCCATTCCAAATCATAAATTTATTACAAAATAGGTACTTAGGGGGATCCGTGCCCAGGCTCAGGCATACGGAAAAAAGAGTAAACATTAAGCATGTGAGTATTAAACTTCCAACTAGGTCCGGGTATCAGCTATCAATAAGATACTACTAGGCCAACTCTGGTTAAATCTCGGTACTGTTTGTTTTGGACTTGTGATAACTTAAAAATCAATTAGGCATGTTAGCCGATACTGACCGCTTGGTGGCTCAATTCATAAGTGGAAAAATTAAACACAAACAAATCTTAAAACACGGCAAGTACTTCCACTTAGCCAAGCGCCAGATGAAGATGTGACAATCATGGCAATGGAGGTAGGAAAACTGACCTGATCAACACGATTCTCTTAAGCCTGTGACTGAGTCAGTGTCAGTTGCCGTCTTACTAAGACATTTACCTGAAATATGGAAACTCAACACTTCATGGAGGAATGTTTAGATTCACGGTTCATCGTATCGGTCATGTCAGTATGCCTTAGAATAGCTTGAGTAACTTGGCTCAAATGCTCATCAGGCATTTGAAGGAGCTGGAGCTAAAACTATGTTGTAAGGACTAGAGACTGGACTCTATAAGGCCCCCCCCCCTCCAAAAAAAGGGACTCTCTGTATCGACTGTATCACACACAAAAATGGTCCTTTTTCCCTCTAAATTCCCAATCCAGATTCCATTAAACATACAATGTACCTTATTTATGTTTAATAGAATCTGGGTTGGAATTGGACCATTTTTGTGATACCCTTTTTTGGGGGACTCTCTGTAGTATAGACCTGATTCCTGATGTGCATTGGAGCTGGAGTTACTCAAGTTAGCCTTGAATTTGAAATATTTTCATTTTTAAGTAGTAATAGGTACATGTAGTAGTTTCGACGCGGGGGAGACCACTTGCTATTTATAAGAACAAACCTTGAAACTAGGGTTGATTATATAAGATAAGTTGCAAACAAAATATGTGCATGGTCATACTGTACCTGGATAACACACTCTTTCAGTTACACTAGGCTATGCTGGTTTTCCATGTCTGGATGAATTCTCCCCTTTACTATCTGTTTACCAGTAAGTGGGGGTACATTCATCCGGAGGCAGAATCCAACCGATTATTACTAAGCAAACACCTTGGGTCTGACTACGATTTAATACTATTTCTAATCTGCAAATGTAGTAAACTGTACATGATCATGTCATGAGTAATTAAAGTTCAGGCCAAAAATAGTTCTGCTTCCGGTTTCACTACCAACCCAATTCTCACAGCCCTACCAAAATTATTTTATTAGAAAAATGAGGGGGAAAAAACACCCAAAACAACCCATTTCTGCCTTTTTCCCTCGACGCCCTCATATCATCATACAAACACACAAAAATGGACCAAAAAATCCCCACCTACCTCCCCACCCCATTTTCAAATGCCATGAACTATATTTTAAGATCTCCACTCTCTCATTTTCACTAGCATGACTAGGCAGTACATATGTACCAGTTTTTCTTATGTGGTCGTATACTCCCCCTTTTTCATAAATACAAATTCCCCCCAATGGGCTCCATGCGCGAACAAAGAGGGCGTTTTTTAAAACCATTTTCGAGAGGCAGTTGGACGGCGCTGTGGGGACGGCGTACATGTACTGCACTGGTAAATCCCGGTGGTCTCCCCCAACTCTCTTTTTCTTACCGTTGAGGGGGTACTTGTGCACAGAGCCCAATTAGTCCGGTCAATTTAAGTTAAGACCTAGAACAAATTGCAATAGAAACCATTCAAGCGTCAAACAACTTCAAATAAATACACAAACAACTAGTGAAAAATCTGATTGTTTCTATGGAGTGGAAGGGTGTTTTTCAAGCATTTTTTTTAGATAACGTGGTTCCAAATTCTTCATTTGACGGGGGTAATTATGTCTGTTTCAGGGTATTTCGGATAGAGTGGATGATTTTCCGCCTAAAGTACGCAATTTTTGCAAGTCCACAGACAAGATACGATTATTTGCAAAAAGGGATGTCTAAAAATCATGTTTGATCATACATAGACTAAAAACAGTTGGTCAGTGTATGCATGAACCATTTTGAAAGTGAAGTGAAAAATCTTTATTTAAATATTATTGATTGAGCACCTGAAAATGATTTGTTGGATTTGTTAAGAACATTCAGGAAGTACAGGGCTCGAGTTTTGATGCTTACGGTACATTTGTTAGTACATGAAAATATGAAACAAAACATCTCAAAATAATTTGATTACAGTTCAAACAAAAATGTCTATGACTATGAGGTTGATGAGAAACGGGTGTAGTTCTGTACATGAGCTTTGCATTGAATGTCACACATTTTTTATAAGTACATTTTGTAAATTAAACAGCTAAATTGTGAAGATCCTGATCGAGGTATATATGAAAATTGATTGAGACATCTGCTTGAGTCCCGACGAAATGATTCTTTGGAAGGAACAGACCTTACGTTGTTATTACTTTAAAAAAAAAAAAAAGATCTCAATGGCATGGTCCACAACCCCCCCCCCCCCCAGCCTAAGGTTTTGATCTGGGGGCACGTATATTATTTGTAGAGGTAATACACTTGTCACGCTGCCTAATTTCTTTAACTAAATTTTCAATGCAAGGTTGTAATGCAGTGAAAGTGTCCTCATTAAGGTTTTTTTAGTATACATTTTTTTGGATAATTTTTAGGTATTTTATAAGTTGTGCCAATGACCTATAAATTCATCACAAATCGAACACATGCACGAATCTTGGATTTTGGATATTTCCCTAATATTTAAAATTTGACTCCAGATTCATGGCGTAGACACTTAAATTTTAACTTTAAATGGATCTCTTTGTGTTTATCATTGCCCGAACTTGTTTGAAGTAGACCTGTTTATGCAAAGATTTTCCCTGAAACAAATGGTTTATTGAGCACAAAGTGATTTATTTTAACCAATAAATAATTCGTGCACAAAAAATTCTGAAATGTGTTGATTTTTTTCTAGAAAATATCCTATATTATGTGGCGGCAGTGTAAATGACCATAAACGTCTATAATTGGTGGACATATGAAAGTCGTCTGCTGTGATCAGTCGTGTCTCGCGAAGTCTCATACGTGATGTGAATGGATTTTTTGACGTGTAACGGACGCAAAAGAAAACATGACGTCCCTCCATACGACTGTTCACGTATGATGAAAAATTAGCAGCAAAAAAGTGAATAAAAGCACTTTTCCACTCCTTTGATGAAATTAGATTTTCAGTATAATAAATAGTGATATTTCTTTAGCGTGATAGCATTAAAATCAGTTCTATTGCAATTTGTTCTAGGTCAGGCCCTGTTTTGTGCTAAATTGACCGGACTACAAAACATTGAGTAGCTTTAGCCTTCAGATTTTTCTGTGTGGTTGTTGGACTAAAACTTCATTATCTTTTGTTCACTAACTTCTACATTTTTTTTTCCTTTTTCATTCACAGGCGAATCTGCACGGAAAAGTTGGCGAAATATCAGAGATGCCTACCACAACTACAAGAAGAAATTCGTCAGTAAAAGTGGTGATGCAGCAAAGAGGGTTAAGAAAAATAAATGTGCTGACACTCCGGGCTTCCTTAACCCAAACCTCAAACATCGAGAGTAAGTTGAAATGCAAATTATGATTCATTTCGTTTTAGAAACATTATACAGGATGGTGCAAAAAGAAGGAAACCCACTTTCGACAAGAATTTTAACCCATTTAACTTATTTGAACTTTTTTTGTTTTATAATGTCCGGAAGTATAGTTCTTCAATCATGCATGTTAAAAATATCTTTAAAACAAATCCCTAGAATAATGTTATAATGCTTATTTGAATACAAATCACCAAAATCACTGTTGTCCATGTTTTATGTAAATTGTGCTTTTTTGTCTTTAAATCAAGCTCTAGAGCTCTAGAGAATCAAGTCCTCCGTGGACAAACAGGTCCCCGGATGAAATGTTTAAACTACCATATCTCACCGACAAATATGCATGAGCAATCATTTATCAATTGTGTGTAAAGATCAATATTTTAATAACATTAAATTGAATTTTTGAAATATACTCAACAAGTAGGTGAAAATTGCTGTCAAAAGTGGGTTTCCTCTTTTTCTGTGCTACCCTATATAACCATCTCTCTTTCTGTGCTACCCTGTATAACCATTTCAATACTCTCATAAGAACACTTACCCGTCCGCCTTGGGGCTTAGTGAGGCTCTGGGTGGAACTACAGGTACTGACAGTTTCAATGGTTACCTGAATTCCTTGGACGACATTTACAGTGGATAGCAATCAGCTTATAAGATGGAATTTTGCGTCGGGGTGATGTAAATCAAATTAGGTTTTCCCTTCACCGACGTATAATCATCTGATATGCATAAAAACACAGTGGTGATAAACTACTATTGTCATCACCATTGGCTTTCAGGTCAATTTCCCCAACTTTACATTAATGTAACATTGGTATGGGTAATGATCGATGATGCTGATGAATTATCCTTAATTGTTCAAATAATAGAGTGGCTTATGATGATTGGTTTATTTATTTTTTCTTGGTTCCTTTAATTTAATTTAATTTAATTTAATTTAGGACTTCAAGCAATGTGCCATAAGTGGACGATCTTGATGTTGATCTCAACAGTCTGCTAGACAGCTTGACTGATCAGGTTGCTGATGATGGTGATGTGGACATGGTGTCACAGGCCCCTGGATTCCCAGCCATACCATCAGTACCCCAAGTATCATCGGAACCCAAATCCACTCAATCCAGGAAGAGAAGACGAGTAAGTCAAAGTGCAAGTTTAGAGGTTGACGGGTCTATAATCAACAATCTAGAAAGTAACAAAATCCAACCAACCTGACCGACCTAGGTTTTTTTCCAGCTCCATGACCATGTCAGTCAGAGCACTACCACCCAAGAAAACAGCAGAGGTCAAATTTCAGATCCATCAAATTAGTAAGTATACAAATATTGAGTGGCTCAGCGTGGAATGGGAGGAATATTTTCGCAAGGTAAAATGTGGACTTTTCCATTTCACGAGGCGAAGCCGAGTGAACTGAAAAACTCAAGATTTTACCGAGCGATAATATTCCTCCCATTTCACAATTTAAAGCCACTCAATATTTGTTTTATATAACTGACATATAGATCCTTGTCATTTGATACATTTGAACTCTTTTTCAATACAAAACTGGAGGAAAATCTATTTCTCTAGTCCAAACCACCCCTTCACGAAAATGTTTGAACCCAACGCTGTAGCGCTGGCTCTATGGAACAATACACGTTACGCGCAACGCTGAACGCGCACACCAGCATGCATTTGCACACAAATACCACATCATGATCCCAACTGTTGAATAGTATTTCCCATTCCCCATGGGCGGATAGTACTTTTTGAGCCGCGGCGTGAATGGGAGCAATAACGAATGTCATGTGATGTGAGTTCCACCAATCAAATGACTAGGATCTATATGTCAGTTATATTATAATTACTAATTCGGGCGATTCACAATGCAGTGCGCCACCAAGAGTTTGCCACGGAGAGTCCATTTTTTTAAGTTTACGGTCGACAAAACATGGCCATTTGAATGAGTGTCGGTAGACAACTTGAGCTAATATGTCATAGATTGGGGCATAGAGTTCTGCCGCCTTACCAAAAACACCATATTGAAAAGAAAAAAAAAAGAGATGGGGAAACAAAGCCTCAGATCATACGCTTACGAAACCACTGACCAGAAAAACTAACGATTTCAAATGTCCCGCACTACGAATTTGTCGACCATCTCCCACAATGCACTGGGAAAAATTAACTCTCCGTGGCAAACTTTTGGTGGCGCACTGCATTGTGAATCGCCCGAATTGAAAGCGAATGAGTAGTGGGTATATACAATATGACCTTTAAAGGAAAGGGAATATATATGTACAACATTTGCTTTTGCTGTAAATTTCAGAAATGGATGGATATGGGGATTAGTATTTTATAGTAAATATTGTTAAACTTACATGTGTGAAGTTTTGTGTTGGTAGAATTTGATGGATCTGAAATTTGACCTCTGTAGCTTTTGGTGTATTCAAACTTGGCCCCTTACTCGGCACTAAATAAATTTGAAAAACTTGGTGCTGGGATTTTGGTACTTGACTACAATACTGCTATCACCACTGTGTCCCGGGTTCGATTCTCGGCTCGGACCATAATTGTGAGTTGTGCATTGGTTCGCTCCTCTTGCACCAGAAGGGTTTTTCTCAAGGCCCGCTGGTTTTTCTCCATTCAAAAACAATTCAACACTTTCAATCTCGGGCTATTCTCCAGCCTGTTGCTCGACCAAGTTGTAGCCGCTTCCTTTGCATATCAGCTTCTCAGTGTTAGTCGAGTCTAGTCACAAGTATCTGACATATATATGATGGGATTGTGTCCTTGATGAAATTATTATGGAATTTGACACACAGAGTATTTCATGAGAAAGATATTTGGCTCGATGGAAAATCGCTAATTTGTCCTTTGAAAAAAAATAATGCTTGTTATTCGAACTATATGTTTCCAAAGTACAAATCTGCCATGTCCGTAGTATAGCCAAATAATTTTCTCGTGACATACTCTGACCGTGTATCAAATTTCATGCTGGTATCATCTAAGGCACAATCCCCTCTAATGGTTCCCCTATCTGGTTCACTAGTATGACCGTACTATATGTGAAAGCTTTATGTGGAAGTTTCAACAAAACTGTCTAATTTAACCGAAGTGCAAAACTTCAAATTTAAGAGTTTAATGATTAAGAAATCACCAAAAACCAAAGTGCTTGTAGTCTGGTTCCAGGACAGAATGTTATGTGATCCAGATGTGTAATCAATTGCAAACAAAATGCAGACTACCTGAATATGGTAAAATGGGAGCGATATTTGAAAAAGCCACGTTTTTTTTTCAATGATGGTAGTCTGACTGTCGTTGGAAATGATAAAAAAGTCCACTTTGAGCTGAGTTGTCACCTTTTTTTAACGCTTTTTTTTTCACAAGGTCAAAATAGGTCAAAATTGATTTTCCAACATGCAAATATATTCAAAGAACTTATCTTCATGACTCTCAATGGTGTCATGGATGTTATAAGGCGTGCACCTTGGTATTCTTCACAAAAAGGACTTGAGCCTGCACCACTGTATTCGAGACAAGTGTGATGTCATCCGCAAAGTCCATGTCACTGATCATCACAAGAGACACTCGCCGGCTCTTGCGGGCACTATGGTGAAACCCAGGCTATTCTATACCGATGATGGCCTTCTTCAGGGCGTAGGCGTAGTCGAGTGCAATTATAAAGAGCAAATGGGCCCAAGATGTCACCCTGAAGCACTCCTGTCAGCATGTCAATGATCTTTAAGACACCATCCGTTGGAGTGACACTAACCCTTGTGTTTGTGTTAGGTCGCACCACTCGATTGGTGAGGCTGAAGTCTGCTACAAGAGATCTGTAGGCCACTTTCATCACAAGGATCCGATGAGGCTTCAACCTCCTCTTCACCTTGGGGACCGTGTCCATGCAGACCTCCGCGGCCTCCTCGTTATCTATAACAAGCTTTGTCATATCGGTCGGTTGCCGATTTCCCCTCCTCTGTGAGTACCTGGAACCGATTGGGAGCCTCTATGGCGCACCTCTCCTGCAGAACGCTGTTTCCCTTGAGCTTTCCCCCATTCGCACTTCACCCTTCTCATGACTGCCCTTCTCAGTGCTTGTAGGCTGAGACGCACCTTTTGTTACCACCACTCTGTGATCTGATCCCACCAGAGGGAAGGTACTGTGGGCGTTTGAGTTGATAATGCCGTTACGCCATTTCCTCCTGGACAGGATGAAGTCGATCTGTGCTTTCGTACCTGCTTGTGACAGCCACGACCACAGCCTTCCCTGACATGAATATTATACGAAAACATTGCTTCCACACTGTGTGTGACATTGCTAAACCGAGCGTTAAGTGTCTAAACTGTCCGTGTCTCATGAGTTGCATCTATGGTGTACCGTGTTTATAGAAGGCAATAATATTAGCAATTGAATTAGTCACCTCATGTGATCAATACCCCACTGCATGTGCCTGTCTTGCAAGTTCGGGGACATTATGTTTGGTAATTCTGTCTACATTGTACATGGGTTTTGTTACATGTTTGTTTGAATAACATTTTCTTTACCAACAGAACAATTGTTTCCATCCACATTTATATGTTGATTGTGTTAATTCGATTGAAACTGTTTCAATCGAATTAACACAATCAGCATATAAATGTGGACGGAAACATAATACTGATACCAGGATCATCCAAATCGACCATATAGAAGCATTTGTATGAAAAAGAATCGTTCTTAGCGGGTCATTTTGGCGGCCGTCTTGAAAAATGGGGGTGAATGTGGGTGCTTGTATCACCATTTTCACGATTTATCTGTTGTCTGCTCCCACTGTTTTATACAATTGTAATGTATGTAGGGCCCCGATTGAAATCGGTTTTTAACTGTATTTGCATACCCTGAAAAAAAATGGAAAAATAAACGATGTTAGTGGTGGGGTAAAAAGATCAATATTATTGTTGGTCTAACAAGAAATCAGTTTGTAATTAAAATCTTAATGAAAATGGACCAGGGGCCTACCTTAATTTTTGGTTTGAATGTTTGTGGTTAATAGAACAGATTTTCTTTTCTCAGAAGTTGTGTACTTCAAGGTTAAACCAAATTTCATTAAGGCTGTAATGTTTTACTGGCAAACTTTGGCATGCTCTTGAGCTTTAACATCCATCAATTGGTCGAATAAATTAGATACGCATGGATTTTTAAGAGCACGTATTAATACGCAAATACGCACATATAATGCAAGGATTTTCAAACAAAGTCTGATAACAACCGTGTGTTTATTTTTAAATTGATGAAAGTATATCTACTTTGTGACTTAATGTTTACGTTGTCTAATGTCCTTTTCTTTTTATTAGCCCCATAGCCTTGGAATGAGTAAATGTCATTTGCGTCATGTCAGCATAGCAGTTGAAGATGATAAAGATTCCAATTGGAGGAAACATCTTACTGGATCAGGCAAAGACGCATGCTCTACAAATCCCGACGAGAACCAGCCATTAAGAGAGGTCAGACTATGTGAATGATTCATATCAATTTTTAGGAAATCAAAGGTCTCTTTTAATTTCATCCAAACTAGCAACTCGAAGTTAGACCTGTTATCTTTTTTACAAAAAAGAAATTAGTCCACGAGCAGCTCGATTATTTGATACTAGTCCGGTGGCTTAGAGCTAATTTTGGGAAAGATCGTGACACGCCGGATTAAAGCACCAAATTTGATACACTTACTGTATAGGTCCCTAGAAGAATTCTAGAGGGGGGGGGTGCCCGGTTTTGGGGGCCTAGGTCAAGGTCAGGCCAAGGTCAAAGGTCACAAGGTGTACAATACTGCATATAGTTGTAAATTTCCCAAAAAGTCTGAAATTTAAAGTTCTGAATAGCATAAAAGGATGTCCATATCAGAAAAAAAAATCCATCAAAAAACCTTTGCCCAACAAAATAGTGGAGACTACGCCGTTTCCAAACATGATGTCTCGGCACTTTTTAGAAAATTTGATTTCTGTTAATGTTAATGTTATAGAAACTATAAGCTTTGCTATATTTTTATTATTTTGTTGAAATGTGAATAATCAAAAACATAAATAATGTTCTTCATTTCTTTTATTAATTAGTTATGGTTTATTAATTATCTTAATTAAGCGACAGTTTGCTATAAGTGATAGTTTTAAAGTTGCCAATATGTATGCATATGTGTATGAACAAATGTATGTATTCCCATCACACTTTACTCATAAGGCATGAAGGTGTACAATCAGTTTCCAGTATTCTAATCTTGGTCCAGTGTAATGGCTTGGTCATATTACATGTAGTTGCCCGTGTTTGATTATCAATATCAGTGTGGAAGGTGTACATTGTGTCGAGAAAGGTCAGTACTGCATACTACGCTCTTTAAAGTGTTTGATCTTTTCATAAGAGTACATTTTTGATATTCATTCATAATTTTGTGTACTGTCCTTAAAACTGAAGAGAATGCACTGCACTATTAAAATCTTTCCACATCGATAGCTTTGTATCATCATCAATTTCAGCAACTTACGGAATAGTTGGCTATTCTTCAGCCATTGGCTCCAGTCCAAAAAGTTAATGAGTTTGTATTTTATCGTTTTCATCATTGAAAACTACTAGTTGGCATAATAAGGTATGCACATTTATAGGCATTTAAGGTTTAACGACTCGCAATTTTCAAGTTTGGTCCGAAGTACACTTGAGCTTTCATGAAATGAAAAGTGCTCTTGTAAATCTTTTGCTTTGTGAATTGATCGCACACAAGGTATAGGACATAATTTCAACGATGAAATCAATCAATGAGCACACCAGGGTGCTAATAATTATGCAAATAAGAAAAACAACTTTGACACATGTCATTACAGGTATTCACCTCCTCCATATACATGTAAACTGTATAAATGTAGGTTTACGTATAGGCTTACCGTGCCACCGTGAAACAATGATACACAAAGAATGATACACAAAGAATAAAAATGTGAACTGGAACGACTAATACAAGAAAAACATAAAAGAAAGCCAAAAACTGACCATTCACTTTCATGCCTTGTGAGTTAAAAGTGATATACGTATATACAATACATACTTATACAGACATCAGCTGTTAAATCATGATTGAAATCAAACTAACGTTGTAATTATAATAATAAACCATGTATAAATAATAAATCAAAGGAAGAGCGTTAATTATGCTTGCTAGTATCCAAGTGCCGAAATAGTGATGCGAAAAAAAGAACAAAGTTCCCTTTTGTATAACTTTAACATAACAGAAAGCAAACTTTCTAAAAATTGCTGAGTCATCATTTTTGGAAATGGAACAAACTCTCTTATTTTGTTTTTTTGATGGAACTTTTTCTAAAATGTGAGGTCTTATAATTGTCAGACATCCTTTCATACTATTCAGAATTTAAAATTTTAGACTTTTGTTGATATTTACTACAACTACATACTGTATTTATACACCTTGACCCAGGCCACCAAAATCGGGCACCCCCTTTGACTTCTTTGGACCTATAATTTGGCGCTTTAATCCGGCGGGTCACGATTTTTTCCTTAAGCCACCGGACTATACCAAATAGACGGACTATGTAATTACTGATCTTATTGGCACACATGTACTTTTCAAGTAACGTAGTGTTTTTACAACCACCGTTTAAAATTTCTGTCCACGGATCACTAAAAAGGTGTGCGTTCTTTCAGCAAAACGAAAACAATTCACACACCATTCGCATGTGATTTGTTTTCGTTTTGCTGAAAGAACACTCAACTTTTTAGTTGAAATAATGTTTGGAGAAATAATGTTGGTGGAGAGAAAAAAAAAAAGTTTTTCATTAAATGTTTGTCAGGATATTCATCCCAACCATCCGTGAAATCAATGCAAGGACGTGCCTTTAGTTCAAACGGAAGGGAAATCCTCCATTTTCATTGTGTTCAGGAAAATCCAACAGAAGAATTCAAATTAACTCTAAAATGGCTTAATTTTGGTCGAGACAGACTTGGTCCCCACGACTGATGCTCACTTGCTGTCCCATCACCTCATTGAACAACCACACGTACTCTCTAATTCCACGTTCTGACAACCGTCATCAAATAGCCTTAATTTCTCTGCTGTGAATGCTGTCGAACAGTAAGCCTTGTCAGAGCAACTGACTGGTCTAACAACTGACCGGTAAAATTTGCATTACTTTACCCCTACCTATTAAGATCTACAAGAGATACCATCATTTGTTAGATGGATTGTTGAAGTCTCCGACCAACCCTCACTTGGCATCAAAATAGGCCGTTCATCTGTAAGCTATGAGAGTGCATGTCAGTGTAACTTACATTCCTCCATCCGTGCAACATGAAGTTTCTGGTCTGTGGCAGCATTTTCGATGCTTTAATAACATCCTCGCATCAGTAAAGCAGACGTCACTTTTAGACGACTTATCTCACGCCCGAGGGCATTAAAACCGACGCGTCACTCGCCACATACATCAGCGTCTACGGTGCAGTTGTTATGTCGACCATGTTGTACGGCTGGGAAACAATCTGCCGTCGACATATACAGAGCGTTAACAGCTTTCCTTTGAGAGCCTGAGGAGATCGCAAACATCTGCTGGCAAGACCAAGTCAAAAATACAGAAGTCCTTTGCCGATGGAATCGAGTTTTACATGATCAAGTACTAACTGCACCTGGCAGGGCAACTAGTGAGGATGGAAGACCATTGGTTGCACAGCCGCGTTGACCCAAGGTTGTATCCCACATATGGCTGACCTGGAGAGCTTACAGCCGCCGACGGGGCCCCTGACCAAACCCGTATGACCTACCATCAGGCGGAAAACGTTCGCACTTGCAACCAGGATTCCAAATTGGATCAGGATATCAAGCAGATAGCTAGAGCCAATAGTTGGGCCTGTTCCCTGCAAGAGACTTAGAATGCGACCCAACACCACACCACGTCTAGTCAACGGAGATATTAACGGGAAAAAAAGTATGCTTATGAAGTGTACTTCTCAGGTTATAGAAGGAAGGCTGTTCATGAAGTTGGGCTGGTCTTCCAGAAATAACTCAAGGTTGTTACAAACTGATGATGTACTAGCCAACGGATAATGTATTCACCAACGGACAGACGAACCATACCAACTACAATCATCTCCATCCGTGAGAATAGTTTATCAACATAGACAAAGTTCAGGTATTTTGGAGTCCATCCTACCGAGAGTGATCCATCCACAGGGGGAGATGTTGAAGTAGCTAGCGTACCGCATTCAGTTAATCCAGGTAAAGTTTCATGAGCATCAACATCTTCTCCTTAATCGTAACATCTGGCTAACTACCCGTGTCATGCTCTTAAATAACGAAGTTGTACGCTTTATAAAGTTCAAGTACCAAAGTTAGAGAAGTAAACAAGCATGTGTGGGTTCAGTTTTTCGTGACAAGTTCAAGTTCCGTTTGATATTGGTACGGTGCTGACGCAGGAGATCAGCTGTAGCGAAGTTACAGATAAGCAACCGACATAAAGACAGCAAAGAAGTAACTCACAGTATAAAGTAGTCATAAGGGCAATTCTTTGGCAACGGAATTACGGAATTTTGTCACTTTGTCAAGGATTATTCTTTCCCAAGAAAATATGTTCTATGCTAGGCAACTAATCTAAACATGGAAAGGGAGCCAAGACCCAGTAGAATTGATTGACCGCTAAAAAAAAAGATTGCCCTTTAAGGGGCGGAGCTTAATATCGGTAACGGAATTACGGACAGAGGACAAGCATATTTGAGTTCTCGCATAAATTAATAAAACTCTCTGAAGTTTGGAATTTTTAAAATTGGACACTACCTGTTATTTGTAGAGTTCAGGGGCGTTGTTAACTACAATGCAGAACAAAGTTGAAAAAATAATCACTCTTTTCATAATTTGCATTTTAATCACGGTAACGGAATTACGCCTGGGCGGTAACGGAATTACGCCATAGGTTTACATGTAATAGGTAAATGCAATACATTAACATTGAATTCAACATAAACTCATCACAATACACATTTTAGAAGTTTATAAAATGCCACAAGGGGAAAGTTAAGTGAAAATTAGCAGATCAAAATGTAAATGTTGGCCTAAACATGTCTGGGCTTCATTTTTTAGGTCAAAGGTCCAGGTCAAATGAAAGCAGTCTGGTGATGGCTGCATTGCCTGTTAGCAATGTATATTTTTTTAACCGAAAATCGAACATTTGTATTATCGTATTTCACTAGTTTATCGTGGAAAATACAATAAAACTGCACTGGTTGGCATCTCTGAGCAAGGGAAGATGTTAAGTTATGCCAAGTAGAACATGTAGAGGTACAAGTAGGCCTACAGTCTGGTACTCAACTTTCATATACTTGTTGTCGAATATATTTTCCGTGGGTACCAGACAATGGCTTTGGCAACACATATTTAAAGGGAATGTACATCATTGGCTTTTGCTCTAATTTTCAAAAGTGAACTATTTGAGGGGTTAGTATAATAGATCAAATATTGTTACACTGACATGTTTGAAGTTTTGTGTTCAAAAATGCTGGAAAAATCAAGAAAAACAAAACTGTTGAGGTAGTCTGGTTCCTTGACTCCACTAAAGGTAAAATTGGTCAATTTATAAATGCCTGAAAATTGGAGGGTAAGGGAACCAGACAAGCTGGCCTGCACCCGTTCATGAACATGTAACAAATACCCGGTAGCAAACAAAATTTGGACTGGAAAGAGTGTAAAGTTGGAGCAGTAGTTGAAAAATAGTTGGGTTTTTCCAACGGTGGTCGGCCGACCACCGTTGGAAATGTATACAAAAATATCATTTTCTTGAAAATTACTTCATACCAGGTGCCATAATTTTACAGGATGCTTAAGACTGCCATTTACCAACATCCTAGTAAGGTATTTCGTAAAAACTTGGTAGTTTTATTTTCTGATGTTTGCAAATGTTGTATATTCCCTTTAAGCATCCAAACAACTATTAGCATTTTTTAAATAGTAAAAAAGAAAAAGTAAAAGTAAAAAATATCAATGGAACACCTGATTATTTTTAATTGTATAATAGCAAATTAAAGAGGGAAATGATTTAACAAGTAATTCAGTATTTAAAGTTATTGTCCAAGGTTACATGCAAATCTCCTATTCAATATGTCATACGTGTACATAATCTGGAGGAAATGTGCATACTTTGTGCATGCGTAATTCCGTTACCGTAATTCCGTTACCGTTTCGTAATTCCGTTACCACTTGGAAAAATGCCAAGAAATTACTATTTTAAAGTTTTTATTTTTCATTTATGTTTGTAGTAGGGTCTTTTCTCAACGTACATGATTTGAAGAAAAAAAACAAGAAAATTTGTGAAATAAGTAACTTTTGCCATTTTTTGACATTTTTAAATGAAGGCCTACACTATATATAAATATATATATTTATATTTTAATTTTTTTTTAATGACCCTGAGTAATGTTAGTAACTTGTAACATCATAAAATAAATCAAATCTTTTCCCTATACTTCAGAAAGTAATACATACACAAAATTTAATTTTTTTACCAAATCTGAACGTTTTTAATCATAAATTGCAAAAATCACTGTTTTTACCAGAAATATGTATTTTTTTTAAATTTCGTTTTTTGAACTGAATTCCCCATTTAATTGAGGTCTGGAAAAAGTACAAAAAAGGTTTAATATGTAAATATTTATTTTTGACATTTTTTGCTCTCCCATGGAGAATTGCCCATAAACAACAACTGACTTATTTAAACCTGTCAAGAAATGGATGGTCCTCGAAGCGACACAATGTCTGCGCACAGTTTCATTTCAGCAAGCAACGTTTACCTGCAACGGAAGGTGACCCTACTGAATGCTGTGACAGTTATCGGGGGTTCCATCATCGGATCTGGGAGTCTTCATCTCACCGGTCGGCGTGTTGTCTAACAGCGGCTCGGCCGGGCTCGAAGTGTTGATCTGGGCGGCCTGTGGTGTCATGTCTCGAGTAGGTGCACTGTGCTACGCTGAGCTAGGCACCACGCTGACCGCATCGGGAGGACACTTCACCTACATCCGGGCTGCCTTGGGCTCTCTACCCGGCTTCCTGTACCTCTGGGTGTCCATGGTGGTATCCTTTACAACCCAACAAGCCATCATAGCCAAGACTTTCGCCAACTATGTGTCACTACCTTTCTTCCCTGAGGTAGAATGCCCACCGTCTGAGGAGTTCCGTGGCATTCTGGCAGAATTTCCTGACAACATCAAAAGCGTCCTGCTAAACTTCATATCGAAGCTAGAAAAACTCTAATTTTCTCTAACTGCATTAATACTATGATGAAAGCCCTGTTTTATGGGTGAGTGTGCAAGAAATCTCAACGGAAAATGCTCTTGAGCGAAGGAAGTGGCGTAGCCACCGCTCCGATTGCGTGAAGGAGTTTTAAGCGCCTGCTTAAAACTCCGCATCGACTACGTAACGGAACAAAGAGAACACATTATTGAAGGAGACAACGGCATTTTTGGTGGCAGAAAACCCCGAGATTCATCAAGTTCGGACGGCTTGATCTACGATGAAGTGAAAAATTTAGTACAAATGGGGAAAAATGTCAATAAGGCTTAAGTATCAGATGGCAATTTGTAAACTAACGTAAGTCTGCTGGAGCAGATCACATTTATTTATTTGTATTTGTTTTTGAGCGGGGAAGCAGGATTTTTTTATAGTCGAAATCTTATAGAAAAGGGTGGTCATACTAATGCTATCCTCCATGAGTTTGGACATGTTGTTGATTTAAATGGTTACATTACATAGATAGTGGTGTTTATTTTTTTGTTTTTGTTTTGGTTGTACTATTTTGACAGTGAGAGGTAAAGACCAAGATTCAGCAGAAAAGAACAAGCCTACATCACATAAAGCCCAAGGGTCCTCCACTAAGAGTAAGAGCGCCTACCAACGACAAGAAAGCTGAAAGAAAAATTCAGAGACTTTGATCAGGGGTGTGAAATCTCAGCTTTGAACCTGATTTCAGGGGTTTTTTTGTTTTGGTTTTAATCCCTCAATCGGTATGTACAAAAGAAAAGGAGATTTCTAAAGTTCATTTTTTAAAAAACCTTTTCCAACTGTTCTAATCTGTATTGCTCAGTAGTCATTCACACCCAGTTATAACTCACAAAAAAAAATTGAAAATTGCACAACAGATGAGTTATTTTATAGGTTTTCCCGGCCCATTTCGTGAAATATTCATTCACTGATGGAAGTCAGTGAAAGAATCGGTCATTCATTTTCGTCTGAATTAGAATGCTCGTCTTTGATCCCTTTTCAATTCAAAGAAAGGTTTGTTTTCATTGTACATGAATGTGCATTAAGTTTTGAGAATACAAACGGCAAAATTACGTACGTTACCTTTGCATAAGCAAACTTTTGTAAAGTGATTTCAGGTACAGCTAATTTGATTAATTGGTTAAAAAAATAAAAATTGCCGACATCTTTAACTTAAATTGAAATAGAATGGTATATATTTGAAATCGCCCTTTAAAAGCGAAAACATAAGCGCAAGATGCCGCCCAATATACCTTATTGCTTGAACTGAAATGGAATTGAATGCTTTAGTAGCGAAATGAAACGTGTGATACAAATTCAAACGAGAGTGAATGATTGATTTTCAGAAGTTAAACATTTTAGGAAAATAGGCCGAAAAATTAGAAACATTATTTATTTTCAAATAGGTCAACCGAAGTACTGGTGTTTCCCTTTAATTTTGTTTAATAATTTTAGAAGTCTGATTGTATTTTCGCTCGTACACGTGTCACATGAAAATCCGACTCCTGTGAAAATCGGACCCCTATTTCCCTATTATTGGTTGATCCCTCGCACGTGACAAGTCACTCTCCCGAAACGATCCTAAAAATAGCATAGTATTGTACTCACGCGTGCGCAGTACTACCAATGAGTCCACATTTTATGGAGTCGGATATTCACGCTACACCTGCCCTGCAAACGGGGTGCTGGGATATGCTGAGTTATCATTACCTATGTTTACAGCATTTTGGCTGCAGCTGTTCAAGACCCAGTAAGCCCAGTGAGCGCAAATGATATCCGAAAACCTTTGCATAGAAAATGCACACATGCCATATCTGATTTTTTTTTTTCATTGCGGACCATGCATGAAAGACGCTCAAAATTTGTTCACATGGCCATGTGGACAAATTTTGAGCGTCGCCTAATACAATAGTGGACCCTTTGTTAATGCGAAACGGGGCCTGAACAAAGTGACAGGAATTGCATACCGCCATAAGTTTTACAGATTTTCCTACATTATCACACTTTTCTACTAAATAAAAAGCATGAATTGGAATATAAGAGTAATAATCGGTCTTTAATGGCCGTTTAATTTGAAGCCTTGCAGGGTAGTGGCAGTACTGACTTGCATCCAATCAGAGCGTGAATTCTATCCAATCAGAGCGTGAATTCATAAGCGTATCAGCATCCTGTCTGCAGAGCGGGGCCTACGAGTATATTGTATTGAATCGTAATCCTATTGTATTTTGTTGGCTTTACAAATATTGCATATACAGGTATCACAAGTCCTAAGTTCCCCCCCCAACATTATTCTTAATTAATGAAATAGAAATGCACGATTTCAACAATATCCCAAATGCAAATGACAGAGGGCACTCTTCTGCCCATTTTGTGAAAAAATTATAGAAATCCAATCACACATACCAACATGAAGCTCATTTGAATGAAAAAAGTGCCAATAAAAAAGTTGCAGTAAATAGCATTGCTCCAATGTACTGGTTTGAGTGATCCTGCAAGGCATTGTAGACTTTCATTAATTAATAACTTTACCTTGTTTCCTTGTTTAAAAGGATGTTAAACTAAAAGAAGACACAATCTTGGTAATCTAACAGATAATTATAGACCTTTTAATGCAAAGATGACAAAGAAAATGCAAATTAATGTAACATTTTTTAAATTGGTTTTTTTGTTCTTCCTCTTTCAAGTAGAGACTTCTGTTTTTAAATGGGAAATTTCAAAAATGTTACATTTTCTTTGTCATCTTTGAATTAAAAGGTCTGCAATTATCTGTTAGATTTTTAAGATTGCGTCTTGTTTTAGTTAAACATCCTTTTACACAAGGAAACTTTTGTAAGGTAAAGTTTTTAATTAATTAAAGTCTACCCTGCCTTGCAAGGATCACTCAAACCAGTACATTGGAGCAATGCTATTTATTGCAACTTTTTTATTTGCACTTTTTCCCATTCAAATGAGCTTCGTGTTGGTATGCGTGTTTGGATTTCTATCATTTTCTCAGAAGATGGGCAGAAGAGTGTCCCCTGTCATTTGCATTTGGAATATTGTTGAAATCGTGCATTTCTATTTCATTAATTAAGAATAATGATGGGGGGAACTTAGGACTTGTGATACCTGTATAGTAGGGATATAACTTCATTAATGTATATAATTACATTGTACATAATGTAGATTTATGTACAATAGGTTGTATATTATACAAATATTGACTGCTTGTATGTTATACAAATATTGACTGGTGTAGTTAAACTAGCCTCTCGAGGTGATCCATTAAGCATTAATATTTTTCCCGAGGCGAAACCGAGGGAAAATAGAATGTTCTCACAAGATTGGAAAATAAAATGCTCTCACTGAGGGAGGATAGTTTTAATACGCCACGAATGAAGCAGTCAAAATTTGTTTTATAACACCTCTCTCACAGATTTTGCTTTTATTTAAAGCAATAACTGATTAATTTAATCTGAATACAATAAAAAATTACTTCTTCTTGAATACGAAATTAGTGGAAAAGTAGCGCGTTTTTTTTCTAACTACCCCTTTCACGAAACGTTTGAACCCAGCTCTACGCCCAATATACTCCTATGCACAACATATACGCGCAACGCGCAATTACATTGCATATAGTACTGTGGCTGCTATGGGTATAGTATTTGGGCCGTGCACTGAAAGATAGCAAAATAGAAAATAACATGTGACAATCAAGACACAGAATCTTTGGGTGAGGTGTTATAAGTATGGTTATTCCTTCTTATCCTACTATAACTCTCCAATATATTTCAATGACGATTCTTTCAATAATTATTTGAAAGACCCAAACAGTGCGTTCGATTACTTTCCCCACACGAATAAGCACTCGTGCTAGCGCGACATTGTTCGATTAACCTCTCACGTAGCTTCAGCTTAAATTTATTGTCCGCGCGTCTCCGCGTATTTTCACTTGGCGTAGACGTGCTCTAGACAGTTAATTGATTTGGATGCAGCCATCGTTCTTTTATTTAGCTCCACTGCGCAAAATGTCTGTCATTAGGCGAGGACCCAGGCGCAAGTAAGGCTTGTAAAAGCAATCGAACGCAATCAGTGAATTTCTAAAAAAAAATTGATATTAGAAATACCTTGACAAAATAAGTTTGTTATTGTGTGTTTGTCCAGCACCCTTCCCTTTAAGCTTCAGTGTTATTTGTTGCCTTTTTTTACATGCAAAAATTATAACCAAGAGGGAAAAAAATTAACACTGAAGACAAAGTGGAGAGTATTGAACATAACACTAGTACAGTATCATAATAAGCCCAGTAAAAATAAACCAGGAGAAAAATCTGATGCCACTTTCACGCCACTTCAACGCGGCGTGTGCAAAGTCTGTGTTAATTTTTTTTAAACAAAATTGGAAACATCTCTGTCCCATGTTAATTTTCTTATTTTTGACAATGAAGTGAACTGATGCATGGACAAAATGTAGCTGCAAATTGCTAAATTAAAAAAAAAAAAAAAAAAATCATGTTTCAAATCGTGTTCTTTGTTCAGCGTCAATTGCACATAATTTTACAATAAATTTAACTATTGTGATCAAATATAAATGGTTCGGCTCCCCGAAATTTTCCGTTGATCTTGTCCGGAAACTGGGCAACCCCGATCCGTTGATCTTGTCCGGAAACTGGGCATCCCCGATCCGTTGATCTTGTCCGGAAACTGGGCAACCACAACACTTTTCTTTTCTCAAGTGATGCCCCTTGTTTTTTTTTTTTGTTTTTTTTGCCAATTTTTTTTTTTTTTTGGTGCCAATTTTTTTTTTTGCCAATTTTTTTTTTGTGTGCACGTTTTTCACGCAGTGTGGCTTAATCGGCCATTTTGTTACCTGACAATCCTAACAATCAGAGTAGTTGTCTGATAAATTATTTTCTGGGCTTACTCTGTTCATAGACAGCTCACCCACCCTTACCTCGCTATGGCATCTCTCCATTAGATGTACTCAACAAAATCCCGCAAGAGACACTCTTATCGCCGCTAAACTACTAACAACGTCGCATAACAACTTTCATCGTGCCGCTTAAATGAACCTTACCGTGCGTTTAAACAAACCTCACCGCGCCGTTAAAACGACTCTCGTCGCGCTGCTTAACAACTTTAACCGCGCCGTTTAAACTACCCTCATCGCGTGTTTAAACAAATTTCACCGCGCTTTCCAGCTTCACCGCTTAATGTACCGTTAAATGACTCTCACCGCGACGTTTAGCGACACTCACCGCGCTGCTTCAACGACGCTATACTGTGCCGTTTTAACGACTCTTAACGCGCCGCTTCACAACGCTCACTGTGTACGTTTGAACGGCTCTCGCGGCTTAACAACCTATCACCACGCAGTTTAAACGACGCTCACTCTGCTGTTTAAACGATCCTCACCGCGCTGCATAAAGATGCAGCGCGGTGAGGATCGTTTAAACAGCAGAGTGAGCGTCGTTTAAACTGCGTGGTGATAGGTTGTTAAGCCGCGAGAGCCGTTCAGAAACACGCTTTGCCGTTTAAACAACTCTCGTGGCGTCACTTAACGACACTCACCGCGACGACTACCTCTCTCAGCACGCCGTTTAAACGACTCGCACCGCGCTGCTTCAACGACGCTTTACTGTGCCGTTTCGCACCGTTCAGTTTACTTTCACTGTGTCGACCCTCACCGCGCTCCTATAGATGGCCCTCCATAGTTTCGTGCCTCTAGTGGTTTCTGAACCCTAACGCCAGTTAGCGTGGTGGTGGTTGCTACTTCTCCGCTCAATGTGCCGTTAAAACGACTCTCACCGCGACGTTTAACGACACTCACCGCGCTGCTTCAACGACGCTTTACTGTGCCGTTTTAACGAATCTTAATGCGCCGCTTCACAATGCTCAATGTGTCCGTTTGAAGGAATCTCGCGGCTTAACAACCAAGGTTGTTTAAACTCTGGCGGCTTTAAGCCGCGAGAGTTTAAACGACGCTCACTCCTGCTGTTTAAACGATCCACACCGCGCTGCTTAACGACTTCCACCATGGAAGTGGTGGAACGCAGTTCAAATGATTCTCACTGCGCAGTTTTAATGGACACTCTCACCGCGCTGCTTCACGTCGCTCACTGTGTCGTTTTAACGACTCTCATCGCGACGTTTAACGGACACACTCAGCGCGCAACTTTACGACACTCACTGCGCTGTTTAAACGACTCTCGCGGCGTCGCTTAACGACACTCACCACGCGGTTTAAACAACACTCATCGTGCCGTTTTAACTCTTTCTCTCCGCGTTGCTCCACGTCGCTCACTCTGCCATTTTAACGACTCTCATGGTGACGTTAACGGACACAACTTCACGACGCTCAAAGTGCTTAAAGACCCTCGCTTAGCGACACTTACCACGCGGTTTAAACGACTCTCATCGCGCCGTTTGAACAACTCTCACCGCGCTGCTCCACGTCGCTCACAGTACCCTTTTAACGCCTCTCACATTGACGTTTAACGGACACTCACAGCTCAACTTCACGACGCTCACTGCGCTGTTTAAACGACTCTCGCGGCTCGCTTAACGACACTCACCACGCGGTTTAAACAACACTCATCGTGCCGTTTTAACAACTCTCTCCGCGTTGCTCCACGTCGCTCACTCTGCCATTTTAACGACTCTCGTGTTGACGTTTAACGGACACTCACAGTTCAACTTTACGACGCTCACTGTGCTGATTAAACGACCCTCACCGCGTTGCATAAAGACACCCACTGTGCCGTTTAAAGGACTCTCGCGGCACCGCTTAACGACTCTCACCACATAGTTTGAACGACTACCACCGCGCCGTTTAAACGATTCTCACCACGGAGATTAAACGACTCTCACCGAGCCCTTTAAACGACTCGCGGCACGCAGTTAAACGACTCACACCGCGCCGTTGTAACGACTCTCACACTCTCAGCTCAACTTTATGACGCTCACTGTGCCGTTTAAAGGACTCTCGCGGCGTCACTTAATGACACTCACCACGCAGTTTAAACAACTCTCACCGCGCCGTATAAACGACTCTCACCGCGCTGCTTCACGCCGCTCATAGTGCCGTTTAGACGACTACCTCTCTCAGCACGCCGTTTAAACGACTATCAACGCGCCGTTTAAACGACCCTCACCATGCCATTTTAACGACACTGGCCGCGTCGTTTGACGACTCACACCGCTCAGTGCTTCACGCCGCTCACTGTGGCGTTTTAACGACTCTCATCGCGACGTTTCACGAACACACTCACCGCGCCACTAAACGACGCTCACTGTGCTGTTTGAATGACCCACACCGCGCTGCATAAAGACACACACTGTGCCGCTTAAACACACTGTGCCGCTTTAACGACTCTCACCACGCAGTTTAAGGGACTCTCGCGGCGTCGCTTCATGACTCTCACCGCGCCGTATAAACACACACACTGTGCCGATTAGACGACAACCTCTCTCAGCACGCCGTTTAAACGTAGTCGTTTAAACGGCGTGCTGAGAGAGGTTGTCGTCTAAACGGCACAGTTTAAACGACTCTCACCATGCCATTTAAACGACTTTGGCCGTGTTGTTTGAAGACTCGCACCGCTCAGTGCTTCACGCCGCTGAATGTGCCGTTTTAACGACTCTCATCGCGACGTTTAACGAACACACTCACCGCGCCACTAAACAACGCTCACTGTGCTGTTTGAACGACCCACACCGCGCTGCATAAAGACACACATTGTGCCGCTTAAACACACTGTGCCGCTTTAAACGACTCTCACCACGCAGTTTAAGGGACTCTCACGACGTCGCTTAACGACTCTCATCACGCTGTTTAGACAACTCTCACCGTGCCGTATAAACACACACACTGTGCCGTTTAGACGACTACCTCTCTCAGCACGCCATTTAAACAACTACCACCGCGCCGTTTAATCGACTCTCACCATGTCATTTAAACGACTCTGGCCGCGCCGTTTGACGACTCGCACCGCTCCGTGCTTCACGCCGCTCACTGTGCCGTTTTAACGACTCTCATCCCGACGTTTCACGAACACACTCACCGCGCCACTAAACGACGCTCACTGTGCTGTTTGAACGACCCACACCGCGCTGCATAAAGACACACACTGTGCCGCTTTAACGACTCTCACCACGCATTTTTTAGGGACTCTCGCGGCGTCGCTTAACGACTCTCACAACGCTGTTTAGACGACTCTCACTGCGCCGTATAAACACACACACTGTGCCGTTTAGACGACTACCTCTCTCAGTATGCCTTTTAAATGACTACCACCGCGACGTATAAACGACGCTCACCGCGTTACTTCACGCCGCTCACTGTGCCGTTTTAACGACTCTCATCGAGACGTTTAATGAACACACCGTTTAAACAACTCTCACCTCGCTGCTTAACGACTTTCACCATGCCATTTAAACGACTCTGACCGCGTAGTTTGACGACTCGCACCACTCGGTTTACGTTCACTTTGTCGACCCTCACCGCGCTTCTATAGATGGCCCTACATGGTTTCGTGCCTCTAGTGGTTTCTGCGCCCTACGCCAGTTTTGCGTGGAAAAAAAGTTGCCCAGTTTCCGGACAAAAAAAAAAGTTGCCCAGTTTCCGGACAAAAAAAAAAGTTGCCCACTTTCATGATTAAAATAAAGTTGCCCAGTTTCCGGACCAAAAAAAAAAAAGTTGCCCAGTTTCCGGACAAAAAAAAACAAACAGTTGCCCACATTCATGATTAAAAAAAAAGTTGCCCAGTTTCCGGACAAAAAAAAATAAAGTTGCCCACATTCATGATTAAAAAAAAAGTTGCCCAGTTTCCGGACAAAAAAAACAAACAGTTGCCCACTTTCATGATTAAAATAAAGTTGCCCAGTTTCCGGACAAAAAAAAAAGTTGCCCAGTTTCCGGACAAAAAAAACCAAACAGTTGCCCACATTCATGATTAAAAAAAAGTTGCCCAGTTTCCGGACAAAAAAAAAAAAAACAGTTGCCCACATTCATGATTAAAAAAAAAGTTGCCCAGTTTCCGGACAAAAAAAAAGTTGCCCAGTTTCCGGACAAAAAAAACAGTTGCCCACATTCATGATTAAAAAAAAAGTTGCCCAGTTTCCGGAAAAAAAAAAAAAAAAAAAGTTGCCCACTTTCATGATTAAAATAAAGTTGCCCAGTTTCCGGACAAAAAAAAAAGTTGCCTAGTTTCCGGACAAAAAAAAAAGTTGCCCAGTTTCCGGACAAAAAAAATCGGGTTTATGATCGGGTTTATGATCCCAAGATCATGTGAGAAAAACCAGTTGTTGGTGTTACCAAGTTTCCGGACACGTTTTGGTACTCAAATATGTGTACACCACCCCACCTCACCACCACCCAACCTCACAACCCCCCCCCAAAAAAAGACAAGCCCATGTTAAAGGCATGAATGAGTAGGATAAAATGTAAATCGAAATGACACAACCTCTGTAAAGAAGATGAAATCAAATAAACTGCATTTATATTTCGTGGAGTTTTCATGTAAATTTATTTCAGAAAGCAAATTAAGCCAAAAACATTCTTGCATTACAAAACGTTTTAAGTCGGCTCAGCCAAGGATCCCGGAACAATCGTCCAACGTCTAAGTAAAACATATTTAATAAACATGAGCTTATACAAAATAAAGAACTTTCAAGAAATAACGTCGATAGTACGTGAAACAACAATAACATGGTCACGCGCGCATACTCCATTCGTTTGTACTACACTTTTTGGTTCTAAATGGCACAACTTCGGTACTCTGTAATAGAATTTATTTAACTACA
The DNA here is from genome assembly GCA_029964075.1 of Patiria pectinifera. Taxonomy (NCBI): domain Eukaryota; kingdom Metazoa; phylum Echinodermata; class Asteroidea; order Valvatida; family Asterinidae; genus Patiria; species Patiria pectinifera. Next base: position 5,097,330 of record CM057145.1, read on the forward strand.
TTGTATTCATTGGTGATAACACTAACCAAAACAACTTTGTACAGTTTTCAGTACTTTTTTAGATACACACAGATAAAGAAATGCAAAATTACATTCTTAATGGTTCACACTGGCCAATGAAAATTACATATCACAATCTGCTGCAATCACAACTTGTCCGACAAAACAAGATAGGTAACAGCAATCCTTCATTAGCGCTTCAAGTTGTGCGCACATACACCAAACATATACCAATGGATATAAGCAAAACCGTTTTCACCTGAAACTATCCTCTTAATGCAAAAACTACACTTTTCCCCCTTAAATACTAACTAAAAAACTACTGGGCACATCTCGCTCAAATTACAACTGATCAGTACAGACATTTCCTAGCAATCCAGCCATACTCTTTGTTTAGCCGGAGACAGGTGATAATGTGGACCAAATTCTGCAATTTATTACAAACTTACCATTTGTAATAAATTGCAGAATTTGGCACCCATTATCACAGGAGAAAAGTTGCACTTTTGTATAACGTGCAAGGTGAGGACGAACCACCACTTTGCACGTATACAAAAGTGCAACTGTTGTGGGTATCATTTGGCACAAATTGCATAAATTCGTACACATTATATCACTGTTTTCGCCCAATTGATGATTGCCAAGGAATTTCTGTACTTGAGCGAGAGGTGATCGGTAGATTTTGAGTACAAACAAGTGCATGTATTAGAAGGGGGACTTTCTTAGTACAAAACTTGCATCCAAGCACAGAAAGAATAAACGATAAACTTTAATAATACAAGTTATTCTATACTACTGGTTGCCGCTTTACGAAAACATAAATGTTATGTTTCAACTAAACTTCATCAGATTAGTCTCTCTGTTTGACATTGTCCAGCAAGAACAAAACAGATAGCACAACACAAAAATTGATCAAGTGCTGACCCTAATACACGTTAATAGTAATCTACTTGCGGAGGGAGGGGTCTTGAGGTCGCATGCGCTAATTGTCAAAACAGAAGCACAATGGTCATCGAAAGTGTAATGCTTTACAATCACCCAGATACAATGTAAATGTCACCTTACATGAAATATACATGTAGTTTATAAAGAAAACAATTTATGTCGCCCTTGCACGGTCAACTTACATTAAGACGTGCAATATTCGGAACAGTATATAAAATATAGGAAATCCTTCAACGTAATATTCACATTACTGGTCAAACAACTGTGTACATCATAGAGTACTTCCAAAATACACTCCAAGTAATAGTAATAGTGTGAAAAGCTGGGAAGTGGCATAAATCATTGCCGGCGGTCAATTTGGGAGTCTAGCAGCACTGAAATGAGGAACACTCAAGCAAGCAAGTATGCAAATTTGGGGAAAAAATTTGGCCATTGGTATAGACATACCCCACACTGCAACACACTCTTGATCTTTGGAGACTACACAAGAGTTGTAATTTTTGCAATGCATCTTGATTGCGAAGACGACTGTAAACCATCACAGTGTAACACCTTGCATAGGAATATGTCATTTGTCGCAACTGCGAATACGGAACTTTTATAAAAGAGTACAAAGTTCATTTTCTGCAATTACTAGTAGGAAATCTTTTAACAGAAATATTTACACAAATTCTAAAACCTTTGCGCATACAGGTGATGGTGATGCCTTGCTGGAGCAATATGGCTTAACTTGAAAAATCACTTCTGTTTATTTTTTTCAGCCTGATTGGCAAGCTCAGTTGTGAGTCTTCCTGTCTATAGGCGACGAATGCCTTATTTGCTCAAAGTTCTTACGAAAGTGAAGAGTTTTCCAATCAGTCCTGAATCTCATCTGATGATGATGACACGGAATGCATAACAAAAAGCATGCTAAGCAAAAACACTGAAGGGCGATTGAAACTGCTCCAACCATCTCGATATATTTTTTTTTAAATACAGTCAATTTTGGACAAGAGGCCTTTCCTACTTACAGAGTTGGATTGCCTTTGCCAAGTCGGCAAAGATACAGTTCAGAATTATGCATTTTAGGCAAATTTATGCAGGAAAACGGTCATTCGATTTCGTTTTATGACCAGTCAAATGTACTCCTTGATCAACGCGTCCAGTGTGCAACATGGTGTTCTGGCGCATCTAGTCTTCATTGACGAGACAGGTTATAACGTCTGGACTCGAAGCTCCAAGGGTAGAGCTCCACGAGGGATCGCTCCAAGACGAGTCGTCGAAAGAGTGTGATGCAGTTTTCCCAGACGATGAACCCATTTACCTCATATACGACAATACGAGGCCTCACATGCGAGCCCAACTCCCTGAATGTGCCAACGCAATGATCCAGCTGAAGCGCCTCCCTTCCCTACTTCCCATTTCGAAGAGCACGAAGATGGCACACTCTGCATTCAAGGCTGCAGTGACAACCGTGGAGATTCCTCTGTTTGGTTGTCACACAACCAAGCGGTTTCTTTTTTTTGGCATTTCAGTTACTCGGTAAGCCGTTGCAAAAGCGAAGCATCTCCTGCAGGAATTTGAGTGGAAGATAGCCTCATCCCAGAACAAGCAGGTTTCCGTCCTGGCATCGAGGATGGTTTTGAGGAAGGGATGATAACCGTTGTTGTGTTTGTATATCTCCCAGATGCTTACGATACAGTCAATCACAGATGCCCGCCTCTTCAGTAAGATCTTGGATATTAACAAGGATATCCGACTGTCAGAACTGATCGAAAGCATGCTAGAGAACAGGCTTTTTTTTGCTGACCTGGGCGGTACGAAATATGTCAACTTCACCGTTGTGGAAGAAAGACTACAGACGAACGGTATCCTCTCTTCGGTCATGTGCCTGGCGGAGATTCTGCTCAAGTTCAAAGCTAGCTTTGTTCATAGTGTAACACCTCTCGCAGAAGCAAATACAAAATGCGCCAGAGTCACCTTATGGGAGGAAAGGCTTGCCAAGCTCCCATCAACCACCACAACAGAGGAAAAGGGGAACTTCCACCTGGAGCTGACTGAAGCTGGACTGAATGGAAATGTATCAACAGACACAGGACTGGTACACGACGCTCTAAGGTGGCCCTCCGCAGGTTGGAATATCTGAAACATTTGATGAGCTGCCCCCAACTGCAGCAACCGTGCATAGCTGAAGACTTCGCGCTATGCAATGATAGTGCTTAGCGATGCGTTCAGCTTTGGCTGAACCGTGTTTAGGTCCTATCTGCGGTTAAGGTTTTATGGTTATCTGTGATGTGTAAGTTCATCAGAGCTCATCAATGGCTCACCAATCATCAAATGTGTGGAAAAAGAGACCATGTAAATTGTGCGTAATAATACCATGGTTCCAATATTACGAGCATGGAAGTCGCCGAGAATGAAGAGTTCGTCTTTTATACGAAACTGGAAGATAATTCCAGAAGAGATCATCCTGGTTCGCCATGGTAGGCGGCATTTACATGATGGACATGGTAGCATGATGTTGCGCTGTGAGTGTTGACACCCACTGGCAGACTTTCGAGATTTATCAACGATGGATTTTTCTCGTCAAAACCAACACCAGCTGTGCAATATGTTTATCGCTTCGACGACCACTCCAGAAAAAGGGGTAACCAACGCCAATTTTCTTGAGATGACCCTCCTTAGCAAAACAGGTTTCACTAAGTGTTGCTTATGTCACTGCTATATTTGGCAAAGCTCTCTGCCAAACGAGTGCAGTTCTTCGTATAGGTTTTCGCAAATGTCCATGATGCAACGTTAAGCGGATGTTGTTTGGCTTCTATGCAGTTGGTACGTACTTGATGATGTGTTTGTGTAGGCGGCAGGAGACGGTGGACATCAGTCATCAAAAGAGTAACGCTTCACATAATTATATATTTACATCGCCCAGATACGATGGAAATGCTCAGACATGGTAACCTACATTCCTCAAGTTGCATATTCCGAACAGCAGTTTCGACAAATTAAAATATAGAAAATCCTTTTAACGAAAAATTCGTAGATACTTATCAAACAACTCTCTACATTATTGAAAATACTTCAAAAATACACTCAGATACACTCAAAAGTTTTAGTCAGCGAACAAACTGATAATAATCAGGACCTGTTTTGCCCAAACAAGATAGGTAAACAGCATAGAGTATAGGCTTACAGGATAAATACAAATCTGTTTTCAACTGAAACAATTCGCTTACTAAATGCAGGTAAAGTGCGAAAAAAATTGAACAATTCAAGTTATTCAAATAATTGGTTGCCGGTGCACAAACATTTTTTCATAAACGAATAAAGAAAGGCCTGTCACACAAAAAAAATGTTTGTGATCAGATAGTTTGGTTTAACACTGTCTATGCAAGAACAATCACTGTGATCCCATATATATCACCGACACATGTTGTATATCACCAAGGACATTAACGTCTGTGAAGGGCAAAGTCTAATATTCGGTAACATCACCCAAGCAAAGCAATGGTACATCATGTTTGTCCCATAAATAATTAATCAAACAATCTATCAATCCAGTTATATTTTAATTGTTTAAAATTGGGGCATTATAGCCAAAACCAATGCCAAGTTGGGCCGACGCAGATGCTATGTTCTGATTACAATTATTCACAAGGTTGATATTATTTCAATAAATAAACCAAACAATCTTTAAAAATGATTGTTTTTAAAATTTTGAACAAGGTTGATTTAATTAATAAACAAAACAATCTTTGAAATGATTGTTTTGAGAATCATGTTTAATGATGCTCACAACACTTTCAACACGAGTTTCTCCTCCCATTCAACACGTATTCATTGCTACTGTGCACTTTTTGGCCAGCTCAATTAATGACTAAAGGTACTAGAAAAAGGTAAGGGGAAAAGAAACGTGTCGATAAATGAGGGTAATTCTATGGAAAGCCTCTTGATTGGTCTGGTAGAGAACTGCATTTGTGATATGAGGTCGTGGGTGTGGATAAATGTCTTGGTCGAACAAATCTTAGGGCGAGGGACAATCATGAACTTTGATTTGTGCGCACTGAAAGAAGACTGGCCAACGTTGAGACCACAAAACCATACGATCTATATCTCCTTCATTTCTGCTGCTTTTTTGTGCAGTAAATTGTGTCGTTGGCATACAACAGATTGATCCTTGTTTGGACGGGAGACCGAAATTTTTCCTCTTCTCTTCAATGACGTGTCGTTTTGATCTGTTTGACAGGTAGCTCCAAATTGAAGCCAACAAATTGCCGTGGATGCGAAACTGTTTGTCTAGCTGCGAGGGGAACCCTTTGTGTCAGACGGCATCAAGCACCCCAAAGATGTCGAGAGTGACGATCCTTGCGATGATGTAATAACATCAGCACACGCTTGAGAAAGTGGATGGATTGTGGAGCGATGCTCACGGAAGCCAAACTGCAGATCACAAACAGGCTATGAGTTTGAAAGTGAGAAATTGCATTGATGATGGATTCTGATACTCTGCGGATGATGGATAACAGGCCGGTAGTTACTTGGGCTGGTTCGCTGTCTTTTTATGTGGACCAGAATCACATTTTTGGATATTTTCCATGAATAGCTGGGACGAGGTCAGCGCCCAGCCTGCTGTGTCTAAGCGTTTTTTTCTTCCAACACTTTTGGACGGCAACTGACGTAGTCAAGGGAGTGCGGGCATGCAGGATCATCACCAGTTTGGAAGATGTCAATCAGGTTCGCTCGACACCGATTTAGAGGAAAACAAAAGAAGCCAAGAACAACATCAACGTCTGAAAAGGAACTTATCAGCAGACCCATCAGTACTGACTGGTTGCATAGCGTTGTAAGCTCCTCCACCATTTGTTCAAGACCGTTGGAAACGTTTGTGAGTAGCCTTTTGTGTGTAATCACAAAGTGTTTACACTCTCTTGTTATCACCTCATACTAAAAATGTTTACAAAGTGATAACAAGGAAGTGTTTAGAACCTTGTTTACTTGCTTAACACTTTTTGGGGGGTAATTATCCACACCAGAGGCAATTAGGCAACCTTTGTCCCAATTCTTAAAATTGAAAACTTGGTCCCATGGTCAATTTTACCTCTCTTTGATGTCTCTTTTTTACTTGACCATATTATTTGTGTTAAGATTCAGGATTGTCTTTGTTTATAAATCATTAATTGATACACATTTCCATGGCTTGTAAACCATTATAATGATCTTCCAAAACATCATGGTTTACAAACATTACAAACATCAATGAACGTGCAATCATATGTATAAGTCATGGTTTTGATTAAACCATGGAAAATAGATTCTGGTTTGTCGGGGGCAAAACCTTATAGAACTGTAAACATTGCAGGTTATACTACATTTTCCAACACCACCTTTTATTCATACAACACACAGCATAAGAAAGCAGTCAAGCAACCAGGATTTGATGCCATTCCCGGTAAAATCGGTATCAACATCAGCATCAACCATTGGTGGTTGATGTTGATGCGGTTGTTGACACTTGGGTCTGCAAGTGTACAAAAGGACCTAATAACTCCTTGACTGTCCTTTCCTATTCCCCACGGACTTCAGGCTTAATGCAGTTTCCAAATACATCTCTTTAAAGGATGGAATGTGGATTCTGTGGATGGTTTTATTTTCGCAAGACAAGGTTGCACACCACAACTTATTTTGATTTTTGCTTGTCATTGGCTGTGGGTCAGGTAAAAAAAAAATCTATGAAAAAGTAATACAAGTAATAATTATAAAAATACTATGGTGAATTTGACAAATTTAATTTTCAGGATTTGTTTTACCTGCAAGCCTTAAAGACTCCTTTAAGAACATTTAAAGTATGCCATGTCAATAAACATGCTTTTTAAGGACAACATTTAGTCAATGGGCATGGCCCAATTTTCTTGGGCTGGTAGAGTAGTTGTTTTTTCCCCTACTGCATTAATTTCATTCTAAAATCTAAACCACTGGAATGGGAATTTTTTTCACAACCAATAACTACTTGCACTCGCAATTTTTAAAAGCAACCTTATATACTTACATGAAACAAATTCCTTACCGTTTTACAGCTTTCTAAAAATGTGTGTGCATAAGAAATAGTTGCATAATCAACTCACCTCTCGGTGACTTTGTTGGCTAGTTGACGGTTGATGACTTGCTTGAAAGCTTGTTAAGATCCTCCAGCACTTCCCACTGGATGACTCCTTTACTACTTTAAACTTGTCCAGGATCCAGGTTCCTGATGAGCTTGATCATGAGGCGGATCAAGAAACACATAGACTGATGTGCCGGGATGTGCAGGATGGTTGAAGTTAGGCCTGAAGTTGATCCCTGTGGAAACTAGCACTTTTGAACTAGCTACCTCTTCACTGTCTTCAGACAAGATACCCAAGTCAACATATCCGAATGCTCGCTTGAGACCTCGATCATATTCTACATGTTGATTACAGTAGCAGCAACCTAAAAAAAAAAAATAACAGAAGATATCGTGAAAGTCGATTCAATACTGAAATGTCTTCATTGATATTCAGCAACATGTCCTGCCCTTTGTAATTAGTGCAATCCTGTTGTGTTTAAAATACTTCTGCAATCAGTCCCTTTCACTAAAAATCCTGAGTGAAGGTAGACTCCTCGATTTATACCATAAACAAAAGTGCGTGTGTGTTTGAATAAGAAATAGTTGCATAATTAACTCACCTCTCGGTGACTTTGTTAGCCAGTTGAAGTTCATGAATCGCTTGAAGGGTTGTTAAGACGCTCGAGCATTTCCCACTGCATGACTTCTTGGTCAGGCCGCTTCACTGCCTTAAACTTGTGCAGGAGGTTCCTGATGAGCTTGATCATGAGGTGGTTCAAGAACGCATAGACTGTTGTGCCTGGATGTGCAGGATGGTTGAAGTTAGGCCTGAAGTTGATCCCTGTTAAAACTAGCTACCTCTTCACTGTCTTCTTCAGACAAGACACCCAAGTCAACGTACCCGAATGCTCGCTCTAAATCATATTCATCATATGAGATCTAAATCATATTCTACATGTTGATTACGGTAGCAGCAACCTATAAAAACAACAGAAAATATCATGAAAGTGGATCATGTGGATTATTGATTGAATACTTACATGTACCGGTATGTCCTGAGCTTAATGGACCATCTGGATCCATCTGTTCACGTGCAGGGTTTGACAAATAAATCATTTTGTCTCCCTTCTGTCATTGGCAAATTGTCCTAAAATTATTTATTATGCGTCTTTTCTTTGTTTGGCTTCATTGATGTTTCATTGATATTCAGCAACATGCCTTGCCCTTTGCAATTTGTGCATAGCTGTTATGTGTAAAATGCTACTGCATCAGCCCCTTTCACTAAAATCCTGTCAAGTGGGGTTCTTTGGGGTGCTGTGGTCCAATGGTTACGGTGTTCGACTCGTGTGCCGTGGTAGATGGGTTCTAATCTGACTTTGGGAACATGGTGCTTGTGCTCTTGAGCAAGGCACTTTACCATTGTTGCTTCGAACTTCGGATGGGCTGTTCCGTGTGTCGTGTAATGCATGTTAAAGAGCCACACTTATCGCTCAGAGAATGGGGTTTGCCCCGGTGTTTCTGGCAGTGACAGCTTAATGCGCCAAAGCACTTAATAAACCCTCATAAAGGTGCTACATAATGGGTCGCATATTTCTTATGTACCTCATTTACCTGTCTCTAATAAAAGACATAATTTCCAGCACCTTGAGAAACTAATTGTTGGTAGATACGTAGGCGATTTAAAACTTCAGTATTATTATCAAGTCCAAATCTCCCCAAATGTTCAATAAAATCAATTACTAGCAAAAACTAAACAAATAATCCCTCACTGAAAGGTCTCATCTCCAGATGTACACTTCTTCTTCAGATGGTCAAGAGCATGTTGTGAAAAACCAAGCAGGATGGATGTTTGTGACCCAAGAACGCAGTGTACTCACAAACGGCAGCTGGAAGAGGCTCTCGTGCATTATGTGTAGGCTGTTGGTGAGTAGAAGTGCAGTGCAGTTGTGGCGATGTACCTCCTTCCCATATAGTGCCACAGGCTTTCTCTCTACTCAACAGAGATTTCACTGCAGTCAGGCTTTAAGCCTATGTGTGCAAAGTATATAACAGAAACATCAAAATTTATGTAGTTACGTTTTGTATTTTAATCTTAGTGTAAAAAATCAAATATAGGGATACTGTGTAGCACTTAAAGAGTATCCAGTAAGAACATTGAAAACAAATGTGAAATAGGGTTCACCGTAAATGATGGTCAGGCTTTGTTGCATTAACATAAAAACCAATTTTGCAGTCACAAAAAAGAAATGAGGAATGCCAATCCATGTGATTTATAACAGTTTTCTGTTCGTTTAAAGCAGCTGCATGAGAATGTATAACATCGCTGAAGAATGAAACCACAAATTTTTATCGGGAGGGAGGGGGCTGCTAATTTTAAGTAGTCATTTTGACAAAATGCAAGTTTTATTGTTAGTTATCTTCTACTTATAAGCAAACCAAAGCTGTTGACATACCACGCATACATAGAATGGTTCAGTAGCTTGACAAGTTCTCTATGATCGAGCACTTGATTGTAGCATCTGTCTGCTCATCCGGCCAGCCACTTGGAGAGCATCTCACAGGTAGCATGATGTAAAAATGGATGGGTTTTTCTAACATGCTACCCTGCATAAGTCAAAAACAAATGTTGTGTCACATTCTTGTTCGACCCAAAAATCTGGAAATCTCTGGTTTTCTTCAAACAAATTAAAATTAACTCTAAATTTACCACAATTGTAATGCCATAATTTTTCATCTTGCTACAAAATGTACATAACTAAATGGAGGAAAAGTTTGTGCTTTGTGGTGAATCACGGGATTGTCAGTGTGTGTTCTTGAATTGTTGCCATGTTCTGGTGTATTGTACCTTTACATGTATACATGTACTGTTTTTTTTGTATTTTACTCTTGCTGGGGATTTAATTGTATACAATTCCCTTCCTTCATTATCAGTGTATCTGGAACTGTCTTGAACAGAGTAGTCAGTTTATTGTGACGACACAAATCTCTCTCTGGTGTTCCTCTCTTCTTGTCTATAAACAACTTGTTTTGATATTTCCGTGTTCGCTCGTACCCCCCGCCCTGCAAACAGGACGCTTGGATACTCTGATGAGCTTCACAGAATCTTGTGAAGGAAATGGCCTATGACCTATGTATAAAGCATCTGGCTGCAGCTGTTCAAGACCGCAGTTAGACAATGTGATGTGATTTACCGGATGTGATTTCTGTTTCATTGCGGACCATGTGGACAAAATTTTGAGCGTCGCATAATGCAATCCGACCGTTCGTGATTCGAAACAGAGTCTGAGCGAGTGACGGGAATTGTAAATTTACAACACAGATAAGTTTTGCAGAATTCCCTACATTATTACGCTTTTCAACGAGAAAAAACTTCTCTAAACTGGAATAAAAGAGTAATGAATCAGTCTTAACGGCCGTTTCAAACCTTGCAGAGTCACGACCTTGATGACGCGCAGGTCACTGGTCACGCAAAATCCAACCAATCAGAGCTTGAATTCATCAGAGTATCCCAGCGTCCTGTTTGCAGGGCGGGGGTACGCGAAATTTCTGTGTGGCGTATATACAATAACTTTTTCCTCAAGACCCTGACTGTCGAACTCAAACCGTGGAAGTTTTGCATCTGCGTTTGTGTTCCATACCAGTGCGTCATCGAAACCGATACGCCAAAAACCGAAACGCATGGTCAGCAATAATGTGATTAAAAGTAATGTGAGTGCGTAACAGCGAAACCGCGATGGGTCTGGGGGCCTGCTTAAGAGGTCCAGAAAATGTTGGATTCTAAAAGCTCTGTGGTGCGATCTCAGGCAATATCTTGACCACTTTAACCATTTTTTTTAAGCAAAAGATCATTTAATAGTCATTTTCAAATTTGGAGTCATTGCATCAGCTATCAAGAGCTATAAAATCCAACTGTATAACACAATATTTAATAACAATAATAATAATCATAGAAATAACGATAATTGGATATTAGGGAGACATTCCCATAGACTTGTGCACACATTTTTTGCCAACTTAAAATGACCCAAATTTTACCTTATCCTACCCCACAAATTTTTGTATTACTAATGCTATTTTATTATAAGGCGACCTTCCCTTGGCCCTGTTATAATATAGCATTAGCAATAATGGTTATTATAACAAAGTTATACCTTTGGGAGAAACGTCCTATTACCCTTATCCTGCCTCTCCAAATTTTGGTATAGGTATTGTTTTGGACCACGAGGAACCGATCTAGATTGTTTGCGACAATAAAATTCCTTGTCCCGAGGGTCGTAATAAAAGACGTTAAAGGCGCTTTACAAATTTATAAAAATAGGGCAACTGTGCTAGTAAGCAACCTGATGAATTTGATGCTCATCAATACTAAGGTTTGCCAAGACTACTTGATGATATCTGGAGACAAGGTAAATGGGTGGAATTTTGGGTTTTAATAGTAGCCATTTTGGATCGTTACTATGTCCTCATAATTATTCAGTCACTTATTTGCTTCAGAAAATGTTATTAAAGTCCTTCGTGTTAGGAGAGTCACTAAAATAGTTTTTGTTCAAAACGTAAAAAAAATAAGGAATATACCCAAATACGGGAATATATATATTACATGGCAGGGATTAACTATTTATGCAACTTAGGTATATTTAGGGTCAACATTAACGATGGCATCCACCCGCATCTTGTTTGTTATGGTTTAAAGAATTGATCTAGCATGGATGCCTGCCTTTTACCAAAAAAATGCTGTCCAAAAGTGTAATATTCCACTTTGGCCGGTCCACTACCACGGATAGGTTTTGCAAGACAAGGTCGCACACAACAGCATTCTGTTCGCCAAACTGCGGCCACCATGATAACCATCATGTCCAACATGCCCATTAGGTCACCTCACTTACACAATTAGATATTCATTACTTGGAACATTTATGACATTCATACACTGACCATTGGATGACTCACTGAGATATGTCCTATAAATATGCCTGTCATTGCTGAAGGTCAGGTAAAAAAAAAAAAAAAGCAATACAAAAAGTTATAAAAATGTTGGTGAATTTGACAAATTTAATTATCAGATATTTTTAGTGCAAGCCTGGATTATCACTCCTGTAAGAAAACAAAGTATGCCAAATCGATAGACAGGCTTTTTAAGGACAAATCAATGTCTCCGTGCATGGTCCAATTTTCCTGGACTGGTAAGTAGATGTTTTTTTCCGTACTGCATTTTTTTCATTCTAAAATCTTAAACACTGGATTGGGAAATGCACACTAGCTTTTAACTTTTTTTTTTCAACAAATGGGGAACATTAATTACTTCTTGTACTCACTTATTTTTAAAAGGAACCTTATAATATACTTATGTAAAAGGCCCTGTCACACTGTTGCGAATAGAGCTAACGTGTGCCCGAAGTTTTGGAAATGTGGTAGTACGTTCGTGTAAGTTGTCATTCGTTCGTGACACATTTGGCATAGGCTGTATTCGTTAGGGCCCTGTCACACTTTTGCGTATCCTAATTCCTTATGAGTTCCTTATCAAAATTTTTCAATACGCAGCGGTACGCGCTCAAAACGTCGAAATTTTTTGATTACTTTGACTTATGTGCGACGCACATCTAGCGTACAAGTAACGAATTTAGCGCATCCATTGCGTATGAGATGCGTATGAGTTAAGTATGCAGGGCACAACTCTATTTTTCGGGCTGCGAATAGGTCAGTATGCAGTGCGCATGCCGAGCGTATTCCCGCCGCATTTCCGCCGCTCGCCGTCCAGCGTGCGTTGCATCTGCGCTGCAAGTACGCTATGTATACGTCCAATACAGGCGGCTCATATGCTGACGGGGTGCGTCACAAACACATAGCGTACTCGTAACGCACTCGACCGATGCGGGACCGATGCGCTGCGTATTTATAACTTATGACCTGCGTAACAGCGTACTTAGCGTAGTTTTGTGCATGCCCAAAACTATCCTGCGTACTGGGCCGTACCATGCTCAAGAAAACTTATGGGCCAAAATCATGTGGTTCTACCCCCGTCATGAGCCCTGATGGAACCACACTAATCACAGAAAAGAACCATATCATGGACCGTTGGGCTTCTCACTTCGAAAATCTGTTAAACAGAGACTCAAACATCAGCACTGAGGCATTAGATCAACTGCCTCAGAGCACTGTCAATGTAGCCCTAGCTGAAGTGCCCACTACCTCCGAGACTGAAGAAGCCATTGATGTACTATCCATGGGTAAAGCGGCTGGTTCCGACTCAATTCCCGCCGAGATATACAAAGCAGGAGATGCTTCGTTCGTGCAACGCCTCACAGAGCTATTCCAACTGATGTGGATCAAAGGAGTGCTTCCCAAAGAGTTCAAGGATGCCTCCATTGTCCACATTTATAAGAAAGGCAACCGTTTCATTTGTGACAACCACAGAGGAATCTCCCTGCTGGTCATTGCTGGTAAGATCCTCGCCAGAATCATGCTTAATCGCTTCACAACACACATTGCCAACACATTTCTACCCGACAGCCAGTGTGGTTTCAGAAAAGGAAGAGGTACAGGCGACATGATCTTTGCAGCCCGGCAGCTACAAGAGAAATGCAGAGAGCAGAATACCGACCTCTACTGTGTCTTCGTCGACTTGTCAAAGGCATTCGACACCGTCTGAAGAAAAGGACTCTGGAAACTCCTGTCCAAAATTGGCTGCCCTGAAAAGTATATCGAGATGGTTAAGCAGTTTAATGATGGTATGATGGCGCGAGTAACGGACGGTGGGGAGTCTTCAAAACCTTCCCAGTATCAAATGGAGTTAAACAAGGCTGTGTCCTTGCCCCAACGATCTTCAGTGTCGTGTTTGCTAGCATGCTCCTTGATGCTTTCCGTGACATCAACATCGGCGTGGAGATGGGATTCAGGACTGATGGTAAACTCTTCAATCTGAGACGACTCCAAGCAAAAACAAAGGTATTCGATGAATTAGTTCGTGAACTCCTATATGCCGATGACTGTGCTCTTGTCGCCCACACCCAGGAAGACTTACAACTCATCAAGGACTGCTTCGCAACTGCTTGCTCACGCTTTGGACTTTTAATCAATCTGAAAAAGACAGCAGTGATGTTTCAACCTGCTCCAAGTAAGCCATATGTTCCACCCGTTATCACCATTGGAGATCACATCCTTCATTCTGTTGACAAGTTTACATACTTGGGCAGCACCCTGTCAAAGAGAGGTCCACATAGGAAATCACAAATCGGATATCCAAAGCCAGCTTAGCTTTCGGAAGATTTCGTGAGCGTCTGTGGAAAATAGGAGAGGCATAAGCTTGAAAACAAAGCTGCGTGTGTATCAAGCTGCAGTCCTGACTTCCCTGCTGTATGCCTGTGAAACTTGGACAACCTACAGCCGCCACACCAGAAAGCTGAACCACTTCTACCTTTCCTGCATGCGTAAGATCTTGCGCAGCAGATTGGCAAGACAAGGTCCCAGACACTGAAGTCCTCAAGCGAGCGGAATTGCCCAGTAGTCAAGGATGTTAGGGCGTTATAGGGGCCGTTTGGTTCAGTTTCTTCCAAAAGCACCAAATTTGGCACAGATGTCAGTCATACCATACTATTTCGATTTTTGACGGGTGCTAAGACGGGCGCCCCACGGGGCCGCCATATTGGCAAAATCCAATATGGCCGCCAACTGGGTCAGCGGTCAATCGAACTAAACGAGCTAGAATCAAAATAATACCACTTTTCAGGTATTTTCGGGGTCAAACAATCTGAATCAGATGTTATTTTAACGATTTGAGGCAAGACAGATTGGCAAAATCCAAAATGGCCGCCACATACCGCAGTTAAAAAACTTAACCAGCTAGAATCACAAGTAACACAACTTTGGAGGGCTTTTCGGTGTCAACGAATCTGAATCTGAGGTTATTTTAATGATTTGATGCCAGACGGATGCCCCAGGGGCCATATTAGAAAAATCCAAATTGGCCGCCAGCCAAGTTAGAGGTCAGTCACAGTTAAAAACTAAACGAGCTACAATTATTAATAATACCATTTTACATAAATTTTCACGGTCGGAGAATCTTAATGTATTGTTTTATTAAAGATCGTATGTCACAGTTTGCCCTAAAGGTCATTAAGGATTGGACTTATCAATAAAGATTATTGTTTGAACTATTTTCATTTAAATATTTAGAGATGATGTCTGCAGTGACAAAATGCTATATGCCGCTGTGTGCGTTTAAATGGAGCTGTTCATTTGTAGAGGACCTTGCATATAGAAATCTACATGTAGTGGGATTGCATTTCAACCTTCCTTTGCATGAGGCAGCCGCAGCGCACGAGAATGGCACATGTCACTGAAGCATCATTGAGAGTTGGTCCATAGTGATTGCCATGTACTGGTATTATCTTTGTGCCAGCCCCACACGATGAAGTCAGGAATTTCCTGCTGGACCGAGGTGGCCTGTACGTGGTTGCTTTACATGTTCAAACAGCACGGCAGGTAGCTGGGGTGCTTCCGACAAGCTGCTTCCAGTAGTGAAGAAGCGATGTCTGGCCCCTTTGATACCTACAGTTGCACCACACCCCTTGTGCTCTGCATGAAATGGGGAAGCAAGTTGTGTCGCACCATGTTAGGCTTTGGAAGAAGGGTGGTGCCAAGGACTTTGTCAGACCGAGATCGGAGTAGACGCTTTGGATTAGTATGTTACTGTACTTTTCACCACTTCTGAAGCCCACCCAGATCTCCAATAGGCCAAGGATCTCCAAAACAAGCTGGAAATGACCTCGAAAGTGATCGCAGTGACTCTACTCTCAATCCTTCACTGGCTCATTGGGTCGCATAACAAGTTACTCCAGTGCACCCATAAGATGTGGATGCAGCCTTGTCTAGGTATAGGGCGTACATCCCGATTTTGGCATGGGGCTTTGCCGACTCGTTTGCTAGCACTGAGTTAATTGTATCCCAACCAGGTGAGGATGTCACAATCTGCAAACTTGTTATGATGTGTCGAAGAAGTCAAGCTTGATGAGCCCGCCTCACTGCAGGGTTCTCATGCGAGAAATGGATATTTACGGTTTGGGCATATCACTGGAACTCACCAAGTGAGAGGTCGCCCCGAGCCATTGTTATCTGTGATCAACATCTTGGGTGGTGAAGACAATGAAACGACCGTTGGTTGATATAGCTCCACCCATCCTCAGCATGGCCAGCACACACCACATGCGCCTATACATCCTTAAAATAACTAGGGACAATTTTCTCGGCTCCAATCTAAGATTGTTTCTGTGGTATGCGTAGAAATGTCAAACTGTCCGACATGTGCAGCTAATGAACAAAGTTTTTTTATGGAATGACGCACCAGAAACACCAGGTTTGACCGGAATGATCTCGAGTGCTAAACTTGACATCAAATAATTAAAATAACATCAGAATCAGACATTTGGGAACCCCCCCCCCAAAAAAAACGTTGTATTGTTTTAACTGCGAGTACCTCCAACCTGGGTGGCGGCCATTTTTTTCCAAAAATGGCGGCTCCTAGAGCATCTGCCTTGCCTCTAATCATTAAAATGACATCATATTTAGATTCTGTGACCCCGAAAACCCATAAAAGGTGGTATTATTTAAGATTTTAGCTCGTTATTTTCTTAACTGTGATATATGTGGCGGCCATTTTGGATTTTGCCAATATGGCGGTCCCCTTGGGGCATCTGTCTTGCCTCAAATCGTTAAAATAACATCAGATTCAGATTGCTCGACCCCGAAAATACCTGAAAAGTGGTATTATTTATGATTCTAGTTCATTTAGTTCAATTGACCTCTGACCCGATTGGCGGCCATATTGGATTTTGCCAATATGGCGGCCCCGCGGGGCGCCCGTCTTGGCGCCCGTCAAAAACTGAAATAGTATGGTATGACTGACATCTGTGCCAAATTTGGTGCTTTTGGAAGAATCTGAACCAAAATATCCCTAAGACCCCTGACTACAGTGTAGGTGTAGAGATACAAGGATTGCCTTAAAGCAACCATGAAGCAATGCAACTTCAATGTGAGCAGCTGGGAAGAATTTGCCCATGATCGAACGGCATGGAGAAGATTATCACACGAAGGTGCATCAAGCTTCGAAGCCCGTCGCATCAGGGAGGCTGAGCTGAAACGACAGCAACGAAAATCTCGTCAGCTAGATGCTTCCCTACGTGTCCACCCCCACTCCCAACCTAGTGTGTCCAGTGTAGGACTGTAGCTTCCTGGCTAGAATTGGACTTATTAGCCATCTGCGAACACACAACACCAACTAGTATGGAGACGTTGGCTGTCATCTTCGAATTTCGAAGGACGAACTATATATATATATCTGGGTACATAAAACCTACACAAAACGATAGAGATGCATATGAGGTGCGTGTACGCACAATACGCACCTCATATGCATCTCTATCGTTTTGTGTAGGTTTTATGTACGCAGATATACGCATGGTACGGCCCAGTACGCAGGATAGTTTTGGGCATGCACAAAACTAAGCTGCGTACGCTGTTGTTACGCAGGTCATAAGTTATAAATACGCAGCACATCGGTCCCGCATCGGTCGAGTACGTTACGAGTACGCTATGTGTTCGTGACACACCCCGTCAGTATATGAGCCGCCTGTATTGGACGTATTCAGAGCGTACTTGCAGCGCAGATGCAATGCACGCTGACCGGCAAGCGGCGGAAATGCGGCGGGAATACGCTCAGAAGTGTGTCAAGCATGCGGTCGGCATAAGTCGGGTGCGTCCGGAATACGCTCGGCATGCGCACTGCATACTGACCTATTCGCAGCCCGAAAAATAATGTTGTGCACTGCATACGCAACTGATACGCATATCATACGCAATGGATGCGCTGAATTCGTTACTTGTACGCTAGATGTGCGTCGCACATTAGTCAAAGTGATCAAAACATTTTGACGTTAATTGAGCATACGGCTGCGTATTGAACATTTTTGCTAAGGAACTCATAAGGAATTAGGATACGCAAAGGTGTGACAGGGGCTTTAGCGGTTCATTGGGGTTCGCAGAGGTGCGCTGAGGTCTAGGAAAATTTTTGAGCATGTTAAAAAAATTGAGCGGGTGACAACGTAGTGATCAATACGCTAGGTATACGTTGAGCATTCGTTTTGCACGTTGGGTGTAGGTTGCTTCTTTGTCAGCTGTTCGGACATATGATGATGTGTAACCCAAGGATCTTTGTCATAATAGCAAATGCCCAACGTATACATAGAGTTTGTCTAACGAATGGCTAACAAATGTGATGACGTGGACTTGGAGAACGTATTTATGGGTCAGCGGAGAAACGGCATGTGACTTGCCGCAGCATGCTAGGCACGCAGCACGATAGACGTACGTTGGTCATACGTTGAGCATTCGTTGGATAGATGCTACCGCATGTGCTGTCATTCGTTGCTATGGATGCTAATTATACGCTCAGCATTCGTTTCTCATTCATTTCGCATTGTCTTATATGTCAGGAGTTCGCAAAAAAAAAGGAATTTGGCCGAGAATTTAGCGTATTTGGACTTTGCCAAATTTCAAGTACGCTAGGCATACATTAACCTATTTGCTACTATGTGACAGGGGCTTAAAACAATTTGATTGCCGGTATACAGCTTTCTAAAATTGGGCACATGTGTGTGAGTTTGTTCTGTATTCAATAGCGGATGTTGAACAACAGAGGGCAACAGGGTCTCCAATTCCCGAGAGGTCCCCAACTTGGATTTGTGTTCAAAACATGCGGGAGATCTTCCGAAAAAGTTGAAATGCAAACAAAAGAGGGTCCCCAATAGGGGGTCCCCAATTGCAGGCAAATACACACTTATTATGTGAGCGTGTTTATGGTGTAAATCGAGGACAGACGTGCACAACATCATCAATGAATCAAGGACAGAAACCAAATTGAGGATTTGTTGGTTGGAAAACGTGTACAAAACGAATGAGAGCTGTTGTGAAAAGGTTTTAGTACAAAGGAAAAGAGAAGAGGAACAGAATCCCCCCCTCACAGAAGTGTGGTTGGGGTCTACGAGCGAATACTTACCTGTAGAGCAGTACTACTTATGCATATTCCCCCTACGGGCAGGTATTTTCCGCTAAGAGTTATAACGATAGCGCCCTCTGGCGCCCTACCCATAATACCCCGCGGCATGCGTGCCTCGTGAGCGTCCTCTTTTCTCGAGCGCTAAGTCGGAATAAAAAATGTATTCATGGCATCGAGAAGAGTGGGGTAGAAGGGAGGGATGCTCTACAGGTAAGTATTCGTTCGTAGACCCCAACCACACTTGTGGGGGGGGGGGAGTCTACTTCACTCAACTTACCTGTACAGCAATACTACTTATGCACAGACTAGCACCAGCAAGGCGGTGGGTCATGCGAGATGCTATTGTGCTTTCACAGGGGCACGTAACAATACGCGTAAACCCTGGATGGGCCCGTCGCTCCACATGTGGGTGGACAAGGCAGCCCAAAAAGGTCTGCATGGTAAGGACATTACAAATGTAATCATATGGTAGCCTCAACATGCCGACAGAGACGCGGTCCCCGATATGGGGAATCGCGCGTAATGAATTACAGCCCACCGGTACATACATATAAGAGTTCGGTGGTGCAAAAAAACTTATCATGAAAAGCAAAACACCATGACATGGTACATATTATAGACACTATTATATGCACATGTACATGTACAGAGCTCAATAAAGAATCAGAGTCTCCGGTTACAAAATGTCTTGAAAACATGGTGGGGCTCAGTCAGTCGCCCTCAACACTGCTCTCCCACGTTCTGCCTTATTTTGCGCATGCGGACCGATCACACGGACTCTACCGTTGATACGTCCGTGGTTTCATGGATGACCATAGCCAACCTTCAGGCAATCTTCTCATGAAAAGCCTGCCTGTATGGCAGGGTTGTCATGACAAATACGTGTCGCGAGAAGCCTGTCGGTATGGTAGGGTTGTCGTGACAAATACATTTGTAACTGCAAGTGACCGATTCAAAGCGTCCCTGTGCAGCTAATGTACGACGTTAAAGTCATGATTGCCACCAAAATTCCCCGTCTGGACAAGAATGATTTGATGCCCGGAATAAAGACGTCCGGAGGCACAAAGGGCTCCAACAGTCTTAATTATAAATCCTTCCTTTAGGGATCAGACGTCAAAGTCATGATCAGCACCAAAATTCTCTGTCTGAAATGGACAATAGTCATTTGATGCCTGGAACAAAGATGTCCGGAGGTAAAGAGGACTCCGACAGTCTTAGTTAAAAAATCCTTTCGTAGAAATCGGATGGGCACACTCGGTTCCCACCAGATGTGGTCCATCTCTATTATACAGAAAACAGTTCTCTACTACATGTACATCTAGAAGTAACAACTGCTTACAAAAAAAGGCAACCTTACTTAAGGACAAATGAAACGGATGTGAAATTGTTCACAGAACTCTAAAGATCTCGATAACATTTTTGGATAAGAAAGGCGTTGAAGAGGTCCTGCAATTCAGGTGTGTTAAAACATGGAAGTTCGACTGACTAACATAAAGTAATCTACTGCCGTGTTAGAAGTCCCTCAATTAAGTGCAGGCTGTAAAAGCCGTAGCTTGTTTGAGAAAGGTCTGATGCGCAAAGGGCTTGCATTACAGCATCCAGCACATCAGGAGAAATTCCTGCGGAGCCGGGTGAAGAAAACCCAAGCTACGCTGGAACAGAATATTGTTCTCCTTGAAAGTACATTTGTACCCCTTACTGGTGAACCAAGGGAATGGTTATAGCCTTGGGAAACCAATCAATGGGACCAACATGGAGTTAAGAAGAGGACCTCGTCATCCATTTGCTCCAGTTGATTAAGTACCCGAGGAATAAGAGGGAAACGACAGGAAGGTGTATACAATTAGCCTGTCTGTCTTTATCACCATTGTATTTGTGTGCCATGTGCAGGTGTCAGGAACCCTCGGGCATTAGCCTGGAAATCTGTGACTAATTCGTGAAACAAGTCAGACTGACATGTGGTTAGTTGCTTAACAGCTACCACTGTCGGGACGATCCACCACAAGCAACGTTGTCCTCGCTTGGGAGGTGGACCGTCAAAAGCAAGAAACTATGAGGCAAACCCCAAATGGGGGATTTCTCAAGTGAGTGTACACAGGCTGTCTGCCCACCTGGTCGTTGATGTAAACCACAACCAACCGTGTCAAAGTCACATCGAACCAGGACCATCTTGCACATACCGAATATAGAAAATAAAATCGCGGTTTCTCCGAGACTGCCAGCATCTCAAGTATGTTAATGGAACTTGAATGATGCTCACACAGGGCCTCACCAATCCGCCACTAGATGCGGGTAGTGGGCAGTTAACCGTCAAGGGTAACATGTCTGCCATGACAGTTAGTGAAGGCTGCGATCTGTTAGAGGCCCACCCTTGTAAGGTTGGCAACGTCGCCAAAATCTCGTCAGCCAAATCGCCTTTACTATCTGAGCAGAGGCCAGGAGTGAGGCAGAAAAAATGGCTGGATGGGGCCACCATGAAGTTGCAGCGAGAATCTTTGTTTGAAAACCGCGAAATTCTCAGTGCTCTGGCCTGAAAATGAGTTGCAGTTGTGTACCCTGCAGGCCAGGGCTCGTTCCCCATGCTGATGTGTTAGACAGTCGACTAAATCTCATCAACATCTTCCAAAGGGAAATACAAGAGGGCGCAACATTGTGTTGGCCCGAGGTTATTGATGCCAGCCTCAAAGTCTCTCTGACGAGCTCCCACGAGACAGATGGGTGGAGGTCGTCTTGAGTCAGGTAAGTCACTTATGGAAGTTATCAAAACAACTGAAGCCAAATCGAAATCGTTGTAACCAGTGAAGGCCTTAGCCTATGTGGCATGGCGTACAGAAAATGTTGCTAGCACGGCCACACAAAATCATCTGGGCAAACTTCAAGAGGTATGCAGCTGAGAAAAACAAACAACAGTTTGTTCTTCACCTGCGCTGGCCTGACTGTGGGGTTGATGGCTTTCTGAGATTGACCATCTGAGTACATGTAGTTGACAATCGACCAATATTGATATAAACATCGATATCCAGCGCAAAAGAAAAAGATTTTTGTCCGTTAAAAATTAAAAGGCGGGACTCGAATCTTTGGCGAGCGCCCTTTGATGGGAGAAACAGTTCATCAAGCACGTTACACCAGCGGGCCAAGGTGGTTAGGGTCTGCACTCGTGTAAACTATAATAGAGTACCGAGTACAGACCGTGGAATTGACAGTGAAAATAACGGTCAACACGTCCACTGATGGAGATGATCGGCGACCGGTGGTGCTTCAGCAGTAGCACTGTGATGCAACGAAAGGCAGCATGGTTGGGCCATGTGGTTCGGCATGGCGGCAGCTGTTGTGGATGGGATGCCAGTGGGATGTCGTCGCTCCGTGGGCCGGCCAAAGACGCGCTGGGTGGACAACATCTGTGAATGGTCTGGGTGTGACACCAACGAACTGAAAGCAGCAGCACTGGAAAGACGGGCTGTGGTGGGAGCGGCGCCAGTGATCCCAACTGTGTATAATTTGAGGAGACCACAGGCAAATGCCTATGTCTAACGAATGAATGAACGTCCACTAAGACTGTCGAGTCAAGATTAAAACATTAAACCTAATGTACTTCATGAGGATAAAGAGGGAGGCTGAACACGTATCATCGAGCCCACTTTAATTCTGCTGCAAAGTGTATTCAAGCTTTTCGCGAGTATTATCTACGAAGGGCCGCTTGAATGATGGGGTCCCTCTATCGCTGGCAGTTTGTGCTTGGCTGCATTGAAGAGGGAATTTGTGACAAAAAAATTACCGAATTTCGCTAACGGAAACCGGTAATGATCACATTATTGCTTGAAGATCAACAGGCAGTTTGGATACAGACACAATCTTTCGAATGTAGTCTACAACATGCCTGAACCATCACAGTCGCTGAGGTGATGCTTTATGCTGGGGTTCATTGTGAAAGAGCAGCTGCCATCTGATGAACCATCCTACTGCAAGGGTCGAATAGACCCCGTAAATGAGAACCGTCCACAATTTTTTTGGAAGGACGAGTTGCACACGGCCACAGTCAGTTGTTGAACAACTCCGTCGGAGACAGTGGGCAGTGTGTATACACAAGTACTCTACCCTTGTACATGTACATAAAAAATGTAGCGATCTTAGTACAGCAAGAAACACCATCGAACAGTTAAGCACTGCGCGGCGTGTCCCTTTGGCCTTGAGTCACCCACCCGTGACTAATGTAGAGGGCTATAGAGCACGGCTCGCATCTGAACTCAGACGGGCCGTTTCATCAACGTGCCCGCCAGGCAATACATGTATAAATGTATATGACCGACAATGAAGCCAAGAACAATTGCAAGGCTTGCATTGAGTGGGCCGAAAAACCAAGTCCTCATCCCGGTAGCGTTTGCCGCGGTGGGATCGGCAGACTCGCCCGAATTAGAAAAATAATGAAGCTGTTTCCGCCTGAGAAATGGGCACCATTTTGTCTGTTGTCGATGTGTTGCACACACACTTGATCCAACGGAGGTTTGATGGGGCGGAGGGGGCTCATCGGCGGAGGGTAATTTTAAGTACCCGTGTCATGTCCCTCTGCAGCAAACGGAGATCCGTTTCCACGATAGACAGCTGTTGTAATTGGTCTGGTTCTTCGTCATCATCGGATGAATCAGCCAATTGCGAAGGCCAAGTTGACCCCGGTGAATGAGAGCCGTCTGGAGGGGCTAGTTGTACAGAACCACGCGGTGGTGGCTGGGCAACACCCTCCGAGATAATAGACATACATGTACATTGTAGATGGGTGAAAACTAAACACAGGCGGGGATCCTGGCGCACGGCTAACTGTGTGCGGTAGGTCCCGTTGTCTCTGGTCCACCCAACCGTGGCCCACGGCCGGCGAATGTGAAGTAACGTTCGCCGTAGGCCGTGCCTCCGGTACAGCACGCAACCATGTGTAGTATACATGAACATGTACATGTACATTTTTGTACATGTACCTCGTTGTGCTTGGGCCACGCAATCGTGACCAAGGAATGACGAATATAAAGCATTACTGCAGGTAGGGACTCCCAGAGCCTGGCTAACTGTGTGCGGTATGTCCCTTTGTTCACGGGTCACCCAACCGTGACCGGTGACTGTGAGGCGAGACCAATGACCGAGGGTTGTGGGGCGTGGCTCGCCACTTCAGGGGGGCCACCATTAGGGCTCGCCTGGCGGCCTGCAGACATAGCCGATAGCGTAGCTGAAATCGACTGAAATGCCTGCAGGAAATCAGACCTCAAGTTCGAGTTCGAGTCCTCACATCGGGAGCGTTTGCCCCGATGGGACCGGTCAGAGGAGCCGTCAGAATCTGAAGAAGAACGGCATGATCGGTGATCAGCTTTCTTCTTCTTGCACTTCTTCTTTGAAGAATGGCCCCGGGGTGTGTCTGACAACAGGTCAGAAGACACGTGGGGCACTGGGACCCTCGAACAACATAACAAATCCGTTGACGAGAATGGCGGAAAATACCTGCCAGTAGGGGGAATATGTATAAGTAGTACTGCTCTACAGGTAAGTTGAGTGAAGTAGACTCCTCGATTTATACCATAAACAAAAGTGCGTGTGTGTTTGAATAAGAAATAGTTGCATAATTAACTCACCTCTCGGTGACTTTGTTAGCCAGTTGAAGTTCATGAATCGCTTGAAGGGTTGTTAAGACGCTCGAGCATTTCCCACTGCATGACTTCTTGGTCAGGCCGCTTCACTGCCTTAAACTTGTGCAGGAGGTTCCTGATGAGCTTGATCATGAGGTGGATCAAGAACGCATAGACTGTTGTGCCTGGATGTACAGGATGGTTGAAGTTAGGCCTGAAGTTGATCCCTGTTGAAACTAGCACTGATGAACTAGCTACCTCTTCACTGTCTTCTTCAGACAAGACACCCAAGTCAACATATCCGAATGCTCGCTTGAGAACTAAATCATATTCTACATGTTGATTACGGTAGCAGCAACCTATAAAAACAACAGAAAATATCATGAAAGTGGATCATGTGGATTATTGATTGAATACTTACATGTACCGGTATGTCCTGAGCTTAATGGACCATCTGGATCCATCTGTTCACGTGCAGGGTTTGACAAATAAATCATTTTGTCTCCCTTCTGTCATTGGCAAATTGTCCTAAAATTATTTATTATGCGTCTTTTCTTTGTTTGGCTTCATTGATGTTTCATTGATAATTCAGCAACATGCCTTGCACTTTGCAATTTGTGCATAGCTGTTATGTGTAAAATGCTACTGCATCAGCCCCTTTCACTAAAATCCTGTCAAGTGGGGTTCTTTGGGGTGCTGTGGTCTAATGGTTACGGTGTTCGACTCGTGTGCCGTGGTAGATGGGTTCCAATCCTGACTTTGGGAACATGGTGCTTGTGCTCTTGAGCAAGGCACTTCTCCATTGTTGCTTCGGCCTTCGGATGGGCCGTTCCGTGTGTCGTGTAATGCAAGTTAAAGAGCCACACTTATCGCTAAGAGAATGGGGTTTGCCCCGGTGTTTCTGGCAGTGACAGCTTAATGCGCCAAAGCACTTAATAAACCCTCATAAAGGTGCTACATAATGGGTCGCATATTTCTCATGTACCTCATTTACCTGTCTCTAATAAAAGACATAATTTCCAGCACCTTGAGAAACTAATTGTTGGTAGATACGTACGCGATTTAAAACTTCAGTATTATTATCAAGTCCAAATCTCCCCAAATGTTCAATAAAATCGATTACTGCATTACCTTGCATTACCCTCACCTGAAAAGTCTTCACTCCAAATGTGCACTTCTTCTTTGGATAGTCGAGAGCATGTTGTGAAAAACCCAGTAGAGCATGGATGTTTGTGACCCAAGAACGCAGTGTACTCACAAACGGCAGCTGGAAGAGGCTCTCGTGCATTATGTGTAGGCTGTTGGTGAGTAGAAGTGCAGTGCAGTGGTGGCGATGTACCTCCTTCCCATACAGTGCCACATGCTTCCTCTTTGCTCAACAGAGATTTCACTACAGTCAGCTTTAAGCCTATGTGTGAAAAGTATAAAACATAATTATTGTAACAAAACCTACTCAGGGATCCACCAGTTAAGTGAAAGCAATACAAAAATATTATTAGAAGGAACAAGACGTTTCAATTCTGTTAGCCACTGATAATTTTCTTGTGGCCTTTAATTCAAAAATAGTTAAATTATTATTATTATTTTTATTTACATCAAATTTGGCAGTATGGATTCAGTGATTATAACAAAAATTAAGAATGATTGAATAACGTGAAGTACATGTTGGACAAATGTAAGGACATATAGTTTGAATGTTGGGCGAACAGCTCAACCACTCCCACCAAAAATGTGTTCTAGTTCCATTTCAAATTGGTAGTTGAACACAAACAAGGTCAAAACAAGGGAAAAAATAACAAACTAGTTTACTTGTACTTCCTGTGCATATTGGCCCATCAAATGGCAAATCGCCCTTTAATAAATATTTTCTAGATTGCTATCCAAGGGGGACGAATCAACACCTTGCCGATAAGCAACCAGGCTGCTAGCCAAGGGGGACGAATCAACCCCTTGCCAATAAGCAACCAGGCTGCTAGCCAAGGGGGACGAATCAACCCCTCGCCGATAAGCAACCAACCCTGATAAAAAGCACCCACCAAAACAGGAAAGCCACATGCATAGAAAGTAAATCAGGCAAACAATTATAATCACAGTCTAGCAAATTTGACTGACACAAGTTAATACAATCATAAGATATAATAAAATGAACGAGCACGGCTGAAATGGGGCACGGGGCACATTACTGTATGTAAAAGAGAAACTTACGTACGACACCAATAGGTTGGCAACTGAACTTCGGTCACAATTTGAGCCATCTTGGCAGGTCCTAAAGTAAAAGAAATCAGGCTCAGAGAGACATGTCTCTCCTACCACGCCCAGTCCTAAATCCTCAGTGGGCAAACATGTGCTCAGCACCCGATTTCACGAAGCGCTGCGACGCGTCGCAACTGGAGTTACGACGTGTAACACGTCGCAACTCGCGACGCGTCGTATCTTCCATTTCACGAAAGTTGCGACGTGTTGAACGCGTCGCAAGTTCCTTGACAACGGCTTAAAACACATCGCAAGTTACGACGTGTCTAGTGGTCATCGCAAAATAAGAAGAGTCATTTCTAAGCCAGTTTTATGCCACAAACATTACATTAACGAGATTATAATACCGAGGCAATGTGTGTAAAGTTGTAAATAGAAAATTCATTGAATAATTATGAATTAGACCGGAATATTAGAGTTGAAGTTTCAAAGTAGCTATACAGTCCAATGAGAGCTTGTTTTTCTTCAAAATTGCATCGCACGGCCGCCATTTTGTTTTACGTTTTAACAAATTTTGAGCTGAGATCCGACGACTCTTTGTTGAATATCAGACGACTATTTACTGTACGCTGACTAAAGACATAAAACAGTCACCGAGTTGTGCTATAAATACACCTACGACGCGTCGCACTTACGACGTGTTTGGTGAAATGGATCGCAGGACGCATCGCAGCTGCGACGCATCGTAGAGATACGACGCGTCGCAGCGCTGCGATGCATCGTAAGTTACGAAGAGTTTGGTGAAATCGGGTGCAGGGTTTTTATACTGGCACTGCTAGCCCAGTACTTTTCCACTGAACTGTAATGCAAGGTAAGTAATCTATGCAAATAATTAGAACACTCCTGCCTTAATACAGTGACCTGATTTTGGCGAGCCCACGCTACATGTAATCCATGAATTGTTAAATATGTCAATTGAATAGAGAGCCAGGCTAGTAGAAAAAGGAACAATTGGCTTGGCCAGCTTGTGGAAGCTCTAAGTGAATGACTTTTCAGTTGGCACAACTATCAATAGTACTTGACAACAAATTAAAGTGGTTTTCGCTACATTATCGTAAATTTTGTAATTAAATTTTGTTTTTGAATCTAAACAAGTGCAAACAAAATCAAATATAGGGATGTTGCATAGCACTTTGGAGTATAGTAAAACATTGAATACAAATTGAAAGTGTTCACCCGTAAAAGATGGTCAAGCTTTGTTGCATGAACATAAAAGCCAATTTTCAAACACAAAAAAAATTGGAGAATGCAGGGTTGGCTGAGTCAAATCACATTAATTTAAATCACTGATTTAAATCCTTTTTTTGGTGAAAATGTTATTTCTGGCAAAATAAATTAATTGAGGGTCATTTTAATTGTTTAAATAAACTGACCCACTTAATTACAAAGTGTAAGATGTTGTCAATACATTCAAATGTCCCTACTTCATCAGCTTTGACTCAACTTAGGATTTCCTTAATTACACACAATCGTTGTTTTGATTAAAGTCAAGATCCAAGTTTAAAAGTTTTTTTGGGAGTCTGAATATTAAAGACAGCACACTCACGTTAGCTTCAGTGTTTGAGGTCTCAAGGCCGATTTTCATGGCCTTGGCCTTGGCCTCGGAGCCTTCCAGCCTCGTGGTGTCAGAACACTGTCATAATCTTCCCCAACAATAGCTTTGTTGAATGTAAATTTCATGTGAGAATCCTACATTATTCTGTGGATAAGTCTTTTTTTTTATTAAGTGTCGGACTGGAATACTGGTGTTTTGTAAGACGATTTCCGAGTTTTTATGGTAATCCATGCTCGGTGAATAGCGCCCTCATTGTTTGTTGAAGTCGCTAACCATGCTTTATTTTGATTGCGGGTAATATTGAGGCAGAAGTATTTTGCAGGCTCACATTTGGACTTCATAATTGAATCCATTTGGTCTATACGGAAATGATATGTGGATAGTATTTTTCTGGGTTCACATTCAGACTTTGTAACCAACTCCATTTGGCCTGTACTGAAAGTATATACTTATATAATCTCCCCCTCTGTCACCGGTCCCCGCATTGCAGAATAAAGTAGCTCAACAGAATCCACAGTGTTGAGGGTCACTCGAGTGCGTGTCCTCTTAGGCCCCCATACATAATGCTCCATGAATGTGCTAAAAATCATGTTGATATGTTCATTTACTTTTTGTTAAAATTGGAAAAATAGGCCCGGCTATGTGCATTTTTGAAAGTTGTAACACATGGCATTTGCAATATGAAAGTTGTAACACATGGCATTTGCAATATCTGTCAATCTGTTCAAGCCTCACGAAAATTAATAAGGTTTCTATCCATTATGGTCTGCAGTAAAAGTTTGGACAAAAACCTCCTTCATGAGTTATTAATTGATAAATATCACTTTTTTTGTCGGTTTCCATTGGTCAATACTGAGACGCCAAGTCACGCTGAGTGACTGCGAATAAATATGCTAATATGCCCTTCGCCATTGTGTTACATTCTACATAGACAGTACAGTCCACAGACCAAGGGCTGTTGGATGTTGGATTAATAATCGAGGCACCCTGTAACTGGCTGTTCTGAATGATCCTCGGTTGCTATTTTGTCCCCATACTAATTAGAGCCCTCCCAGCCATCAGAAGCAGAAGGCGTCTTCAGCAGGCAGGTTTCACGCCTGGCCACTGCACTGCTAACAACATCTACACCCTCCGTCTCATCAATGAGAGGGCCGGCGAGTTCCGTAAGGACTGCCACCTGTTTTTTTTTGCTTTTATCGATCTCAAAGCCACCTTTGATATAGTGCACCATGTTTCCCTGTGGAAGATCCTGAAGATCCTTGTGTTCAGCCTAAAATCTTGGCTCTTCTCCAGAGGCCCTACTACACTGCCAGGCCGGAGCTGTGTTGATAAGACCTCCTGCCTCCTGGTGGTTGTCCATCAACAGTGGAGTTAGACAAGCCTGCGTTGCCGCACTGATCTCTTTAACTGTGTCGTCAACCACCTGATGACTTAGGTGTGTGAACATGTCCCAAGGGAGTCTTTTGGCAATTACACCCTCCCCGACCTGGAATACGCAGACGACACAACATTTTTCAGTGACCATCGTAGAACAACTGAGGACTGCTCTGACCCATCACCAAGAGGAGGTGATCACAAGCTAAGCCTCATGGTTTGCTGGGTGAAGACCAAGCTCATGCATATAGGTGACGGACCCGACCTACCTCCGCTGCTGATTGATGAGAAGCCAGTTAAATTTGTTGACTCCTTTTGCTATCTGGGATCAACCATCACAAACACTGGCAAGGTCGACAAGAGACACCGCCTGGCGGCTGGAGTGATGTTGGCCCTCTGGAGGCCCCTATGGCGACACAGCTTCATCTCACAGAAGAGAAAGCTACGCACTATAATGCTGCAGTGTGACCTGCCATATGGTGCAGAGTGGTGGCCCCTTACCAAGACCCTAGCAAGCAGGATTGATGGCTTTGACAGCAGAGCACTGAGGAAAAATGGGAACCGGTGTTATGAACATATCCCCAACATGGCAGTTCGAGAGAGGACCCATCAACCACCGACCTCCAGCATGGCTTGGCCATGTCCTCCGCTTGCCACTGCAACATCCCACCCGTGCACTCCTGTATTTTGACCATAGAACTGCCGGTTTGAGACGACCCCGCAGAACACCCAGCACTCGGTGGCTGGATGCTCTTTACAGCGATCTGCAGCCGATCGACTCCTCCCTGGTGGAGTCTGGTACAACTAATTGGCTCTACGCATCACACCAGTAGTGGTGCACTGCAAGAGACATAACAATACCAATTGACACAAATATACAGAGATGCCACAGGGTCTGCTTGAAAAAAACAACCCGGAATGGCTGCTTAAAAAAAAAAAAAACCGGAACTTTTGTGTGTGTGAAAAAGCCACTCCGAGTCCGACACAAAGTCCCCGTTGTCATCTTTATCTTGTACCCAAGTCCAGTTCCGTTTATTTTTGGCTGTTTCGGCACTTTTGCCGAAACAGCCTTTGTTTTCCTTAACATTTAAAAAAAAAAATTTTACTTTTTTATTTTTCAGTCATTTTCCCCATAGCATTTGTACACGTTTTTTTTGTTACCGGCACTTTGGGCACTAAAATCAATCCGGTTGACTTTATACTCGGCACACACTTAGACCAGCACCTGAAGATGTTCCCCCAAAGATTGACGTCATGGTGACGTCATCGACTAATTTATTATAGATTATGAATATTTAATTTTTCCCATAGACTTTGTACACAGAAATAAAAAAAAATTGTCGATTTTCAACGGGAATTTTGGACTCTTTGCCAGTAATTCATTTGCACCAATCTTTGTCCAAGCAAAGACCCTAATTCAAACAACATTGTGTAATGATGACATCATGATGACGTAATCCGGTGTGTATTTATAGGCAATTAAATTGTGACACTTTTAATATTTAAAAATGCATAAGAAATCAACTGTACGCGTCCGCAGCATTGAGGTCTTTATTTAATTCAGTGTGCGTGAAATCACGTGACCCTTGCTTCCGGTCGAAAAAGGCCAAAACCGGAAGTGGCTTATTATTTGAAAATGATAATAGATATGAACTTGCATTTAACGGTGTTAGTCTTTTGGCTAAAAGTATTCTTTAAATCATCTACCAATGACGTCATGCAATCTTCGAGCGCCCTCTAGCGACAGGTTGAAAATTAGCAAAAATGTATTTTGAATAGATGTCTGTGGCGAAGTTTGTCAGAATCGCCTAAATATTGGTGTATATGATGACCTTGACCCACTTAAGACGTGTGCGAAGTTTTAGGGGAATGACGTCATCAGACCGGAAGTTATAATAAAAGACCCTTTTTCATTTGAAAATTCCTGAAAAATCAACCATGGCAGTTTTTACGTTAGTTTTTACTTTAATTGTGGATTTAAGGGTAGGTCTAAAACATTTCAAAGCTTCGAGGCAATAAGCGAACTCGGACATGCCCTGCGCACGCTTAAAACTTCAGGTTGACAATACCTCTGCTCTAAAACATGCACAGAACGTCTATATGTACATACACGTACGTTACGCACATACATGTACATCGTATGTCAGTCAGCCTGCAGAGCACGTGTTGCCGAGGTCAAATCCTGTCCACATCACAATGACCGTTTTAGCCGATTTTCGGCTAACTTTGACAGATTTTATGTTCATGCATGCGCAAAGTCAGGGACGTATAATAAAAAATCATAATGCCGAAAAGCCCTATGTTACGTATTTAAAGGTGCAGTTTTTGTGCAGTGGGATTTTCCACAAGTCTTTTCCTATACAACTCTGATATCTTACTGAGTAGTTCTGAACTTCAGCCGAGAATTCTATGAGAAGGAAAGAGAAATCATATTTTTTTCGCGCTGCCATTCGATTGAACATATTTCTAAGGGTCAGAATATCAAGTAATATTTCATAAAAATGTTTCAGTTCAAAGGCAAATTGCAAATTTAAAGGTGCAATTTTTCTGCAGTGGGATTTTTTTAGCCCGTTAACTTTGTACACGTGTTAGCCCATAGACTTTGTACACGTTTTCAAGCCACCATTTGTATAACTTGGTGATCTGGAATCGTCATCAATGTTACAGCCAAGGAAGACCCTCATACAAAATTTATGCCAAGAGTATGACGTCATGATGACGTCATCACCTAATTTTTTTTATTGATTTTTGAAAATTTACATGCATATTATGAAGTCCTATATCTACAGAACTGTAAGTCTGATTGGGTTGAAACTTGGTATGTGGCTAGACCAGGATGTGTTATAGGTAAAAAATTTTTAGGTGGTCGAGACCTGAACATGATTTTTGCGGGAATTGATAGAATTATTGAGGGTCTTCATTTTTTAAATATGTGCAAATAAATCACATGACCCTTTCTTCTGGTTGAAACCGGAAGTGCTTTGTAATTTAAAATTGGTAAAAGATGCGAACTTGCTTTCAATGATGTTTGCTCTGGCTAAGTTGTTCTTTACCATAATATTATAGTTATAGATGAAACTTTGTGACGTCATCATGACGTCATCACGTGACATGTGACGTCATAATTCAAAGCCCTATGCGAATGGAATCACATATTATATGCCACCACTTATTATAAACAGAACTACACATCCTTCGTTGATGGAACACATGTCACATGTCACAAAAAGCTACCGAAACAGCCCTATGTTTGTCCACAAACATATGTCTAGTTTAATTTTGCTTCTATGGCTTTTAAGCTGTCAGTTTGTTCAATCACTTTGACTTTTTCATTATTCCTAATATTTATTCTGCCTACCCGAATTTCCAACGTAATATTCGACACGAAACATGCACGATTATGTCGGTGAAGTCTGATAGTGCTGTTTGAAAATTAAACACTCTACTCCTAGCATGCAACACTTGAACAATGTACTCCCACAGCAGAGAGTCAGGTTGGCGTAGCGGTACTTTCCCCGCCTTCCACCGCTGTGACCCGGGTTCGAATCCCGCCTGGGCCAATACGTGGATTGGGTTTTCAGTCCCTGTCTGATTCCGTGGGTTTTCCCCAGAATATTCTTCTGGGCTTTTCCTCCCACCTCTAAAAACTGTAACTTCTTCTCATTGTCTTCTCTCCACAGGTTTCTTCAGGCTTGCGAGCTACAGTGCCTAGGGCGCTTTTGAGGAATCCTTAGTTTCATTACCAGAAGTGATTAATAATAATAATAATTATAGTAATACCGAACTCAGTGACCTTTCGGACTCGACATTTTTGTTCAAAAAGGTGGATCGAGCATAAGAGAGAACGCAACTTGAGGTTTCGTTGCGGTAAGATAACAATCACTCCAAATTGCCGGATCTTGATCCACCTTTTCCCAATTTAAGTGGGAACACAGTATATCTTGTTGAGGTTGATTCCCTAAAGTTACTTAATGGTTACTTAATAAAGTGTTTGCTTGAAATATGATCCGACTGTTTGTGACTAGCCTGAGTAAAAGGCATGGCAGATGAAGAGGATTTTTTTTTTTACTGTCCGTGACTGCTCCGATATCAGGAGGGTTAAATATTGTATTGTGTATGTTTTGTCAGAAATGTTCATGTGTATTTTTGTGTATTTAATGTCGTTGTTTGTTGTAACAATGTATCCCGAAAAATGAAATAAATGAAATAAATGAAGTGAAATGAAAAATGAAATGAAATGGTCTGTTGACGTCATGTTTATGAAACCTTGCAAAGTGACCAATGAGACTCCTTGGCATGTCACTTGGTACGACGAGCGGTGGATTCCACATTTATGTGGTCATGTTTTTCACAGCAAGCAGTTACTTGTTCAGCGTTTATTTATGTTTATTCATTTGAGGCATACAGTGAGGCTCCTTTGCAGTTCTTTTATTTGCAGGAGTAAAGCAATAAACCTTTAACCAATAAACCTGATTCCAGGTTGATATGTGCAACCCCTTAATATTTACAGCCTCCTTACCACTGTGCTCCGGTTGAGCTTTTACGCACACTTATTGACTGATTTTGGGCAGTCCTTTGCTCCATGGTGAGCTACCTGGTTGCTTTCATGGCTTGTAACATCTTGCCATACAGTACTGCATTTGTCGGTACTTAATTTGAGCACCTTATTTGTGCTTTTATGAGCATTTGCATCGTACCCTTGTGTCGTGCTCTTCATGAGCATTTGTTTGTGCTCCTTTGAGCATTATGCTCTTATTCTCAGCTTTCAGTGTGCATTTTTGTTTTGGTCATTTGCCGTATTATTTGAACATTTACGTGGAACACATGCATGCTGTCGCTATTTTAAAGTCTTTGTCATCGGAAAAAAACACCAGGAGTCCTGCGTGGTCATGATGGATATAGGTATTGTTCTCCCTCTAAATTGAACTATGTGGAGAAAAGTCTACTGAGCTGGGACGGCCAATGATACAACGACAACCTATCATGAACAATTCGGTTACTCAACAGCCGTTTCAGCAAGAAGCCAAATATGGTGGATATGTCACTGTTTTTGTTAACAACGTTATTATCTGGATTCGGGCAGAGGCTGAACTCTGTTTTTTTATCGTTGGACAACAGTCATCAAGAGCCTTGGACAACTTGTGCGTCCAACGACAACTATATTTTGAAGGACACATGCCATAAAAAAGGTTATAGTGTACTTTGTTTTCAATAAGCCAGTAGGGTATTCTTTGTTCTATCTGCCAAGTATTTTAATAATCAGAAACCCTCCCACTTCAACAAAGGGGGTTTGAATATGTGCTAAATTCTACAGACATTCATCTTTCTGTTATATCTTGTTAACAATTGAGATAAATATTCCATTGATCATGGCAAATAACACAATTTGTTTTAGTAAACAAAGACGCTTTCCCCATTGACCTAGAAATGTTGGCCGGACTGAAGTTAAAGCCAAAGAAGTGTTGCCTCTTCAAGGAGACCGTGAAATACCTGGGACATGTGGTTTCTAAAGACAGGATCTCCACCAATGAAGACAAAATTGAGGCCATCGAGGCTTGGCCTACCCCAACAGATGTGAAGAGAGTACGCAGCTTTTTGGGATTCGCCTCATATAACAGAAGATTTATCAAGGGATTCGCAGAGGTGGCAGGCCCACTACATTGCCTCACTGAAAAATCACAGGAGTTTGTCTGGGATGAGGCATGTGAGGCCACATTTCAGACCCTCAAGACCCACCATTCTTGCATATCCAGATCCCACGGGTGACTTTGTGCTTGATACGGATGCAAGTGGGGAAGGAATCGGCGCTGTCTCTCAGAGGAAAGATGGTGAAGAGCGAGTCATTGCGTACGCTAGCAGGACACTAACTGGACCAGAAAAGAACTACTGCGTGACCCGCAGGGAGTTGCTGGCGGTTGTCTACTACCTCAAGCACTTTAAACAGTACTTGTATGGGAAGATTACAATCAGGACCAACCACGCAGCCTTGCACTGGTTGGTAAACTTCAAAAACCCAGAAGGGCAGGTCGCTAGATGGCTCCAGGTAATTGGGGAATACCACTACGAGATAGTACACTGGCAAGAAGCATGGGAATGTGGATGGTCTGTCGCGCAAACCATGCGGCCAGTGTGGTTTGACTTATGATGCCGTGGACCAGCCAGAGTCTGCAATAGCAAATACAGAGCAAGTAGGAGAGACTCAGCACAAGAGAGGGAAGCGATGACAATGATGTTGCAGTCACAACCAACCATCACTTTAAAAGATTTATATCTCTGTAACCCAGCTACGGGACCCAACCCTCTGTGGAATCATCAACTGCAAGCGGGAAAGCGAAGGACGCCCAAGCTGGAGTTATGCACAGAGCCCTGGCGTGGTAGGCAAGATCTACTTGGGCCAATGGGAACGGTTGGCAGTGAGGGATTCCGTACTTTGCCGCAAATGGGAATCACACGACAGGCGAGACGTGAAGTATCCAGTGATCTTACCAGAGGAGTATCGAGAGACAGTATTAGGCGAGCTGCATGGTTGAACCACTGGAGCAGGAGCGGTTCTACGGGGAGGCTATAGCCCCCCCCCCCCCAAATTTTGTCTAGCCCCCCAAATATAAATTCCTTAAAAAAAAAAATTGCATTAGCAAAAAAAAGGATTGTGATGTACTAGCGAACGGTGTCCCCCTAAAGAAGAAATAGCCGTGACAAGGCTGCATTTGTTAATATAGTGTGAATGATTTTAGGATTTATTGGCGCTCCCCATTGAAAATATTGCATGAGCCCCCACCCCCTATTGATTTTCGGAGGCCTAAGTGTCCGGAAAAAATAACCGGTCAACATTTCAGCACGCCTCCCTGAAAAAATTCTGGATCCACCGTGCTAGCCCCCCCCCCCCAAAATATTGGTTCTAGAACCGCGCCTGCACTGGAGACCACTTTGGTGTTGAACGTACGCTAGCCAAAGTGAGGACCCGGTACTTCTGGGCTGGGATGGCGGCCGACATGAGGTCGTATTGCCGCAGGTGCATCCAGTGTGCCCGGCGTAAGTCTCGGTCAAGAAGAGTATTCTTGTAGTGGGAGAGTACTTCACAAAATGGATGGAGGCGTATGCCCTCCCAGACAGCACTGCAGAGACTGTAGCAAAAGTTTTCGTAGGAACTTTGAGGCAGACATCTTTTCTGAGACGTGCAAGCTCTCAAGATCAAGAAGACCCGCACGGTGGCATACAACCCGAAGTCAGATGGAGTAGTAGAGTGATTCAACCGTACGCTCCTAGACACTGTATGCGTCATGAAAGATCCGGCGAACAACCAGAAGGATTGGGTCCAGCAACTTGCATTTGCCATATTTGCATACAGATCCGTCCCACAGGGTTCAACTGGCGAGACGCCAAACATGCTTATGCTTGGTCGGGAGGCGCGGTTGCCAGTCGATTTGACTACCCAAGTGCTAGGCACAGAGGCCGAGAGTTACAGCACAGACTATGCAGAGGACCTCCATCATCGGATGCAGTCCACCCACACTAGGGCGAGGGAGAGGCTTGGACACAGACTAGACATCAGAAGAAGACGTATGACAGACGGACGGAGGGGAAGAGCTTCGTGGAAGGCCAATTTGTGTGGCTGTTTCTGCATGCCAAAAAGAGGGGAGTATCACCAAAGCTAACAGCCCGTTGGGAAGGCCCCTTCTTTATTCTCACGTGGCTATCCGACGTGACGTACAGGATCAACAAAAACCACGAGGGAGGATGCAGGTTGTGCACTTCGACAGGTTGAAACCCTATCAAGGTTCTTCTACCAAAACATGGCAGCCATGCCCACGCAAGGATGCAAAGAACGACGAAGTGGATCCTAGCCAAACGAAAACCCCAATGACCAACCAACCAGGTGAAACACGGGAACCTCAGAGACAGGGCCCAGATGATACAGGAAGCTTAGAAGGAAGCTTCCATGAAGCTTCCATCAATTCAGACTTTGAGCTACAGGAAGAGGGTGGCAGCGAGACAGAAGGCCACAAACTGTCACTGAGGCGCAACCCGGCACAGGCAAGATGACTACCGTCCCGTTACCGTTAGACTTATGGAAAGGATGCATAGGCACAATGTAAATAGCCAAGTTTACTAACGAACTGATGTTTATTTTGTTTATTGCAGTTCAACAATGGGAGGCAATAAATGGAGGAAGAAAAGGTCCTTCGGGTGTGACGAGTGCTGGGGAAATTTCAACCAGAGGCGGAGCCTCAGTTGGCACATGCAGACCGAGCACGGTCCGAGGTTGTACAGTTGGTGCTTGCAGTGCAGCCTTCAGTTCAACCGCAAGGACAACCTACGGCGTCACTATTGACAGGAGCACCCAGCACACTTGAATCAAGTAGATGAGATACCTCTGGAGACAGAGCAGGAGAGAGAGAGAGACTCGCACCAAAGAGGATGCGAGGAGCAGCGGTGCGACACAAGAGAGGGTAAACTGTGTGGAAACCGGGAAGGAGCTAGCGGATGCAGCTGACTGGAAGGAAGCTGCAGAAATCCCGAGGAGAAGAAGGTGAGAGCCTCTGCAACTTGCAGCAGGTGCCCAGATGAGGGATACCCATGGATCTGCAGAAGGTCATCCAAGGCTATGTGACCCAAGTGACCGAGATAAGCACTGAGACCACCCTCCAGAAAGGAGCAAAAGTCACCGAGACCCGAGTTGAGAGGATCTACGAGGTTGATTTCCACCACCAGTTTAAGAACTAGATAAACCAACCCAACCTTTGAAGTTGCCACCATGATCCCAATGAGATCTGAACTGATTCTAATCAAGATGTTTTTTTTGTGTTCAAGAACTTTTCACTTGTTAAAAATGTTGCGGCCCCGAAGTTTTGATTTAAGGTCAAAGCCTCGTTATGAAGTTTAAACTAATTATGAAGGACCAGTGTAGGGCACTTGATGTTAGCCCACCTTAATTTCAATGGCGAGTTAGGCCATTTTGAGTAAGCTTTTGTATTGAGCAATTTGCTAAGGTTTTGCTAGTTTTGATGTTTAATAAAGACTGCAATTTGCATGTAATGCTTGTGGTTTTATTAAGCTGATTCTGGGCGTGGACGTTCAGGCTTAGAAGGAAGCTGTAATGCAAATTCTCTAATCATCATTATTTGCATTGTTCTGCGCACCATAGAGTTTTAGCAGCATGCGCAGTTGGAGCAGCGTGCAGTGATGCTTGCGAGCTGGCATCGTGCATGGTTGGCACGGGTCTGTTGTGTTTGAGGTTTCGGAGCAGCAGGACCACCAAACGCATGGAGTAAAGCGCAACGGGAAACGCCATAGTGAGTATATGCGCCCACACTTTACCAGCGTGGAGCACAACCGGAGGCGCTGGGACGTGCGTTGAGCACGGGAGCCATCATATCGGATCGTGGTTAGCTGGTCGGGGAGGCGACCATTTCGGGTGCATGGTTTAGCATCTGCATAGGGACTCCCTCGGGGAGGCACTGAGCATAGCGAAAGACGCTAGAGGCATGGCGGGGGATGCTATAGGGACAGTGAGCAGCGCCGAACATAGTGGGAGACGCTTTATAGCTTAGCGGGAGGCACTTAGCTTAGCGTGACGTGCTTACAGCAGGAGGCACTTAGCACATGCACAGCGATAGGCGCTTCACATTGCGGGAGGAGCTAGGCACAGTGGGAAGCGATAGGAGGCGGCATTAAGACATAGCACAAACACATTAAATTACATAGGAGACACACAAAAGATTCATTATCCATTTACATGAAACAGTAGCATTGTCCTTTGCTCCATTCACTAAACCCGAGTCCACAAGTTGACTACCTGGAGTGACCTAGAGCGTGAGTACCCAGCCCAGGTTCTGCGTACACGGCAGTATATTTCTGTCAAATGGGCCTGCACTTGAATGCTAGGGAGGATCGCCTTACAAGCGAACAATTATTGCTAGGGAATTGTAAATAAGGGAGAGCAACCATAGTCTTCTCCTGATCCCCCACATGTAACACAATGTTACACATCACATTGTCACAACCTACTTCCGCACCTCCATACCGTCTTGCACCAGACCGTCTCAAGGTAGCAAAAGACGACCTCTAACACGTGATGGACATAGGCATCATTCATCCATCGGACAGTAACTGGTTGCTCCACTTCACATGGTCCCCAATAAGCAACCTGGCGACTGGGAATCATGAGGAGATTATCAGGGACTTAAATGGTCACAGTAAACACAGTCATCATCCAAAGAATTGTGTATCGACTTATCCATTCCCAACACATTCACACATCACTCCCATCCTCAAGCAGCTTCTTAAGTGGTTTGTTAACAAGATCTGTCTCTTGGTCTTGAAGGCGTTAAGTAGTGCATCCCCCTCCTGCTTGTCTAACCTTGTGCAACCTTGACTTGATATCTCTGCTCTTCTGACAAGTCCCTTCTTGTGGAACAAAAGGAAAAAACATCATCAAACATCGATCCTTCCGAGCTGCATCTTCCAAAATCTGAAATGCTCTCCCTCCTGATCTGTGACAGCTTTCATCTGTAAGTGAATTTGAATTGGAGCTAAAACTCACTTGTTTCAAATGCATTTTGTGTAGACTGTAGACTGTTGCAACATTATGACACTGTGTGCATTTTGTCTTTTGAAACAGCAAGTTACGTTTTGAGCAACTGGCAATTGTGCTTTTGAGTGGTTATTACACCAATTAGGCCAATTACACACATACGTGGGCACAATGGCCAATCATGAACGTGAAAGGCTGAGGCGTCCTCAAATACCTTGTTCAATTAAATTGGGTGATTGAAGCACAGTCATTTTCCGAACCCAGGTTTTGGCTCCCTATACGGGTCCAGCCCCATTGCCAATGTGCAATGAATGGAGAAAGAGATGGAGTAAAAGCCGGGGTTTGGAAAATGGCCCCTAGTCTGGTTCCGGCATCAAGCCCACTGACATAACCTCAGGCCTAGGATCGAAATTGTCATGTCAGGGAAGTAGACTATATGCGTAGTACACATACATTACCACTAATTAACAATTAATTTCAAATAATTGAAAAATGCTTAACAAGACAATACCTAGTTTGTATTACACGTGATGACAGTACATGTACACATAATTTTTGGCTTCTTGCAGAATGTCGTAGTAGGCCTACTCGTGCTCATACTCTTATACTCAGAATACAAGTACTCGTACCGACACTCCTACCGTACTCATACTCATACTCGGAGGTACTCGTAGACCTATACTTGAAAGCGGCAGTACAATTACTCGTGCTCAACAACCTAAGTACTCTGCAGTACTCGGTACTCAGAAAAAAAGTACTTGACTTCAACACTGTATTTAGGTGTTTGGCCTGAGCCAAACACCTATTGTTATTGTAAGAATTTACTATTATGATTTATTTTCTCCAAGACACATTCTTCTCCAGAACTGTTTGTCAACATCAAAAATTATATAGACTTCACTTGTTAATACATGAATGCACAACCCACTGAAGATGAATTTTGTTGTAATTACGTCATCATGACGTCATCATGGGTCATGTGATGTCACTTCAAAAAATAATAAATTTAATCTTTGAAATGCAATATAAAATCAACCGTCAGAGACCGCAACTTAAATTTTGCGAGAATCGACATGATTAGACATGACTTTCAATTTATCTTGTGCGGGTCAAATCATGTGACCCTTCCGTCCGGTCGAAACCGGACGGAAGGGTGCCTAATAATTTGAAAGTGAAAAAAGATATGAACTTGCTTTCAACGATTTTAGTCTGTGGGTGGGTTGACTTTTCCAAGAAAATGATCGGTGACGCCATAAAGTGTTTGAGCGCCCTCTAGTGGCAGGTTACAAAATGTCCAAAACGCATTTTCAGTTGATGTCTGTGGTGAAATTTGCGGTAATCGCTTCAAAATTAATATAAATGATGACCTTAATGCAGACAAGACCTGTGCGCGAAAAAAAATTGATTACGTCATCAGACCGGAAGTTACAATGAAAAGACCTCTTTTCCTTCGAAAATTGCTAAAATATCAACCGTCAGAGAAATAATCAAGTTTTGTGCTTAAAATGGCACTTTAATAATAGGTCTAAAAACTTCCTAAAGTTTCGTTTCAATAACTAAACTTGAAATTTGAAGTTGAACACGCCTACGCCCTGAAACGCTCATTTAATGCCACGTACATTGTGTGTACAGCAAATGGGGATGATTGCGTACAGAGGGGAATTCCCGAAACAGTGTGCTATGATTGCGTACAAAAGGGAATTCCCCGTGCTTGCTTCTTGAGTGTCTGGTTTTACGACTGTTGTATGTTAACTATTGAGCCACATGTAACGGCTGTTTGATGGACCAATGTATTTTAAGTGTTTACCAGTGTTTTGTACAAGTTTATATGGCAACTTCTTAACGCAAGCACATTTTTGACTTCTGATGACTCATTTGATACTCAAAATTGGGCTGGCAAAAGCGCCCAATTGGGCGTCTTTTTTTTTTTAATTGGATGCTTTTTTCTAAAAACTTGTGCATAGGGGTAAAGAGGGTATGGTGAGCAATATTTTGTATTGCGCCTATGGTGTGCGACCTTTACTTGAAGAGATATGAGTTATTTAATGGGTTTTTGTAACGACTGTTCTTGATATGTTTACACTACAGTAGCATACGCATGAAGATCCTCACCTGACTCTTTTTAATTATCCTCTGTATAATTTCTACACGCGTTATTTTTCAGCTCTCAACCCTCAACATTGACATCAACATCAACAATCAACATCAACATCAACAATCAACTATCAACTATCAACAATCAACAATCAACATCAACAAACATGACAATCAACATCCATAACCAACATCAATAATCAACATCAACAATCAACATCAACAATAAACATCAACAATCAACAACAAAAATCAACATCAACATCAACAATCAACATCAACAATCATCATCAATAATTGTTAATCAACAACAACAATCGACTATCAATAATCGACATCAACATGAACAACCACCGTCAAATTCAATCAACAATCAACATCAACATGAACAACCACCGTCAAATTCAATCAACAATCAACATCAACATCAACAATCAACAACAATAATCAACAATGCGAAAAAGCCAAACCTCTAGCCCAACACCGTGTTTGTCCCTTCAAACTCTAGTTATTGTTGTTATTATTAAACACAAGCAGTTCATTAGGACTTCTGGGAAAAGAAAGGTCATGTGACTTGTATTCCAGTCAGCAAATATCAATTCTGAGTCCAAGTCGCCTCTCCCGAGTCCGAGTCATGCAGGTTGAGTCCGAGTCACAAGGTCAATCCGACTCCGAGTAACCTTAAAGGTCCTTTATAGTGGTGCTCCCTAACATGGCGTAAGTAGACGTTTACCCCAACTTCCTCATGTAGTGTTGCCAAACTTCTTTGTTGACAAACTTCAGATTCAAGCAGTGAAATACTGGCACTTTTACCTTATTCACCCTCCTACTATAAACCCTTAAAGGTACAGGCTATTTTGATCAGCTCTCAGCCGGGGGTTAAAATAAAGCCCAAACTGCGACCTCAAGGGGGGGGGGGCATGTTAAAATATAGCCCAAACAGCGACCTCATGCAGCCACTATTTTATGCAAATCAGTTGGACGCGATTGACAGCCTGGGTTCAATCGTCCATTTGAGGTTTTTGGGGTGGTGCTCATTATGCTAATAGCCTAAGCTGACCTTAAATGTCGTTGTCTTATTGGCCGATCGTTGCGTGGAAACTTGCATAGCGGTGAAACGTAGCACTGTACATAAACTACATAAGGCATACACACGTTGTGTGTCTCTGCACACGGCACCAAAGCACAAAAAAATGTGGTTTCTGACAAGGCGAATAGCTGCAAATAATTTGATGGTGTCAGGATTTACCAAGGTGTGATTGGACACTCCACATATTAGCCCCGCCTACACTTATCTGTATTCGCATACGAGGTTGTGCGCTAGAAATCCAGTGCAAAATAATGAAAAACATAAGCTTTCGCCGACGATTGAACCAAGGCTCTCGATCGGGTCCCACTGATTTGCATAAAATAGTGGCAGTATGAGGTCGCTGTTCGCGCTGTATTTTTTTACATGCACTGCATAGCGCGCGAGGATATAAGCCGCCGATTGATTACCACGTATGGACGAATAACGATGAGAGCCTTGATCAAGGCTAATTCCCTAACTGTTTTGTCCTAGGTCCACGATTGTCGGTG
Source organism: Patiria pectinifera (assembly GCA_029964075.1). Lineage (NCBI taxonomy): Eukaryota > Metazoa > Echinodermata > Asteroidea > Valvatida > Asterinidae > Patiria > Patiria pectinifera. Next base: position 5,141,376 of record CM057145.1, read on the forward strand.
TTTACATACTCAGTTGTACATATTGGGTTTATAGGATAACCACTATTGTCCACCTTTACTTGCCTACTATTGTTCTCCTTTGCTTATATTGAAATCCCTAAGCTATGGCTTTTCTGCTGTGGGGTACCAAGATTTCTAAAGACCAATTTGCAGGGTACCATTGACCCTACTATTGCTCTTTCTTCTCAGGGCCCTGCAAGTACCCGGACACACAGACACACAGAAGGAATACACTATCGCAACATCCCCCTTTCATGGCTTAAAAGCCAGGGGGATACAAAATATGTGATTTGTGGTTATTTCTTCGAGTCCGAGTCTAAGTCCGAGTCATCTGTCATTATGACTTGAGTCTGAGTCCAAGTCACGGAAAATTGGACTTGATTTGTTTTATTTTGAGGGCAGGCATTAGAATAAATGTCAATGAAAAAAACACCAGGAAATGCTGTTTACAGGAAGATGCTCATGCCTGTAATGAGTTTAGGTACTCCGCTCGCCCAAGTTGGACTCAGACGTTGTCCATCCCAGAGATAGGGACTACGCCATTTTGAACCAATGGATAAAACATAATTTGCGCACCAGTGTTGTATGTCAAATTCCTGATGATAATTCGCGGGAGTTACTCTTTAAGCTAGATTTCTACCTAAAGTTACATATTCAATTTGGATGACTGAAACAGTGGATTTTGTTCTCAATATACTCGAAGCAAGGCAGCAACTGTGCATAATTATTGCGGCATCTGCTACACAGTTTTGGCATGAAGAAAGAGTTAATACATTGGCGTATGGGTACGTTATAGAGCAGTTTGATACATTACTTTCTTTTAGATATCAACACCAGTCCAAGTGCACACCCCTGTAGTTAAGCCACTGTTGTCATACAGAATTTAGGACTGGTTAGTGATTCCCAAAACTTTGTTAAGGCGAAACAACAATGAAATCAGATAACAAGATCTATTACAAATTGGCTTTCTTTTAATTCTGATAAACACTGATACAAATTGATATTTACATTACATCTTCAGTTTTTGATCTTATACATATTTACAGAATAATGTAGAACAAAACAAATCACAACCTACTGAAAGCAAAGTACCACACACACACAAAAATGACAAAATGAAATACAATCACACGACAGGTTGAAACAGAAATTGAAATAAAAAAGTCACCATAAGGCCAAAAAAAGTCTCCGGTTTCTAGTATGCGCGCGCGTCGCCGTAGCCATGCGCGTCGGCAAAATGAAAAAGTTTTTTTTTTAATGAAAGATGATGTCCCAAAACTGCCGAACTCACTGGTTTGACTGGATTGGGTTATTTTTGTTGTTTTTAGATTGGGTTATGGTCGAGAATAAACTTTATGTGGCCTCTCTGGACTCCCATATATTTGCACAACTTTAGTCGGACACCATTTGCAGTCATCAGCACACATTTGAAGCAAAAAAGTCAGGTTAAAAAAAAAAAAAGCTGCGTCGCCGCATCACTTTTGGGCAAGCTCCATACCAGAAACCGGAGATTTTTGTGTGTGGCCTAAACAGACATTCGCGTTTGTTGAGTTACAAACCCAGGGTGATTGGACTGGCGACTATATTCATGTCATATGTTTCAGTTAAGTTGTGAATATTTGAATATCAGAACAGAAAATAAGAATCACGAAATCTAGCCTTTCCCGTTGAACCATTTCTTTAAATTTGAAAATATAATGCAACTTATTTACCGTTTGATAACATCATCAGTTACGACGTGCAAAGTAAATATTGATTTAGTTCAGAGCGGATATATGTAAATCATAAAGTCCTTCCAGTAGCCCCAGAACAAAAGGTCAGACGACTTTCAATTTGACTGAAGGTTTGGTTTATAAGTATGAACATAATCGTTCATTTTGTTAATGAGTTATAAATGACAGAAAATTGTCACATTTTAAAACAAAAATCGCTTGTCCTTTAACACCTGACGACATCATTATGACGTCAGAGTAATTTGCATCACTCGGAATCAAGGTCGATACATGTCAATACAAGGTTGGATACAAGTTCCAAGTTAATACCACATATCATTGAGGAGAAAACCTGCAGAAAATTATAGGAAAAAAAACCAAACAACCAAAAAACACAGAAAGAAACTACAGGTTCCCCGTTTGTTGCGTTACAAACTCAGAGTGGTCGGGCAGACAGCTATTTCATTAGACGCTGCTCAGATAAGTTATGAATATGTCAGAACAATGGATCACAAACTTTACCCTTTCCAGTACAACCAATTATTTTGTTTAAAAAATGCATCTTTTAAGGGTATGATAAATTTCAGTATACATTTTAGGAAAAGGTTGACATTAAGTGTAACAGATGTCATATTTTTGGCTAGGAACAAGGTCCTGAGACAGGGATCAAATGATGGCTTAAATTAACAAAATGATCATTGTTAAATTCTCCCTATGTCTGATGACATCATGATTATGAAACTTCATTAGTTGTTGCTCACAGAATATATAGCGGCGTTTGGTAAAATTTTGATGGAGGATTTTAACATTTGAAAAGGTTAAACACTTTTTGATGTGCCGCTTAAGGGTACCCTTGAGGGGATGACGTCAACATTTGTTTGTGTGTTTGGCTTTCCTCACTTAACACTTCCATAATGTATTGTCTGTAGTAAAATGCTTCCTTTTTCGAGTTAGGTTGAATTTCTATTGTATTTCTGCTAACACCGGGAGTGAAGGTCATGCAGTTTTGTACCCGGGAATAAGAAATGTTGCTCAAGGCACCATCTACAACCTCGTCAAAAAGAAATGAACACGATACTCTATTTAGTTCAATAGACACAGCTCAAACTATTTGGTCAAATTGTACCCTTAAATTGCTTGTTCTAGTACTTTGATACCTGATTATGTCATGATGACGTAACAAAAATGTATATTAACATCTTTGTAACATACAGTCAGTGGCCATGTCATCCACACAGCCCTGTTTGACCTCAGTTTCTTGTCCCGAGGTCAAGCGAACGCGAGATTTTACGAGATTTATTCAAGACTACAGAAAAACACGAAAAGTGCCTAGATACATGCACTGTTTGGCCAAGATGGCTAAATCCAGGCATGCAACTGGGAAATCACAAAAAAAAGGAAATTCAAATTTTTCCCAGACTTTGTACAGTGTTTTTCTATTTTCAATGGCACACATGTGAAGTGAAAAAAGAGGAGATCAGCTGATCCGAGGAAAAGTTGCATGCCTGTTAATCAGTGAAAAGTTGAAATCTTGTGCTTTATTTTGATACCAAAAATATCTGCTTTTGACAAATATAAAGTGTTGTTACGGCCTGTCAAACAAAATCACATTTTTTATCAACAAAAGCGAGGGCCGATAGTTTTTAGGTGTACATTCGATTCTTAAAAAAGGTCGAAAGAAACGGCAAGACTCAATAGATAGAGGAAAGTATACGCTTCATTTTCATGTGAAACACGTGCAGGAGACTTCTAATGTTTGGTCCAAATCGCCGGTTGCAAAATGAAGACTTTTGCGAGATTTCATAATTTGCAATAACATGTACGCTTGTAAACGAACTTCAGTACGCCGACGTTGGCCTGAAAACGTTTGTGAATAGCACGTGCTAACGTGCAATGAATGACTTATGAATATTAAGCAGGCCATACTCGAGCTGCTCGACCAATCAGTGGGCGTATGGGTCACAAGGTCACACCGTGTTTGGGTTCCTCGCTCTACGCTTTACAAAGGCGACAATCTTTTCGCGTTGTGAAAAATGGAAGTTGTTGGAAACTTTAGGTGTACATCAAATTCTTAAAATCACATCACGTGAACATCACATCACGTTCACGCGATTTTTTGTAAATGAAGGTTCACTCTTTCCTTTGATTACCTCCACATTTGGGAGACTTTCGTCGTTCGCAAAAAAACCCTGGAAATTTCATGACCTAATTTTTAGTCGATTTGTCTGTGAAATAATATCGTCAAAATGCATCAAAATCCTTTTTTTGAGAAAAAAATACCTTGATGGATGTATGAAGTAGGTCTTTAACTACCTAAAACAACTTTGTTTGTTTGGATCGGTTGTGGTTTGCCATGAAAACTGTGAATTTTCTGAAGCCCTTTTTGTGGCCATCGTTCGCTGGCCTCGCGTTGCTGTCATTTGTGTGGACGAGAAAATAGAGCAGCAACGCGTGACACGGAAACTGACTGCATAGTACAAGTTCACACTACACCGTTCGAAGAAATGTTGCTTTGTTTTGATTTCAGGCTTCATTTTGAATTCACCTACATGTAACTTTGACCTTTCGGTAGACTCGGAAGTAATGGTCCAGGGAGTTCACGTATGCGACAAAAAATGTTAATCAGTTAATGGTCTGTCTGATTACAAGGTTGGAACATACTGATCATTTTGTTCAAGAGTTCTAGGTGAAAGAAGATTGTCATTTATTTCAATGAAAATCGCTTATTATCATGACGTCAGAGTAATATGCACCACTAGTGATGAGGTCGATATATGTTAAAAGTAAAAGTTCATACCATATTGTTTAGGAGAAAACATGCGGATAATTATTGTAGGAAACAAAAAAGAAAGAAAGAAGATTGATCAGAACAATTCTAAACAGTGGTCAGGTTGTGCCTGACCACTCAACTAGAGGTTCGTGTTTGTTGAGTTGCAAACGCAGAGGGGTTGGACTGGCATCTATTTCATATGTCATAAACTTTGCCACAATGATCAACTGAAAATCATTTTAAAAATTCAACATGCTGCTACAGGGCAAATCAATATTTAATGACATAGCTAGGACTAACATCATTGAAAGCAAGTTAACATCAATTTCCAATTTCAAATTACAAGGCACTTCTGCTTTAGCCTGGAAAGAAGGGTCGCATGATAGATCGTAGTATTACTGTACATACATGTATACGTGTATATAGACACAGTTGCTGGTTTTTAACTGAACAGTACTGACAAACTTGATATGAAATTCACATATAGATGAGGCGCTTGTTGAGTGGTCGGGCACAACCCGACCACTGTCTGGAATTGTTCCGATTAATCTTTGTTTTTTGTTTGTTTTTATTTTTAGACAATAATTCTCCGAGGGTTTTCTCCTAAATGGTATATGGTAACTTTCAACGTACATGTAAATCGACCCTCATCCTGAGTGGTGCATATTACGTCCTCAGTTATCAAATTACAAGCGATTTTTGGTCAAAATATGACAATTTTCTGTCAATTATAACTCATGAACAAAATCAACAATCACGTTCATACTTTGTGATCTGATGGACCATACCTTGATGAACATTTTTGATTTGGAAGTCAAATTCGTTTGACCTTTTCTTTCTGGGGTTACTAGAAGGTCAAAGTTAGATGAATTCAAAATATAGAAATTAGCTTCAAATAAAAAGAAAACAGGATTTCTTTCAAGCGGTTGATGTGATGACAATAAAACCTAGTGTAAACTTAGTACCAGGAGTATGAAGATGTTGTAAATTTTGTGACGTCATCTTGACATCAAATTACAAGTGATTTAAAGGCAAATCTTGACAAAATAGTTTGTGCTATATCTTTTGAACTAAATAGAGTATCGTGTTTGTTTTTTGGTGAGGTTGTAGACTATGCAGCGAGAAACTTTTCTTGTCCAAGGACACAAAACCGCTGACCTTCACTTCTGGTGTTACCGGAAGTGCAATAAAAACCTGAATATAACTCAAAAGCGGAGGCATTTGGCTACTCACATATAAATTATGAAAGTGTTAAGTGACGAATACCAGACACAAACACACACAAAACAGTGTGATGACGTCATCATCCGAAAGGGCACCCCCTAGCAGCACATAAAATAGAGTTTGTTTTCTGTAATTTTGAAACCATCCATCCAAAGTTTACCAAATCGCCCCTTATTATTCTCTGATTAACCACAGTTCACTTGGCAAGGTTTCAAATTCATGACGTCGTCTGACCGGAAGTTACTTTAAGGAGAATTTGAAAGGGATCGTATTTTTAATTTAATTCTATCATTTGATCCCTGCTATTTCTTCGCAGTCCAAATAGTGATATCCATTACAATGTTCACCTTTGGATCTCTAATTGTAAAGTCCGAATTTTCCCGTTTTCTAAAAAAACAAACACCACGCACACAGTCACACACAACACACTTGAAGTTTCGCTCCAAATGTCTGATGTCACCACACGCAGTAAGCACGCACGAGTGGCATACAGAAAGTCGCACAAAAATACATACACGTACATACATTATCAATGGCATACAACGGAATGTCGTTCTGTGATGCGTAATTAATGACGGACGGCTTGCCTGTGCACCAATCCGAGACCACTACACGCGGTGAGAGCCGAGTAGGTTGTTTAGCAGTTGTGATATAATGCAGGCGATATGACATGAACTCAGCGGGTTCCCAAATACAAATCCCCACAGTACTGCCGTGTTTCTAGTGATGCTGATGTCGCAGTACGTTGTACATAATGTAACTACCCGGCCATGCGTGCATTTGGCCTTGTGATTGCTTCAGTACTGCTATGATGTGCATATTTGGTAAGAAAGAATTGAAGACGACAATACGAAAACTGTTTATTAGGTTCCTTTTCAAGTTTTTATGTATCTTTTTGGCAGTTAATATAGAATTCCGTGAATTCCGTTTTGTCCTTGGTTTCTGTGAAATTCTGTCCATTTTCCGTATCACGGAGGACTTCGGACTTCACTCTAATGCTGTAACATCATTAAACCGGAAGTTATGTGTTATTTATACGTCATCAAACCGGAAGTTAGGTGTTTATTAATACAAACAATTATATTGCACATATTATGTATACTTTATTTTAACTTTTGTGATCCTTTGTTCTACATAAACATATATTCCTAAACTTAACTGAGCAGTGTATAATGAAAAGGCTGTCCGCCCGACCACTCTGCATTTGTAACTCAACAAACGTGAACCTTTAGTTATTTATTTGAAATCTTGTTCAGATGGAATCATCAGAAAGAGAGGTGAAACTAGTGATCGACTGCTTGTAAGTTTGCAGGGGACATATTAAATCATGTACCCCAAACCTGACGGGTGGCGTCAACCAATGTGATCTCCGGCCCTGAACTTGCAAAAGGAATCTAGGATAAATATTGAGATGCTTCGTGAGGTTTACAAAAGCAGAACACTTTCTACTCACAGTGTTCAAGATGAAAATTAACTTTTGTTAAAAGTTTTGTAACCAACATTTGAACAGCGGATTTTATATCATTTCAAATATCTTTTTGTTAACAACCAAACGTTCTGATAAACAATTCATATGACATTTATTGGTATTTTATGCACTGAAATCATGTTTATTCAAGTGCTTATGCATGTAAATTCATGAAAATTGTTGATGTACTCATCAGGCAAACATGTGAAGCAGACGGACGACTATGTGCTTGATAAACACGTGTCCTGAAACAGTTGAGACATGGTTGCGAGAAACAGAAAAAGCTGTGCAGATGTGTAATGACAGAGGGCATTAAAGTTGCGATTCACCAATACTAACTTTAACCCCGAGGTCTTATGGAAAATTCATGAGACATGAGGACATCCGTAATTTTGGCAATCAATTAATTTTTGCCTGCTATGATCGGGGTACAGGTCTGTGTGTTTATTTCGAGTACCAAAATGACGACGCAGAGTGCACTAGTGCAGCCTGTCAATTACATTGTAAATCTTGTCCTACACTTTCACACTGTGGGTACCAATTCAGAATCTCAGGTTCTCGGCATGTAACAAGCTGTCAGATTTTAAAAAGCAGAAGATATAAAATGTGTCTTGCAAGTGACCAATGAGAAAAGAATCTGCGTATGGAGCATCCATGTAGGAAGGAATAGACAATACATATTATCTTATTATTTCAATGACTTAACAGCTCTCCTCTAAAAGCGCAAGGTACACATAGTGCTACTTGTCCGGTCAATTTAAAACAAAACAGGGCCTGACCTAGAACAAATTGCAATAGAATTGATTTTAATGCTATCATGCAAACATATATACTGAAAATCCAATTTCATCAAAGGAGTGGAAATTTGCTTTTATTCACTTTTTCGCTACTACTTTATCATCCGTAACCAGTCGTATGGAGGGCGTCATTTTTTATTTTGCATCCGTTCACCGTCAAAAAATGTGTTCACATCACGTATGAGACTTCGTGAGACACGACTGATTACAGCAGACGACTTTGTTACATGTATATGTCCACCAATTATTAAAATTTATGGTAATTTACACTGTCGCCAAATACTAAATGATATTTTCTTAAAAAAAAATTAAGAAATTTGAGATGTTTTTCTGCCCGAATTATTTATTGCTTAAACTAAATCACTTTGTGAACCATAAACCATTTGTTTCAGGGAAAATCTTTGCATAAACAGGTCTACTTGAAACAAGGCCGGGCCATGATGTACACAAAGAGATCCATTTAAAGTTAACATTTAAGTGTTTACGCCAATAGGCCAGAGTCCAATTTTAAATATTAGGGAAAATATCCAAAATCCAAGATTCGTGTGTTCATTTTGTGATGAAATAAGGTCATTAGCATAACTTACAAGTAACCTATAAATTGTCAAAAAAATTAATGTATACATGTATTAGAAAAAACCTTAATGAAGACAAATTGCCTGGATTCAAATCTTGCAGTGAAAATTTAGCTGATTTAGCTGGCGGCGGCGTGGACCATATGCCATTGAGATCTTTTTTTTTTTTAAGTAATAGCGGAAGATCTGTTCCATCCAAAGAATCATTTTGTCGTGACTCCAGTATGCTTTTCTGGAGTAGGCCTAGTGCATGTCACTCTTGAAAGTACAAGCAGATGTCTCAATCAATACCTCGATCAAGATCTTCACCATTTAGCTGTTTAAATTACAAAATGTATCCGGTACTTGTGAAAAATGCGTGACGTACATGCAAAGCTCATGTACAGAGCTACCGGTACATCTGTTTCTCATCAACCTCATAGACATATTTGTTTTAATGGTGATCAAAGTGTCTTAAGATGTTTTGTTTCATAAACTGAAAAAATGTACTGTAAGCATCACAACCTGAGCCCAATACTTCCTGAATGTGTTTAACCAAATCCAATAAATCATTTTTATGTGCTCAATCAATAATCTTTAAATTAAGATTTTTCGCTTCACTTTCAAAATGGTTCATTCAATGGGCACTGACCAACTGTTTTCCATCTGTGTATGATCAAACATGATTTTTAGACATCCATTTTTGCAAATTATCGTATATCGTCTGTGGACTTAAGGCGGAAAATCGTCCACTCTATCCGTAGTGCCCTGTATACAATTGTGACTTGAAACAGACATATCCCTGTCAAAAGTAGAATGTTGAGCTAATAACAAACGTGTACTGCCCTTAATATAAAACTCACTCAAAAAAAATTATGTTAAAAGCAAAACGAAATTGTATGTTACACGTAAAACCTTTTTTTAAAGTTTCCGTCGCAATGTTGTCTGCTAGCACTCGCATGTGGTCCTGAATCCTAAACATTAACTTAAATCAAAGCAAGTCACCAGACGAATTGTTGGAGGACGAAATGTCCCAAATTTTAATCTAAAAAAAATGCTTGAAACCCCCCCCCCAAAAAAAACCCCCACCTTTCCACTCAATAGAAACAATTGGATTTTTCACATGTTGATTGTGTATTTATTTGAAGTCGTTTGACACTTTGAATGGTTTCTTTTGCAATTTGTTCTAGGTCTTAACTTAAATTGACTATACTGTACCCAATATACCGGACTATACCCAATACCGCGGTATCTTTGCCACTGTATACCCTGGAATTAGTGCAGCAACTTAAAAAACAAAATATTAGGCACAGCCCTACCACCACTGATTGAACTTTCATTGTTGGTCAATCCAAATCACAGAACTGCATAAAGTAGGCACCATACTTTAACCCTAACTCCCTAGGCCTTTTTACTAGGATGTAGCCTCAATCCTGTAAAATCCTCCCATTGGCCTCATGGAAAAATAGCATATAGCCTCAATCCTGCAAATTCCTCCATTATTTCTTGAATATGGTCCATGGAGGGGTGATCACTGCCTGAATCCTGCAAAATCCTGCGGCAGTGACTGTCAATATGTTGAGGCTTGGCCAGTGACATTCTGGAGCAGTACGGAGGATTTCAAGCATAATCCAGGCTTATATTTATGCATGGCTGAGCAAAAACAACACAAGGTCCGGCCCCAAGACCTTGACAAAGTGCATCCTACAAAATCAGTAACGCACTTTTGCCATGTAACCTCAATCCTCCAAATTCCTCCACTTTGGCAAAGAGGATTTTGAAGGATTCAGGGCAGTTAGGGTTAAATAAAAATATAACAACATTAAAGGGGCATTAATGACATCTTATCTATTTGACACAAAACTTAATTTGGTACAACAAAGGGAAAAAAAGTAAAGATGAACTTGAAAAAACTGTCGTGCAGCAGTAAATATTGATTTTGCATTTTAGTTTCACAGGCCCATTGTGAGTGTGTGTCCACTTAGAGGGCACACACATTAGAGATATGAAGCACAATATGAAAGATCCACTTGGGTGAAGAAGAGCTGATGAAGCTACCGCTATTCTGTGACATTGCGATGAATAGGTCTCCCTAACGATAGCCATACAATGGTCATGTGATGAACATGTAATGCGCTTTGTGCACTTTTCATTTGTTTGGCTGCCAGGTGTATAGCTTGACTTGCTTCTCGGTCAAAGCAGCGAGGAAGCTCTGCCTATTAAACTGGAAAGGGCAGACATCAAGAATTGTTGCATTCACTGTCAGCTTCTGAATCTGGTTCCCGTCGGTCGTATCCCAGATTAAGGCCTTTAAAAGAAATGAATCAAAACACTCAAAAGTTAAAGGTAGAGTACATGTATATCATTTGCAGCTATCCATAAAGCAACTGACAAAATTATTATTGAAAAGCATGCTTGATTTAAAGATGGTAATGGCACTGAACTCCCTGTGAAATTATTCTTTTGAACTTGCTGTCATTTTGAAGAAAACAATAAAAGGTCCTCTGAAGCATGTTTTCTGTTAGTAGTTCATTTTTAATTTTGGGTGACCGCTATTTTTTGGACTTGAGACTTGACTTGACTTGACTTGAGAAAAAATTACTTGAGACTTGACTTGACTTGAAAAAAATATGACTTGTGACTTGACTTGACTCAAATAAATTTGACTTGCTGACATTAACACGTTTCTTAAAGTTACAAAAAACACAAACCTTTGGGCGTTCGTGTGCAATAGCATAATCGGTTAAAAAGAATGTACAAAGCGAATTAGCAAACAGCACGCAATAGCTGGGCATGCTGAGCTGCCATCGCCACATGTCATGTACATGACTAGCACTATGTGCAGGCGTGTGTTTTGAACAACGTATAATACTCGACCTCCTGAATGGGAGGTGAAGTTTGTGCCGTGCATTGAGTACCAACTGAGTACTATCCGTTGTTGTAGAGCGGTCATTCCATTGACAATAGGCTGCACGTACATATTGAGTAGTTTACCGTAAACGGCTGCTACCCCCCAATCCGCCATTAAGCAAAAAGAATTCACATCATGAAAACAATTGGGAGGACTTTCTGTCAGACATCCTTCAACCATTCAACATGATGGAACAAGTTTGAAAATATATCAAAATGCATTTTTAGCCTCTTTAGATACAAATGTGCTGTTTAAGAGAGGATGTTTAAAAAGAATATTATTTTTGATCTCCTTACATGATGCACGCTTTGATAAACCCCATTTCCATCTCTACTCCAGCTCCATCTTCAAACACATAATAAACTGGTTCTTGTACGTAGAATGACTCGAGACTTGACTTGACTTGAAAAAAAAATTGACTTGGCACTTGACTTGTGAAAAATTGACTTGGCACTTGACTTGTGAAGACTTGACTTGCTAACATTTGACTTGGGACTTGACTTGACTTGAAAAAAAAATGACTTGGTTACAACCCTGGTGACCACAAGCATTGACACGACGCACACGCTCGTGTGGATGCTATAATTTGCTGTTATCGTATAATCGGTGAAATAACAATGTGTCCCAGATGCTGATTTTGGGTGCACTTCAAAACATGTCTTGGCAACATGTGAATTGAGATAGAGATCCTAGAAGCATTGTTTTCTCGAAATCTACAGCATTCACTGAGCTAAAAACTTCATCAGGTCAGTTGTTAAGCACCTGTCTTTAGATTTTGAGCACTTTTGTTGCTTCAAACGAAAAAATGCACAATGACAAATAATGTAATCTACTTTTAATAAATGAGCTTGTTTCACTCATATAGTCAGGTTTGTTTTGCGACAAGGGAATGATAGGAATTTTTGTTCTAGAAACTATAAATAAATTAAATTAGGTTTTGCCCTTCACCGACGTTTAAACACTGTATACCCAGTGTGTTACCTCCTGAGTGAAAGCTGGAAAAAATCCCTCGGGTGGGACTCGAACCCACGATCTCCTGCTTTCTAGTGCAGATGTCTTACCACTCGACCACCGAGCTAACGGGATTGGTTGGCTGGTTTGAATCTGATGTACATAGCAGCGGGTACCGCATAAACTATTATAAGATTGAATTTTGCGTCGGGTGATATAAATCACACCCGAGGGATTTTTTCCAGCTTTCACTCAGGAGGTAACACACTGAGTATACAGTGTTTAAACGTCAGTGAAGGGCAAAACCTAATTTGATTTATATCACCCGACGCAAAATTCCATCTTATAATAGTTTATGCGGTACCCGATGCCATGTACGTATATCAGATTCGAACCAGCCAACCGATCCCGTTAGCTCAGTGGTCGAGTGGTAAGACATCTGCACTAGAAAGCAGGAGATCGTGGGTTCGAGTCCCACCCGAGGGATTTTTCCAGCTTTCACTCGGGAGGTAACACACTGAGTATACAGTGTTTAAACGTCGGTGAAGGGCAAAACCTAATTTGATTTATATCCCCCGACGCAAAATTCCATCTTATATAAATAAATTATACGCAAATTGGTGCTGGACACCATCTGACATGATAAAAACTTGTACTGGCATGTGGAAAAAAATGTTGCAAACTGACGCCACTTTTTTCTTCATATAGCGTCTAAATGAAAGTCATTCATTGCAAAAATGATGATGATAAGACATGAATCTGGGACTGAGAAACATTTCCAATTTTGTTAAAAAATATTTAAAAACAATTTCTTGACTCTCCATAGACTTTGTACATAGTCGCGGAAGTGGCATCAGGTGGTAACATTTTTTCCGGTATGTGTATTGATAAAGAATTGTTAAAGGTAGAGTAGATCATTTGTCATTTGTCATGTTTGTGTATTTTTTCGTTCCTTTGAAGCCACAAAAGTGCTCAAAATCTAAATATGGGTGCTGCATAGGTGCCACAAAGCAAGCTATGCATGGCATTTGACTGAAGCCGAATCACAGTTCTGCAGAAACTCATTTGTCAACTCTAATCCAAAACAGGCTTTCCAGTTTATTAATGAGTTGATGGCCACACCCCAACAAAACCCAACATTATTGTACACATCCTTTAAACTTGCTAACGATTTTAGCAACTGTCTCACTGAAAAGTCAAGAATAGTCGTGCCCTCATAAATAACCTTCATGTACAGTCCACTGCAACTGAAGATGCATCTCTGCAGCCAAACTGCACCTTATCAGATTTTAAAAGTTATAAATGGCAGCCACAAAGTCCTGCTAGTTACATGTAGATCCCATCCCAACCTGGCTCCTAAAACAAACACATCCAAATCCTACTTCCAACACTGACTGAAATTATGAACGCATCAATGTCATCCTGGGTTTGTCTTGAGGCACTTTTAGTTGGTATGATTACACCAACATTTTGTCTTAAGTTAAATTCTTGCACCCTTTTCAGTAGTATTCTAAATGTTTGGGTATTTCATATACCATCTGAAAGCTTGTACGCTCGGCAATAAAACATGGAAATAAAAAATCCAAATATGACCCCCGTCTCAACGGAAGCAATTTGTTGGTTGTTTTAATCTTTTTTGGGTTGATATTTGGCTAAAAAGGCATGAAAACAAACCACTAGGAGACTTTTGAATGCATTACTACAAAATACAACATGAGAAAAAACCTGAGAAAGCAATTGTATGCATTTATGGTTGGGTCATATTAACTGACCAAAAATGACACATAGCATAGGTTTTGTGCAAGATTTAAGAAAATGAGGAACTTACTTGATATTTCATTTTCAAGCAATCCATGCAATCAGCTATTCACTATTCCAAGAGACCGAAAACGATTTTTTATAGAAATATAATATGCCTTCCACTGAGTCGTTGCTAAATGTTCCTTGCACAAATGGTGACATAGCATTTGGAATATTATTCAAGTTTCATTATGATCATTATGGCTTTTATGCCAACGAAAAATACCGGGAAACATAACGTACATATCAGTGTACAATGTTATGTTTGTGCATGTTCACGCCATTCAGAAGATCAGCATCGCTGTCTCGCTATCTCCTCTCTGGTCACTTTTGTCACCCAACTCGAGGAGATTTAAAACATCTTTGTCAACCAAGTTCCTCTTGAGTTGCTCTTTGTTATCTTTAGTTTTTAGTAGGAGTTTCCCCGGGACAGATTTCGGCAGGAATAAGGGCAAAAGAGGTGACAAAAAGTGTACCTGCACTCACAAACGGTCACAACACAAATCGCAACGCACGCGCGGTAAACAACAGAGGTTTGGCGTCTTTCTCACTTCACTTATGAAAACATTACGTTCCGATAAATAATCAAACTACATCAATGGGTAGCCAGTCTATAAAGCTAAAAAATGGTATCAAACATGATTCAAAAGATGGCTGCAAACACAAGATACAATATTCTGAAAATTTCGATCACCGGCGATCGATTTTACTCAGGGCTGAGTTGAAAGGGTTAAAGAAGCCTTCTCTTGATAAAAATGAACTTTGGAATTACCGGTACCATCCAGTGTCTAACCTTCTCTACTTCTCTGTCCGACTACTCAATCTATGTTCCAACAACCTGCACATAAGACATGTAAGATTGTGTTACTCCCGGTGAGGGTTAGGTTTAGGTTGAGGGTTAGGATTAGGATTAGGGATAGGGATGTGCAGTCAGAACAAAGGGGTGTCGGAACTATACATGTGACGTTTACACGTGTAAACGAAAAAAAAAATCAAATCCGTTTAGGAATTTTTCTAAACGTTTAAACGAAACTCAAATTTCAAAAATGGGACCTTGTATTTTGCACAATTACCCTCCAGTTTTATTTATAAACAATCTATGATGTTTGTTAGTTTATTTAATTTATAAAGAATTAGAAACGCCTTTTATAGTAGTTGATCACATTCCAAGAAGTTTTATTGATACATTGTTCAATGATCCTCAACTGTTTTGTGTCACATTGATACACAGTGTATACAGTTGTTTGTGTTTGATGGCGCCTCTCCTAGGGTTATTCTGATTAAAATACTGAGTTTTAAAACAATTCTGAGTCTCGAGCATGAAAGTTTGTTTCCTGTCCCATAATTATATCAATTAAATAAAAGATACCTTCTAGAGACCGCCCCTCAGCTCCTGCCATGATACGTAAAAAATACCGAGTCTGTCTTTTTTCTGTATTTTTCTCTGAATGTGCTTGTATTTGCTGAAATCATCACTTGGTGTGTGCAGTAATCAAACCAATGGCTAGCACTTTCATAATGATTTTAAAACCGGCAAGGGAAAAAAGTTTACCCTGCTCCCCTGTTAGCTACTCAAGTGAAGGCGTTATTTAAAACGATGTATTTTGCAAGTGTTGTTAAGTCCACCGCTCCCTTAAAAAAGTCACTGCCGCTTCCGTAACAAGGAAATTGACGACCCAGAATTTGTTTGGTGTTGGCGGGAAAAAAAATAAAAAAAATATTCTTTGGATCTCAGGGCGGGAGCTTAGGGGGCGGTGACATATTACGGGATCTATTGATTTCAAGTATTTAATTCCCAGTGCAGCTGAACTGCGACCATTTATTGTTAAATTGTTCTGTAGGGGAAAGTGCACCCCTCCCCCTTGAAAAATATTGTGATACGTAAAAAAAATTCTTCAAAATAAAAAAAAACCTTCTTGGATAGGAAAATTACCTGGTACATCGACATGTAAAATTGTGGGATAATTAATATTTTTTTGTTAACATTTAAATTTGGTTGCCTGACGCGTGATGACCATAGGATGCATGTAGGACGTAAAATACAGGCCCATGAGTAAAGACACCCTTTTTAAAATTCTTGTCAGTTAACATTTTCCCAACGGCAATTAATGGTAACGCAGTCGTCAAAAAAGGGGCCCCTGTCAAGTTGGTTTAGAATAAAATCTGGACTAGCAATACTGGTTAAAAAAAGACATACATTCAATAAATTATTTGGAATTATCACCCCCCCCCCCAAAAAAAACCCCCAATCATTTATTCACAGTGTACATGTAGACGAGTCAGGCCTTTACAGGGGTGAAATTCAATGTTTATTTCAGTTTCCCTCACTTTTCATTATAAACTTTTCCCCGGTCTTTGAATAAAAAAAAAATGCCCGAATTAAATCCAGCTCCGAAAAAGCCTTTCCAGAGAATGATTGACAGCTGCATTGTTCAAACTGATACAATGCCACTCTTGTTCGTTACAAAGTATATACATCTGGGTTCAACTGTAGGTCACCTTTGATGAGGACCTGCCGCGAGTAATTGGAACATACTTAGATGATAAACAGTGATGATAGTATCTCAGCCAATGAAATGAGCCAGTTCACGGCAAATAAATACGCCATTGGTTGCTTTCATTTCGGACCGTCTGCTTTCATGACATTCTTCCACACCCAACTGGAAAGATTGCCAATAATGTTGGAATTCCTGGCTATCTGAGCCACAGGTGCATGCTGCATGGCTGCGTGTCCATTATCACATTCCAACCTGGTTGCCTAGAAATACTGTTGCTAGGAGGCTCCCCTGTGATGCCTGGATGGGAGCTGCCGGTTGTGTAGCCAGAAATCTTGTATGTGATTATTTCTCTCGCAGCATGCAGAAAACTGGTAGCTCAAGAATGCTGCCGCTTTCGGGAAATTTGTGCAGGCAAAGTTTTTCACATTTTGAAATTTGGATGCAGTTTGCATTTTCATTAAATAAAAGGTGTTTTTTAAAAAAGAAACTCGGAGCTTAAAAAAATAAATAAACGATCTTCCTCAGGCCTTGACATTTTTTAAAGTTACACCTGATTCGACAACACTTGCAGAATGCAGACGATTCATTTCTTCTTAATTTCAGGGGTGTGATTGGACAAAAATGAAAAATCCATGAACTTCGGTTGACATGTATACATGTACATGTATTATTGTACATGTACTTGTATAGATGTACATGTATACATATACATGCACGTATGTGGGTAATTCCACAAAGTTGGTGAACTTTTTCAAAATGCCTATATATGTAGTGTTAAAAATAATAAACCATTTTGAGACATCTTGTCAAACGTTTTATTTTAAGTTTGTTGTTTATTAATTATTTTTTTAAAGTTTGTTTCTGTAGTATGGACACCAAACATGAAACATCACCACCTATCCCTACATTATACATGAGATGATATATGCCTATATGATAAAGTATATAAGAAGCTTTGATACCATTATAATTAAAATTATTGATTTTTGGCCTAATCATGAGATTATTGAAACTAGCTGTGTTCTAATCGTTATGAGATTAATGAATATAAATTATATAAATCATTTAAATTTTTTATTATTTATATTTCCTGCCAAAAAAAAAAATGTCTGTTAAACATGTGTATAACACAAGGAAGCAAAACCACAACCAAACTTACTTATTTTGTCCATTTTTCTTTTCACATTACCTTACCATTTCATGTTATAATTTCTTTTACATTTTTTAATAATTGAAACTTAAAATATTGGTGTCTCATCTGTAAAACCTATATATGGATTATATGGTAAAATATATTAAACTTGATAAAATGAGTAATACTTCATTTAATATTAATAAAATAAAAATAATTAAAAACAACAACAAAAAAATGAACAGATAAAGTTTTGGAGAGTTTATATATTGGACAGGGGTTGGGGACAGGGTTGGGCTCATGGATGCCATGGATCGAACGTTTCTGATTATCTCAAGACATCATCTCTCAAAGAACCATGCCCCACCCATCCTTCCGTATCCCCGTCCCCACCTCCCCCCCCCCACCCTCCCCCCTCCACCCCCCACCCCACCCCCCCCATCCCCACCACATTCAGTTTGGTTCAGGTTGGTTTCATGTAACTGGATTGCAAAACATGGATGCTAAATTAATTACATCTCAAGATGCCTCTAAACTATTGCCCCCAAAATCCTTTCCTTCCCCCCCCCACCCCCCTCTTCTACCCCACCCCACCCTCCCCCACCCCATTCCACCCTTCCCCCTTCCATTACACCCATTGTGAGTCAGTGTTGTAGTCGAGTCCATTGCAGTGTTGTAGTAAGTCCATCACACCATCACAAGTCAAAATTAAATAAATAAACTAAACAATAAAAAAAAAAAAAAAAAAAAAATTAAATTTACATTAAAATAAATAAAAAAAAAAAAATTAAAAACAAAAGAACAAAAAAAATATGAGAGAGGAGTTTAACTTTGAATATTGTTTGGGGTTGGGGTTTTTCACATGTAACATGGATGCCAAAATTATAGAACGTTTGATTACATCTCAAAGATCTGATGCCTACACCAGATGTCCCCCCCATCCTTCCATCCCCCCCCTCCCTCCTACCCTCCCTCCCCCACCCCCTTCCCCACCCCAGTGCCCTCCCCTCCCCTTCCCCCCCCCCAGTACAGTCTACACCTTCTAGTTGTTGGTACATGGAGTCTTGTTTTATGGATATACCTTCTCAAATGGATGAATTTACTGAACATGCTGAAGCTTGAAGCAAATTATAAATTAAAATTTTTTTTTTAAGATTTTTTTTTTTTTTTTTTATTATTTTTTTTTGTTTTTTTTCTTTCTTCTGTTAAAAATCTTGTCTGATAAAAAAATTCAAACCAGAAAAAGAAAAAAAACAAAAATGCACCCACATTATATGGAAACCCCATTATGAGGCGGTAATGGTCTGGCTGTATTTCATTTTTGGACCAATCAACACTTCTCACTTGCCATGACTTCTTTTTTTAAGGAACCAACTTAAAACCCCTTCAAAAAGATAAAGAAAAAAAGGGACATTTTTTTAATAGATCAGACGTTGACCATCCAAAAGGCATCCAAGCACAGGCCAAACACACACATAACACACATCCCACCATCACACCTGATATGGTGATATTTCCATTATATTTCCATTACGATGTACACAGTTTCTGGACACATATTTAGCGTCATTTGTGCTTCCATGTTAATCTTCGCTGTTAAAAAAAAAAATACCAACTGTTTCCATCCAGAACCTGCCTGCATGTTTTGCATGAGCATGTTTATGCCAAATCAATCAAATGGAATGAAACTATCACATCGGTCACAAAGGTTATCATTTCCGTTATTAAAGTGCAGTCAAGCTAAAGTACAACTATCAACGCAACAACAATTGTTTGAGATTTTTTTATATGTTATTTATAGTCAGAGTATACACAGGAGTATTTACCAGGCACCGTGTGGTTAAAATCTAAACCCTTGTGTTGTGTCCGAATGTCGATCAATGTATCGTACGTAACTGACACAACACCGTAACAAAACGCCAAAACGCACGGCACCCACGATGAAAAAAGCAAAGCCGCGGGTTTTTTTCTTGCAACAGCAAAAGTTGCATCCGGGTACTTTTTGATCAAGACGCTCATCCAGAAAAATCAATAGGCGCGCACGCCGCATGATTATCATTATTATCACGATTTTTCAGTGTGGATGTGGTCAAAACTCCCCAGTGAATAACCACGGTTGTTTTTAAATCGCGTAGTTTTTTTTTTTTGATTTTTGGTTGGAAATACAATGCTACTGTTACTGGAAATCGGTAAATCGTTATTTGTGGTCTTCTGACACTCACATTTACAATATGTAATGTCGGTAAATTCGGTCTCACCGCGTAACATTGCTGACAACGAAAATGTTACGATGTGCTGGTGATTCGATCTCGATACTCAGAAAGAATGGAATACGAAATAATAAATAAAGAAGGAATCGTGAACGGTCTATTGGTTCAACTTTGCAACACACAAATTAATAAATACTCTATACACAGAGAACAATCGTACATTGAAGAAGAGAGTATGTTTTTCATGTCACAATATTCTTTAAATAAAACATGATATACCTATTTTTTTATTTGACATAGTGGTTTCGACCAATTGGAGGTGGTCAAAAAAATATTTTTTTCTTGTTCGCCCATTCATCCTCAATAAATCAGGATCGATAAAAAATGTGATTAATTTGTCAAAAAAGAAATAACAGCACTTTGTTTTCACTGGACCACTAGTCACTGATGCATTGATTGTGTACCCAACTTTGTGGAATGACCCACGTCCATATATAGGCATGTACATTTTATGTACTGTAATTTCTGTAATGTTTGCAAATTTTGTCGCTTCAGTAAAGAAAACAAATGGGGGAAAAAATGAGGGAAAAATGTCTGGTCATTAAATAATATAATCCATACGTGATTGATTCAAAAAATGTCTTTTTCTGTGTGTGATGTTATTACTTTTGCATGTTTGCAGAGAGAAAGAAACGATTCACACAAAAAAATATAAACGTGCTCTTAAAAAGTTTATAGTAATCTTACTTTAAACTCCAGTCCCAGGCTTCCAAAACATTTTTGAAATTTTGTGTTGGTGGTGGCTATTTTTCAAAGCACTACTGCAGCTCAAACTGATTTCCATCCACAGTGACACTTTATTACCAGTTCTTCCAACCATACTCTTAAATTCCCCTTGACAAAATCGCGGCAATATTGACACCAATGTGTTTGCGAATTGCTAGCTCACGATCGTCACACACATGCACAATACACACACATCCACACGCAATATACAAACACGAGGTGCAAACCCATTGAAAATTATTTTTAGTCTGGTCCTCAAGTACTCCACACTGCATTGATGTCTATCAGGTTGTTGACCGCACTGCTTATTAGACTTGTGTCACCAGTCCATCCATTATCGTAAATTTGGGCCTATATTTTGCCAGAAGTTTTTGGGCAATATTACGGTAACAGAAAACGTTGGAAATCCGGAATCCGCATAAAATTCCGCAGACGTTAGGCTAAAAATCCGGAAATCCAGAAAAATCACACCCCTGTAATTTATTTAGCCTGCATACTTAAAAAGAACATGGAAAAAATGGTGGTTAAAGTGTATACAAGTGTATATACTAAGTAGGTATGTGACTAAAGTGTTGACTAAACGTTTAAACGCTACGGGAAAATTTTGCTACACGTTTATCAAATTAAATGTAGATTCACATCCTTAGTCGGAACATAGAGGTGTAACTGGGAAATGTGTGTGTTCGGACCATCGAACCTCTGGATCAATAAACCTTCGGACTATGGAACCTTTGGACTTTGGAATCAGGCAGACCCTGTTTATTCCAAGTACCAAAATGACGAGACACAGACTTTAATAGTGCTGTAATTTGGTTGTTCTCAATGTGGGGTACCAATTCCAAATCACTTGTTGACTGCATGTTTGGCAGTTTTGGTTGATCTTTATGAACTTGCAAATGTTTTTCGCCTTATTGCAGCGTATAGTATTTTACATTTATTACAAGAATCTATCAATATTTTGTACAGGAATGCAACTGGGAAGTCACAAAAAAGAAGGAAATTCAAATCTTTCTGAGACTTTGTACAGTGTTTTTCCATTTTTTAAAGGCACACATGGGAAGTAAAAAAAACAGAGGAATAATTCTCGAGTCTTACTTAGTGCATGCATCATGAACATCACTTGGGAGGACCACATAACATACAATGAGATGCTCTCTCATGCCCGGTTACTCTACCAAGCACTGAAGTCACATTGCTGACGAAACAACTTAAGTGGGTGGGACATATGGTTCGCATGGATGATGTTTGCCGCCTTCCAAAAACTGTCTTTTAGGCGAACTGAAAGATTGGCCTGATTTCAAACATGAAATCTCACCATCGACATGACAACCTGGTATCTGGAAATTACAGTCAACATCGAGGGACAGCCACATGTATTCCAAAGCTGGGTAAGAAACATCCAGACAATGATTGAGAGCCAGTGCAGCCACTGACAAAAGTAGTATGATCTCGTAGTTAAAGAGGGAACTCGCGGAAATTCTTTGAATAGGCCTATTACTTTGCAATTTAAAAAAGGCTGCAGAGGATTTCTTCATGACAAAAATTTAACAACAAAAGAAAATACGAAATTAGTTGTCGGAAGTTTATGATTGAGCTGCTTTTGGGGGGGGGGAAGAAGGGGATTCCACTTGACCGTCTCATTGGAATATAGCCTTGGTCAAGGCGTTTGTCATTATTCGTCCGTACGTGGTAAATGATCGGCGGCATTTCCTCGCTTACGCTTTGCAATGCATTAAAAATCAGCTCAGTGCATTTCGTACTAGAGCTCAGAACAGCCGTTTACCCTTATGTGTAGAATCCATGCACATACACACGTTTGTGTCGATGTCTCACGTTACTATGGTTACACATAGCCTTGATCAAGGCATTCGTCATTATGCGTCCGTATGCGTCAAACAATCAGTGGCATAATCTCACTGTGCAGTGCATTGAAAATACAGCACAAACAGCGACCTCATGCGGCCACTACTTTATGCCAATCATTTGGATCCTGACGAACGCCTTGGTCCAATCGACCATACGTAGGAGGTTTAGGGGGTGGTGCTCAGTGTGTCTATGTCGCAGCTCATATTATTCACACCACCAATGCACAAAAAATGTGGTTTCTGACACCTCCGCAAAGGGTGAATAGCTGCAAATGATTTGATGACGTTGAGATTTACCAACGTGTGATTGGACACTCCACATATTAGCCCTACCTACACTTATCTGTATTCACATGAGGTCCTGCACTGGAAATGTAGCACAAAATAAAGAAAACCATTTGCTTTTGTGGATGATTGGACCAGGGCGTTCGTTGGGATCCAAATGATTTGCAGTGGCCGTATGAGGTCCCTGTTTGCACTGTATTTCTAATGCACTGCAAGGCGGGGATATGCTGCCGATCGTTTACTGCGTACGGATAAATAACGATGAACGCCTTGACCGAGGCTAATTGGAATATTAATCCCACGGAACTGCAGGTTTGGGAACTGGGTTAAGTCATAAATATCTGGGCGGGAACTATTGATCATTGGGGCAGTGCCCTCCACAATGATTGGGTAGTTTATGTATTCATGACAGCTGGGACTTCACAAAATACCGTAACTTCACAGTGACAAAGGAGTCATCATGTTCCAAGTTGAAATGTATGGGAACTCTTCGCAAACGCAAGACCAATGTTGAGGTGTTGTGGGGGTGAGTGCTGTTGCATTCAGCGACCACACAGCAAATTGGGGGAGATACCAGTTTAATGAGTTGTCTCCCAAGCAATATGTGCATTTTCCAAATATAGGATTGGATGGCCACCAATATGCTAAAACTAAACAGTGACAAAACTGAGGTTTTGCAGCAGTCTCTCCATGAAGGCGGATCTGCAGCAAGAACATGTACATGTGCCTTAGTAAATACAGATTATACGTGTATATCCCTTTTGCCTAAAGAAAAAAAGGACCTCAGATCATCAAATTTACGGAACGCCCAAATACACGACAAACCAAAAAAGAAAGAGGTACCGATATGGGACTTGATTTATAGGAGTAAATGAGACAAAAACCATATCTTGTAATCGATTATATTGGACAGTTGTCCAACTCCATAAGTTCCTAGCAGGGAAAATTAATATGAGCCCTATACTGGTACTAGTGTGAATTTACAATTTACAATGTAGAAAAACATATTGAGCGTTAAGGTTACCGATTCCCTTTTTCCCATGGCGGCATCTACACACACTGTGGGGCTGCTCTTTACTATGTTGGTGGTTGGCTGTTGGTGGGTTGGTGGACAGTTTACTACGCGGCCCTCTATCTGGGTGTATTATATTGTTTCCATGCCACTTGTCTATCACAGCTTTGCAAGTGGCTTTCTTTGAAATAGCTACAAAGTGCCATGGATCTCACCACAGCTGACAGCAATTGGAATGGTCACAGCTGCCACTCAAGCTACAAAGTGTCACCCAAACGTTCCTGGCCTTGGCCTATTTGTTTTCATACATGTACTTTTTCCCCCTCTTCCTTTCTTAATATGTTCATGGTTATTTTATGGGCAAACAACATACAACAATTGTCAAAGTGAAGAGCCTTTCCTGGTGTCTAGTGTAATTGATTAAAGGTACCGGTACAATCCATCATTTGCAGCTATCCAAAAAGTAACTGACGTAATTATAATTGAAAAACATACTCGGATTAAAGATAGTAATGGGACTAAACTCACTGTGTAATTATTCCTTCTGGCATGCTGTCATTTTAAAGAAACCAATCAAAGAAGGCCTTTCCAACAATGCGTCTAAAGACGCATCTAAGATGCATCGTTGAAAATTTCCATTAGTACTTCATTTTTTTTAATCGGCGAAGCGCTTGCAAGCGTTGACACATCGCACACGCAGGCTCGGTTGCTATCATTCGTCGGTTCAGTGCGTGACACCGCGTAGCTGCAATCGGCTCAGTGAGAACGTGTCTCGGACACTGAATTCAGCCCAATTCAAAACATGACTCGGCAACTTTTGATTTGAAATCGAGATCCTCAGGGTACCTGGTTGCCACTGCGACAGGATATAGTGGTGTTGACCGTACAATGCAGCAAAGTCTCAGGGACTTCAATTTTACAACTAATGCATCTGGCAGGGTTAGGGTAAATGCAATGTAATGGGTGTACTCACGGATGATGTAGCCTCATCACCTGAGCAGGCATAGAGCTGATCAGGCCGTTCTGGGCATTGGTAGAGAGTGGACCGGGTCAGTACCTTCATAGTTGGCCCACCATAGAAAGTCTGAAGCGGGTAGCAGACAACTTCATTGGTCATTGTTGCAGCATTCTTCTCATTCTTCAGCTCACACATCTGTTTGGAGAACAATTGGCAAAGAACAAAAAGATTAATTCTTGCTTTCAGATAAGAAATTTACATTGATGTTTCGGTAACTCGTTTACATGGCTCTTTGAGGCCAGGAGTCACCCCGAATTGAAGTTGTTGAGATCATTAAACATACATGTCTTTCAGGCCTTCAAGATGCCTTCATAAATACCTAAGACAGTTTGCCCATTCCTATTGGTGGAGAGCCTGTCACGTGGCTGGTTTTAAACGGTTGATAAAGACATGGCTGGCTGGTCTTAAACACTTTTCCAGTGTCACAAGAAATTTTGACGACTATGAAATCCGGGGCCAGCACCATTTTATTGGTTGATTGTTCACAGTCTTCACATACTGGGCACAGTGTTCGATTTCCTTAGAATGTTTGCATAGCAAACACTGCTATGCAATATTTTTTTGTTTAGCAATTCACATAATTTGTGTAGCAGTTTTTTACACAATACAATTTGCATGAAATCACTGAGTATTCATTAAGTTTAACATGAGTACATTTCCCTCCTGAATGCAAGGATGTGATTGGACCAGCAAGCATGTAGCTTGAAGCCGTTTACGGCATGGGTTCAGGGTCGCTAAGGGTATGGGAAAATTTTGGATTCTAGATGCTCCGTGGTGCAATCTGAGGCCATTCCTGGCCACTTCCCTTTGACATTTTTGAGCAGAACTTTTTTCCAAATTTAATTATAATAAGTTTTATTTGATTTGTTTCAATTACTCTTGCTCTTATAAAGTTTCTTCTGTACTCAAAGTTGAGAACCATGCATTTTCATCTGCATTTTTTGTTTTGTACAATTTGTACATTGTTGCTAGGATGCTTTCTGGTGCTACTTATTAGTTACCTGTTTTGTCAAAAGCTAAGCTTTTTAGTTATCAAAATTCAAATGGCATTTCAACTTGTTTAACTATACATTGAATTCAAATTTGAACTCACTGTAACACTGTTATCAAATTCAAACTAAAACAGAGGAGTAATAAGACATATTTTTGAGTACATTGCACCCTAACACAAATTTACTAGTAAGCCATCTCACGAGTCATGACTATGAAATTTAAATTATATGCTGTCCTCCTTATTATTGTTTTTTTCCCTCCTTTTCTTGCATGTAATTTGCAGTTTTTTTGCCCTTACATATTTTTCCAGAATTGTTCTTGGTTTTAATTCAGTCCAGTTTCAATTTCAAGAATAGATAGTCCAGATTTTAAGTTTGTAAAACATCGGCAGTACAGATTGCTGTAAAATGTAAGATAATCAGCTGAAACAGCTGTGTTTGTCCACATGACAAACACATTTCTAGTTGGCTTTTTTGCATATTTGCGAAAAAGCCTTTGTTTTTGTTCTGATTTTTAATTTTTTTTTAAATACTTTCTTCTTTTTGTTCCATGCAAAATCCCATAGACTTTGTACATGATTTTAGTACACGCCACTTTTGGCATTTATCTTTGTCGTACATCATTCAAATTAAGCATATGCATTGTCGTTATGGCAAAGTTGTGTCCTGAAGAGTGACATCATGATTACGTCATCATGGGTCACGTGACGTCATCACAAACGTGCATATTTTGAAGTCCCATATCTACAGAACTGTAAGTCCGATTCGGTTAAAACTGGGTATGTGGGTAGACCGGGATGTGTTATAGGTAAAAAATGAGGTGACGTCATGATGATGAATATTTGAATTTTTGGACCTTTTAGCCATATCTCACGAACGCAACATGCAAAATTCAAAATTCTTTTTGTATTATGTTCGTTAGGTAATAGGTATTTGCACAAAAGTTTGAAAAGTGTGTGACGTCATCATGACGTCATCAAAAATGCGATTTTTCAAAACACATATAAGAAAAGGTTCGATCGTCATGAAACGTGGTGGGTAGGTAGATAATGGTACTTGTATGCAAAGTCCCAAGTGACGTCACGATGACGTCATCGGTTGATTTTTTAATGATTTTTTAAATATTTATAATTTGATTCTGCTTCCGAAATTACACACTTTCTTTCATCGGATTGCCTGTAAACTTGGTTCAAACCAAGACCACAATGACAAAATGTGCATTGAGAAGGGTTTTCAAGATGACGTCATCGCAGGGCATGTGACGTCATGTGATAAATTCGCCCCCCCACAGAAGTGTGGTTGGGGTCTACGAACGAATACTTACCTGTAGAGCAATACTACTTATGCATATTCCCCCTACCGGCAGGTATTTTCGGCTAAGAGTTATATACAATAGCGCCCTCTGGCGCCCTACCCATAATACCCCGCGGCATGCGTGCCTCGTGAGCGTCCTCTTTTCTCGAGCGCTAAGTCGGAATACAACAAAGTACCCAAGGCATCGAGAAGAGTGGGGTAGGGGGGAGGGATGCTCTACAGGTAAGTATTCGTTCGTAGACCCCAACCACACTTCTGTGGGGGGGGGAGTCTACTTCACTCTACTTACCTGTAGAGCAATACTACTTATGCATAGACTAGCACCGTGAAGGAGGTGGGTCATGCGAGATGCTATTGTGCTTTCACAGGGGCACGTAACCATACGCGTAAACCCTGGATGGGCCCGTTGCTCCACATGTGGGTGGACAAGGCAGCCCAAAAAGGTCGGCATGGTAAGACATTAGTCATAATGGTAGCCTCAACATGCCAACAGAGATGTGATCCCCGATTTTGGGAATCACACGTAATGAATTACAGCCCACCGATACCTACACCTAAGAGTTCGGTGGGGCACACAAAATAAAATTATCATGAAAGGCAAAACATCATGACATGGTACATATAGACACTATAATATGCACATGTACATGTACAGAGCTCAATAAAGAATCAGAGCTAGGAGACACCAATGCTGGGGAGGTCTCCGGTCTGAAAATGTCTTGAGAGCATGGTGGGGCTCAGTCAGTCGCCCTCAACACTGCTCTCCCATGCTCTGCCTTTTATTTTGTGCATGCGGATCAATCACACGGATTCTTCCGTTGATATGTCCGTGGTTTCATGGATGACCGTAGCCAACCTTCAGGTAATCTTGTCATGAAAACCTGCAGGTATGGTGGGGTCACCATGATAAATACATGTCATGAAAGGCCTGCCTGTATGACAGGGTCTTCATGACAAAAACATGTCACGAGAAGCCTGCTTGTATGGCAGGGTTGTCATGACAAATACGTGTCGCGAGAAGCCTGTCGGCATAGCAGGGTTGTCGTGACAAATACATGTACATTTGTAACTGCAAGTGACCGATTCAAAACGTCCCAGTGCAGCTAATGTACGACGTTAAAGTCATGATTGGCACCAGAAATTCTCCGCCTGGGCAAGAATGATTTGATGCCCGGAACAAAGACGTCCGGAGGCACACAGGGCTCCGACAGTCCTTAGTATAAATCCCTCCTTTAGGGAGCAGATATCAAGTCATGCACCAAAATTCGTTGTCTGAAACGGACAAGAATCATTTGATGCCCAGAGCAAAGACATTCGAAGGCAAAGAGGACTCCGACCGTCTTAGCTCAAAAAACCTTCCTTAGGGATCAGACGCCAAAGTCATGAACGGCACCAACATTTTCCGTCTGGAATGGACAATGATGTGATGCCTAGAACAAAGATGTCCGGAGGTAAAGAGGCCTCCGACAGTCTTAGTTAAAAAACAAAAATCCTCAAGTAGGAATCGGATGGGCACACTCAGTTCCCATCAGATGTGGTCTGTCTTTATTTTACAGAAAACAGTTCTTTACTACATGTATACCAAGAAGTAACAACTGTTTACAAAGAAAAAGGCAACCGTAGGAACCAATGAAACAGATGTGAAATTGTTCACTGGTTCACAGAACTCTAAAGATCTCTATAACACTTTTGGATAAGAAAGTGTTGAAGATGTCCTGCAATTCAGGGGTGTTAAAACATCCCCTTAAGTTAACTGACATGGACGTTCAACTGACTAACATTAAGTAATCTACTGTCATGTTAGAAGTCCCTCGAGTGCAGGCTTTAGTAAAAGCCATAGCTTGTTTGAGAAAGGTCTGATGTGAACAAGAGAGCATTACAGCATCCAGAACATCAGGAGAAATTCTTGCGGAGCTGGTTGAAGGAAACCCAAGCTGTGCTGGTACAGAATATTGTTCTGCTCGGAAGAACATTTATACCTCCCACTGGTGAACCAAGGGAATGGTTATAGCCCTGGAAAACCAATCAATGGGGTGAACATGGAGTTAAGAAGAGGACCTTGTCGTCCTTCTGCTCCAGTTGATTAAGTACCCGAGGGATAAGAGGAAGACGACAGGAAGGTGTATATAAGTAGCCTGTCCGTCTTCATCACCATCGTATTTGTGTGCCATGTGTAGGGGTCAGGAACCCTCAGGCATTAGCCTGGAAATCTGTGACTAGTTCATGAAACAAGTCAGATTGACATGTGGTTAGTTGTCCTTGCTTGGGAGGAGGACCGTCGAAAGCAAGAAGCTATGAGGAAAAACCCCAATGGGGTATTTTTCAAGTGAGTTTACACAGGTGTGCAGGCTGCCTGCCCACCTGGTCGTTGATGTATATTACAACTGTGTCAAAGTCACATCGAACCAGGATCATCTGGCACAACACCCAATATAGAAGTAACATCGCAGTTTCTCCGAGACTGCCAGCATCTCAAGTATGTCAATGGAACTTGAATGATGCTCACACAGGGCCTCACCAATCCGCCACTAGATGCGTGTGGTGGGCAGTTAACTGGCAGAGTAACATGTCCGCCATGACAGTTAATGAATTAGGCTGCAATCTCTGAGAGGCCCCCCTTGTGAGGTTGGCAACGCCGAACCACAGGAGGTACTGCACAAGTCAGGTCATGGCCTGCACTGAATGCAGTGAGGACTGGGCCAATACAAGCAAATAGGTGAATGCCACCAAACTTTGTTTCCACGGCGCAGTCATATCGCCTTTACTATCTGAGCAGAGGCCAGGAGTGAGGCGGAAAAAAGGCTGGATGGAGCCACCATGAAGTTGCAGCGAGAATCGGTGTTTGAAAACCGCGAAATTCTCAGTGCTCTGGCCTGAAAATGAGTTGCAGTTGTGTACCCTTCAGGCCAGGGCTCATTCCCCATGCTGATGTGTTAGACAGTCGACTAAAACTCATCAACATCTTTCCAAGGGAAATACAAAACGGGCGCAACACTGTGCTGGCCCGATGGTATTGATGTCAGCCTCAAAGTCTCTCTGACAAGCTCCTACGAGACAGATGGGTGGAGGTCGTCATGAGTCAGGTAGGTCACTTATGGAAATCAGCAAAACAACTGAAGCCGAATCGAAATTGTTGTTACATTATCCTATGTGGCATGGCGTACAGAAAATGTTGCTAGCACGGCCACACAAAATCATCTGGGCAAACTTCAAAAGGTATGCGGTTGAGAAAACAAACAACTGTTTGTTCTTCACCTGCGCTGGCCCACATGTAGCCGCCATCGAGCAATATGGATGTAAACACCCATATCCACCGCAAAGGAAAAAACTTAAAAGGTGGAACTTGAATCTTTGGCGGGCGCCCTTTGACGGGAGAAACAGTTCATCAATCATGTTACCCCGGCGGGCCAAGATTGTTAGGGTCTGCACTCGAGTAAAATTATAGAGTACTGAGTGCAGACCGTGAAATTGATAGTGAAAATAGCGGTCAACAAGTCCGCTAAGACTGTCGAGTCAAGATTAAAACATTAAACCTAATGTACTTCATGAAGGTAAAGAGGGAGGCGGAACACGTGTCGCCGAGCCCACTTTAATTCTACTGCAAAGTGTATTCAAGTTTCTGCAAGTATTATTTACGAACAGCCGCTTGAATAATGGGGTCCCTCTACAGCTGGCAACTTGTGCTTAGCTGCATTGAAGAGGGAAGATGTGACAAAAAAATACCGAATTTCGCTAACGAAAAACGGTATTGATCACATTATTGCTTGAAGAGCAGCAGGCAGTTTGAATACAGGCACAATCTTTCGAATGTGGTCCACAACATGCCTGCAAGAGTCGAATAGACCCCGTACACGGCCACAGTCAGTTGTTGAACAACTCCCTCGGAGACAATGGACAGTGTACATACACAAGTAATGCACACATGTACAATGTACATGAAAAATGTAGCGATCTCAGTACAGCAAGAAACACCGCCGCACGGCTAAGCACAGCGCGGCGTGTCCCATTGTCCTTGAGTCACCCAACCGTGATTATTGTACAGGGCTACAGAGTT
The DNA here is from genome assembly GCA_029964075.1 of Patiria pectinifera. Taxonomy (NCBI): domain Eukaryota; kingdom Metazoa; phylum Echinodermata; class Asteroidea; order Valvatida; family Asterinidae; genus Patiria; species Patiria pectinifera. The sequence goes on from CM057145.1 coordinate 5,172,729, forward strand.
CACGGCTCGCAACTGAACCAAGACGGACGTTTCATTAACGTGCCCGCCTGGCAATACATGTACGTGTATAAAACGTATATGACCTTTTTTTTTTTTTTTTTTTTAACAAAGCCGAGAATAATTGCAAGGCTTGTAATGAGTGGGCCGAAAAACCGAGTCCTCATCCCGGTAGCGATGCCGCGGTGGGATCGGTGCAATAAACTCGCCCGGATTAGAAAAATAAAATAATGAAGCCGTTCCCGCCTGAGAAATGGACACCACTTTGTCCGTTGTCGATGTCGATGTGTTTCACATTATCCAACGGAGGTATGGGGAACACCTTGTCATTGTTAGATGTGGAGCCCGTCCTGCGCTTGATCGGGCGGAGCGGGCTCATCGGCGGAGGGTAATTTAAGTACATGTGTACCCGTGTAATGTCCCTCTGCAGCAAACGGAATTTTGTTTCCGCGATGGACAGCCCTTGTAACCGGTCTGATTCTTCGTCATTATCGGATGAATCAGCCGAATGCGAAGGCCAAAATGACCCCGATGACTGAGAGCCGTCTGGAGGGGCTAGTTGTACAGAACCACGCGGTGGTGGCTGGGCAACACCCTCGGAGATAATATACATACATTGTACATAATATTATGCAGATGGTGAAGACTAAACACAAGTGGGGATCCTGGCGCACGGCTAACTGTGTGCGGTAGGTCCCGTTGTCTCTGGACCACGCGACCGTGGCCCACGGCCGGCGAATGTGAAGTCCCGTTCGCCGTAGGCCGGGCTTCCGGTATAGCGCGCAACCATGTGTGGTATACATGAACATGTACATGTATGAACATGTGTTTTTCATTTTTGTACATGTACCTCGTTGTGCTTGGGCCACCCAACCGTGGCCAACGAACGACGACTGTGAAGCCCTCACCGCAGGCGGGGACTCCGCAGCACGACTAATTGTGTGCGGCATGTCCCTCTGTTCCCGGGTCACCCAAGCGTGACTGGTGACCAAAGACTGCAATGCGGGCCCAACGACCGATGGTTGTGGGCCGTACTAGTCCACCGCTGCAGGGGGCCCCCCAACAGGGCCCGCCCGGCGGCCTGCCGACATAGCCGATAGCGTATCGGAAATCGACTGAAAGGCCTGCAGTTAATCTTCTCCAGAAACCGCGTCCTCCCCCGGGAGCGTTTGCCCCGGTGGGACCGGCCAGAGGAGTCGTCAGAACTCGAAGAAGAACGGCGCGATCGACGTGCAGCCTTCTTCTTCTTATTCTTCTTCTTAGAAGAACGGCCCCAAGGTGTGTCCGAGGAAAAATCGGAAGACACCTGGGACACCGGGACCCCCGAACAATGGAAAAAATCCGATGATGAGAGTAGTCCCTCTGAGCGAGCTAGCACGGGGGCCGTCGGCCCGGGATCCCCCGGGGCGACCAGCTCCGTATCGCTCATAATGCACCCGGCCGACAGCGCCTCAGGCCCCGTGGGCTGAGCGAGCGCTGGATGGACCGGTAGCCCGTGCAATAGCCCATCCCGACAACCAGTGGTGTTCGGCACTGTGTCGGGAGGGCACGGGTGACTAGAGCCCACCGAAGTGTGACGGCTAGTCCCCTCGGGCTGCCCCGTGATCAGGGGAGGGCTAGGTGCTAACGCGGCGCTCGTTGCCGAGCCACGCTTGCCCTGACGGCCCTTCTTAGGCTTTGCTCCGGCACAGGAGATATGTTTTATGGGAACCTTGCCGGAGTGTGCCTTTAGTTTGGGTGTTCCGCCCGAGCGTTAACGGCAGAGTCCCCCGAGAACTCGGTCCGTCCCGTGGGAGAATTAGTCCCTCCAGTTAGTGACAGATCGGCCCTCCCCAAACGCTTCATATTTATGAAACAAATACAACCAATAAGATGATGAAACTCTACAAACTAATGATTACTAACTCTTTTATTAAATACTTCTCTTAAACGCGAAAAAGGGTAGTAAATGACGAGGCAAACAGCGAGCTATTTCACGCACGTCCTACCCGACCTGCCGCTAAGAGAAAAGAGGACGCTCACGAGGCACGCATGCCGCGGGGTATTATGGGTAGGGCGCCAGAGGGCGCTATTGTATATAACTCTTAGCGGAAAATACCTGCCGGTAGGGGGAATATGCATAAGTAGTATTGCTCTACTGGTAAGAAGAGTGAAGTAGACCTTTATTTTTGGAATTATTCTAAGCATTGTGAACAACCTTTAACTATATTAAACACTCAACAAAGTGACTGCAAAGGACAAACATAGCATAAACATTTATTAAATGTGAAAAAGCCCTGTGTTCTGTTTTCAAACAGACATACAGCTCTAGTTTTTTAAATTTATTTTGCTTTTCTGCTTAAAAGGGGAAAAGTTTTGTTCTTGTTCTGATTTTTATTCTTTTTTTTTCTCTTTTTGTATCCCAAATCCCATAGACTTTGTACATGTCTTATTCAGCGCGGCATTGTTTTTTTTAACCTAAAACAAACTCGTATTCTCTTAAAACTCCACCTATGTAAAGACCCAAAAGGGAACTTGTGTCCTGAATAGTGATGTCATGATGAAATCATCATGGGTCACGTGACATCATCTTAGACATGCATATTTCATGTATTTTTCATTGAATTTGGAAAAATAGGCTTGAGCACGTCCATTTTTCAAAGCTGTAACACTGGTGTTTGCAATATCTGTCAATCTTTTTAAGCCTGACGAATATTAATAAGGTTCATATCCATTATGGTGTGCAGTAAAACTTTGCAGTATCGCCTCCTTCATGAGAACTTTATTAAGGGAATAAATGTGTGCTCTGGAGGTTTTTATCACTCGTTTAATACCGCTTAGAGTCTGGGTGCTGATAATTACCCGAGCCGGAGGCGAGGGTAATTATCAGCACACAGACTCTAAGCGGTATTAAACAGAGTGATAAATACCGACCGAGCACATATTTATTCCCATTCATAAATACCTTATCCGTAAAAAATATCAAATAATTCGTTCAAAAAACCCCGATTTTGTTCAACAAGTTCACTTCATGCTTTTTGAAACATCCCTCTAGCAAAATAATGGAGTGTTCAGCTGGCGAGTAAGATGTAAACAACCCTTTTATGGAGATTGACGCGCGTGTAACATGTTCTGCGCGATGTCACGCAGAACGCACCTGGGGCGTTGCGTTTTGAATTTAGAACTATAAAATTCTGACTCGCTTGTAGTGTTGCGCATGCCTACGTGAGGATTGTGAACGTTCAACCAATGAAACGTTAAGAGGCACTGAATTTTTAGGAGTCCACATTTTATTGTGACACTGGAAAAGTGTTTAAGACCAGCTAGCCATGTCTTTATCATCCGTTTAATACCGGCCACGTGACGGGCTCTCGACCAATAGGAATAGCTAAACTGTCTGAGGTATTTATGAATAATTAATAAATATCACCCTTTTTGCCAGCTTCCACTGGTCGATACCGAGACCCACGCGAAGTCACGCCGAGTCACGCTAATGCATATGCTTATATGCGCTTCGTCATTGTTGCCCCAAAATCGGCCAATCTGAAAACCATGCATGTGAGTTTGGTCGAAAAAAAATCCTAGACTAAATTTTCCTTGGAGATAGTTCAAGGTGTAACACAAGCGTTTGCAACAACAGATTGTTGAAATTTGGAATATACTTGCATGTAGCAGTCCTTCATTTAAAGAAAATCCAGGAGAGCTATAAATCACTCTCCTCAAATCTTTGAGGAGAGGAAATCACTCTCCTTAAAATCCACGGATAAACAGCAGTGAAACAACCGGTTAACATTGTTTTTGTTTTGTTTTGAATATCAGGATTTGTTTAAGGAGCTGAATTATTTTTAGATTTTGCATAATATGTTCAAGTGGCGTTACTTCGTTCGTTTTTGTAAGACAAGGTAAAATTGATCAAAAAAAAATAACTAAATGGAGATTAATAAAAGGTTTGACTTCTGCTTACGCTTTCATTTTTTAATACAGTTGTCAGTAGGTTTATCACCTAATTATACTTGCAAAATGGAGTTAATAAACGGCACATAAAACAACAGAATATTTGTTTTCAGATTCGTTAAAATTATAATAATAATCTTATGTATATGAACATTTTCAGCCTGAACTATTTCATTGCACTACGAAAGCTATACAAAAAAGGGCCACAAAAAGTGACAAGAACTTGCCTTAAGTATTATCGAAAATATTTGCCGTCGATAATCTTAAAAATAATGGAAAATGCAGGTCAAGTATACCATATGCATAACGCTATGTAGCAGAAACTGACCAGGCTATCAAGAGCATGAAAAATGGCAAAGCCCCAGGCTATGACAATCTTCACCCAGAGTTCCTGAAGCACACTGGTCCGACTGTAAGGAAATGGCTGGCATCATTTCTCACCCGCATCATTGCAGAAAACAACATGCCAAAGATATGGAGAACGGCCAAAACGATCGCCATCCCAAAGCCTGGGAAAGACCTGAAGCAAGCATCGAGCTATCGTCCCATCTCTCTGCTATCTATGTGCTACAAGCTCCTGGAACGGATCATTCTGCAGCGTATCAAGCCCACCATTGAGGACACTCTAAGTGTAGACCAGGCGGGATTCCGACCCGGAAGGAGTACACAAGACCAAGTACTTGCACTGACCACCTTCATCGAGAACGGATACCAACTACGAAAGAAGACTGGAGTCGTGCTACTCGACCTTACTGCCGCCTACGACACTGTCTGGCACAAGGGCTTGCTGATGAAGATAGCGAGAGTACTGCCTCACTGGGCAGTGAAGGCCATCGAGCTGTTGCTACAACACCGTTGATTCCGCGTCCATATGGCAGATGATAACAGCACTTGGAGACACCAGAGAAATGGCCTTCCTCAAGGATCTGTGCTAGCGCCCACACTCTTCAACCTGTACACTAATGACCTGCCCCAGACCACCAGTCGCAAGTTCATCTATGCTGATGACATCTGCATCGCAACACAATCAGAGCAGTTCCCAGCCTTGAATGCTGTCCTGAACGCTGATATGATCACCATCAGAGAGTACTGCAAGAGGTGGCGTCTTCAGCCTAGCACAGCCAAGACGGTATCCAGTGTGTTCCACCTACACAATGCTCAGAGCTCACAAGAACTGGACATCTTCCTCAATGGAGCTCGCCTCAAACATGATGCCCAGCCAACATACCTCGGGGTTACGCTAGACAGGTCCCTGACATTCAAGCCACACCTCCTTAAGACAGCTGGGAAAGTCAGGACAAGGAATAACCTCCTCAACATGCTAGCTGGAACAACGTGGGGAGCCTCAGCCAAGACCCTGCGCACCACGACTCTCGCCCTCAGCTACTCTGCTGCTGAGCACTGTGCTCCAGTCTGGCAAAACTCTGTTCACACCAAACTAGTCGATGTCCAGCTGAACAACGCCATGAGGACTGTATCTGGTGCGGTCCAATGCACCAAACTAGACTGGCTCCCGGTCCTAAGTAACATCCCCCCGCCAGATGTCAGGAGAGAAATGGCCACAAGAAAACCTATTAACCAGAATAGTGTCAATGCCAGATCTCCCCATCAACACCGATATAAACGACCACCCAAGACTCAGACTGAGATCAAGAAATCCCATATGGACCTCCACTCCAGATAACAACACCAACATGGAGCAGCTTTGGAGAGCCAAGTGGGAGGAGGCTGATGTTCCCAACAAGCATCTTGTGCCTGACCCCACTCAACAACTGCCAGGCACAACTCTTCCCCGAGGCCAGTGGTCACTCCTCAACCGCCATCGAGGGAACGCTGGGCCCTGTTGCGCCAACCTGTTCCAGTGGGGATACGCCGCCTCTCCAAGCTGTGATTGTGGAGAGATTCAAACAATGAATCACATAGTGAATGAATGTCCCATTACCAGACTAGACGGAGGAATCAAAGCCCTACACAACTGCGAGGAAGCTGCCCTGGAGTGGCTGGCGGAGAGAGCGTGCTGAACGCATACGACAACAACAACAACGCTATTCACGACGAGAAACTGTGTAACAATGTCCGAACTTCACTTGGTATGAGTGTGCATGATGCACTGTGTGTGTAGGGCGAAAGAACCTCGTTTTACGGTAGGAGATTCGGTGAAACACGCGGTATCGTTTCACTTCATATACCAGTAGTACTTCCTCGAAATAAATTCATGAACACAGGAAATACATACACAGACAAGAGACATCAAGTTCTGTGAATTAGCTTGCAAAGATCGTCTTTCTCCATCGATGTTTTCTTGGCATTTTTACGATGTCTATTTCGTCCGGCCTGCATGCAAAGCACTGTACTGCAGTGCATTGCACTGCACGTGACCATTGCATTGACTAGTTACCGCATTTTCTTCATGCCTTCTCTGGCCCTTAGTGCGCGGCGGGAACCAGTCACTGCTGCACTAGCACGTACGGGCCTACGTGTTTTCATACATGATGCAGCTCTATGCGATATGCAGATATTGCACGTACAGTATACAGCCGGCCATCTGTACACGCATACGATCTTTGACGGTACGTACGAGCTTGGTGTTCGTTCATTTATATAGCAAAATCCAGCGGAATAAACATGAGTTTGGGCATTAAAACAAACGTATAATACTAAAGACTTAAAATCTTGGGGTTTGTATCACTTCTTATTTTTAAACTGCCCGTGTTTAATGAGCCCTTTTTCGGATTTTTGAGGAGTGCTATTTTTGGCGCTCCTTCGAGACAGTCGGGGAGCGCAGTAGAAGCGCCTGCACGATTGCGCTCCTTTAAAATTCCTAAAATCCAAAGGGATTTTCCATTCTAGTAAGAAAACACTCACGTCTGTTTACCTACATTTGCATATCAGCGCGCATGCGCACAAACATTCACTGAAAAGCATAGCGCCCAAGCCTCACCCTCCGCGCCCACTACATGTCCCTTAAATAGCCCTGTTACACAAAGACTCCTATTTTTTTTTTTATTTTTTTTTTTTAAATTGGGAGGGATAGTAAACAGAGGTGAGTGTTTTCTTACTAGAATGAAAAATCCCTTTGGATTTTAGGAATTCCATTACAGAAAACATCTCACCTCTGTTTACCTACATTTGCAGAGTAGCACCGAAAGACTCTGGGGGGGGGGGGGGGAAGGGACATGTAGCAGCAATGGCAAAGTCTAAACTAGGCCTCCATGCAATTCTAAATGGCACGAAAAGGTTGCTTAGACATACCCGGGTGCTGCCTATCTATTATAAAGGAGCTTTGCGGGCTGCTGATTGTGCAGTTTCCTGGAAGAATTTCTGCTAATGCAACCCTCTGCATGCACAACAGCTATAAGCAAGGTGTGACAGTGTAAGGGTTCTTCCAGCAGTCCGCTTTTCTGATATTTGAAAAAAGAGAGTCAAATTCCCTGTATCTGAAAAGGAAGCTCCAAGCAGTTGAGTTCAGGAAGTTGTCACGCTGGGTGTTTCCTCGATTTTGGGAGGGCACTCTATGGTGGCACCAACAATCGAGCGATCATGGTCACAGAGGCTTGAAGATGATGCTAGATGACTGTACGAGCATTTGCTTGATGATGAAGCCTCTTGAAGGCTCAGTGCGAGCATTGTAGTTCTGCAGAGCTCGCATGGGGCATCACCATATCCTCTGCTACTAATGAAGAGGATGTCAACTTGGCCGGAAATATCTGGTCTGGAAATAAGTTGATTTATTCCATGTGTTGAACTTCACCTATGGAATAAAGTAAATGCGGTCATGTGCCAATGGCTATGACCTGGTAAATTAGTGAAATTCCCTTCTTTAGGCAAGCTACTGCAGCAGCCAGTAAGAATATGGGTTTCGCAACCTGACAGAAAGGAGAGTTTCAATGTACCTGTTGGTTCCAAATGGGGCTTAGGCGAGTGACCCAAGGACGGTACTTGGATCGAAAGATGGTAGGCCTATCTACCGGTACTTCACAGTAGGAGGTCAACTGATAAACCTGCCGTGCATCAGAGTGATTTTGAGGAAACTGTAGATCTATCATTGGAACCCTGATAGAGGACTACAATTATGGCTCATCGGTAACCCTGGACAGTAGTTATCTGAAACTGGTGTGAAAGATTGTCAGCGAAATCCCAAATGAAGGTGCAGATGCAGATCGGGGATTGGCAGCTACTATCATACCCCATGGGGAATCAACTTGCTTCTGACTGTAAAGACCGTAGCTTTCAGATAATGATAGTATCCAGGCACAAAGATGGAGAGTACATGTAGCTGTGTCTTCGTGTAGAAATATTGTTGTGAGACCAAGGTGGTCCAGGAGTAAAGGGATTATGGCTGCCGTGGCCAAAAAGGAGCTACATGTATGAGTGCTACAATTATTTTCATGACTCTGCATGAATTCCTGTTGCGTTGAAGCTGAAGGATTCTTCTAGACCAGAGGACCATAGGATGAGTATAAACTTGGCAAAAGGCTGGAATTGGAAGCTGGTAGCCTGGAAGGGATGCAAATACATGTAGATAGGTGCAAGTACCGGTAGCATTCTGAGAATGTTGAGGACCTTTATCTGAATACTGATGGGAGAAGAAATCATTCTGTTGAAGTAAATTCAATACCTTCTTTCTGCCCAGGTGGAACGTTAGAAGGAACAGCCAACTGGGTGGCTCTGAAGTGGACAGGCAGGAAGAAAGAGCGAGTTCCCCGGAAGAAGCATGTAGTACACTACATCTGAACTGTGGAATTGTCCGCCTGGACCAAGACAAGCTTGATTAGGACTTTGGATATGAGCAAATGCAAGGCCTTGAGCACTGTCAATAGCTCTGGTTGAAGGAATGCAACTGGCTCTCTTTAGTTGGCCAAGTGCTTGGTACTAAATGACCATCCAGATGGAATCTCAAACCCTGTCCGAGGTACCCATTGCAATGGTAGAAGATGTAGTTAACCGGTACATTGTCCTGAAAAGTGCAGTAGGCCATAGCTAAGATGGGTAACTGGAATCCCTTTGGAGATGACTCTTAGCGTAGATGGGAAGACAAAGAAAAGGCTGCACAGAGCGCCTGTGTGTCATGCACCAGGGAACTAGGTCTATCATCAAGATGACAGAAGGTTCTGATGCCATCACGTTGTGTCTAACGTTCCCCAGTAAGTTGGAAAATGTTTCAAGGTAGGTCAGCTGTCGAGAAGGAGCTTGATACTGAAAATGAAAAACAACATCAAGTGCGAGTTAGGCAGACTGTTAAAGGCTATACTGGAGATACATGTAAGGTCTGTTACAGCTTATCATCTAAGTACAAGAGCAAATTGATCTGTTTTGCTGTAAAAAGGAATGTTGCCACAACAACGGTGATTCTTATAAAGACCCAAAGGAGCTGTGAAAATCCAAAAGGTCTGTAGCAAAACCCTGTAGGTATGCAGAACTCCAACTTCTGATGATCCACGTATGGGTACTGTACAAGGACATTAGTAGGCCTATCCCAATGATTGATGAAAGCAGCAAACCAACCTGTCTCCAGAGACTGGGGGGAAGTACAAGGCATTTCCATCTGAATTCCTTTGCTGCATGTCAAAGTTTGACATGTGTCAGACTGCTACTGACTGAGAAAAAGGGTGAAGTAAGCCGACACCCGATCCAGTTGGAAGTATCCTGGTCTAGTTCATTCCCTAATGAAAGATATCCTTCTCAAAAGCAACAAACAAGTGTATGTTGAGGCAGAAGCTCGTGGTCAGGGAGAACCGAGGTAGATAAGAATTCCAGACAATGCTTCGAAGAAGTGTCTGACAAACCCCTTATGTATGAAGTTACATAAAACCACGTCTGGCCGGACTCTGTAGGACAAATATTGTTCTAAAGACTCGAAGCAGTGAAGATATGTCAAGATTCTGCTGTAAGCTAAGTATGAAGAAGAAGACCGGTCTACAAAACTCCTGGCTGAAGAATTAATCTCAGTCAGTTGAATCATGCTGGTTTGAGACCTGGTTGGAGACCGACGTAGAAGATGTACATGCATGCTGAGCACCGATGAGGATTAACTTATCTCAAAGTATGGAATCTTGCACCATAGTCTTGCCATAACCCGACATTATGCAAAGGAAACATTCATCCAAGACAAGAATGCCATATAGCCAGAATTAGCAACAAGTCCCAATGCAATTCCAACAATCTAGACAATAAAGCAGAATGATGAAATCTCCAATAAAAACTGCATCAGTTAAGAGAGATATCATGGCAACTTGCAAGGGCACCAGACAAAGAAGAATATTCTGTGAAGGCCCCGTGGTATAGATGGATTGAAGAGTAAGGCAGTAATCCTTGGTCTATTGTAATAATCAACAACCATCCCAACAGGCTGATGAATTTAAACAGGCCAGCTGAGCAAGTTATTTAAGTGATAGAATATCAAGGAATCTGTAGAAGGAATCCTCATTCACGACATTCCTCAACACAATTGTATTAAGAAGCAGGGAAAGAATGCAGCATCCAGATGCCAGTAACGTTTGAGTACAAGTCTATGGAGAGTCAAGACTATTTTTTTTAAATTTTTTTTTAACAATCTTGTAACTGATATCAAACTAAAAGTGGCATCAGGTTGCAACATACTATCCAAAGGTAGCGACTCCTTGGGATTATTTATCCATTGTCCTTGGGAATTCTTGGGAATTTTCCATTTGATGTGTGGCTAGCTGCACCATGTGTCGATATCGCATGGCATGGCAGTGCAGTGCATGCAGTCCTTGTTAGGTTTCTCAAAATTTAAAATTTCAATTCATTTAAATCCAGTGTTCAGAATAAAAGTACATCAAACCTTATTACTTGTATTTTTAAAGTCAGAACATGATAAAATATACAAAATATATAAAATACACGCAAAAGTCCACTTGGTGCTGAAGGTAATGGAGATAATCTCGGGCTCGCCCGGAAAGCTTGATCATGGTGTGTACTTGCGAGTAGAGTAGATGAAGATGGCGGTGGTCGGGTGGTGCCCCGCCTCTGTGACCAGGCGGGCTGGTCGAATTACCGAGGGACCTATGGGTATCGAACGCCAAGCCTCGCCTTCCCGCAAGCACATGAGTGGCGATCTCTGATTCTGCTGCTTGCATGTGCTCTTGTAGACTGTCGAATGTGCGGGATTTTTCGGGAATCTTGCAGTGACTCTTGCTGGAGAGAAGTGCCTGTTCCCGGGGTATTTCCTACCGTCGAACCCGGGATTAGACCCGGTCGAAAAGGCGGGATTTTCCGGGAATCTTGCAGTGACTCTTGCTGGAGAGAAGTGCCTGTTCCCGGGGTATTTCCTACCGTCAAACCCGGGGATTAGACCCGGCCGTAGTGGCGGAAATATCACACTTGGAGTGTTGGATGGAGGGTGATTTAATTTCCTTCGGAAGAACGACTTGCGCTAACAGTAACAGTTTTACTATTTTTGGCGGAGTCCGCCATGTTTTGACAGGCACAGCGAGTACGGTTAAATTGTACGTGTTGACGCTACGCATCGCTGAAAAAACTAGGAGTCGTCCATGTGTAACAGGGCTATTTAAGGGACATGTAGTGGACGCGGAGGGTGAGGCTTGGGCGCTATGCTTTTCAGCGAATGTTTGTGCGCATTCGCGCTGATATGCAAATGTAGGTAAACAGAGGTGAGATGTTTTCTGTAATGGAATTAAGGACTGCATTTCCAGAACGTTTCCAGGACAAAATTAGGGCTTTCCATGACCAATTCCTACACTGTTTTGGCATCTTTTCATAGGAGCCTACTTACAATACACTGGCCAGTCATCACAAGGAGGCAAGGGAGCCATCCATGTTTGACAATGAACATGCAACCAGTGTAAGCATAAAGAGCAAGTACAGTAAACTAAAATGCAAACTGGGAGACTGCCATAGCCCAATATTACCCATCATCACGTATGGCTCGTGCAGAATTCCACGACTTTTCCATGACTTTTTCCTAGGAATATCAACTTTCCATGACTCCTTTTAAAATAAAATAATAAACATTCCACGATTTTTAATGACAACGTCAAATTCCAGGAATTTCTAGGATTTTGCCATGACTGTGGGAACCATGTCTAAGTCAAAGGAAAACATGTTGAAAGTCTATGATGAATTAAGAGAAAATAACAATCTGACAAAAAATATTACTTTTTGTAGCCAACAAGAATGACGGCAAACACAAATGTGCCAAACTTGTATCTTATTTCTTAGCTATGATTTGGGTATTGTACACACAAAATTCAATTCACAACATCCATTTTAGGTACTGCCTTTCACAAACACATAGATTTCTACTTACCACATGTCTAGTACTGTTATGATTCTGATTTGGACGGAAGGAGGCCAGACAGTGTCTGCTCTTATTATGGAAGCTCAGTGAGGTACACTTCCCATCCAATTGGAGGAGGTGAGGCTTGAACTCAGTGTCGGAAGTTTGCTCCCAGAAGGACATGCCCCCCAGGGATGCCATCAGAAGCCCCCCACATCTTTAAGAAAGAAAAAATAACATCAAATGATATTTATAGCAACTTTCTCATTAACTGCTTCGCTGTTAATTTATTAAATCAAGCATGATCGGAATAAAAACAAATTTATTTCAAAAAATGTGTGTGTTTTTGTTTGTGTGTGTTCCAAAAGGAATATGGAAGTTATCAGCGATGGACACAATATGTTCACTGCTACTTTGGATAACTGCTTCCATTGCTGACTTACGAAACTTAAGAAACAGATAAGGCACCGGATAGCTGGTATACGCATCGACATACACACATGAATAAACAACATCTCTATGGACCTTTTCTGTCTGTGAATCAAACAGTGAGCATTGACCAATAAGATCACTGCTTTTGGTTCGACGATGGCAGCTCAGACATAAGTACTTTATCACAAGCATTGTGGGCAGGTCTAATGGCCAAATCAGGGGAAAACAGTGCATTCTGTACTTACCCAAGAGACTGATCAGCAGCCCTCGGTACATAGTTCAGAGACACAATAGGACATCGAGAGTTATCTAGTGCCAAGCGGTGCACCTCACTATTCACTTGTCTCGTGTCGTAAACCAAGATAGCACCATTCTGCAGGCCGGCATAGACATAGTTGACATCAGTAGAGTTCCAAGCACAACTCCACACAGGTGCATCTGTCTTATACCTGGAAGGATATGAAACAATACCATTCACTATACATAATTGTACCCCTAAGACACAGAATCCGTTCAGATTATTAATATTAATCATTTACCCCTTCCAGGTGCAGAAATTCCATCATACAAGATTTTGTTGGGGTGCCCTGCTTACATCCAATTCAAACCTGTAAGCCAATACCAGCCAGCCAAGTGGATGGGTAGTCATTAGTGTCTGCACTAGTTAGGAGTTAGGGTTAAGACTCACATAACGCAGGAAAGGCAGTTGCCCTGCAGCTAATATAGATTCTCTCAAATGATTTGTGGGATACCAAGGACCGTATTATTGAGTATTTTTTATTTTTAGGCTAAACTTGTAAACATTTGATTTCTGCAATGTTTATCACAAAGTTTGAATGCCAACTGGCTTTAATCATGCTCACAAAAACATTTCAAACACCGTCTCAATCCCTGGGGATTATGCAGCCCAATTGTTATCTAAGCACAAATGGATACCTGAAATACTGTTTCATCTCTGCCTTACAAGACAGTAACTATTAACTCCTGGGTTGGGAGAAGCAATAAAACCACTTGCCCAGGTACACAGACACTGCAAACTCAACTGTGTGGACTTAACCCACCATCTTCAGACTTGTAATGTCATTTTTGTGTCATAGTGAACTTTATAGAATTGGAGCATTTCTACACACTTTTCAGTACAGAAGCATTGGTGCTACCGGTATGTGTATGGTAAACAAACCAGTGAGAGAAAATGTCTTTACAGAAACTTTTAAAAAATACGTACGTTTGTACCACTGCATTGCTGACAAGACTGGTCATCTTAATAGTCTTGTCTGTTGAGGCAGTCAACATAAGACCGTCGTTTCGTCCATTGAAGGTGAGTGCTCTGATCATAGCTGAGTGGATGGGTACATACTGAGTGCATCGCATGTCAACTGCACTCACCTGTTAAGAATGAGAACTGATTCATACAAGATTCATTCACTAGTGAATAATACAATCCAGTTATACAGTAAACGCTTGTTAAATCAAACTCGAAGCTCTGTTTATCTCAAAGTAATAACTCCACTCCCATTAAGAAAATAGGATATTATGTACATGAATATCCCCGCAACTCGAAATGCCCGCACTTTCGTTTATCTCAAACTTTTGTTCGGCCAGTCCATTAAGAAACTGCAGTCTAAACAGTCACAAAGAAGCGTAAAAAGATCGCCAAACTTTTTTCATGGGTCGTTACTGCCCAACGCACTTTGTCTTTTTACGTGGGGATGTAGCGTACACAATGCTATTGTGATCGGACTACAGCGCTAACAAATCCTGGCTTTCGAGTTAGCTGGCCCAATTGCAGCCTGCACACCAGCAGTAAAATCGCTGGCTCTTTAAGGTGGCCATGTGACCACATTGGAAACCTTTCAGGATGTGCAGCCTGTTTGCTACCGCTGGCCAAGTTGCAGCTTACACAATTCATGTTTGTCTATAGAGCAGACACTTTTAGGTAAGAACAATATGAAATCTGAGTTAAATGATGATTTTTTATTAAAACAATACATCAATAGCAGTGTTTTCCACGGCCTTAAATTTTAGCAGGGCGGCAGACACAATATATTACACAATATACACACATATTTATACACTGGCATGCAAAAGTATTTACACACCAGCTGTCAGTGTTGTAGTCGAGACCTGAAAGCTGGAGACCGAGACTGAGACCGAGACCTGAGGACCGAGACCCCAGGGTGCAAAGCCGAGATCGAGACAGAGACCTTATGGGCGAGACCGAGACCTTAGACTAATTAGCATAGGGTTATGAGAAATATATATTTCTTACAAAAACGTGGTGTTCAAAGTTTTTCTGAATGCTGAATGAATTCAAATGTTGTAACAGAGTTACCCCCTTTAAATTTTAAATCTCAACCATTTGTCAGATTGATTGAAAAGAAAACTAGCAGACATTATTTTGTTTTCTTTGCTGGTCAGTTTTATCTGGAAGACTGGAACATTAGCTTTACAGATGTATTTCCTCGATCAAACGTCTTCAGTTGAATCTTGTTATACACTTTTTATACACTTTTAAGCAGGTTTGAGGTTTATGTAGTTTTGGACAAAACAAATTAATCAACTTGGAAGTAACTTGACCCAACAATCCAAATCTTAACTTCCCGAGTCATTGCACTGTAAAAATCTGCATGACCTATGCAAAATATCTAAACAAACGTTTCTTCACATTTTCCCCTGCGTGTGTTCCATCTTACAATAAAATTGGGATGCGTATTCACATGTACTGGTACAAATACTCTGGTCCAAATTTATATGCTGTCTGGGGGAAGTATTTTAAAAAGGTTTCCTGAAAACACCTGCTTTAGTTTTACAAAGAACACCTGCCTTTTTATCAAAGCTGATTTTCTTTAACTTTTATAAGGAAAATATCATTTCAGAGTGTTTATCTAAACTTACTCTGAACTAGCAGTAGTACAAGTCAACAGTAAAAAACAAATACGGTATGAATTTCCTCGAATCAAAATCGGTGTCGGAAATGTGTGCCCGACCAAAGGCTCTTAATAACGGAGAATGATATCCACATTCGTGCGGCAGGACGCGTAGCCGACTCGGACTTAATTTGCCTTTATGAACTCGGCTGAGGTGCCTCGTAAAAGCCGAACTTGTTCCAGCCAGCCTCTCTGTGAGCTGAATCTTGCGATATCTGCAGATCGCAGAGTGCTTCAAATTGTTTGCCTTCTGGTCATGGAATTCAGTGTGGTCTTTGAACTTTAGGCTGCGAATACAAGACTATTTGATTTCGTTCCTTGGAATCAATAGCACGGTCAATCGAAACTTTCGAAATTAAGTCAGATATGGTCAGATTATATAAATTTATTTTTTTTTCTGTGGTTTTTCCCAACTGAACAATAAGGTCTCGTTTGCTCGAGACCCCACAAGATTTCGAGACTTTTGCTCCGAGATCGAGACAGAGAACGAGACCGAGTTTTTTAAGTCGAGACCTTTAAATTGTCGAGGCCTAAGAAAATTGGTCTCGAGACCGGTCTTGATACCAAGACCTGACTCGAGACTTACATCACTGCCAGCTGTACGATTTGTAACTTGAATATTAATGTGACCTCAAAATATCATGGATGGTCAATAAATTTCCAAACCGGTGTCTTGTGTCATTATTTTAGTCAGTAATATTCAACTTTCCAAGACTAAACATCCTTTCCTTCTGTGGCTGTGGCCTCGTGGTTAAGGGCATTGGATTGTGGTCTGCGGGTAAAGCTGCGGGTTGTGGGTTCGAGTCCAGCTGGGGTCATGGTGCGTGTGCCCTTGAGCAAGGCACATTGTCACTCGTTACTGTTTAATTGGCCCAATGATCAGGGGTAATATTAATACTGTAAGCGCTGTGATTCAGTTTACTAATAAGAGCATTCTTAAATGCTGATTATTTATCCTTATTATTAAGCTGCGGGTTGTGGGTTCGAGTCCAGCCTGGGGTCAAGGTGCATGTGCCCTTGGGCAAGGCACTTTGTCACTCATTGCTTCTCTCCACCCAGGAGTAAATGGGTACCTGTGAGGGCAGAGATGGTTACTGTGATTGAATTAGCTTCCTTGCACCTAACAGGCTGCATCGAGCTGCATACTCCCCAGGGAGCTGAGATGGTATTTGGAATGTTTCATAGGCCTAATGAGCAGTGGTAATAATGATGTAGCGCCTTGAGCATCAGTCCTGGTGGATACGATATAAATACCCACTGTTATTCAACATCAACTATTCCTTCATGAGAAAAACTTGCCGCTTTGCGACACCACTTCGCGACAACGTTGAACCACCCTCTTGAATTGCCTCATTACGCATTCATGAATACATCACACTGGCATTTAAACCAAAGGGGGAAAGGCGTGCTGTTTTTTGGGCAGTTTAATCAATATTTAGCAGGTCAAATCGCCATCACCGTTCATTAATATTAAAACTAGAATCCTCAGGCCTAAGGAATAGTTAATTTGCATGTGAATGCCTTCTGAAAGCCCCATGATGCCACTCGCTCAAAGCTATGCTCAAAGGCAGGTCATGCACCAAAAAGGCCAGGGCAAGGCGGGGGGGTCTGGGTTTCAGACCAAAAATTCGCTGACTATTCTCTTTGGATACATTCCATTTTTAAAAGAGGTGAGCGTTGTTTTAAAAAAAAAGGAAACCATTTTTAACGTTGAAATGCTCTCTCTATCAGCATTGAAAACATGACAGCATAGGTTCAACGAGTAATTCCAATTGATACGATTGCTAAATTTATATAAAAATGCGTAAAAACATTAGTGAATATTTGTCATTGATTTATGCCAGGATCAACGTGCTTAACTGCTTTGAATGTGTCTAGGTGGGAAATTCATTACAAAATGTCTCCCCTGAAACGGGTACAAATATCGACATAATTTGAAAAATTGTATCGTTCATCCTCTGATTTTTTTCTCTGATCGTAATTTTTAAGGATCGATCTTTTGTTCCTGGAAGTTTCACAAAAATCGCTCTATCCTCTAGATATTTGACATGTTTTTCCAGGGTTTGTTTGAGAAAATGGTTTCTGCCATTTACTCAGCGCTGCACCGGCACGCGCACAAGATGTTGATGTATACGTACGTGACCCCTCGCGAGCACTCGGTTCCGTGTAACAATACGTGGAGCCCCACGGAATCGTCTGCGCTGCACACATACACAAGTATAGGTTGGTTTGTGCACGGAGCTACGAACTGCCAACGTCGCGAGGGGGAAATGAGATCAATTTCAACGTAGAGGGCGTTACCCCTTCCCGGGGCAAGGGATGTCCATGCCTGCCGTGGAGAGAGGCATGTCTTCAGGGAATATAGAGCATGTAGCACTTTCTATATGCAAGCACGAGGTTCGGGAATAATGGTCTGGCATTGGTTTGGCTTCAGCACTCTACATTAACAGGCGCCTGTGACCTGGAATTCCCATTTCAGCAGGACAATACACCGCCACATATTGCTTTGACTATGCAGGAATATCGGGCCGACCCAACCCCAGATTTCATTCAAGAAGTGGGGGGCAGTTTAGTTGGGAGTTTGCAGGTGGGCCTAATAGAATAGCCAGCTCCGCCACAGACACAGATTTGATTTTTATTGAAATATTTTATGGGTTTTAATATTAAACTTCTTCATACAGTACTTAGATAAACATCAGAGTCTGTGGTCACCGAATGCAGCAGGATACAACTGTGGCATTGTTCAATGAGTTTAGCTCTCATTGTCTCAGAAGCTGTCGTTTATGCACTGGTGTTGGTAGCTGAGTGCATCAAAGTGCCCCAGACTTTTCCACCTGATGCAATGTGTTGTGACTAACTCAATGAGGGTTAATACCATAAGTAAACTATCCAAGTGCACATGTACCTGAAACAGAGAATTCTCATACATATTATTCATGGGTTTACAAGATGTTTGCATGTTTTTTCCTCTTATTTATAATTGTTGAAAAATTAAACACAAGCAAATCTCACCTTTTTAACCCCAAAGCCAGGGAAAAGCTGATTGGGAGATGGCATGGATACTACTAGAGCACTGTGAAACTGGTCAAATCCTATCACACGACAACTGCCAGTCTTTATCAAACAAAACAAAACAGAACATCAAACAAAAATAAAAAAATTTCTGCATTTCTCTTTGAAAAAATCCCCAAGATTTCTCACTTGTGGTGCCCACATCTTCACATTTTTAAGATGCACTCCCCATACCATTGGGAATTTCACCCGAAAAATATTTGTTTTCCAAATGAATGACACATCAACCAAAAAACCCACCCATGTGGTTATTGATTTATTACTGAAATACAACATGCAAATTATTTGTGTCCCGACAATATTTCTGACTCGAAGGGCGGTGGGGCAGGGGGTCCCAGGCTCAGCTTTTGCACTACATACATGTGATTGGGATCCCAGCACATTACAGAGGTTGAATACGTACTCGGAAACCAACTGGCCCAAATTGTGGTTTATTTATTTACATTGTCATGTGAATTTCTCCCCATTTTTAAGAAGATGAGATAAGGGATGAGAGTTAGTGTTGGAGATGAAACATTTATAAATTAATCTATTTTTGCACATTTGATTTGAATTCAAAATAGGTTGCCTGGGCAGCATTATACTTGTTCAGGAATATCCACTTCAATACTTTTTTCTTCGGACAAACACTATGCCAAGGCTGCTTTGTGTTTAATGCCAGACAACAATGGTTCTTTACAAGTTCTTTATTTACCATTTCAGCTTGTCAGTCAGATATTTGTGGTAATTCAACAACATGACATGGTTCAGGCGCTTCTGTGTCGTAGTACTTTAAAGGTATTTTTTAGAGGGTTGCAGAGGCCAAAAATTGGGGGGAAACTTGTTGTTTGTTTAAAACAAAACAAATTAGTTGGTAAGCATCCTTTTGATCTCCATTTTCTGGGTTGGTCGGGGATTTTTGTTATATCGCAGGTTCTGCTGCTATGTTATCATCGCGGGATTGTGGTATCAATCGCAAAACGTCGACCTCCTCCTCTCTGTTTTAGCAGAATTTTAACTTTGGGTCGGACGGGGATGCTAACTAACTAATTGTTTTTAACAAGGCCTTATTGAAATTTTGTAACCCCAAACAATCTATTTTTTGTTTAAGAGCATGGGATACATGACTTGAATACTAAGGAATTTACGACTGATAATTTGTTTATGTTATGTCACCTGTGATATCTGTATAGTCTTGTCCAGGATGTACTGCCCATGTGGTCCACTGGCAATCTCAGTCGCTTTGTTGAGAGATGTCACTGACTGGCCAGGACTTGAAGATGATTGCTGTGAACTACTGAAAAGTGAAAGGATATCGTTACGTTAGTGGCCTACGTTAGTGGTTCTACAAAAAGTTATGTGGGTCTACTACACATCAGCCTAATTATTACAACATAGCAATAATTTTGAAGAGGGAAATAACTCCTAGTCTTACATCATCAATCATTTTACTAGTATCTCTGCCAATCTGCCAAAATGAATTGGCCGTGCAAGAAACCAATAACAAATTCTCTGTAACAAACAAAATAGGGATTTCAAGCATTGGCCGTACAGTCTTGAATCCATTTCACTAAACCAGATACAGAATTGTTTGGCAGATTTGGGGTAGTTAAGAGTCAAATATGTAAAGCACACTGACTGAACATATTATACTTGAATTGACAGATTTTGTTTATACAAGACACCTTGAAATGTAATGTCTTAAAAAAGACAAATTATCAGATTAACTGATTACCTTTTCAATTGAAGAACTTCATATCCATCTATTTTTTACTGAAGTAAAAAAACAAAAAACTAGACCTAAGGCATTTGTAGAGTAACAAAGGCTGTTTGATGTCGGGTTTGATGTCGTCATCTGTTAAACATGTGCAAACTGAATATTGATTAAGTTCAGACGGGATATATATCATGAAGTCTAAAGCCCTGTTCATACTCGGCATGTAAGTGAAAGCAAACGCGAATTTGTGACGTCATGGCAAGTATTCGCACTGCTAATTCATAAAAGTTGAACACATTTCAACTCGGGCAAAATTCGCAGCGAATGTTTCATGACGTCAAATTCGCTTCGCATTCGCATGAAGTATGAACCAGGCTTAAAGAAGTTCTGAAAATATAAAGATTGCAGTGAATGTTTACCGGTAAGTGCATGTATTGATACTACCTAACTTCCGGTTTGACGACATCATAACAGTAGGAGGCCCAAGGTCAAGATTGTGGCTGATTGAACATCTTTGTTAGATGAGACTTGTTAGGATTTGCATGTGGCAAATGGTTCATCGTGTGTAATTGGCCCAGGCCCAGTCA
Source organism: Patiria pectinifera (assembly GCA_029964075.1). NCBI lineage: Eukaryota > Metazoa > Echinodermata > Asteroidea > Valvatida > Asterinidae > Patiria > Patiria pectinifera. The sequence continues at coordinate 5,193,633 of CM057145.1, forward strand.
GACAGATATACGGACCACCTCTCGGCTAGCTGTTAAGTGTGTTTGTCTGGACGTGCACAGAGGAAAATCAGGAAACTTTGATTTCTCCGCAAGCCAATCAACCATCTCAAACTGAAAGTATCGATAAAATAAGGCTGTGGTAAGTCAAGCTATGCCTTTTTGTCCGTCCGCCCCCGTACTGCTATTCGAGTACGAGTACTTTGCTGCCCGAGTACGAATACCTTCATTTCGAGTACCAGTACTTTGACATTCGAGTACGAGTACGATAAAAAAAAGGGACTCGAGTACGAGTACGATAAAAAAAAGGGACTTGAGTAGTACTCGAGTACGAATTGATGGATTTGGATTTTAAAAAAGAAAAAAGAAAATTGACCATTTTCAAATTTGCCACCACAATGACGTCATGATCCTGAAACCTCGTATGCGATTGTCCGAAGATTATTTATGGGCAATTAGGTATAATTTGTCAAATATTTTTTAAATTCAGAAAAAAATCAACTGTCTATGACATGGTGCTAGATGGGGCCCTTTTGGGTGATGACACCATTGTGCCAATTTTTGTGTTTGGCTATTTAAATTTAGCGTTACAAAGACCAAAGTCCTTATGCATATTTAAATTTATGCAAGTCATGGATGTACCCAGCAGTATGTATACAGCAGACAAACAGCGAACATGTGCTAGAATCAGTACCCTTGAGACATAGCTAGAAAAATCTGCACATACATGAAATGACGGAGTACATTTAATTTGAACGTCACCCATATTAAATTTACCCCTGAAGTCTTTTGGAAAGTTCTTGAGGACATCCGTAACTCCAGCAATCAATTTCAATTTGTCTGCTATGACCAGGGTACAGGTCTGTGTGTTTATTCAAAGTACAAAAATGATGACGCAGAGAGCACTGGTCCTGTCGATTAAATCCTTCGGTTGTGACTGCCACGCGTGGCATTGCTGGTTGACGGTGATCATTGACGCGTACTACACTTACACAATGTGGGTACCAATTCCAAATCACACGTTCTCTGATCGGGGCTGATCGTTACGGAACGGATCTTTTCATCTTACGTTACAAGGATATTTAGAGTGTAGGAAATCAAAGTAAGGTTTTCTTTCCTTTTACCTTTTATAGGTAAATAGAAATGCAAATACACTGATGTGATGTAAAAAACCAGAAGATAAAAAATGTGTCTTGCAATTGACCAATAAAAAAAAGATTGGGCTTCTAACCATGCAAAGAGTGCATTTTAAGGCAGATTTTGGCGCTACAATGTATATAAATATCCATCGTTATTATTATTATTATCTTATCATTTTAGTGATATATTAAAATAGCTCTACTCTTTAAAGCACCAGGCACATGTAGTACCCGATACCGCAGTATCTTTGTAACTAAATACTCAGGAATTAGCACGGCTACTTTAAAAAAATTAATACAACTGTAGACATTATATTTTTTTACGAATATTCGAACCGGCAAAAAGCTATTCGAATATTCGGTTGGTGATCGAACATTCGAATATTTGATTTATTCGAAACAGCCCTAGCAACGTGCCTTGCATCCATGCACAAATCCACAATGTGCATATGACACTCAATGGGAAGTTAATAAGAGTGTAGCTATAAACCACAACATATCAACCTCCAGGGCAGCATACTGGATGGAATGATACCCAAGATAACATCAGTGTTTTCAAATTGGTTACAATTCTTTAAAAGCTCTTACCCTCGAGCGTATCATGTGATTGTTTATACATGTACTTTTACATGACTTTTCATGTTTTTGAATTTAACTGAATGATGTAAATACAATGATTTAAATAAAAAACCCTGACTTCTGGTGATACCAGAAATAAAGGTCAAATGGATTTGTGCCACTGCCAGAGAATCCCCCAAAACAGGCAACGTCTAGGCTATCAGATTAGAACGTATTAGAACGGTACTCCATTCATTTGAAAAGTTCACATTTTTTCTTCAAATTTTGACCTTCCATGTAAATCGCTTGCACAGGGTGTAAAAAAAAAAAAGAACCCTCAAAGCGTCCTCTTTTTCACAGAACATTAGAAAAATACATCGCAAACATCTATACATGTACATATTTAGAGAGTACAGTTCATTAGCTTCTAACAACTAAAAACTGTTTCCAATCAGTTACATAGTTATTGAGTTATGGCCAATTCAAAATAAGTGCCAATTTTTCAATCTGTCCACGGTCTCAATGGACCAATCCAGTAAGCACCGCCCCATGGTGTACTGACCAATCACAGCCGTGATTTATGTCTGACGTGCGTGCACAGAAGTCCGACATGCGTGCACGGGCGTATGATGCGTGCGGCAGGAAAATGCAGCGTGGCATTGGAGAGGAGCACGTGGTAGTTTGCCCACGTGCGCAGTGGGTGGGGCTTACTGGATCGGTCCATTGTCATTTGTTAGGAATGTAATGGATTTGGGGTAGGCTTGCTTTCCTTAATGTTTTAATCTTTCTTTATTTATTGTTTTCATTTTACTGGCTTTTCCGCATAGTTGCGGAAAAGTCTTTCTTTTTGTTCTCATTTTTTTCCTGTCTTCTTCTTCTTTTTGTCGCCTAAATCCCATAGACTTTGTACATGTTTTTTCTCAGTGCCACTTTTGGCATTAATCTTTGTCATACATCATTCAAAGTTACCAAAGGCATAGTCCCTATGGCAGAGTTGTATGCTGAAGAGTGACGTCATCATGACGTTACCATGGGTCACGTGACGTCATCACAAATGTGCATATTTTAAAGTCCTATATCTACCACACTGCAAGTCCGATTGGGTTGAAACTCGGTATGTAGGTAGGCCGGGATTTGTTATAGGTAAAAATTGAGGTGACGTTTTCATGACGTGATCATGTGATTTTATATAGATTTTTAAAGTTTTGAAGATTAGCGCTATATCTCTCGAACCCAACATGCTAAATTCAAAATTCTGTTAGTATTATGTTAGGTAATAGGTATATGTACACCATTTTGGAAAATGTGTCAGTTAATCATGACTTCATCAAAAATGTGATTTTTTAAAACACATGAAAAAGCGGTACTTGTTTTCAACTGGCCATAACTCAACAAATATTAACCAAATTGGAAATATTTTTTCGTTGTTGAAAAGTTAATTGACTATACTCTCTAAATATGTATCTACATTTGCAATGTATTTTTTAAAAGTTGTGAAAAAGAGGACGCTTTGAGGTTTTTTTTTATTTTTTAGACACCTTGTAAATTGATACCTGATGTGTCACATGATGAAGTCACAGAATTTTTCACTTCTTCGGATCAGGATTCAAGTTCATACCAGCTTTTAGCATCAACCATTTGAAAGAAATTTGGTTTGTTTTGTTGAGAGGCAAATGTCTTTATTTTGAATTCACCTAACTTTGACCTTCTGTTAGCCCCGAAAGTAAAGGTCAAATGACTTCATGTACTCCAAAAAATGTTTATCAATTAATGATCTGATTACAAAGTATGAACATGATTGATCATTTTATTCAAGAGTTATGAAAGAAGTTGGTCACTTTTTCAACTAAAATCGCCTTTAATTTGAAACCTAATGATGTCATCAGGATGTCAGAGTAATATGCACAGCTCACCAGGGGTGATATATGTTCAACGTTCTAAGTTTATACCATTAACCGTTAAGAAGAAAATGCGTGAAGTACTGTGGGGGATTCCCTAAGAAATTTCATGACTATAGCAGGGGTGTAATTGGACAAAAATGAAAAATCCACAAACTTCAGTTGACATGTATACATGTACATGTACATGTATTATTGTACATGTACATGCACGTATATACATGTGTACATGTACATGCACGTATATACATGTGTACATGTACATGCACGTATGTCCGTATATAGGGTATGTACATTTTACGTACCGTAATTTCTGTAATGTTTGCAAATTTTGTCGCTTCAGTAAAGAAATCAAATGGGGGAGAAAATGAGGAAAAAATGTCTAGTCATTAAATAATATAATCCATACGTGATTGATTCAATAAATGTCTTTTACTGTGTGTGATGTTATTACTTTTGCATGTTTGCAGAGTGAAAGAAACGATTCACACAAAAAATATGAACAGTGCTTAAAAGAGTAATAAATACTAATCTTACTTTAAACTCCCAGGCTTCCAAAACATTTTTGAAATTTTGTGTTGGTGGTGGCTATTTTTCAAAGCACTACTGCAGCTCAAACTGATTTCCATCCACAGTGACACTTTATTACCAGTTCTTTCAACCATACTCTTCAATTCCTCGACAAAATCTCGCACTGCTGATGGGTCTCATCGCGGCAATATTGACACCAATGTGTTTGCGAATTGCTAGCTACGATCGTCACTATGCACAGTACATGCACAATACACACATCCACACGCAATATACAAACACGAGGTGCAAACCCACTGCTCACACTGCATTGATGTCTATCAGGTTCTTGACCGCACTGCTTATTAGACTTGTGTCACCAGTCCATCCATTATCGTAAATTAGGGCCTATATTTCGCCAGAAGTTTTCGGGCGATATTACGGAAACAAAAAACGTTGGAAATCCGGAATCCACATAAATTCCACAGACGTTAGACTAAAATCCAGAAATCCGGAAAAATCTGGACAAATCACACCCCTGCTATACAGGTCAAAGGGTTTTGGAATTATGGCAATTTAATTATTCATATGTACGAATGGTAATTCTGCTCTGTGTACACGACGTATATGGCAATATTCAGATTTCATGGTGTGTAGCGTCAGAAAATGTTTCACTGCGCGACAACCCGTGGTCCGATTTTTATATTTTTGGTATCAAAAGATGCGCAAGGCTCGAGGCTAAAAAGTCATAACAGCTCGGGTCTCGAAAAAAAAATTGTTTCAAAGCTATCGCAGAAAAAGTTGGAGGGGGTTGGATTCCCCCCCCCCCCCGGCCCTTTTAGGGTTAAGGGACCCACACAGTCAAAAATCTGATTTACCTTGCGTTTCTAAGCTGGTCTTGTTGAGCATTGATCTGTGCTTTTAAGCGGTTCATCTCCTGCATGGCCATCCGCAGCTGCAAGTTGGCCTGCGCCATGTCAATCTCTACTTTCCTTCTTACCTCCTGTAAAACAGAGAAAAGGGAGAAATCAGAAGACATTTGGCATACTTGCAGGAGCAACAGATGGGTGTATTTTGTTCAAGGCAGTTCATGCAAGTCAACGTGAAACCCTATGTGGAATTGGCATTACACACACAAAATGTATAAAACAATGGACCATTTGCAGCTATCCAAAAAGTAACCGATGAACTTGTTGTTAGAAATCTTACTTGGTTTAAAGATAGTAATGACAAAAACTCCCTGTGTAATATTTTTTCTGGCATGCTGTCATTTTGAAGAAAACAAAAGAATGCAATTTGCACAGATGTGTCAAGTGACACAGTTTTGTTTGCAGTTGGTTTGTAATTGGGCAAAACCGTGAATGGGTGCAAGAGTTGACACGACACACATGTGCACGCGGCTGATATTATGCATCGGTTCAGTGTGTGACGTACCGGAAGCAACAATTGGCTGAGGCGAATCATGTCCCGAATGCTGATTTCAGGATTGTGTCATGGGAGGGCGCAATTCAAAATATGAACATAGAAACTTTTTAACTGAAAACGAGATTCAGAATATTGGGTTTTCTTGACATATGTACAGCATTCCCAAAACTAAAACTAAAAAAGTCTCCGGTTTCCGGTTAGGTTAGTTGCTAGGCCAAACAAAAAAGTCTCCGGTTTCCGGTATTGAGCTTGCCCGAAAAGTGGTGCAGCGACGCGGTCACCCCCCCCCCCCCCACTTTTTTTTCTTCAAATGTCGGCTGATATTGCAGATGACGCTTTGATCCCCTTAAAACTCTCAAAAATATCCTTCAGGGTGGAGCTTGAGGTGACCTCAGTAAGGCCATAAGGCTTGAGAATTCTGCACCCAATTACGATCTAAACCGACACCAACATTCTTCGGGAAATTTGGATAGTCAAGAGAAAAATCAGAGAAAACATCAGACCATACAGGGACATCGACATCGCATGTGCTGCCAGGCTGGTCATTAGTCTGCTCCCTTACATATTGCGCTAATTCAAAAGTGTTTACAGGTTCCAGATACACAACCATCGCTCCTTCAGTCTGGCTTCCAGACGCACAATTACAAAATTACCACATCGTCTGCAAATGGTGCTCGACGAAATTTAGTGCAAAATATATGCAGTGTTCTCCAACTTTGAAAATTAAAGGTTGGCGCTGGGGTCGGCGGGGACTCCTGCGAGCGTGGAGCGCGAAGCCCTTACGGCGTGGGGTCCCGGGCCCGCTTAAGGGCCCCGGGAAAATTTTGGATTCTAGATGCTCTGTGGTGCAATCTGAGGCAATTCTCCAGGCCAGTTCCCCCGATTTTTTTAGCATTTCCTTTCCTAAAAATTCCTTTTCAACCTAAAGCAGACTTCTCTCAGATCAAATGACACCTTTTTGTAATTTTGAAAAACAAAATGGGATACAAATTACGGTTTCTTTTACGGTTTTTTTACGCGATTTTATGGGTTTGTTTATGGATTTTATCGTTTGCCTCGTACAAAAACATCACTGCGTATTATATTGTGTACCGCGCCTGCAAGCACTGAGAAAAAGAAAGTTGGTTGGCTGCATGTAAGATCTGCCGTACGTACTCCTGCTGGTGTGTGTGTGTACTATACAGATATATATTTTTGCGGCGGGGTTGTCGCTACTTGAAGTTTCGGCACACTCCGGAACTGGGGATTCAGTGCAGTGTGTGTACATCGCGCGAAGGTAATAGTATAGTACGTACGGTGCATGGGGAATCGCTGGTGTTTGCATGGCCGGCCGTGCGTGTGATTGATTCAGCGAGATTTTAAGACAACCCGATCGGGCTGGGATGACATCGAAATACATTGTTAATGTGTGGAAAAACTACTGAAATCAATTATTTTAGTTGTAAATGTACACTGTAGAGTCAAAAAAATTAAACCTCGCGGCAGGATTTTAAAGCTTGGCGGGACTTCTTAAACATGGCGGGCGCCGCAGAAAGCATGGCGGGGCGCCAGGTTTGTTCTACATGTTGGAGAACACTGTATATGGGAGCCCGAAGAGGCCACATAAAGCTTATACTCGATCGTAACCCCATCTAAAAACACATTAAAATTGTGCAGCAGCAGGATTCCAGTCAAACCAGTGAGTTTGGCAGTTTGGAGACATCATTGAAAATTATTTTTATTTTGCTGAAGCGCATGGCTACGGCGATACATACGCATACCAGAAACCGGAGACTTTTTTTTTGGCCTTAAGCATCTGTATTTGGCCTTGAGCATTTTTGTTGCTTAATGGTGTAAATTCAATACTGGACACACCTCTCTCAAGGGTCATTAGGTCCGTCTTACTATTCAGAGATGCATTGTTTATAATGATATTTGAACAAATGTCAGGATGTACAGGAACTGATGAGCAATGTTCCAAAGCATGGATATTCAACGGAAAAGGGTTGGTTATTATGTATAATATGCAAACTACTTGCCTTTTCTTTTTTAAGTTGATCCAGAGCCCTGTCCCTCTCTGATGTATCCAAGGTTCGCAGTGCCTTTGCGTAGATGATACGTATGTCCGTTTTCTTAGCTTTTGCATTGCACTGTGGGCACTTCTGGTTTGACAAACCCTTCAGCCATTTCAGTATGCAGCTTTGGACAGGAGGGGGGGGGGGACCAAAAAATTAAAATTAAAACGCAATCCAACACCACCAACAAAGAAGGACAAGTGAGAATACTGTTTTGTGTACCGTATTAAAGTATATTCAAGGATCATTTGCTTTTTGTGCATTTTGTCTAGCTAGCACTTCTCATTCAAAAGTTGCTGTATCATATTTTCCATTTGCACCCTCCCATTTAAATCCCTTAATCACATGATTCTAATTCAGTTTGTTAGTACATGACACTGAGGTATGGTCCCAGTAGTCTGAGTATCACCCATTGTCCAACGGAGCCCTCTCTGTCTCTGGTCCAACACGTGTCTGAGCATGCAAATATATGCGACCCCACACACCAGCCAATCGGAGTCGACTTAACAAAATTGAGATGTCACTCCAATCAGAAATGTGGACTAAGCTGATGATTGGTTAACCCCATGAGCTCGGGAAGCGGTCATGGTCATGGCCGCAGCCGCTAATCCTCATTGGAATGCAGTTGCCAGCTGTGGTATGCCGTGGCACAGGGCTAGTGGGTAGTTCCACAGCTGCTGCTTTTGTGCAGTCCCGCTACCACACAAAGGCTGTGCAGTCATGCGGGCCACTTGCTCTATGTGTGGAGGAATGTCCCCATTATAACCCGTGCTTAAGGGGTTAATTTGAATGCCATGTTTTTGTAATACAAACAACGGGCATAGAGACAGAATAAAACCTAGACACCACATTGGCTCTCAAAACTGTTAGCAAACTGCTGCGCGCATACTAGTGCTGCAACTGATCCTCAAAGTTCAGTTCGGTTCGATTTTTTTCTCTCCAAACTTTGGTTCGGTTCGGCTTCAGAAGTGCATACATAATGTACATGTACATGTTACAATGTATTGGGCTACAAAAAACAATGAAAAACACGTGTGCACCGCGCACGTGTGACAAAAAAAGGCACCGCAATTTCCACATGCTATAGGGGCCTACAACACAAGTTGAAGGATGAATCTTATTTTTGTTGTGTAAACAAAATACTGTTCTAATTTGACTTGAGAAATGAACATCGTAAATTGCTACCATGTTACCGATCGCAGCCCTATCCGGCCCGGCAACTGTGATAAAATTTTCCCACATGTGCTGACTGTGTTCCTGACGAGTTCCCTCCTGTCCTAGCATGCCCTGGTGAGCACTAAAAACTTGCTTCATGACAATAATTGCTGATTAGTTTTGTTCTAAGAACAAACAGGTCCTTTTACTGTGCCAAACTTATGAAATCATAATTATTTCATCAACAAGCTGACAAGTAGCTACCATAAAAAATTAATAACTTTTCGATTCGTGACTGCCATGAATATTCATTCTGTGGACGGATCCATTAATTTTGAAAAGGGGTGTTTCACCCTCTTTTGGGAGATTACATTGATTTTTGTATACATTCTTTTACGAAAAAAAATATATTGCGAAAATTACAAACTTATTCTGAACGGGGGAAAGGTTTTTGACTCCATAAAAAGCATTACTTGTAATTTTGACACGGTGGAAAAAATGAAAATGCTGGTAAATTGTGCAGAGGAGAGCGCAACCTTCACCGCAAATGGTTTGGTCCAAACGAACTACGTCATGGAACATGTTGGTAACCACAATGCTCGATTAGTGAACATACATTGTACCACAGTGTCGGCAAGATTAAACCTTTATGACCGTAATTATGCTGCTTTCAGATTAGGTCTGAAAGAAAGAAAAAAGCTGTGAAGTACCGGTAATAAATGGGTCGCTAACAATGCTTTTTTACGCAATGGTGTTGCCAAAACCTTTTGTTGTAACAGAAATTTTGTACTGTTTGATTTCGTCTTAAGCGAATTTCTCCCCATAGAAATGTGCACAATTTTGCCGGGACAGAAGATATGTGTTTGTTATAACCGGAATTTCGTCCTAACCGCTTTCGTAATAACAGGAGCCGACTGTATAATGGAGTGTCCAGCTCGCAGCGCAAGTAAGACGTAAACAACTCCTTTAATGGAGATTGGCATGCGCGTTGCGCGTACTGCGCGATGACACGCAGATGCAGCTGTAGTGAGTGTGTTGCGAATTTAGGACTATGAAATGCTGACTCACTGGTAGTATTGCCCATTCCTACGTGAGGATTGTAAACGTTCAACCAGTAAAACGGTAAAAAGCACTGGATTTCATAGGAGTCCAAATTTCATGGGATACTGGAAAAGTGTTTAAGACCAGCTAGCCATGTCTTTATCATCCGTTTAAGACCGGCAATGTGATGGGCTCTTGACCAATGGGAATTGGTAAACTGTCTTAGGTATTTATGAATGGATTTTATAAAAAAACCTCAAATTTTTGGGAGCTGCATGCCGTTTCCAATCGCTGTGAAAATTCCTATACGATGATAGGAAAGCTGATTCGCATAGACAAATCAAATGTTATGTCAATCAAAAAATGTTTTCGTGGAAACTTGCATAGCGGCATGCAGGCCACGTAGACAAGAATGCCCGAATGGCAGCGTTTTGAATTCTTTTAAAATCGAGCAAGAAAACAGTCAAAATCACTGTAAATATGTTAATTCTCTTGTTTAGTATGTATGTTTCACTTTTGTGTCTTTGAACAGTGTAAAAATCAACAGATTTCGGAAATTTGAAAAAGAATGGCAACCATCTTGAAAAAAAAAATATAAAGCACCGCCTCTTTTTTTCAAAAACCAGGACGCTGAACATTTTTTTTTCTTGGCCTAAGTTGGACCAGATCGCAAATACGTAATGCAATCAGACGTATATAAGCTGTCAGTCACAAGCTTTTTGATGAAGGGGAAGAGCCTATTTATTTGAGCCTGCTTAGCGACAGGTGTAGCATTTGTGAAAGACTTGTGAAATACGGACTCATTGGTAGTATTGCGCATGCTTTATAATTTTGTGAGGGATCGGTCACGTGAGAGGGTTTAACCAATAATTGGGTAAAAGAGTCCGATTTTCATAGGAGTCAAATTTTCATATGACACCGACCACAGGCGCAGCGCGGCACGGTGTGGCCTGGTGGGGATATCGCGACATGGCTGGGCGGGGATATCGCGACATGGCTGGGCGGGGATCGCTACGCAATCGCGGCAAGCCCTTTCCAGGGTATGCAAAGATAAGTGTCGATGGAGGGACGTACGGTAAGGGTGAATTCAGCCGCAGGTCATGGGAACGTGTGGAGAAAGAATTATGCGACCAGTAAACTATACAGGGATGTGGTAAGTCTGTAAAATCATGCCTGAAATCAGAGGCGTGGTGCAATCTGAGGCAATTACTGGGCACTTTCCTCTGAAATTTTGAAGCAGAATTTGTTTTAATTTTAAGAAGAATTTTCCTTCATTTGTTAAAATGTACTCTTGTTCTAACAAAGTTTCTTCTGTACTCAAACTTGAGAACCATGCATTTTCATGTTACCTCGCCGTATTTGCCATGCTTTGATGTGCTTTGGGTGTTTTCACATGGGATACGAGCGATTTCTTTCCACTCGACGCGTAGTTGATAATGTCGTTGCAAACATTGCAAAAAACCTTGCCAGCGGGTTGCTATTAATATCGAAACACTCTTGAAATTCATGCTGATGCCCGTCAATAATAACGAAATCCCGTAACCATTCCCACCGGAACTTATTTTTCACCTCTTTATCAAGCTCTCGCACTGATAAATCTCCTTGCGACAGTATCGACTTGTTGGGCGCAGCCATGTTGGAAGCATACGTACACAAACACTCCGAGCCAACACAATAAAGTAAATTTCAGATATTTCGGCAAGCAAAACTCATTATGAATAATTAATTAGCACATTCTACCCTCCTACCGGTATTTTCTCAACGGATTCAGGATTCACGTTGGTGGACTTTTGAGGCCCCAAAAAACATATTTCCAGAAAAAAAAGGAGAAATCACATCCCTGTAAAAATGGCTTCCGTGGAAATTGAAAACGTAATCAGAATTGTCGGTGCTATTTTTTATAAGGTTTACGTGGGGAAAAAAGCAAACGATCTGTTTCAGCAAGTTCCTGGTCAGCCCAACTTCTTACCTTTCCGTCTGTCAAGCCTGTTCGGTATGATATTTCGCGATATTTCAATTTAATTTTCATATCGGAAATCGTATCGATCTCATAAAAAAAAATCAGCACATCATGGAATTCAATATGCCGAAAAATATCGCGATATACTTTTGTTGTACCGCTTTTGTAACCATTATAGTCAACCCCTTGAGTTCTAATGATGCCGCTAAAGCGCTCCCATGAAAAACCGCAACCACAAATTCACTGTTACCGCATTGTACCACGAGGTCTTACATGTATCTATTCAGGGGCGGAACCAACTGACTAACATCACGTGTATTGAATTTTGCGACTTCAACATGGCAGTACAAACAACACAATCCAGACCATCTTTTTAACTGAGTGTTCTCAATTTCGCTCCACATACCAAGTGCCGAAATCGTAATCACGTGCATCTAGGTAAACCGAAGGGAAACAAAGTCTCTGACATTTCGCAAATAAAATACGGTGCCTGTTTTGTTTTACGGAAATGTGAAGTTGTACAGACAAAACACCGCAAATACTTGAATTGTACTTTGTAGATTATGACGTTGAGAAGTGAATGTTTCGTTTCGGTGCGCGGCCAGAGGAGACCACGGCGGGGCTGCAAATTTTCTTTTTCCAGCCCAAACGACATCCGCATACGTTAAGCGCCCTCTACGATACTTTTATGACACGCACGCACTATATATAATTTTCCCATATTGTGGCGAGCAGTGCGACAGCTTAGTCAAGAAAAATTTGTGTTTTACACCGCAAGTTGCGGGTTCGATTCACGGTATTGCACATGCATTTTTTTTTTTTGTCTAACCTGAGGCTTGGGAGGATTTTTTTTAAGGGAAATAAAGTCCGAATTTCATATATTCATATTTTTGATTTTCTTCTCATGTATTTAGAAAAATCTAGTCCAAAACACCATAGCGTATTGCGGATGTTGTTTGGGAAAAAAAAAATTCGCCGCTGGGCCGACTCCGCGCCGGTGAGCTAGATCAAATTTTCCTGCACGTATTTTCCTGACTCGTTCCGTCTCTTCCGTGGTTGTGCCTGGGCACTTACACTTACTTAGTGCTAAAACTGTGCCAAACTTGTGAAATCTGTTCATATTTTCAGCAACAAAAAACGTCGAAAACCAACTGTTCAATCGTGCCTTTTATTTCGTTTACAGAACAGAAAATTCATCACAAGAAATTGGACTGATCTATTAATTTTTGTAAAGGGGTGCTTCACCCTCATTTTGGAGTTAACATCGTTTTTCGAAAAAAAGCTTTAGAAAAAAAATATTTTGTTAGTTTGAACGATGAAGAACTTCTGAACCAGGAAATATTTCGGACTCCATTAAACAAATATTATTTTAAATTCTGAAAAGGTGGAAATACTGGTAAATGGTTTTCAATGAAGCACACCCTTGACCGCAAATGGTGTGGGCTGTACTATGAGTGCACGTGGGGATCAATGCGGCATACATTGCGTGCTAGTCGTTCTTTCCTCGAGATAGGATTTCTATTTGCACATTTTTATCCAACATTTCAAGGTAATTATTTTCGATATTTGAATGTGGAATTGGTTTTCTACTTAAATTGGCAAAGTAAATGAGACTGTAGTCAAATAAAATTGACGATTTTGTTAAGGACATATTGGGGTTTTTTCCGCGGCAGTGGATCGTGACTACGGTCGTGTTTTTGTTTTGTTATTCCATTGTTCCATGAATAAAAAAAATGACGTCATCACGATAATATCGCGATATCCGATATTTTTTTCATATGCCAATTTAAAAATTAATGGAATGGATATCGAACAGGCTTACCGTCTGTGCGTTTATATTTGGAGTATTGTGAAGATAGCTATTTCAATCTCGGACATTTTGATCATGTTCTACTTAGTTGACAATTTTATCGCCATATCGCCGATATTGTGGGGAAAAAAATATCGACTACAAAAAAATCAGTATCGTCAGCTCTAAGGGCCATGCCACGTTAGGGGACATCAACAATATATGTACATGTGTACATTTCTAGTTCATTAACTCTAACTCCTGGGGCTCTTTTACTAGCAAGTATCCTGAATCCGCTGAAATCCACCAATTTTGTCACGAAAAAAATGTTGGTATCCCGAGTCCATCAGAATCCCCCAGTGTAGATACTGGAGGTATCCTGAATCCGCCAAAGTCCACCAGCATAAGTCTCGATGGATTATTCTGGCGGATTCAGGATACCATGGTGGCATAAAAAAATACATGTTTTTTCATAGAGTCTTCAAAATCCATCACCTAAATTTCTGGTGGATTTTGACGGATTCAGGATACCATGCTCGCATGAATATTGTGATGTGTGTTGTTGCATAGGATCCATCAAAATACACCAATGCATGGCGACCCCAGCACTGCATTGCCAGGATAGGTTATTTACATAATCCATTGTGTATATGCTGAGGCCTATAGCCCCAGTCACAAGCTCCCATCCACCCAGTACATGTATGTACATGTTTGTACAGTAGGTGACACTGACAGACTTGGCAGGGCTAGTGCCAGCAGTATTACTTGACCACAAACATTGCAAAAGAGTTAAACTGTTGAGATCCTGAATCCATCAAAGTCCCCCAACAGCTCAAAATAGAGGTATCCTGAATCCATCAAAATCCGCCAGTTCCGCTAGGCTTCCAATCCTGAATCCATCAAAATCCCCCAGTTTGTTCAATATGGAGGTATCCTGAATCCGCCAAAATCCCCCGAAACAGGGGGGTGGATTTTGATGGATTCAGGTACGTTAGTGTTAAATTATAGAAAAGCTGTGAAAAATGGAAACATTTACACTGTGATGTTTTAGCAGTACCTCAAAATGAGTTTCCAATATATAGGGCCAATGGTTTTCCGCGATCGCCGAAAACGGACGGAATTCACGGAATCTGTTCCTCGAAACCGAAAACAGAAATTTGAATCTGAAGAAAATAACTTCTGCAATTTTATTAATAATAATAATAATAATAATATCGGAGTCTTATATAGCGCACGTATCTACCAACTATTAGGTACTCAAGGCGCTGGAGATATGTCTATTATTACAGAAAGGTAAATAAAGTTTATGAGAAATATGAGACCCATTATGTAGCACCTTATAAGGGTTTACAAGGTGCTAAGTGTTACTGGGTTCTTTAATTGATGAAAGAAACATAGTTTCGTTAAATTTATTGAGTCCACAACGAATTATTGATGATTGATTGAACAGACAAGTCATATAACAAAGCAGCGGTGTTTATATCACGATTTTTGTGGGTGAAAAAACGTTCAAGGCCAGAGCAATATTTGTTGTGAGATCATTACTGTAGTAGGCGTAGTCATGGGAGTGACAGACCCGATGTACACCGAAGGTGTCGGTCTGCGCACGGCCGTGCACGGCTGAAAATCATCACACTCACGGCACGCTCTTGCGGGTCTCTTTTGCTCCATCGGCAGGTTATTTTTCTCCAATCAATCAATCAACCATTCGTATAACATCTAACTTTGGCTCTATTCAAATGCACGTTGTGCTTAGGTCTAAAAATCTACTGCAAACTATCCTATTTTGTCGCTAACGTTAGGGCGAAAACAAAATGGCGGACATGAATTTCGCTTCGGCCAGCTGATGTGTGTGACGTCATGGGATTGGCGTATACGGCTACTGCATGTTTCTTACGCGTGTGGCGGTGGCGGTGCAGTACACATCTTCACTGTGGTGAAGTTAAATACTACGTCTGTAAATTGATCGGCAGTTGATAAAATAGCAATTATTGGGGGGGGGGGGCAATTTTCCCGCGTTCCAGCCAAACGACTATTTCATTATTGTCTTGGAATTATTTTCTGTGTACATGGTAAATGTTTAAATGCCTTTTTATGTATTGAATAAATGTGAAACGGAATTTTTTAGCCTGAAACGGAATTTAGGATTCTTGAAAATGGAATTTGCACTTTTCTGAAACGGAAAAACATTGGCCCTAAATATATATTAAATGTGACTCGTGATTTGGACTCGACCTTTGTGACTTGTGACTCGACCTTTGTGACTCGGACTCGACCTGTATGACTCGGGACTAGTACTCGGATTTGGGAGAGGTGACTCGGACTCGATGTTTGGTAACTCAAATACAAGTTTGCTGCATACCCTTAAGCAGTGCTTGCATTGGACTTTTTTTATGAAACCAATAAATAAGTCCAGTGCGAACAGCTTGGGAAAGTGTCCCTTGGTTACTTCTCATGGAGTAGGTTACTCTCTCACAGGTTACTTTTACCAGCCAACTTTGCTCAGTAAAACCGACCAGGTATTTCATATTTGTGAACAATGTTCCATAATGTCTTACATACATGTATGTTATGATAAACAAGGATACGGTAGTATGGCTGATCCAAATGCCTGTTTTTTTGTGAGTGTAAAGTCCGATGCCAACACTAGTAAGACTTCACCATTGGAATTTTACCATCGCCTCAGTAAAACCCCACCAACAAGTCTAGTGGAAAGCATGGCTTCAGTTTCTATTGACTAGGCATTTGAAATGATGTACTCACCAATGACCAAACAAATGTCCACACTTCAAAGAAGCAAGCCGATGTTCACCATAGTTGGTCCACGGCTCATAACAAATGATACATGATTGCTGTGGGATAAACAGTTGAGAAATTCAGCATATGTGTAAATTAATCAAATGTTAATCATAAATGACAGCAATCTAAAAACTGCGTTGCTGCAGCCAACTCTAGCATGTCTTTTCTCAAGTTGTGGATGACAAATTAATGAAAATGTGCTTAAAGGATTGCTGTGCATGTAAGACCAAGTTTACTGCAGACCAAAGCGGATTCATGCATAGCTTACAAGAACATCATTAATAATTTTACAAACTCACTGAATCTTCATCACTTTCATCAGCTGCAGCACTTTTTGAGGCTGGAGTGGTTTTCTTTGGTGATTTGAAGTCAATCGCACAATCATGTGTGGGGGCTGCACTGGACAATGATGCCCGTGATTCATTTGCCACCTGTGTAGGTCCAGCTGCAGGTGCCACGTGTGCAGATTCCACATGTGCAGAGCTAGCTGCAGGCACCACCTGTGCTGACCCAGCTGCAGGTGTCATCTGCGCAGATCCAGCTGTATGTGCCATCGGTGCAGAGCCAGCTACAGTTGCCACCTGTGCAGTTCCAGCTGCAGGTGCCATCTGTACAGGCCCAACTGTGGGTGCAGACCCACTTGCAGAAACAGATGTGTGTTCTGTATGTGGTACAGGGGCAGACCTTTCGAGTGTTTGTGTAGGAGCACTTTCAGAAGTTGGCCTTGAAGTCACAAGATCCGGTACTGCATTTACTGGTTCGATGGTATGGGTGGCTTGTATTTGAGCTGCAACAAGTGCAGGAGTAGGCTGCGAGGCTTCAGGTGCAAAGACCGCAGATACACCATTGACAGCATGAACTTCCATAGGCTCATCGTCTGTGTCACTCTCTTCAATGACAACTGTGTCACTATCATTGTCACTCTCTGTGTCTTCGTCATACTCTGGCGGAACAATTACTCTTCTCCTTTGATGATCTACCCGTGGTTCCAGCTGGCCTGTCATGACAATTGATGCACTTGCTTGTCCAGGCAACAAGTTAGTCAGATCAATCGTTATTGGATGTCGAGCTTCTTCCTCCTCATCAAGTGAGTCTAGAACCATACGACGGCGGTGGTGAGGAGCATGGATCACATCTGAGGCCTCTTCATCCTCCTGAGATGCTGGATGGGTTGTGCGGGGCTCCATATGGATAGCCTCAGATACTGTGTCTGGCTTTAACACTAAATGGTTAGGTGTCCTGACTATATGTGTGTCTTATATTAGTGTCTTAGAGTAGATTCATTAGTTGGTACACACTAGCCGATTGGCTGGAAGGTTTTGTATTCTTGACAATGCAACTGTTTAATCAATCAAGACGACAAAGCTTTTCATGATACATGTACAGGTAAGTATCTGTGGTCTCACTGCTGCAACACTGTTCACGATGACAGTTTAAAGGTTACTGTCAAGTGCATACCACTGTAACATTCACAGTTAGTGTATTCACTCCTCATATACATCTGGGGAGCCTAAAATAGAAAGAGAAAATGATGTGTTAATCATATAATATACGCAAGTTGCCTGCATGCATGGCTGGACCACACAACATACTGTACATGCAACCTGTAGACTCTACGCATAGTATTCAGAGTATACAGACATATTCTTGGCTTGGTAAAGAACCTTTTTTAACCCCAGTCCTGCCAGACGCAACACAGTGCATCAGGTGGAAAAGAACTGGCGCACTTTGATGCATTCAGCTACCAACACCAGTGCATGAATGGCCAGCTCTGAAACAATGAGAGCTAAGTCCCATTGAGCAATGCCACAGTTGTATCCTGCTGTATGTGGCAGTGTGACCTCGAGACTTTTTCCCTGATGAATCTTGCTACATGTACATTTTTCTTGGGTTTTTCTCCATAACCATATCGTAAATAGCGCCCTCTTTTGGCTTATGGAGCGAATATTGAATGATAGCACAGTGGTACTGTATTAAGTTAACTTTTTCAAAATATTGCGCGGCGCAACCGCGATCTCAGACTTGAAATCAAGTCTAGAGTGAGGCTGGTTTCTGGCAATCGAGTCTAACGCGGATGTGTACATACATGTACATGTGCGAATTCGCCGCGCGTGGCGACTATTTGTCAACCACTGGTCGATTTTGCCTGGTACCCAATATGTATTTCGTGCATAGGTTACCATGGAAAATCGACTAGTAGTTGTCTAATAGTCAGTCGCGGCTCGCCGCTCGAACGTGGTGTAAGAAACACCTCCACGATCGCAATGCTTTTGACGGCGGTCTTCATAATCTTCTTTTAATTAAATAAAAGGTTTTTATTTATATTTCATTTCATTTATCATTTCTATATCCATTTACATGTAATACTTCATAAACTGTTCACTTGTAGATGTAACAATTACATAAATACAATTTGTCAATTATATTTATAAAAATCGTATTTCAATGAAGTATAAGCGTAGAGTCGTATTCACGGCTCAAATTTGTACATGGTACGCCTAAATCGTGTATGTTGGCATCTCTGTATTAGTGCATCAGAATTTTACAACACACCGGCACAGCTGCGTTCTGTGCCACTCACACAGTACGCGCGCGTCAAATAAGGAGTTGTTTACCACTACTCCCGAGACTGGACATACCATGATATAGCTAGAGGGGTGTCCCAAAAAACATGCAGTAGGGTAAGAGGGGGTATTTTCGGCCGTAGGGAGAATCCGACTACTTGCTATTAATCATGAAACCTTGAGTCTGACTAGGGCTGATGCTATGCTGCAAACATAGCAAGTACATGATCATGTCATGATGAGTGATTATGGTCAAGATTTCACGCTCTCATCTGAGTACTCTAGGCAGTGCCAGTTTTCCTTATCTGGTCAAATAAGGTGTTTCACAGTAATAGGTGCCATCTTCTTCACGGGGCAAAAAGAAAACGCATTGCTAGACGCGGGCGCATTTTGGAATGACTGCATGATGACTTGGAAGCGCCAAAGTTTTCTACTGACGATGCGTACACAGCAACGCATGTAAAATTGCTCCGTCGGCAAGATTGTGCATATTACCTTGAAACACCTTATTCTCCCCCTTCACAATCTGTTTAGTGCGGCCGACCGATAGTTACTGAGCAAAAACCTTGAGTCTGACTTGAGTTGATTGCTATGCTGCAAACATTGCAAGTAAATGATCATTTCATGATCATGTCGCATGAATTCACAGAAAGCCTAACAAGTAAGTGATTAACCTGTAGGACAAAACTATACATGGTTATATGTCGCGGATCAAAAATAAATGACATCGAGTCTTTAGTAATGAGTGATTATGGTTTAAGATTTCACTCACTAATTTACTCTAGGTAGTGCCAATGTCCTTAAGTGGTCAAATACTCCCCCTTTTACCCTATACTTGTTGAACAAAATCATTGGAAATTCATAATCTTTGACTTGTTTTGATTTTTGGACAGAAATTTTTTAGTTTTTTTAACAGAAAAGGTACGCCTATTTATGAATGGGGATCATATGAAATATGTGCTTGGCCGGTATACACTGGCCTAGGCCTAAGGGACATAGGCCTAGTGGAGAAAATGATGATCAGAATTTGTCTACTTTAAAGAAATTCTTAAATGCTCACTTGGGGAGATTTTCCGAGAT
Source organism: Patiria pectinifera (assembly GCA_029964075.1). NCBI lineage: Eukaryota > Metazoa > Echinodermata > Asteroidea > Valvatida > Asterinidae > Patiria > Patiria pectinifera. The sequence goes on from CM057145.1 coordinate 5,213,602, forward strand.
TTGTTCAAGTGCGCCATGATTGACGATAGGCCTGATAGGGTAGGGAGCACCCGCCAATTTCGCTCGCACTGCCAGTGCCACTGTATGTTTACGGGTCCAGCATTCCAAGTCAAGTTGGCAAACGGTCAGAAAAATCGGCGATTGTGTACTTCCCCTGTTTAGTTTCGATACAATTAGTGTCAAGGGTGTTTTTTATTACTAAAAAATGACCTTTTCAACCTAAAGCAGACTTCTCTCAATATTCACATGATATAATGACACTTTTTTGTAATTTTTGAACAGTTTGTTGGGGTAGAAATTCAGCTTTTTCAGCGTGCCTTGCGCGCTGATGGTACATTGCGCAGTGATCGCCATCTTTAATTTTTTGTCGCGTTTTGTCGTTGTCATCGTAATTTTACCCCCAAATTTCCCTCAAAAATTTAAAACCCTGCCCTTTATCTATGACATACACATTCTTAATGTCGCCAACTAGTTTGGTAGGTCAAATAATTTAAAAGTGGATCTTGTTGCCTTATAGGAACTGGACATTTTATTTTGGTAATTTTTAAACAGTTTCTTGGGGTAGAAATTACCATTTTCCTACGCGGTTTACGATTGGTGCCGTGTGAATGTTATCGCGTTCACGGTTCATCACTGATCACGTGGTAATCACCATCTTTAAAGCTATAGTCCATCATTTGCAGCCATCCGAAAAGTAACTGGCGTAATTATTGTTGAAAAACATACTTGGTTGAAAGATAGTAAGTGGACTAAACTCCCTGTGAAATTATTCTTTCTGGCAAGCTGTCATTTTGAAGTAATCAACGAAAGAAGGCATTTCTAACAGTGCATCTTAAGACCTACCGTAGGAAATTTAAATTAGTAGTTCATTTTGTTATTCAGCGAAGCGCGCGCAAGCATTGGCACAACGCACACGCGTGCGCGGTTGCAACATCGCGTATAGCTGCAATTCAAAACATGATTCAGCAACTTTTTGATTTGAAATTGAGATCATAGAATGCTGTTTTTCTCGAAATATACAGCTGAAGCTGAGCTGAAACTTCATCAGGTTAGTTGTTCAGTATCCTTCATTAGATTTTGAACCACTTTTGTTGCTTCAAACGAACAAAATGCACAAATTACAAATGATGGACTATACATGTATCTTTAATTTTCGTGTTGCGTTTTGTCATTGTCATCGACGTCATTTTACCCCCAAATTTCCCTCAAGAATTTAAAACCCTGCCCTTTATCTATGAAAAACATGCATGTTCTTAAAGCCAGAGTCCATCATTTGCAGCTATCCCAAAAGTAGTCCTAGTAACTTGGACCCAACTTATCGCCTTTTTAACACTCGGACATGGTGTGGCGATAGGGTTCAAGCTAATCCGTATATGGGTGTTTACATAAATGTGGAGGCCAGTGTGTGACATTTGGGTCAAATTTTCAAAATAACCAAATTAAATTCAGCTTCACATGGTTTGTAGTCTAGGGTCTATATTTTGTCAAAAACAAAACAATTTTTCTGTAACATGACCCTTTTTAGAGTAGCAACATGATAAACTAGCATGGGACACAAATTTCACCTGTAACAGTGACACCAAATTGTTAATTTCTCTTAGAGCTCTCACCAGGTTATTGTTCAGGTATGGTAAAGACTTGTTGCTTTTTAAGCAATTATTTGCAACACATATAAGTTAAAAAAAACTTTCACACTATCCTTGTTCAACATTTGTTGAAAATCAAATACCAAGTTTTAGGAAATTTGACATATTATGATGATTTAAAAAATGTAGCTCTCACTTGACATGAAATTATTTTAAGACAAACACTCACTTGTTCTCTAAAAGCAAGTTTGACAGCCAAAACTGCAACTATGAAGAACAATGAAGATTTACAAACACCACTAGAAAGCATGTTATTGTAAGTAAAGCCTGGTGTTAACCAACATTTCACCTGTAACGCTGACACCAAATAGTCACTGTTACAGAGTGACAATCCTACAACTAACTAATAATAATAGTAATAAATGGTATCAAACCATTTAAACCTTTTTATTCAGTGATAAGCTTGATGGTTTCTACATCAGATACTTGTTTCTGAGACTGGAAGTTTAAATATCAGAGTTTGTTATAATAATCATTTCACCTGTAACGCTGACACCAACACCAAAAATACTTTTATCACTTTTCTTCACTGTAGTTCTACTTTAACCTGTCCTATGCCAAAGTTTTCATTATATTTAAACAACTTAGTCATTATTTTGGCTAAAAACTCAATCATCAATCAAACAGGTGCTTTTGCTTCATTGTTTCAGCTGAAAATAGGTATTTCACCTATAACGGAGTCAGTGTTGACACCAAACCTTTATTGCCTCTTATTTCAAATTCTAAGAGAAGGATTCAACATTTAATGACATCTATATTCCAAGCCAATCTCCAGGATATATTTTTAGTTAAACTTGTTGACAAATACAGTTTGACAAATTCAGAGTGCAGCTGCAAAGTATCACACTGTAACGTTTTTTGATGACATCAAATTGATCTGCCAATATTTAAAATTGGTATATTTCTTGTACTTCTTTGAATTTCACTTTTGGTCTTCTTTAGTCTCTTTATTTAATAAAAGACTTCAATAATCACTTAAAATTTAGAATAGTTGACAGTTTCTACAAATATTATAATCAATGGTAAAGTTCACTCTGTAACAGGATTTGCTGACACCAAATGTTACAGAGTGATGGTATTTTTAGCGGGCATGTCAAAATGATACAAAGTTGCCGATGCACAAACGTTGTGTTTATTATTAAGTTTTGGGTTATCATCAATCATTTAGAATTAAAAAGGACCAAATTTATCAATTAAAAGAATGAAAACTGTGCACCATTGGACAAGCTGTAACAATGTCACGCAATTTTATCTAAAAATGTCATAATTCTGGCTAATTTTTGATCAAAATTATACAAATGCATTGTGGTGATTTAATTTTTTTTATTTCAGTGGGTACATAGTGATATGGGCAATAAAGTAAAAACACAAATATTAGCAAGCTGGTTATTTTAACATGGAAATGCCCCATGAAAGGAAAGAACATGTGAATTATACCACTTGCCTCCACATTTATGTAAACACCCACATGGGTAATCCTTACTTTTAGGACCCCGTTCCTATATAGGAAGGGAAAGACTCACCAAAACAGCTGACTAAATGACACTCAAAAGTGACATTCTGATATTTCTTGACACATTTGAACAGTTGGCAATGACACCTTCTTGAATATCAGCAGGTCTAAGTTTGTGGAAAGAGGGCAGGGCTTTGATTTTAGAGGGAAATTGAGGGGTAAAAGACGATAATGACAACCAGAAAACAGACTCAAAAACCAAGATGGCAAACGTGAAAGCTCAATGCAATGAAAGCTCGATGCTGATTGGCTGATAAAAAATAAACATCTTAATTATTTTTTTTAGCAGCCAATCAGCATCAGGCTTTCATTATGTAGGGCTTTCACGCGTGTGAGAACTACAACATGTATGTCTGACTGTGAAAAAAGGTAGGAAAGTCCCATTTTCTTTGAAAGTGCTTTCAAAATTACAACTAACATGAGTTTATACGAAGAAAAAGACTGCTTTAGCCTGCAAAAGTCACTTTGGTACTGGACAGTCATCTGCAAAAGTCAGTATTGAACAGAACTCGTAAAAAATAGAGGTGTCCTAAAAGTAAGGATTACCTACATATGTTCGGATCTAGCTCTACTGAGTGGAGCGTTGACTTACGGGTACCCCTCCATACAAACGCTCCACCGATTTGCCATACTTTGGTGACACCGTCACAGTAGCATAGTCACAAACCCACGCGAGGACAAAACGACCCCCCAAAAAACGGTAAAGAGAATACAAATGAGAGAGACAGTTATCCTGGATTGATCTATACATTCTTGACATTCCATGAGACCCCTTATATTGTTTCCAAACAGCGAAAAATTTGGAAAAAAAACAGCAAAATAGTCTGAAAACTTACAGCTCAATGTGTTTGCAGGGAGGCTCAGTTCTTGAATACGAATCGACTTGTCGAATGATGGGCGGGCGTCTGACGTGACGTCACCGTCGTTGCTCGATTGAAGAAAAACAAGTCGCGCTTTATCCACGACTGTTTTGTGTAATGATACGTGCTTCTTGGGTGTGTTCAAAGCCCATACTGTCGTAAGGCGCGGCGCGGATCGGAGCACGTATTATTACACGAAACAGTCGTTGATAAAGCGCGACTTGTTTTTCTTCGCGATCGAGCAACGACGGTGACGTCACGTCAGATGCCCTCATTCGACAAGTCTATTCAAGAACTGAGCCTCCCTGCAAACACATTGAGCTGTAAGTTTTCAGACTATTTTGCTGGGTTTTTTTTCAAATTTTTCGCTGTTTGGGAACAATATAAGGGATCTCAAGGAATGTCAAGAATGTATAGATCAATCCAGGATAACTGTCTCTCTCATTTGTATTATCTTTACCGTTTTTTGGGGGTCTTTTTGTCCTCGCGTGGGTTTGTGACTATGCTACTGTGACGGTGTCACCAAAGTATGGCAAATCGGTGGAGTGTTTGTATGGAGGGGTACCCGTAATTCAACGCTCCACTCAGTAGAGCTAGTTCGGATCGTATGGGTCTTTACTTCTGACATGACTGATGGGCAAATTTCGTCGAAATTATACAGCCTAAACAATCGGACGGGCAAATTTAGATTTCTAGGCGAGTACTCAACACCCATACGGAATTATGTATGTCGGATCAATTTCGCTAGGTTTTAAAATACACAACCACGTTCACAGGACTAGGCCTAGGCTAGCTGGAGTTACCCAGCCCTGAGTTTTATCATTGGGTTGTCATCTAGGGCTGGAGCTAGTTTTTCTCGTAACCGATAGTATAGGCAGGTCCCCCCCAAATTTTTTTGGAAAATGTTCAATTTTGTCCCTGTTACACACTAATTGCAACTGCAACTCACCCCAAACTTGCCTGGAATAACCATTACACAGGTCCTTGAAGTAAAAAACGATCCACGATGAAGATTCAGCCTACAATTGCAGTGAAAAAAGGAGGAATAACCGCTAACCTGACAACCTTGCAGGCATGGCCAGGACTGCAACTGGTTTGTGCACACACAAAAATTGTGTACAATGAATGGCGGTCGGTTACCAGGCTGTCAACTAGTCGTTTTTGCCGACTGGCTGTTGGCTGTTGGCGCATGACGTCAAGCGGAAGCGTAACACCCGATGACTGTTTCATGCACTCATATGAGGTTTACCACTCGCATCACAGCTGCGGTACTGGAACCGCAACCGATAGTGCATGAAACAGTCATCGGGTGTTACGCTTCCGCGTGACGTCATGCGCCAACAGCCAACAGCCACTAGCGGCACACTTGCTTGGAAAGTGTACTGAAGTTGTTCAAAAATGGAAACCAGCTTCAAGTTTTTTGCTTTGTAAACCTAATTAGCATTTTATTTATATTCTTGAATGTAAATAAATCATAATTTCCTAGGTGTAACCCGCTGTTAACGTAAAAAGAATGATTACGATCCCTTCAATTGTTCAAGTTTTGACATTATACTAATCATTTATATTATTTTTAAAATGCTTATGTATTCTACAATTAAAAAAGTACTTACTCTTCAAAAAATACTAATTAATTTAACAATTAATAAATTGTACGGTACAATAATTCATATTGTTTTTAGAAATACTTGCATAACATTTTGAGCGCTGTGAACACTTCAAAAATGCATAATTTGAAAAAAAATTAATGAATGCATTACTAATTTAATTAATTAATTAAATGTATTACTTTAACAAATATTTTTTATTGCAGGCTAAATAATTCATATTTAAAAATGTTTACAACTTAAAAACGCTATGCATATAAAATGGTAATTATTTGAAAAAGTAAATAAGTTTGCAAATGATTTAATTAATGAATTTAATCAAATATTTCAAAAAAAGGCATTAAGGCATTGTCTCCCGAAGCTCAGTGATGATATTAAATCGGAGAAAAAATCTGCTTTAAAAATAATGTTACATATCTGCATGAGTATACCCAGGGGCAAAATAGTTTAACGGCTCTGTATGTGTGGCCGGGAAAATCTATGCAGTGCGCAAGTTTAAACTTGCGTGCGCAATTTGTAGCAAGGAAATGAATGCGCGCGCAAGTTTAAACTTGCGTGCGCGCAGGTTTAAACTTGCGCGCGCAAGTTTAAACTTGCGCGGGGGACTCACTTTGCGCTCGACAGCTCTACTGAGTGGAGCGTTGAATTACGGGTACCCCTCCAACGCTCCACCGATTCGCCATACTTTGGTGGCACCGTCACAGTAGCATAGTCACAAACCCACACGCGGACAAAAAGACCCCAAAAAACCGGCAAAAATGATGAAAAATATGCCCTTTCCGCACTGAGCTAACACTTGAAACGAGCACGCGCGCAGAATGATCGCAGTCATTTTCAGTTCGATCGCTCGGAGCGCGCCGCGGGGGGGTATGGTGTAGGAGCGGATTGATAGTATGCGCATGCGTACAAGTGCAAGTACGTACCCCCCGCGGCGCGCTCCGAGCGATCGAACCCGAAAATGACTGCGATATAGCGCGCGTGCTCGTTTCAAGTGTTAGGTTGGCTCAGTGTGGAAAGGGCATATTTTTCATCATTTTGGCCTAAAAACAGACAGAATCCACCGATGTTTGTTGGGTGCACATAACGTGAGTATGTCATGAGGTATTGTACGGAGTTTAGGGGCAAACTGTGCAGCGGTTCTGTGGGAAATGGCTTATTTGGAATGGACGTTTTTGTACTTAAAAAAGCTCACGCGGAGCCTCATAGTTCTAGGAGTACGCAAGAACATGATTGGATTTCTTGGTTTTTCCAGCATCTACAAGCCCAAAACGTGAAAAATTGTCATTTTAACCATATTTGCTTTTATTACTAATCCTCCAAATCCATTTATTTCTGAAAATTGCAGCAAAAGCAAATGTTGTCCATTTCCTTTAACCTCTGTGAACAATTTCGGTTTCATAAAATTTAATCCAAAATTCAAAAACGGTGGCGTCCGGAAATTGGGCACAAATAGGCGGAGTGTTCCCTAACGTGCCGCACTTGAATAAATCTTGGAAAAATTTCAAATTAACACTTAAGATTTTCTGTAAACCTGATAAATTCGGATAAATAATTGTTATCTCTACTTACATACCCAGCCAGATGTTTGTGAGAAAATTATTTTCTTATTTTTCGGGGCATTTTCAAAGGGTTCACTTTGCACTGAAAATCAAGCCAAAATAATTTTTTCTTTTAACATGTTTAACTTTGTAACGGGTAAACAAATAAACTCGCGATTTATGAACGGGAGTGTTTAGAACTTGATGAAATATCACTTTCTGTGAAATTTCAGTTAAAACTTTTGCTCTAGCTAGGCGCTACAGGCGAAAAATAAAAGTGCGCCACGTTAGGGTACATCAACAATATACTATCGGTTACGAGAAAAACTAGCTCCAGCCCTAGATGACAACCCAAGGGAATGATAAAACTCGGGGCTGGGTAGCTGGAGTTACCCAGCTCTGAGTTTTATCATTGGGTTGTCATCTAGAGCTGGAGCTCATTTTTCTCAAAAACGATAGTATAGGCAAAAAAAAATTGGAAAATGTTGAATTTTGTCCCCGTTACACACTAATTGCAACTGCAACTCACCCCAAACTTGCCTGGAATAACCATTACACAGGTCCTTGAAGTAAAAAACGATCCAGGATGAAGATTCAGCCCACAATTGCAGTGAAAACAGGAGGAATAACCGCTAACCTGACAACCTTGCGACCATGTCCTGACGCCAATGGTTTGTGCACACAAAAAAATTGTGTACGATTGAATGGCGGTCGGTTACCGGTACCAGGCTGTCAACTAGTCGTTTTTGCCGGCTGGCGATTGGCTGTTGGCGCATGACGTCGCGCGGAAGCGTAACACCCGATGACTGTTTCATGCACTATCGGTTGCGGTTCCAGTACCGCAGCTGTGATGCGAGTGGTAAACTTAATATAAGTACATGAAACAGTCATCGGGTGTTACGCTTCCGCGCGACGTCATGCGCCAACAGCCAATCGCCAGCCGGCAAAAACGACTAGTTGACAGCCTGGTACCGGTAACCGACCGCCATTCAATCGTACACAATTTTTTTGTGTGCACAAACCATTGGCGTTCGTGGACATGGTCGCAAGGTTGTCAGGTTAGCGGTTATTCCTCCTGTTTTCACTGCAATTGTGGGCTGAATCTTCATCCTGGATCGTTTTTTACTTCAAGGACCTGTGTAATGGTTATCCAGGCAAGTTTGGGGTGAGTTTAGCTGGAGTTACCCAGCTCTGAGTTTTATCATTGGGTTGTCATCTAGAGCTGGAGCTCATTTTTCTCGAAAACGATAGTATAGGCAAAAAAAATTTGGAAAATGTTGAATTTTGTCCCCGTTACACACTAATTGCAACTGCAACTCACCCCAAACTTGCCTGGAATAACCATTACACAGGTCCTTGAAGTAAAAAACGATCCACGATGAAGATTCAGCCTACAATTGCAGTGAAAACAGGAAGAATAACCGCTAACCTGACAACCTTGCGTGCATAGCCAGGATCGCCGATGGTTTGTGCATAAAAAAAATTTGTGTACGATTGAATGGCGGTCGGTTACCGGTACCAGGCTGTCAACTAGTCGTTTTTGCCGGCTGGCGATTGGCTGTTGGCGCATGACGTCGCGCGGAAGCGTAACACCCGATGACTGTTTCATGTACTCATATTAAGTTTACCACTCGCATCACAGCTGCGGTACTGGAACCGCAACCGATAGTGCATGAAACAGTCATCGGGTGTTACGCTTCCGCACAACGTCATGCGCCAACAGCCAATCGCCAGCCGGCAAAAACGACTAGTTGACAGCCTGGTACCGGTAACCGACCGCCATTCAATCGTACACAAATTTTTTTTATGCACAAACCATCGGCGATCCTGGCTATGCACGCAAGGTTGTCAGGTTAGCGGTTATTCTTCCTGTTTTCACTGCAATTGTAGGCTGAATCTTCATCGTGGATCGTTTTTTATTTCAAGGACCTGTGTAATGGTTATTCCAGGCAAGTTTGGGGTGAGTTGCAGTTGCAATTAGTGTGTAACGGGGACAAAATTCAACATTTTCCAAATTTTTTTTACTATACTATCGTTTTCGAGAAAAATGAGCTCCAGCTCTAGATGACAACCCAATGATAAAACTCAGAGCTGGGTAACTCCAGCTAGGGTGAGTTGCAGTTGCAATTAGTGTGTAACGGGGACAAAATTCAACATTTTCCAAATTTTTTTTGCCTATACTATCGTTTTTGAGAAAAATGAGCTCCAGCTCTAGATGACAACCCAATGATAAAACTCAGAGCTGGGTAACTCCAGCTAGGGGCTGGGTAACTCCAGCTAGGCCTAGGCCTAAATGCGTAGAAAAAGGACCGCGTAGCTTTACTTACCGCCAAAATCACTGTTGTGAACGATGCTATTTAAAAGTTGCATTTGGATAGGGCCTATGTTAATCATGAATCATAAGCGTACACTGCTAAAAATATTAAAACCAAACTCCAAAGACTTCAATTCAAGTAAAATACAAACCGAAATTCCCTCCCGCCAAATGCTAGTTGATGTCGCCGGCCGGTGTCAATTAAAAATCCGACTCCTAAGAAAATCGGACTCCTTTTCCCTATTGGTTAATCCCTCACATGTGACAAGTCACTCTCTGTAGGTATATTGATATGCTATTATCATATTTACGCATGCGCAATACTACCAATGAGTCCATATTTCATGGAGTCGGACATTCACGCTACACCGGCGGCCGGCCAGATTGGAGGTTTTTTTCAAACCTCGGCTCCGGTTCAGTTGCCTTCTCACAGGCTCCATAATCCTTTTAATGCTTTTGAAGTCTAATAAAACCATTTGAAAATATAAACATTGACTGCATGATATTATATGCTTTTTACTCATTATTGTTTTAGTACAGTAGAAGTGGAAAAAGGACCCGTGTACTACTAACCCGAAGTCTAGTCACGGACGTGCAAATCTCCTAGAGCCAAAGCTGCTTGGGAATTGGCCGGTTAACGGCGCGGGGATGGTGAAGACAGAATTAGGCTGTACAGTCATTATAAAAGTAGGAAATTTAAAATTGTGAAAAAAATACAAATACAGCGTAATAATAATAACGGCAATAAAACGAAAGCTTTTTATTTATTTTCTCCGGAGTTTCTTTTTATAAATGTCAATAAAAAAATCTCGATCCCAGCTTGTCAATGTCATGCTTGTGGGTGAGGCTAAAAGTTCCAACATGGCGACCTCTACGTGGTATCCTTCTCAAAGTGCCAAGGACATGAAGGAGGTGAGCAAATTTGCTTTTCCATCCAATATCTGCCTTTGATATTAGATGCAATTTTGTATATTAATTACTTTATACGTTTAGGAAAGAATTCCATACACGGCCTCCACTCATAATATTCCTTAATATGTCTGAAAAGTACCAAAGTTAGCAACTAGCGGTAACAGGTCATCTCGTACCTTGGGCAACTCGTACCTTGGACAACTCGTACCTTCAACTCGACGTCGTTATACCGAGTCGTACCTTGGACAACTCGTACCTTCGGCAAGTCGTACCTTCAGTTAAGACGACTCGTACCATCACGCGTAAGACAAGTCGTACCGTCAATCAGGATAATGATCCGAGGCTGAATAAAGTGGACCGTAACTCATTGAAAGTGGACTGCTTATTAAAATCGGTCATACTAAAAAGCGTCAACACAGCGTCAACACACTCCAAAGCGTCAACACGGCGTCAACACAGCGTCAACACATCCATAATGCATTAAAATTGACACAAGCAGTATGTAACCCATACGGTATGGACAGAAACAAGATTTTGGCTTAAAATCAATAGGTTAAACGTCTGAAAATTGCGATTTTCAGTTCAAGAAAATTGGCTCTCCATGCTGATCCGAGATCGGCTGCCATGTTGCCTCAGTGGCAGCGCGGACCATACCATTATGCTAAAGGGTGATAGCGTTGTACAATAAACCTCAGTCCCTCACAGATCAGAGTGCACTGGTGTCCCTCTCTGCAGCAAGGCGCCCTCTGTTGTTTATGACAAGATTACGTACACACCCCTACTTTAAATGGTGTAGTCCAAGCTTTGTGCGAAGTCAAAATGGCGGACAACGGCCGTGTTAGTGAAGGGTCATTTTTTGCGTGAAAATACTATATTTTTAACAACAAAATGGAAACTCAATCCAATGAAAATTCTCTTTTATTCTATGTTTTACAATTATATACCTTTTCTGTCAATTCAGAATGTGTTTTGGATGTGTTGACGGTGTGTTGACGCTTCTGTCATGTGTTGACGCTGTGTTGACGCTTTTTAGTGCGACCCATTAAAATAAAGGTGAATCTCTTTTTGGTATGGGCTCTCTTTCCCCCCAAAAGAGGAATTTATTTAGCGCGAAGCCGGCCGCGGAAGCTTGCACGCACTGTGTGCGCGGCATGCACAGGCCCGCGCGGCATGCACAGGCCCACGCGGCATCCGTGCAAAGTGACACGGCTCTTGCGCCGCGCTGACCGGTCAATATGGACGTCTGTGCACGGTGACATTGATGCAGTCTGCCGTTACGTTTAGAGACTTAGGCTACGTGAAAATATTATGGAACTGATGTTTTTATCCAAGATTCACGTCTTACCATCATTTCTGCAATGAATGACCATCATTGAGATGATATATGTATGAAAAAAAGTGGCGTCAGGTTGCAACATTTTTCCTATTATTGATCCGTATAATCGCCTGAACTACTTTTCTCTTTTTTTCCCCGCAAAAAAGATAAGACGTGAATCTTGGACTGACAAATATTTCCAATTTTGTTAGGAAATACTAATTTTCATCCCAAACTATGTGTTCACCGCAATTTTTTTTTTTTTTTTACAGATGAACCTGCGGTTTTCTGATGAACCACTGCACTGCTCGAAAGATAATTGCTGCTAGTCCACCATTATTAATTGATTTCATTTTAACAAGTCGGACCGTCCGTGCACGGTGACATTGTTGCAGTTTGCCGTTTTTTCAACGGCATTTAGAGACTTAGGCCTACTTAAAAATACATGTATTACGGAATCGATATATTTTCATCCCAAAACTATGTGTTTACCTCTATTTTTTTTTCCAGATGATCTTGCGGGTTTCTGATGAACCATTGCGCTGCTCAAGAGACAATTGCTTGTCTGCTGTTCATCGATTACATTTCAACAAGTCGGACTATGACGAAACATCTGGCCAAACTCCCGCCCCCAATTTGTAAATGTTTCGAATAAACCAGTTGATGAATAAACCAACTGTGATTTTTTTTTTTACATTTTAGACTTTCAGACTTATAGCTAGGAAAGGACTGAATCATTTAAAAGTACTGACCACAAAAAAGTACCCACCACAAAAAAAATATAAAATAAAAGACATAATAATTTCGTCCACATTTTATTACTTTGAAAACAATCACTAAAATTTCGTAGCACATAAGTAATAAGTATATCTGCCAATTCATGTTATCACCAGATTTTCTGAAAATGATCACGAAAACCTCTTGGCAGGGATAACAAATGTTTACTGCCAATTCACTTTTGTCTTCAATCGGTCCCAGTAACTTCTCCCTCAAACTGAATAGCTCACTGTCGATGTCACCACGTCTTTGCCAAATCCAGAACCTAAAACGAACCAAAAAAAGTATACTACATTTTTTGATATGACCAAATCAAACGATTATTATGCAGAGTATGAAACAAAATTAATTTCTCTATTAAAAAACACAACACAAGAACCCGCCCCCAAAAAAGGACTAAAGAAAAACATTCCCAATAATATTGAATGATAATGACCTCTTGTTTCCTACCTCCATGCAATAACCAAATATACAACCAAGCCTATGCCAGTAATCAGTTCACGCTCAAACTGAATAATCACTTTCGATATCACCTGGTCCTTACCAAATCCAGAACCTAAAAAGAAAAGACAGAAAATAAAATGATTTAAATTTAGATAACAATTTCAATTCATAGTTTGATTAATTATGCTAGACTGCGTACGAATTTGTATGCCCCGGCCCGACACGGAAAGCACGTGCAATATGGTTCTTTGGAACATAAATCAACTTGCAAAACATCGTATCATGTGGAAGTCAAGGAACCACACACTAAAAGAATAAACTGTCGATGTCATCTCACTCATCTGGTCCTTGCCAAATCCAGAACCTAAAAAGAAAAAACAAAAAGTATATTAAAATTTATTTCACAAGTTATCTTAGCTACCGAATTAAACATAGATTATGCACAATGAAGTACAAGTACATGTAATTCCATTAAAAACAGAATGGCAGTGCCGCGCGCGCCGCGCAGGCCGGCCGCTTCCGAGTCACCGGCATCGGTACCGCGCACGACCGACCGCTGCTCGCGCCCTCGGAGGCCGGCCCGCCAGGCCCAATGCGTAAAATAATGCTGCCTGGCAAAGCCATTAGATCTTGAATGTGGTTCTGTGAGAAGGAAATTAACTTTGACTTGAAAAGAATCGTATCGTTTCGGAGTCAAGGAACCACACACTAAGTCACGCACGTAGTGTACTCTACTTTTTATTCTGATGGTACGAGTCGTCTTAATTGAAGGTACAAGTTGTCCAAGGTACGAGTTATCCAAGGTACGAGATGTCCAAGGTACGAGTTTACCAAGGTACGAGTTGTCCAAGGTACGAGTCGCCCAAGGTACGAGTTGACTCGAAAGCCAACTAGCAAGCCCTGTGTTGCAGTATCCTCGCGTGACCGGTTTTCGACGATAAGGCCTTTTCTTCAAACTGACCACCGTGAACGAAAGTATCAAACCAAAAGAGGTCTCGATCACTTTTTTCATACCACAGACTTATAGAATAAACTTGGAGAACGTTGATCACTCCTGTCACTGTTGCGAAATTACCTGGTTTGTTGCTGTCCGTGGCGCACCATGCGCACCGCACACTCATGACAGTAAGGCCATGAGAATGAAAGTTATAGATTTGCGTCCACCGCCCGCATGCCTGAAAAGCTACCGCACGAAAATTTTCATTATTTCAAAAAATTTCATTATTACAAAAAATTTCATTATAAAAAAAAAAAAAACTTTCCAAATCGCGCACAGCGGAAAGACGATCTATTTATCACGTAAATGCAGCTATGAAAACAGTATCATCGCTTTGCCAGTGTCGCGGCGTCGTCGGGAGTGTTTCCCCTGCCCATTCTTTTGTGATGTACGTCCAATTCTCTAGCTAGCTAGTATGGAGCCTTTTCAACGTCCGTGTGTATATTACTGGTCGAGTCTGGGTGCATGTCAACTCGAGATTTTCGACTGAGTGACGAAGTGACAATGATCCCATTTATGGATACATTGCGCAATCCTAAAAATGAACGCGCAGATCCTCCGTGCTTGGCAGATAGTCCAAGAGTGCTGCGCACGTTCCGGCTGATTCGCAGTGAGCTCCTCATGTGCAATTGGGCAAGTGGTGCGGCGATCGTTGGTTGCACAGCACGCGTGCGTACATTATGTATGACCTGGTACCCTGCTCAGCCTGTCAAGCGATCGCGATCGGTGAATGTAATTTTTTCGTTTTCCGAGGGCTACAAAATGGTACCATGTAACGATTTTCCAATCAAAAATCCTCAAAATACATGCATAAGAAGTCCATGAAATGGGGTTTATTCGGAAGCTTGGACTTTCAGGAGAACCAAAAGTTGTTTTTTTGTCAAAAATAATGCCGGCCCGTTCCGGCAGCCGATGTTATCGGCATGCCGCAACGCGTGATTACGCGTACACGTGCGTGTTCCGTGTTGCCGCGTTGTGTGTACCGTGAATGGAGCTGTATTTTACCCGTGTGTTACGCGTACGGCGGGCTGTGTGGTCGCATTGCGGTGTGGGCCCAGAGTCAGATATGTCGTACAATCGTGCGGCGCGGTGTTAGTGTTACGGGGGGAGGAATCATAACTTTTCTGTAACTTTGGAAATTTGTGTCCTGGATGAAAAGATAATCGTGATCGAAAGATGTAGCAAAATCGCTACATCGGCGGCCAACAAAATTCAGTCTCTGTGGAAGCATCGGGCGTCTGGCCGTACTACAGAGCTTGCGATAGTACTGTACGGCCAGACGCAGTCGGGCTAACTATAGGCCAGACTGGGACCGTGAGTGCATAAAAACGTGCAAAATTACTACTGACGTTTTTTTACTCACCATTAGGCTAATTAATGCCCACACAACACATACATCAAGATGATAAATTTGCAAGCATGTCACCTGTGCAATTTGGGACCTTAAATCCAATTTTAAGGCAAGTTGTTGGCAGTTCAAAAACCATCCACGTCAATCTCCGTGCTCTGGAAATGGGTGTGTGATTCCCAATGTATTCTGGGTAGGTGTAGGAAGAGCCTTGCAGCTTACTTGTTTTTTAATTGATAGCCAAATGAACATAGCGCCCTCTGTTCAAAAATGAAACATTCTACATTCACTCAGATCAACAAGAGGGCGCTGTTTTATCTACAAGATGAAAATGTTTTAGCTAGGGAGTTTTTTTGCACAATGCATTGCAGTACACATCAACGTGATGTCTCACGTTTGGATTTCGATAACTCTCTGCAAAATTAAAATTAAAAGCTGAATTTTTGGTGATGCAATGCTCACAACAGCAACTTTGCGAGGCAGAAGTTTTGGGGATTATTGAGGAAACTGTAGTGAGTAAGAAGCTTGCAAATTTGATTCACACTGGTTTTATTATGCAGCACAAACTTTTGCACGATATGGATACCTTAAGTTTTGGGACTCTCATACACAGTATTGAGAGTCCCAAATTTTCGGACTAACTATAGGCCTACTATGGTTGTGTAAATATACTACATTACATGGGTGCAGCATGGGTGTATCATCAATATACATATAGTATATGGGTATATGTGAAAACTCTGGCTATGCCGCTGCTTGTATTATGTAAAACACCATGGTCAATAAAAAATAATGAATAATGAATAATGAAAAAAGGCTCATGTGTTTTCAAAAAAGTCCGGACACAAATCTATAACTTTCATTCTCGTGGCCTAAGCATCGTGACCTATTTTCGACGGTCGCGTTGAGTAAGGTGTCCCAGTGAAACCATATGCAAAATAAATGTCTGAAATTACTCGAATGTTGTGTGGCACTGTAAAATTCTTCCGTCAATGTTTTTAGATAGTGGATATTTTGCCGGAGGTAATGACGGCAAACTAACGATTACTAAAGGTTTGCCGGCAGCAATCCATATCAACAGAGGGCGCTGTACTCTTTAAAATAGGGCTGAATTATAAGATTCCCACCAAAAGTTCAGTAGCACGATTGGTGTAATGGTTAAGCAAAGGCTCTAGTAAGCGGGATGACTCGCGTTTGATTCCGACCGCACCACATTTTTAAGGTTTTTTTTCTCATCCCCAAATAAATAAGAATATTCTTCTTTTATTATTTTAACATGTCTCAAACATTTTTTGCAGAGTATTACATTTTCTTTTTCAGATTTGTGGCTCTTTTTTTTTAAAGGGAAATAAAGTCCGAAATTATAAAATGGTCTGAATCCCATCTTGTGAATACGAGGTAACAACGATAATTTTGGCATGGAGCCAGACTAAAACTTGTCACCGGAAAATGTTTAAGTACAAAAAAACAGTAACTGCGCATGTTCAGTGCATATCCGGCAAACTAACGTTTACTAAAGGTTTGCCGTCTCCGGCAAAATATACACTGCCATGTTTTTATTGGTTCAACTTTCGTTTTTCCCGACCCTGCCTTCCTCAAAAATGCTCATAAGCTAAAGACTTGTTGGCTTGCATTTTCAACATTGTTGTTATGATCCAATAATACATACCTCCTGGCCTTGGGCCGCCCACCTGCTCCACTTTGGAGATGGGGAATTTGGAGTGACTTTTCCTTCCCCTTGGGTCTTCATGGTTCCTGCTATCTTCTCCTCCCCCCCCCCCTCCTTTTCCAAATCATCAAAACTATCCTCATAATAAACAAGAAAATTTCATCATCGTAATGAATAATTCAGTTTTGGCAAAATGGGAACAATCCTCTTGAATGTGAAAAGAAGTTCATTAACTGAAAGATATTTTTTAATTTTACAACTTTGCCACTTTAAAAACTTTTCTGAATTTTGGATCTTCAAGTAAACCATGCACATACTGGGAAAGAACTTAAAATTACTCTTCTGTTGTGGACTGACAGCATGGCAAACCATGGCATGGGCAAAAAAATGTGTCTTTCAGTCGTAGTCGTGTGACATTACAACAGTACTTGAGGTGAACCCAATGTGAACAGCTTTGGAACATGCACTGAGCCCATGAGGTGAAATATAGTGAATCCTTAAGTTCAACAGGGCGGTATCGGTGACACACACAGCATTTCTCATCCTCGTTCATTTCCTCATCAGAAGATACATCAAGGCCGAATGTGATTGTTCGGCTCGGTCCAGGCTCACAGGCTTGTGATGCAGCCATGGCAGCAGATTCTGTTTTCTTTGCCCTTTTGGTGGGGTTATATTCCTTCTTTCTTGTTGATGTCTTCTTCTGTGATGTAGCCATGGCAGCAGACTCTGTTTTCTTTGCCCTTTTGGTGGATTTCTTCTTTCTGGTTGATGTCTTCTTCTGTGACGTTTCAACAAACTGCACAATCTTCTTCCTTACTGCTTCTTCAGTTATGGCCTTTCCCGATGTCACCGAAGAAACACATCTCCTCTTTCTTGGTACTTTCTCTCGCTGGCCTATGATCTCTTCTCTTTTTTTGAAGAGATCACAGGAGTCTGAGTGAGGGAGGCTGCCACTGCCGTCACCTTGTGGACCAACTGGTTGGGGTTCAGACAAATCTGTCAGCTCACTTGCTGTCTTATTTAGTGCTTTGGCTGGTTCGAAAATGCTGACATCGATTATTTCATAGTTGCAAGGATAGATGCCAGTTTTCTTGAACGAGCTTCGTAAGTTGTCAGGGGATAGGGCCTTGGAGTATGCTCTGCAAGCAAGTTCACAGATGGAGTATCTGTCAATGTCTGTTGTAGAGTGGACACGCATTAGTTGGTGGCAAATTGAATTGTAGATTTTCTCAAATGGCCCGAAGCATCCAACATCCATTGGCTGCAGGACGTGGCTCGTGTGCGCTGGTAAGACAAACAACAAGATATTGTGTTCTCTTGCCCAGTCAATCAATGGCAGGGAGATGTGGGAAGAATGTCCATCATAAAGGACAAGGATGGGCTCATCCTCTCTGCTGTCTGTGACATACTTTAAAAAATGCGATGAGAGGTAGTCCATGAGTTGGACCAGCCACTGTCACTAACAGTTCCGCTCGCACCCGGAGGGCAGCCTTGAAGAAGCTCTTGTCTCATCCTCTTTCCTGGAAATACGAAATATGGTGGAAGTTGCTGTCCAATGGCATTCCCGCAACCAATGATTGTCACAGTAGAACCCTTGCCTGTAGTGACAGCAACTGTGCTCTTGGACGCACTGACAATATAAGGTGGAGAATGATTTTGCCTCAGTCCCTTTTCATCAATATTGTAGATTCTCTCAGGGGCATCTTTTAGCTTGTACATGGTCATTTTCCTGTCAAGCTCAGTGAAATATGCCTTGACAACTTCCTCAGATGTAGCTTTTGCCCTGTTTATGTCCAAGCTTTGTGGTTTTTTCACATGAAGCTCCGGCCATCTTCCCATGAAATTTCTGAACCATCTGAGGGTTAATGGATGTCCTGCTTGCCGTTTGTGGAGACTGACAGCATACAAGGTAGCTATGTCGACAACTTCAGCCCTCCTGTACCCATAACCCATCACGGCCATCTTCTTGAGATGTTCCACAAATTTTGCCTCTTCTTCAAGGGTAAACAAGGGAGCTGGTCCTGAGTTGGTAGTTTCCGGGTCAACTCAGCCTTTGACTCGATCCTTCAATATTTTTTTAATATAAAAATAATATATAAAAATCAAAAATGTGCGTAACAGTACCAAATCTATTAGCACAAAGAAAAGAAAATTGTTATCATTTAACATAAATAAATAAATAAAAATTAAAATTAAAATAAAATAATAAACAAATAAATTAACAAACAAACACCCAAACAAGCACAATGTACCGGTAGTTAAGAGATAAAAGCAAGAAAAAAAAAATATGAATATTTAAATATAGCAACCACAAAATACCTTAAAATATATAAATTAAGAAACAACCCCATTTCTAAACGAAGGGATGAATATTAAGAACACGTCAAACAAAAATTTTTAAAACAAGATAAGATCAAATAAACAAGCAAGATATAAAAACAACCGAAAACTGTTCACTGTTGTCATGAAATTTCACACAAAATCATTGTATTAATTTTTGTATTTAAACCAAATGAAGCTTATTTAATCATTTCACTTTATGCCTTTTAAATAATATTAATATAAGCGAGACGCTCCATAGGAGACTCCGTAGTTTTTACCCAGAACGCTTTGCTACAAGCTGCATGACGTTTTTTTATTCTGCATATCTTGGGCTTTGTTTGGCACACACAGAAACTTTTTAGGACCAATAATAAAGAAAACAAGAGCTACGAAACGCCTCACCATTTTGTATCTAGTAAAATACACCCAAAAAGAACAACTTTTTGAGTCGCACAAGTTTAACCTACCGGAAGAGCCTTAACTTTCCACATTTTCGGTGACGGACAAGAGCAGCAAACGAACCGGGAGATTCCAAGTTTGAGACGTCACACGGAGTTGTTTACATCATGCGCTGTGACGTAGAAGGTCAAGCGTCGAAAACGCGTACCGTCGAAAACTGGGCCCTCTACGATATAGCTTGAGTAGCTTGAGTCGGTCCTACTAAAGTGCGTCAACAAGCGTCAACAAGCGTCAACAAGCCTCGACGGTCGTCAATGAGCGTCAACAAATTTTGTATAGGCTTTTGAACAATAAAAACAGCTTTATATGGTAGAAAAAGCAATAATGAACATCTTCTGCATATCAATTGAAGTTAAAATTACTTAAAAAGTGGTTTTCCAGCGCGAAATCTACGACGGGTTTTTCGGTTTAGTATTGGCCGCCATCTTGTTTGAGATCTACATACTACGCATGCGTGGAGTGTACCATTCACGCATAGGGGTTTCTTTATACGTTATGGCAGTCCAATCAAAGCGCCCTCTGTTGCCGAAAATATTCAATTCTAGAAATTCGGAAAACTATTTTTTTTTCAATTATAAATTATGCAAAACTTGGTCACGGTACTTGGCTAATTATTTTTAAAATATGCCTACTGACACTGTTCACAATGTCTGCCCAAAAATCCCAATGCAAAAACCAAACGAGGTATCGCAAAGCGTATCGTATAAAGAAACCCCTATGCGTGAATGGTACACTCCACGCACTTCATACCCTGGACTCCCTCCGTAACGTAGGGAGGAAAGGGAGTCCACATGGGCTAATTCAGCAGTCATTTACGAAGCCTAATGTTCGACTTGAAACAGACCACACGCAAAAAATGTGAAAAATCGTGAAGATTTCGGTGGCTTGTCCGTAAAAAAACGCCTGTTCCAACGGCTGTCGTCCAGTTTGTTTTGGTAATTATGGAAATATATGCATCACGTGATGACATCAAAAAAATCTGCGCGCGCGATGTATGTGAGTACCACACCGCTTTCAGGCGCCGCAAGTGAGTTCAATTTTTGTCTGGTGCGTTGTTGCGGAAAGCAAGACAACGAGAATGCTTTCCTCGACAATGCACCAGACGAAAATTGAACTCGCGGTGCCTGAAAGCGGTGTGGTACCCACATACATCGCGCGCGCAGATTTTGTCGATGTCATCACGTGATGCATACATTTACATAATTAACAATACAAAATGGACGACAGCAGTTGGAAACTGCGCAATAGTCGTAGCCTTGTTGCCATTTTGTGATTGGACAATTAACGACGTTGAAGTACGCAAGTACGACGTACGGTACCATGTACACATACGGGCGCCGCATGTTCATCGTACAAGACCAGATTCTGCAGGTTTTTCTGTGACAAATTTCGTTCACATAATGATACAGAAAGGGGGAAAAGAAAAAACTTTATCATTTCACAAAACCCTACTGTGTATATATCTCGATATTT
Organism: Patiria pectinifera; assembly: GCA_029964075.1. NCBI lineage: Eukaryota > Metazoa > Echinodermata > Asteroidea > Valvatida > Asterinidae > Patiria > Patiria pectinifera. The sequence goes on from CM057145.1 coordinate 5,234,796, forward strand.
AAATGAACATTGCAAGCTATCTGCAATGATTCGTTTGACATTAATTTTGTGCATAAATTTTGGGAATGGAAGAATTACTTCTCTGTTGAAAAAAACTTATTTTATTCATCTATATTCATGCTTTCTTTTAAAAAAATATTTTACGAATGTAAATTTATTAATTTTATGTACATATTATGCATATTAAATTGATCCCTGCTTTTCTTTTCAATCATTGCTTTAATTTTAAAATAGTTAAAAAGTTTTTAAAAAATACTTCCCTAATATCTAAAAAGGACTGATGATCCGACCGGAAGAACTAATTACTTAACACTTCATTTCCGTATTCACTTTCATGCATTTATGGGGGTGTGTCTAAACGATCTCAAGATGTAATTATAGATCATTTGGAAAATTGGAAATCTATTTTCTTTATGATGTTCATTTATGAAAACAGACCGTCACTAAAATGATTCTGAAAGTATTGTATACCGAGTGCGGATCCCGGGTGCGTAAGCAGCGCTACTTGCGACCGCGCTTGCAGCTGCTTGCACTGGAGATATGAAAACACCATCAAATGAACGTCGTTCATCGTCCAATCACAAAATGGCAACAAGGCTACAACTATTGTGCAGTCGTTGGAACTGGCGTTTTTTTTACGGACAAGCCACCGAAATCATCAAAAATTTTCGCATTTGTTTTTTTTGTGGTCTGTTTCAAGTCGATCATTAGGCTTCGTGAATGACTGCTGAATGTATGAGGTATGTAAATGAAATCTGGGGTGGGATATTAGAGGTGAAAATGGACAATTTTTGAGAGGCCATTTTTTTAGGGTCTCTTGCTACCACATTCTAACGAACAGGTTATGTCTCCAGCGTTACATGGGAATGAATATGAGCATGTCAGCTGGAGTTACTCAAGCTAGTTGCAGCGTTACTAGGAATTAGGCTAGTCCGAGTAACTTGGACCCAACTTATCGCCTTTTTAACATTTGGACATGGTCTGGCGATAGTAGGGTCCAAGCTAATCCTTATATGCCAGGCAACACAATTCTGTCATTGACCCAAAAACCCAACATTTCCCAACAAAAACATTAGATTTCACCCTCAAAACGGCCTCCAAATTACTAGATACGCCACCTGAGGTACAAGTGGACAACGATAATTAAGATGGTTGTACTGAAGTTTACAAGTTTACGACTGTACGATCCGGATGACAAGTGAAATTTCCCGTTCAATTCCGAGAGCTCCCCTCGCGATCGTGGACACGTTAAATTTCCGATTCGTGTTTGAATTGCGATGTGGTCCTCATGCCCAGCGTTCACTTGATGGTCCCCGTATCCCGAGTGCGATTCCGTTACCGAGTGCGCGCGATGCATCGATTATGATAATGAGTAGACTGGATCACGTTTGTAAATACCAGTGCATTTCGAACGATAATAGGGAGTCGGTAACTACGACCTAGGGCAGATTTTATGGACAGAAACCAGTTCAAGCTAGTTCCCGACTCCCTATTATCGTTTGAAATGCACTTGTGCTTACAAACATGCTCCAGTCTATCATTATCCTAATCGATGCATCACGTGCGCTCGGTAACGGAATCGCACTCGGGATACGGGGACCATCAAATGAATGCTGGGCATGAAGACCACATCGTAATTCAAACACGAGACGGAAATTTAACGTGTTTACGATCGCGAGGGGAGCTCTCGGAATTGAACGGGAAATTTAACTTTTCATCCGGATCGTAAGTAAACTTCAGTACAACCATCTTAATTATCGATGTCTACTTGTACCTCAGGTGGCGTATCTAGTAATTTGGAGGCCGTTTTGAGGGTGAAATCTGATGTTTTTGTTGGGCAATGTTGGGTTTTTGGGTCAATGACAGAATTGTGTTGCTCGGCATATAAGGATAAGCTTGGACCCTACTATCGCCAGACCATGTCCGAATGTTAAAAAGGTGATAAGTTGGGTACCAGTTACACGGACTACAGCTAGCCAGATTGCATCTGGCTGTACAGTACTATCACAAGCTCTGTAGTACGGCCAAACAGCCAATGCTCCCCTAAACGCTAAACTCTGATGTCGCGATTTTGCTACCGATTTTGATCAAGATTATCTTCTTATCGCAGGACAGAAATTTCCAAAGTTAAGGTTCCTATAGTCCGAGTAACTAGGACTCTATGGATCGCTATTTAACATTTGGACATCGTTGGGCGATAGTAGAGTCCGAGATCGATAGCCCTAGCGCGGTTATTATTACTTTTTGGGACCATTTTCACTCGTACCCCCAATCAAAATCGTCAGATTTCACCCCCAAGACGGTCTTCAAACTGCCTTATGCGCCCCTGTAGGCTTCAGGGAGAAGTGAAAATACAAATGGTGGTGGTTAGGTTTACATATCTTTGGGAAGAAAAGAGAAATTTCACCTTAAATTCAGGAAACATCCTTGCCACAAACGCCTTGTTTGAGGCTGCCATTTTGAATTCAGGGAAAGCAGACTCTTGTGCGTAGCTCTGGCTACACTGTTTCCTGGCAAGCATCAGACAGACCAATCACAGGGCACTTTGATTGGTCACCAATCCAGGTGACCAGTCAAAGTGCCCTGTGATTGGTCTGTCTGATGCTTGCCAGGAAACAGTGTAGCCAGAGCCTAGCCATGCACAAGTCTACTTTTCCTGAATTCAAAATGGCAGCCTCAAACAAGGTGTTTGTGACAAGTATGTTTTTCGTGACGTAATAAACAGGACTCGTTTATACTACGCTGCATCGGGAGTCCTGTTTATTAAGTCACGATTTACTATGATTTGTTTGCTGCCCCCAACGACGACTTTTACACAAATTGCACGTTCGGGTCGAAACAGGACCTGAAAAACAGCTCTCAAAAGTTCCTTTTGTACTCATATTATGACAGACACAATAGTCGTTTATGTTTCATCACACCTTAGGCTACATATACCCGAAAAATGACGGAAATGTCTTTGAGCATTCCACAACCTCTTTAACATATAAGGCTCATTTAATGGCCACATTGTAAAAGTGTTGTTGAATGAATGATTTTCAAACTAGGAAAGGGAGACACCAGCAATAACAATAAAAACAGTTTTCCATTAGAAATCACATCAATGAAACCTTGTTGCACCTCACTTGTAATTTTGAATTTTTTGCCCTTAATTTACCGAGAAAAAAATTGTAAATAAAAATCTGTCACTATCGGCAGATCGGTGTCGAGACAAATTGTAATGTTAAACTGAAACACTCAATATTTGTGTTCTGGCGACCGACAGAAAATATATGTCGGTGATTGCAATTTTCACATGGTACAACATTGTCATTTTTTATGTGTAAAAAAATACTGTTGACATCTTATGGGGAATTATTGGCAAACTACATGTAGAAAACCCAATATTTGGACCGCATGTTTTGCGACTTTCTTCCCAAAACTAGTTCTATGGCTCTATACATTTTATGGACATAATGGGTCTTTTTTCCCCAAACTTTTACATCGTTTTTCCAATAAATACTTTACGAAAAAATATGGTGATGTTTAAGAACTAATTTTCGAACAGTGAAATGTTTCTGACTCCATGAAAAGTATTCTTTGTAATTTTGAAGCGGTGGAAATAAAGAGCGAATTGGTCTTACGAGAGCACACCCCTTGACTGAAAATGATTTGGTTCAAACCTGGCACTAGCACAGCATGAAAACTCCACTTGTCATAGAGAATGCGTATGGGGAGTCCCACTTGCACATATATGTTCGGATCGTGGTTTATTTCAGCTTCTCGATCGCGGTAATCGTACTTTGTGCGCAGTGTTCGAAGTCACTGCGCTAGCGTTAAAAATGAACCAAATGGAAGGAGATTTTTTTTAGCAAGTCAAATTTCTAACATACCAACGCAACAATACCGGTAGTAAGCATAGTTGATAGTTTTCATTTCCCAAAGTACTAGCTGGTGCTAGTGCTTTAGACCATTGTCATGTTGCGGCCATCTTGATTTTTCTCCATTCAAATCAATGTAACCAAAGCGAGGCTGGAAGGAAAAATAGTCTGGTTCCTTATTGCACAAAACACAAAAACATTATCATTCAGTACTGTTATTGAATACAGGGAACATGACTGATTTGGTGGCAGCATGATAAAGGTCCATTGTTTGAATAGCTGGCTGCCTTTCTATACTACCCCACCCTGCCACCAGGCAAGTTGAAGAGCATGTTTTACTAGCCTGCAGCAGGTTTTACTAGACATGGTTCGTTGGTCTAGGGTTAAGGTCGAGGCCTGCATGTACATTGTTATGTTATGTTTTGAACTCTTTCTAAATCACACTATACAATGTGCAATGTACCGGTATTGTGTGATCAATCCTTTTTACAAATTGATTGAGGGTAATTCCATGTATTGTTGTTTTTTGGACTGCAGAACAATTCAGCTGTCATTAGCCTAACAGACAGCATGCTTGAAACGGATGACTTTGATAGTGTAGCGACAGAGCCCAGTAAGCAAGCAGATACCAGTACATCAATAAAGGGACAAGATATGATGAGAGAGGAGAGGAAGAATGATGATCCTCAGGGAGCATTCATGGATGCAGTCAAGACTCAGATGGCTGAAACGGTAAAAAAACATGGTGACATGGTCTACATGTGTAAATCTCAAAAGCAAAGCAGAAAAAGGCACAGACTATGTACATGTACAAAGTTCTACAATGTAACTTCACTGTGCATATTTCTAGACCTTACAAAACTACAGTTTCAGCTTCTGGTGCATTGTTATGTACATGTATACATCAGGCCAGTTTAGCTAAATTCAGGCAAAGTATATGAATTTGATTTGTTTTTCCTGGTATTCATTTTGGCAGGTTTGGCAGACAGGAAAGCAGCAGGCTCGCAAGGTCTTTGACCTGTACGGCAATATCGACCTGCTGAGACCCTACTTTGATGTGGAGCCCAAGACAGTTGTTCACAGGTGAGAAACGGGAGCTAAAAACAAACAAACAAACAAACAAACAAACAAACAAACACCAAGCTTGCTAATAGCATGCTCTGCCTCTGACATAGAAAGGACTTTGTCTTCTTTGTGAAGTCCATGTCCTCAAGCTGTCATGTCTTGATGTCAGATAATTTCTGGTGAGAGGAGGTGGTGGTCACCTTTTTGTTGCATGCTTCAAGGTTCAGGCTTTAGACTGCATGTTTTAGGCCTGTGGCCTTAGGCTGTAAGATCCAGGTGCAGATCCCTAGTTTATGCCGTTAGGATTCAAAGTGTACCAAGGGTATTATGATCGTTTATTTTCTGTCATAGGCAGTTTTAAGTCAGAGGACAGTATCCTGGCCCATCACTTCCAGCAAAAAAAACCAAGAATTCATCATTGTCCTATTTGGAATCAGAAGATGAATGTTGTTTTAAGTTGCACTTGCTATTTACAAAACTTCTTCTAATTAGACCGTCATTTTGCCCCTCCAGATTGGTGTTGTCATTACTGCCATTGAGACCCTCAGGCACTGCACAGAAGGCTGTTGGGGAGCTGTATGGACCACTTATGATTGTATTCACGCTTGTAGCTATCCTGTTGATGGGCATGAAGGATGCAGGACACACAGTGGTATGAAACCAACTCATACTTTACCCATTCTAGCTTTCTTCAATAAATAAAATCAAGGGCTTTATGATAAGTATTATTATTATAATCAGCGTTGAAGTCGAGTCCATCACATGACCTCAAAAGACCATCGTCCAGTTTCAAGCCAAGTCACGATCTGTTCAAATGACAAAGACATTTCTTTGTTATTGTTCATCTAGACCTGTGTATTATGTGTTTTACATGCTGATGCACTTGTGATGGATTCTAATCTACAGGTCTGATAATAATGGAAAATAGCATGCATGAATGCAAGGAGAGAGTGCCACGACCCAGAACTTTGGAGTACCTTTTGTACAATCCTTGGGTCCTAATTAGACTAAGTACAAATGAGCAAGAAAGCTCAAATTTGAGTCTAGAGTCATCCCAGTTATTAATAGTTTACCCACAAGGCTGATTGCATTTCACTATTAGTACATGCACATGTAGGTGTTGCTTGGTGACCACTAGTGAGATGGTGCCAGTTGTACGTGTATGTTTAGCAATTACTCTCTCTGTCTGATCCTTGAGGGAGTATGTTTGCACAGAGTTCACAGCAGTATTTCTACATCCAACACCTATAATACATGTTTGGTGGTCTATGGAATTGCAGAGAGAGGGAACCCTAATGGGCAGTGCCATTGGCATTGGTTTTGGCTACTGGCTGCTGGCATCAGGGCTGTATTATGGTGTCTCCTTCATCTGCAACACACACATCACATTCCTGCAAGTCTTATCACTGACAGTAAGTCAAAACGTTATATTTTCCCTTTTATCTTTGGTTTTAATGTATTTGGCTATGTTTTTAAAATGCAAAATTATGTTCAATTCAGAAAAGTCAGTCGGTCCATTAATTTGTGTACATTCCTATGGAAATTATAAACTGTTACTATAGGCACGATTTGGGCATACCGTAGCACGTATGACTTTGAGCCGTGAATGGCAAAAAGTGCCGGTTGGAGGATGGAATGGGTCGAGGTTGTAGGCTGTACCCAGCATTCCTTATGTTCAGCCATGCATAATGAAACCCTGCATTATGCTGGATATCATCCGCACTGCTTCTATATGTCATCGGTACTGACTCAAGCCATAACAGTGAATGGAGGAGGACTTTGGAGGATTGAGGCAATGGTCACCCCTCCACTGAACAAATTCAAGAATTAACGGATGATTTTGGAGGATTGAGGATGAATCCAAGTTTTACATGGTGGCAAATGGAGGATTTTTGCAGGATTGAGGATGGTTCCTAGCCAAAAGGGCCTGGGGGTTAGGGTTAACCGGCATCACTCTGCATTTAGTCATTGGTTTCTGTGAACCAGATTTGACAATAGCCGTGATTAGCAGTCAGATTGGGAACCATTCAAAAGGGTTGTACAGACCGAATGCATGATACATACCGGTTTGTCTTAGGGTGGCTTGCGCAACCTTTAGTTGTGACCTACGGTAGGTGTATCAGAATTGTCGGCAATTGAACACAGAAAACCAGCTATGATATCTGGCTGCATGGGAGGGAAATCCAATTTCCTGTTGTGGCAAAAACAGTGGAGCTTCCGAATCGACCTGTTGTAAGCAGCAAGAGTTGTCGGGGCTAGACATAGAGGAAGTTGTAGAGTGGCTGGTTTTGACCATCCTTATGCCCTTAGTGATTGCCTCCACATACACGCCAGGCATACACTGTCCACTGTTTGTTCTTCCATGGTTCTGGTTGTCCGCAGTTTGGAATGAATACGTTCCACTTTGGAAGTTTTAGCGGAGGGCAAACAAACATACTTATTAGGCGTTGAAACCACGGCTGTGCTGGCCAATGCGGTGCAATAATTGTTGCCCACGCTTGAGTTACTTCGATGACATTTAGTACCAGGGGTGTGAAATCTCTGCCTTTTAGCGGATTTCCGCTTTTTTGTTCAGTGTGCCACATTTTGTTTTCTGTTTGTTTTTCTACCAATGGTCCAGAATTTCCCCCGCTTTTTCCCTTGCGCGTAAGCATTGATTTTATTTCCGGTTATTTTATTTTCCGCCGTTGCCAAACGCATGCAAAAAACACAGTCGATTCGCTCTACACGTAGATCTGTGGTGCATGCAAGCGAGTATTCAATGTACAATCACCCACGTACTTGTACTGTACATGTGCCGTATACGATGCGATGTGCATGCATTTTACAGGTCGAAGCCGTATGCGTGTGTACAACAGCACAGGGTTTGCCCTTAAATTTTTTTTGACTATCCAGCTGGACCAGTTGGCTAGAATTTTGACTGGTCCGCCAGGTTTGTGACTGGTCTGTCTAATACAGCGTGTGCCCACCAGTTAATCAGTTTCACATAATTAGACTTACAGATTATTAAAAATGAAAAGCTTACTTTTTGTGGTATTGTATTGTTCGAATTTGTAAGTCATTGACATGACAAGGTCCTCTAAAAATAATGCACTAAATGCAGATCGTCGACCGATGCCTGAGGCCTAGGCTACGCGATCCTAGCGAACGTATGCTTTTCAGTTGGTATCCATTGTGAGCGATTCAAAAGCTCATGCAATTTATGCCGGCCACCAGCGACTCCTTCGTGCTTCGCCGGTGTCATGTGAAAATCGGACTCCTATAAAAGTTGTCGGTGCCGCGACCTTCATAACAAACATGAATGGGAAATGTTTTGAGCGCCGGTTTAGATTGCCAATCAGCTCGATCCATGAGTGCTTGGGAAAAAGCATGTTTCAAGATGTGTGCTTGTGGACCCAGCAGGACGGGCGTAGGGGGGCTTTTGTAACGTGATCACACAGGTTTTTTTTCCCACGATGAGAAATCATGGCTTGATATTACGAGTATTATATTTTCTCGATTTTTATCTGGACGGCTCATCGTATGATTCATGCGAGTCCTGCAAACAGGATGCTGGGATACGCTGATGAGCTTCACAGAATATTGTGAAGGAAATGGGGATGGCATCCTGGGTAATTTATCATGACCTCTGTATAAAGCATCCGGCTGCAGCTGTTCAAGACCACAGTTACTCAATGGGCGCAAATGCTATCCGAAAACTTTCTCATAGAAATGCACACATTCCATACCGGATGTGATTTCTTTTTCATTGCGGATCATGTGGACAAATTTTGAACGTCGCATAATGCAAACATTGACCCTTCGTGAATTCGAAACGGAGCCTGAGCAAGTGAAGGGAATTGCAAATTTACAACACAGATAAGTTTTACAGATTTTCCTACGTTTTTACGCTTTTCAATGAAAAAAAAAATCATCTATAAATAGGAATAAAAGAGTAATGACACAGTCTTAACGGCCGTTTAAATATTGCAGAGTCATGGCCGTGATGACTTGCACGTCACAGGTCACGCAAAAACCAACCAATCAGAGCGTGAATTCATCAGAGTATCCCAGCGTCCTGTTTGCAGGTTGGGGGGGGGGGGTAACGAGTGAACCGTTCCTGGTAGTGACACACAATGATTTCATAACTCGCTGTAAACATCGAAAAGATCACTTTGCACCATAGAGCTATGCTTTGCACACGTCTTGTTGCAAATATAGCCTTTAAATAAGACTTGTAAATTGTCGCCGCGCCGATAGAGGGCTTCATGCGGGGCAAAGTTAATGCGTGCATTGCATCTGCATCCCGCTGCACGTACGTACGTTTAATAGTGTGTCGTTTCGTACGTATTTTCCGACAACTTTTGACATTATTATTAATTCCGTAAGATGTCAGTGCAACACAAATGCATAATTGTCCAAAGAGGTTCGGAGTTTGATACCGACATTGACAAGACCGATCCTCAAGTTACAAATCCGTGGAAAAGGATTTGGATGGAACACACCGTTCGTCATTCATGGGCAGAAATTAGGCGACATGATAAGAAAAATCCAAAAGCCTGGATGCTGATGTGCATTCTTAAGTAAGAGCTAGATTAAACTTTAAAGGAAGTTTATTTTTTTGCGGGCCGGGGCTTTGGCAGACTCGCACTAGTACAAACCTCAATTTCAACACAGTTTTCATAAACAAGTTGGCCATTTAGGCAGTTTCAAGCCAATATGAAGGAAAAGTCAATAGTTGGCCCAGGAGGCTGTTAAATGCACACCACAGAGCATCTACATGTCAAAATTTTTCGGGGCCGTTGGGCTGGCCCGGACCCCACGCCGTAAGGGCTTCGCGCTTGCAGGTTCGGCTATTTATGGGTTTAGGTATTTTCAGCTATTTTTTTGGAGCTCCACTCACACCCCTGTAGTACCTGCAGCAGCAAGTGAAATGGTGGGTTGCAAAAGTTGTCGTTTGTGGACCAGTCTTTCTGAGCGAGCATGTCCACACCTGCAGAATGTAGTTTGGTGAACTTGCTGTTCAATACTGCCAACTGGGTATTTGCGAGTGTTATGTTGCAAATCTGTCCACTGTGTGGCCCCATAATCATCCAAATATGCAAACAAGTTTGGGTGAAGTTACCATTCATATTTGTGCAGTAGTTGTGACAGTTTGTCTGCTGTGACATTTTGTGACCCCGGAAGATATCTGGCTTCGAACCAAATGGCGTTCGCTACTGTGCACAATTGCTCGCTCAGTCGGCCTAGATGGTTGACATGTGCTGCCCCTGTGATATTGTCTGTAAGCACCTGAATTTTTGTGTTGGCCAAATGCTTGAAGGCCTTGAGTGCGAGCAAGATTGCCATGAGCTCCCTGTAGTTTGAGGGCATCATTGACATTCTGTAGTTCCAAAATCCTGCTGCCTGACCATTGCATACCGCACCCCATCCCGTGTGGGAGGTGTCGGTCTCGATCTGAACGTCTACTGGGCACAGCATGATGGGACGTCCATTCCATGACTTCACTGCATGGGCCCGCCATTCTAAGTTGTCGCTAACGGTAGGGCTTGTGCACTCGCTGGTTGCTGCCGGTGATCACTTTGTGTACAAAACAAATGTGCGCAGTGGTCTTTTCGGGGTCCACATAGTGTATCAACACAAAATCCTTGTGTGATCCAAATTTGTTGAAAACATGTGTTACAACTGATAATGTAGTAACCAACCGATAACGTATCATCAACCGATAATGTATCACAAATTGACCGATACTGTATCACTAACCGATAATGTACCAAAAATTGACTGATAGTGTAGTAAAATTTGTATCCGATAATGTATCACGTGTCGACGGATAATGTAACTACAAAATAACTGTATCCGATAATGTATCACCACGGAACGGATACTGTATCAACCGATAATGTATCAAAAATCAACCGATAATGTATCAGTATGGGGAAAAGGTGTACACAAATGTTTGTTTTATGTCTGATTATCCCGCCCCACGTTTTGACCAGGGAGGGGGGTCTGGGCTAGTTGATCACCACCACCCCCATTATTTTGTATTTAGAGAAAAAGGGCAGATTTTGAGGCATTTTTCAAACTTTCCAACCGACGAAATGTATTAAATAGTACTGAGAAAGGGAGAAAAAATACAAATAGCTTGAAATGCGCTGGGACGTCTGTATCATGAACAGCGCCCCCAGTGTCATGTGGTCTTCAGCAAGCCCCCCCCCCCCCCCCCCCGTTTGTATTTCCCCGCCGGGCTTTTTTTTTTTTTTTTAGCTATCCCCCATCCCCAAGTCCCAAGCACAGATTTACGCTACTGTTGCAGGGGCGGATCCAGGATTTTTCGCGGGGGGGGGGGGGTTCCTCAGCAAAACAATCTGAAAATGTACACAGGATTGTTTTTCCAGACACTTGGCCTCCGTAAAATCAAAAACTTGGGGAAGGGGGTATCATATCATATAATAGGGGCCGCTGTTCAAATTTTACAATTATTAACACTGGATTACAGAATGGTGTAAAAATACACCCTATCTAAGCTGCCTCCTTCCGTATTTTGAACAGGCGGACATTATACCAGTATTTTTTTGGGGGGGGTGTCACAGCAGAGGGGGGGTGCATTATTTTTTTTAAGGAATTTGTATGCAATTTGTTTTGGGACACAGCTGCCCCCCCCCCCTAAAAAAAGCCGGGGGAATTATTTTGTAGGGTACAGTAATATTGTGTACATGATTGTAGAATTTTACCAGCGCTCACCGTTGAAAATATGGCACGACCCCCTCCCCCCTCATCTCCCTCCCCCCTCACCCCCCATCCCCCCACTAAATGAGCAGTAATGCTGTGATTGTGCCCTTTTCAAATCTGTAAGAAAAAAAATCGACTGGGGTCGACAAGGGACCCATGAAGCTTGATCGCATCTAGACTATCTTCGACGATTGCCGCCTAAATCCGGTAAACTTGTTACATTGTATCTTTTGTGACAGCTCAAGTTACATGATCATTTAAGATGGTAGTTTTGCTATACACATGCCTCGCCACTAGTATGTGTTCCCGGTTCATGAACAGCGCGTATTTTGAATGATGCAAAGTTATTGGGGGCGGGAATAGTCTGGGAGACCATCGCAAGTTAAATTGAACGTATGCACGCGCCGACGTTGCCTGGCGCTCATGCGAAGACGCTGCTGCTAATAGCCACATTCTGGCACATTCTGGAAGCGGTGTGGAACTTTGCGCGCGAACCAGTACAGTACAGTACGCACATGCTGTGTCCCGTCCATTGATCTCCATACGAAAATCAATGGTCCCGTACGTCCATGGGGCTCTCAAAAGTGGTAAATCGCGCCCTCTTGTGTCGCAGCACGGAGCCCATATGGAGGCCAAGTGTCCGGAGAAAAGAACTTGTCCACATTTCGGCGCGGATGTGCGAGTGCGGTTACCCCCCCCTCCCTTTGACATCAAAAGCTGGATACGCCACTAGCCTAGGCCCACTTGGAAGTAGAGCGTCTCCAAACCAGAGCAACTCCCTACCTCCCAAATCAAAAACAAATATATTCTTAATAATAAACTTTCTCGAGTGGGGACTTATCATAGTAAAGGCACTTATTAGACTTTAATTAATTTGCAATATTTCCACCTTTTCCCCATACTGATGCATTATCGGTTGATTTTTGATACATTATCGGTTGATACAGTATCCGTTCCGTGGTGATACATTATCGGATACAGTTATTTTGTAGTTACATTATCCGTCGACACGTGATCCATTATCGGATACAAATTTTACTACACTATCAGTCAATTTTTGGTACATTATCGGTTAGTGATACAATATCGGTCAATTTGTGATACGTTATCGGTTGGTGATACGTTATCGGTTGGTTACTACATTATCAGTTGTAACAACATGTTCTAGAAAATGGAATTTTTATTACTTTTATTGCTTTTTGGGTTTGTCACTTTTCAACCTTGCTGTCGGTCATTTTTTAGTGTGAAAGTACATTTTTAACATCAGTTTTATTGCATGTTATGATTTTTAACAACTCAAAACCAACTGAAACCAATAGTATTTCTGATAAAAAAAAAACAATTTTAAGTTTACCTAAGTGTTTATTTACACTTTAACAGATGTTCAAATATGCCTTTTTATTCAATACCCCAAAAAGTACCATTTTCATACACATTTCCTGTACAAATAACGTCATTTGATGGACATATATTTAGCCATAACTCTGGATTGCAATGGTCAATTATGACCATTTTACCATCGTTTGTTTTCTTTTTGGGTGGGCTTAACAGTAAAAGCAATCTCTTAAACAAATAAAACCATTTAAAAAAAAGGCTCATTAACAGACGGTTTTCAAAACTCTGCGTATTGATTTGATCAGCTCGGCTATGCGGGGGATCTTGAGTATTAGGGCTCCCTGTGTGCATATTTTGTAGCTGATGATCTCCTTCGATGGAAGAAGTTGTCCATATGAGCAAAGATCTTTAAGTTTAGTGGCAGTAGATGTTGAACCACTGCACAAATTCTTTGCAAAATACATGAGCACATGCTTATTATGAGCCCAAATGGTAGGACTTTCCATTTGTAATTTTTTTCCATGAACTGAAACCCTAAGTATTTCTGATTGGCCTGGGCAATTGGAATGTGATGGAACCCATTTTTATCCCCCTGGCTTTCAAGCCAGACAGGGGGATATGACGATCGCGTATTCCTTCTGTGTGTCGTGTATGTGGTATCTGCATTCCATAGGGACTTTGAACAATAGAGGACAAAAGGGTCATCAATTCATGAAGGTCCCCAATTTGGCAATCGTGTACAAAAGATATAAGAAGGTCTTCCTAAAACTTCCCAAAAAAGAGGAACAAAAGAGGGTCCCAGTTGCAGGCATACACACTTGTGTGCATTTGTTTATGTTGTAAACCGAGGACACAGTGCAACATCATCGATGAATCAAGGACAAAAACCAAATCAAGGACTCCTCGGTTGGAAAACGTGTACAAAAACAATGAGAGCTGTTGCGAAAAAGTTATTAAAAAGGAAAAAAATAAAGGAAAAGGAAGAGGAACACACAAAAAATCCTTGATTTACCCCATAAACCAATGTGTATGGGTGTGAGTTCCATTTCACTGTCAGGTTCAGTCATCAACCAACCTTGAAAGGTGGTGTGTGGAGAGAAGACCTATGTCAACAAAATCCTTTCCAATATGGATATTACGTGTTCTCTGGAGAGATACTAATGACTCTAAGGCCGCGTCCTTTTTTCTTTTCTTTTTTTGGAACCAAAAAAAAGCTTAAAAATGATAAATTTAAAACAGTGACATCATTTTGGCCCCTTTGTCCGTTGCATCTAGCCCATATAAAGCTGATACCGATGTCATTTCCTGAGGGCCTCCTTTTTTCCTTTTTTCAAAAAGGCAGGACGTTAAACATTTGTTTTTTCTTGGCTTAACGTCTGTTAGTCTGGTGTCTCACCGACACTCTCCATTTAACTCCCCATTCAACTGGAAACTGGTACCTGTCGGGTGGGCAATCAAGGCCGTCACTGAAAATTGTCCTTGCCATCTGCCTGTACAAATGTATGAAGAATAATGGAGACTCCTAACAAAAAATGAGATTTTCTAAAGTAGAAATACCTCCACTCAGTTTATAACTGAGTGGCCTGTTATTGACAGTTTCCATGCATTCTGCATTCTTTGTAAGTGCAACGTCAGTGTCAGGCATACAGGCAGGAACGACATCACGGTCACCAAGCATATAAACACTGCCACACAAAAAAATCCTACCAGACGGCTGTCCAGTCAACAAAATCCATTACTGGGATGTTTTAACTATTTTCAGCTATCGGCATGATTATATATGCAATAGCTGAATGTTTGGTATAGTGGTGTTTGTTAAATAGCAACATCAGTACTGTTTTTGTACAATTGTCACATATCAAATCTTGCTGTCGTTATGGACTCACTACACAAGTATCCCCTCAACGGTCACAAAGCTAGAATGAAGCAGGACAACACAGGTCTATGCATCTTCAGAATAAAGTCCTGTATAGAGGAAAGTCAAATTGGCACTGAAACCGACGCCTCAGTGCTGGCCTTTGTTGTGAAGATTAAAACACGAAAAGATCCTCAGTTCATACAGTGGCATAGCACTGTGAGCCTCGGCTTGAATACTTATTTGAAAGCCGTGTATAAATTTTACCACACACCCAAGAACCAGTGAGGGCAAATGCATGTAATATGTCCTGCCCAAGGACCTCTCATGTGTTCTCCCAAAGTACGGTCTACTGTGACTGCACAGATTGAGGATGATAGGGATCCTTTTGGCTTGAATTGTGGATAAGTCTTCATTTGATGTAAACATTTAGAAAGATATTTGTATTTAGAAATGTCAGTTTTTATGAGTGTAGCGTTTTGTTTTTATGTTTGTTATTTTTCCCTGCTAAATGAAGCTACGTGTATTTCTGTTATCCAGGGATATGGGATGTTCTCATTCTGTGTTGTCCTCTTCCTGGGTACAACGCTTCACAGCACAATGTCTCATACATTATTCTACACATCCTGGGCTATCCTTGGAGGCCTGTCAAGTTTGAGAATGGTAAGAGTATATCATTCTTGTAGTTGAAGTACCTAATCATATATCTTTGCTCGTCAATTCATCCAATTCCAACAGTGGCGCAACCAGGATTTGGCTTGGGGGCCTCACAATTGTTTTTTGTTAAAAAAATGGATTTTTTTCAAAAATTTGCTCCGCAGAAATGATTTTTTTCCCTTGGGGGGGGGGGGTGAGACTATTTCGACGTTTGTGGTGCCACTTACACCCCTATTATACCACTTGAAAAAAGGCCACATACATATCAGCATGGTCAAATCGTGGGACTAAAAAAAACATTGACAAAAAATTTGAACCCCCCACAAAAAAAATACAATAAAAAAATTTGACAACCACTGGTAGTGCGCCACTGAATCCCAAGTCAACTCTCAGGCTATTCATCCCTTGTTTCATGTGACTGGATTTGTGAGTTGACTTGTGGTTCATTTGTGATGAGTCTTGTGATGTGCTTGTCCATCACAACTGCTGCAACTACAACATTGGACCATTTTCAGTTTAAAAAGGGAAAGTAAATATGCTGTTAATGGTGTGGGCCAGGGTTTCATGATGACCACCCAAGCTAGGATTCTAATTTGAATGATATGAGGTGAAGAGAATGCAGGAGGAAAATGGAATTAAAGAATGTCCAAAATGCCTGTTGGAAAATTATTAAGGCAGAACAAAGAACACAAAATGGGTCACGGTAAGTTTAACCACATCTTAGTTACTTTTTGATGTTCTCTTTCCATTCTTGATTTCATAATGAGCAACCTTTCCCCTTGTCTTTCTCTTCATCATGGTATTTCAGGTAGGTGTCTATTTATCCAGAACCAAAGGCCGAAGTCACAAATTGACAATCGCTGTGACAGTTGCTGCTCTTCATCTGCTGTTCCTTCTGTACCTGCACTTTGCCTATCATAAAATTGTTGAAGGTAAATTTTCCAGATATTTCTATTCAAGCTTGTTAATTATCTAACACCCATGGCTTGTGCACAAATTACCACCAATGGCTTGTGCACAAACTACACAGTCCCACTGTCTTTGATACAATCATGTACATGTACATGAACTTGGTCTCAGCCTCGGTCTCGGCGCAGAAGTCTTGAGATCTTGTGGGGTCTCAAGCATACAAGACCTTATTGTTCAGTCGGGGAAAAAACTACAAACAAAATCAAAAAAAATTATATGATCTGACCATATTTCGAAAACTTCGATAGACGGTGCTTTCCATTCCGAGGAATGTAATCAAATAGTCTGGTACCCACATACCACTGCATTTCTAGTAACGCAAACTCCCTTGCGGTACTTGGGTACAATGCACTGTACCGCATGCGCTTTAGCGTGCATACCACATGGAGTTGATCAAGCACAACCATGTCGGCACACTCTGCAGTGATAAAGTTTGGTTTCAAAGACCAGATTTTGCAGAGTTTGCAAGAGTATTAAGCTCACAGAGAGAGTTGGCACAAGTTTAGCTCAGCCGAGTTCATAGGCAAAGTAAGTCCGAGTCGCTACGGTTTGGCCATTGCCATGTCGCATCCAGCTGCACGAATGTGGAATATCATGCTCCGTTAATGGGGGTCTGGCACACATTTGCGACACCGAGTTTGATTTGAGAAAATTTGTACCATATTTTTTTGTACTGTTGACTTGAACTACTACTAGTTCAGATAAGTTTAAATAAACACTCTGAAATGATATCTGCTTTGGTAAAAATGCAGGTGTTCTCTGTACTAGCAGGTGTTTTAAGTAATTAACATTTTTAAAATACTTCCCCCAGACAGCATATCTTTGGACCAGAGTATAATTTGTACCAGTGCATTGTGAATACTCATCCCAATTTTATTGTAAGATGGAACTTGAAACACACAAAAGACACGTTTGTTTAGATGTTTTGCACAGGTGATTCAGATTTTTACAGTGCAATGACTTGGGAAGTTTAGATTTTGAATTTTGGGTCAAGTTACTACCACTACCAAATGGATTTGTTGTGTTCAAAACTACATAAACCTCAACCGTTTTTAACAGTGTATAACTAGATTTGATGGATGAAGTACATGTGTAAAGCTAATGTTCCAGTCTTCCAGATACAATAAAAACTGACCACATTAATAAAACCTGTGACAACATTTGAATTCATTCAGGATTCAGAAAAAAAACTTTGAACACCACGTTTTTGTAAGAAATATATATTTCTCATAACCCTATGCTAATTAGTCTATGGTCTCGGTCTTGGTCTCACCCATAATGTCTAGGCCTCGGCTTTGGAACCTAAGGTCTCGATTTTGGTCTCGGTCCTGAGGTCTCGGTCTCGGTCTCGTGTTTTCAGGTCTCAACTACAACACTGACCTTGGGTTACATTCCACGGTCACGCATCATGGAGCACCATTGTCTTGAAATTTTGGTGCAAAAATGCAGTTAGTTCACTTTTGAACCCATGTCATTCTGGCCTTCAAACAGTGTGTAAACCTCAGGTTGTCACAATGGTTCAGCTAACTGCAGAACAGAGAATCTTTGTGGTCAAAAAATTGCATGGAAGCAGAAGTTTGCAGGCTACTCAGGATGCCTTTGGAGAAGCATTTCTATGTCTGTTTGCAACAGAACATAGGGCTTTTCCGCATTATGTTTTTCTTTATCAATAACATGTTCCAGACTATGCATGAACAATGTTTCCAAGAATACGGTACAATAATTTTTAAATTTAGCATGTTGTCTTTGAGATATATTATCTTCCAAAAGAAATCAATCCATATTAAATCAGACGTGTTGGACTACCTTCGTACGTAATTTTGACCCATTCGGACTGATAGTTTTCTCAATATGAGACTTTAAAAAATGCATCTTTATGAAAGCGCCACATGCCCTACGATGACATCATCTTGATTACACTTGTCCATGCTCATTTTTGCATTGTGGTCTTGGTTTGTACTAGGGTTGAAGTCAATCCAATGAAAGGAAGTGTTAAATTTTGGAAGCGGGATGTAATTGGAAATATGAAAAAAATCATTAAAAAATCAACCAATGACGTCATGGTGACGTCTTTTTGGAATTTGCATACTAGTACCATTATCTAGCTATCCACCAAGTTTCATGGCGATTGGACTTTCCCTTTTTGTGTTTTTAAAAATTGCATTTTTGATGACGTCATGATGACATCACACATTTTTCAAATGTTTGTGCATATACCTATTACCTAACAAACATAATACGAACAGAATTTTGAATTTTGCATGTTGCATTCGTGAGATATTGCTTAAATCAACATAAATCCAAAAATTCATTTTAAAATCACACGATGACGTCATGATGACGTCACCTCAATTTTTACCTATAACACATCCCGGTCTACCTACATACCAAGTTTCAACCCAATCAGACTTACAGTTCTGTAGTTATAGCACTTTACAATAGGCTCTTTTAGGATGACGTCACGTGACCCATGATGACATCACCATGACGTCACTCTTCGGGACACAACTTTGCTATAGGAGCTATGCCTGTGGTAACTTTGAATGATGTATGACAAAGATTAATGCCAAAAGTGGCGATGAGAAAAAACCTGTACAAAGTCAATGGGGTTTAGGCGACAAAAAGAAGAAGAAAGAAAAGCCAGCACAAAAAGAAAGGCTTTTCCGCAACTATGCGGAAAAGCCAACAATCTTGGCCATTGAGAAAGTATGAATATAAAAACATGAATCAGTGTCGATATTTCAGTGAACCAACTGCATTTTTGCACCACAACTTTAAGACAATGGTACTCCATGATGCGTGACCCTGGAATGTAAACAAAGATATCAGCTTCAGCTTCAAAATGATACCATGCTGTTTGCTGGTAAACATAATATAGTCCTGGCCCTTTAAAGTACAATGACCTTTTTGTTTGAGACACCCTGTACATGTAATCTTTAAAATTAGTCAATGGTTGCCCCATGAACCGCCCAGCCTTATTCACTGTAGTGTACAAAACTGCCTGAGTACTCCGTTTACAAAAAAAAAAATTCAGTGAATAAATACATTGTCATAAGGTTGTCCAGATACTTAGTACCGGTAACTGTATTGACACCCAGATGGCTTCCATCTTGCTTGTTGAGATCCATCACCTTGGTCATATATTTGGTTCGGGATTTTCCTTGTGATTTGTAGTTTATTTGAATTGACCCTGACTTCAGAACTGTGATACTTTAAAACAGTACATGAGCATACACTATTCAGACAATATGCCTCCCAATCCAAACCAACCCCCAAAATACTTCCATTTCTTTCGTTTGTTTTTTTTGGCAGACGTTGCCCCGATGCACCACGCACAGGTGCCTACTCACAACCTCATTCCCAAAGCCCCTCTGAATCAGGCAGTTTTAGCCCCAGTCCAATTTGATCTACCTGATCATGGAGAGTCACACAGAGACAAGGTTCCGGTTTTTGGGAATGAAGCTGTGAAAGCTTCCCCCACTGAAATATTACCACAACGCAAAGAGGCTGCAGTTATCCTTGAAGATAATATGACTGGGAACAAGAAGATTCAACCTGGACTAGTTACTCCAGCAGTAGGAAAATATAAGGATGGCTAAGGCTGACGGGGATGCTACTCTAAGCATCGATTATTACAGTACTTCAGTTATCTTGGGATGGCTTTTTGGAAGAAAGATAGTGAGGGGAGGTGTCTGCAATTCTTGGCATTTGTTGTTAAACCTTACGTCAATACTGAGTGCAATGAACTTAATCATTTATCTCTTCTTTACCTTGAGCATTTGTGTATGAACTTATTCAACCTTAATAGACAATGTTCAAGATTGTTTTCCTCTTTTTTGTTCCTGTACTTGCAGGGTAGATGCCTTAACATGTAAGACATTGTCATGACCATTTATTCTGTAGCGCTAAAGAAGAAAATGCATGTCTGTTATTATTATTATAATACTGAACATTTAGTTTCAACGTTGTTATGACACTACAAACATTAAAACATTATGTTAACATTTAAGCATACAAAATATAATAAGGGAATACATGTGTGTTCGGGAGGTATTATAACACTCTGTTTAAGACCAGTGGTACCCGATGCGAAGCCGAGGGTAATTATCACCCATCCAGACCCCCACCAGTCTTAAACAGAGTGTTTAATACCGACCGAACACATATTTATTCCCATTCATAAATACTGGTCAAAAATCCAAATCTTTTCAGTCCAAAAATCAAAACAAGTCAAAAACTAGACGTTGCCAACCATTTTGTTTAACAATTTTTCTTCATGTTTTACGAAACACCCCTCTGACTATAATATGGAATGCCCCTCCACAACTCGTTACCTTATAAGGACATTGGCGTACGCATTGCACGTACTGCGCAATGTCTTGCAAAACGCAGCTGGGCTGGTGAAGTGTGAATTTCGGACCATGAAATACTGATTCACCGGTAGTATTGCGCATGCATACGTGAGGAATGTGAACATTCAACCAATGAAACGTCAAAAGGCACTGGATTTCATGGGAGTCCAAATTTTATGTGACACTGGAAAAGTGTTAAAGACCAGCTAGGGATGTCTTGATCATCCGTTTAAGACCGGCCAGTCCGAGTTTAAGACCGAGCAGTTTAAGACCAAGCTGTCCTTGGTATTTATGAATACAAAGTTAAAGTTTATACAATATCATTATTAACATAAAGAAAATATACAAATGTATACATCATCCACATAAGGATATCAACAGCCTTTCATGTAATTATGCAGTGCTTACTAGTTACGTACAGCCATTAGATGAAATCATTTTTATCTTACAGTTATGTACAGTACATTGTATGTTGTACCCTTACAAGTTATGACAGTACGTGTGCAGTGTATGCTTCCAATAAACACCTTTGAAAAGACATCATCTTTACTTACGAATTTAATGGGAAAAAGGATAAAGCCCCCCCCCCCCAACACACAATTTGCCTGCAATTGGGGGCCCCCTATTGCCCCTCTTTTGTTTGTACTAACTTTTTGGAAGACCTCCCATATGTTTTGTACACAAATCCAAATTGGGGACCTCTCAGGAATTGGGGACCCTATTTTCCTCTATTGTTGAACGTCCCCTATCAAAGCAGAAACAAACTCACATCCCCCACGCATGTAAACACCGGCAATCATGGACCCCCTATTGTTCTTAATCATCATTCCTTTGTTTGTACTAACTTTTTAGCAACAGCTCTCATTGGTTTTGTACATGAATTTTGTCCTAGTCCACGATTGCCGGTGTTTACATACACACAAATACACACATGTTTGTTTTACATGCTCATTGTGGACATTCCCTTGTTTTCGTGTAGTTAAGAAAACTCGGTACAAAAAATATTTTTACTTAAATTGTGAAAACTCTTTCAAACCTCAGATTTGTTTTTGGATTTCCTTGAATATTTCTCCTTAATCTGCCATAAAAAACCCTAACCCGAAAATGCCTCTAGACCTGTTTTCCAGAGAGGGCGAAACGTTACGTGGACACGGCTTAGTCCACATTACGTCAACACAACCTGCACTATGTGGACATCTTTTGTTCGCATGTCCACATAGTCATGATAGTGACTGTAAGACAAACTCACCCCATCAGGTTTGTTTATGGTGTAAGTCAAGGATTTCTGTTGTTCCTCATCATCTCTCTTTTGTTCATACAACTCTCATTGGTTTTGTATATGTTTTCTAATCGAGGTCGTCCTTTAATTGACTCCTGTTTCAGTTACTCGATGATGCTTCACATGTGTGTCCTTGATTTACACCATAAACATGCTTTTTTACCCCTCAGCCGAGAGGCTCGAGGGGTATTGTCATCGCCTACGGCGTCCGTCTGTATGTCAGGACGTCTGTCCGGACGTCCGGGCAGCTTAGTTTCCGGATGATAACTTGAGTTAGAAATGTTGTTTAGGATTGTAACTTCGGTAGGGGGTTGCCCTTGGAAGTAGGCAAGTTGGGATTGGTTTTGAGGTCAAAAGGTCAAAGGTCAAGGTCACCGTGGTGAGTTAAAGGTAAATGGTTTCCGGATGATAACTTGAGTTAGAAATGAGATTTTGGTGTCTAACTTTGGTAGGGGGTTGCCCTTGGGAATAAGCAAGTTGGGATTGGTTTGGGGGTCAAAAGGTCAAAGGTCAATGTCGCCGTGGTGAGTTAAAGGTAAATGGTTTCCGGATAATATCTTCAGTTAGAAATGAGATTTTGGGTGTCTTACATTTTGTAGGGGGTTACCCTTGGGAGTAGGCAAGTTGGGATTGGTTTGGGGGTCAAAAGGTCAAAGGTCAAGGTCACCATGGTGAGTTTAAGGTAAATGGTTTCTAGATGATAACTTGAGTTTGAAATTAGATTTTGGTGTCTAACTTAGGTAGGGGGTTACCCTTGGGTACAGGCAAGTTGGGAATGGTTTTGGGGTCAAAGGTCAAGTCAAGGTCACTGTGGTGAGATAATGGTTTCTGCATCATTATTTCAGTTAGACATGATATTTGAGTTTAGAATGTCAGTTTGCCCTTTTCGACAAACTTCGGCGGTAGGGGTTTCAACAGCAACGCTGTTATTTTAATGTTAGTGTCTTCTTGGTGCGTATTTGTTTATTTCAGTTTCTTTTTGTTTTGTTTTCTGGTTAACTTGACGAACAAAAATTAGGAGATTTGACTGTGATGTAGATTTTATCAATTTTAAGTAGTGGTAGGCCTATATACTAAACACCTTAAGGTTCTTCAAACTGTATGTAGGGGATTATTGGGCTGACGTTCACCTACCGCTGCATCATGTAAACAGGCTTCCACTGCTGTCATGGTTGTGTGCTGTTACATGTATGTCTTTCCTTCATGCTCTGTTTGATGTCACATGTTTCCGTATTCAATAAGTGGTGAAAAATGATGGGGTATGATGAAAAATATTGGTTTGGTGGTATTGTTGATTTTTTCCCCCTATTCAACAGTTTTACAAAGAAATGTCACTATTGTTTGAAAAGATAGGATTTACTAAGATACATGTACATGTACTTGCTTTTCTTGTTTTTCAAATCTGGGGATTTTTTTCCAATGAGGCTTTAAAGGGTCTTGTAAAGTGGAAAGAGTAAACATGCATTTAAATATTTGAGGAAACGTCCTACAGATGCCGATGATACACAATTACAAATGTATCTAATGCTATTTCTGTTTATGACCAAAATAGCATATATGTCTCAGCACTAGTCATTTGCAGGGTACATGTACATGCAGGACTTACACTGGATCATTATGTAATAGGCCTCTATAAGGATTCATTCTCAAACATTCCATTTACTGGTTACTGGACGTGCCATGCATTGTTTAGTACATGTATGTGCAGGCTAGTAGAAACCCACACTGCACATATAATTTCTTAATATGATATTGCAATATATTAGGGTTCATGTAACACTTCTCATGGATGCACAGTGACGATTACATGCCTTCATGATACATAATGATCCAGTGTTAGTCCTGCATGTGCATGTACATGTACATGTACATGTATGTACCCTGCAAATGACTGGTGCTGAGACAGGAGGAGGCCCGAGCGACATTGGTAAAAATAAGCCACGATTCACACTTGAAATTTTCTGACAGTAGGTGGCGCTCTTCAAGGTGGCACAATTACAGACTTGTGAAAATAAAGAGGGTTCCTGTGAAACATGGCACTCATGAAAAAGGGAAGTTGTGAAAGAGGGCATTTATTAGAAAATGCTGTGTTGCAAAATAGAATTCTCGTCCTGTTACCCATTTTTACCATCCTGATTTGGCTTCTATCACCATCCCAATGTTTGTTTTTTTAAATCTCCATTCTGTTGCAATCTGCCACTCTGCGCATCCCCACACCCACCCCCACTGGTTACACCACTGAATCCCAGTCACATGTGTGATATGGATGTGCATGGACATACACATGTATACCTATGAAAATAGGGCAATGTAGGGAGGGTTGCTTTTAATAACAAACATTAATATTATTGGCAACACCGCCTGGAGAGTGTTGTGGGCATGTGATTAATGTTTTTTAGCAAAGCTTTAAGTTACTTTTAGGAAATAAATAAAGGAATTATAAAAACGTAATTTGGGGTTTCAAAAGATACGTCACTTGTGAGTCATGAGTCATTAGTGTCAAGCAAGAGTCATCATGATGATGGTCTACTACAATTATGTTGACAGAGAAGAGCATCCAGATGATGTAATACCAGTCCCCTTCAAAAGCCACCAAGGGAAGGGGGTTTGATGGGTTTGAGGAAGCCTACACCAAATTCAAATACTATATACAACTGATTCTAATGGATTCTTACCACCATAGAAAATCCCTGACATCGAGTAAAATGGTACTATGGTAGTGCAAAACTCATCGGAAGTTTGTCAACTTTTCAACTTTTTTACATTTTTTTTAAAACCAAACTGCTATTAATGAATGGGGATAATAGTGTGATGGAGTAGTTATAAAAGTGATGTTTAGAACCAGTTAGGGGCCTGGGTCGCTGATAATAGCCCTGGCCATTATCAGCAGCTGGGCCTCCCACCGGTTTCAAACCACAGGTTTATACATGTCAACTGCTCCATCACATCATTATCCCCTTACCATGCTTACTAAGGGTATCATTTTCTTTCCTTTATGCCATCTATTTTTTTCCTGGTGTATTTGCACCAGCCAAAACGTTGCATCAGCTGTATGTGCCTCTATTGGAAAATTGGAATGATTTAATTGAGGAGGCCTATCAGAGAGCTGCTTATGAGGATATGGACAACCCTTAAACTGCATAATGTAAGACCAATTACAACTTATATGGTATATGGTTGAGCTACATCATCCCACTTGGCACAGGCATTGCTGGAATCAATCTTGACTTCCCTTTGTGCTCTTATTGCTGTATACCGTATACAACATTTAAGTTCACTTTACTGCAAATAGTTTCTTTTCATGGCATAACATTTCATTGGTTGCTTTGGTTGTACCGGTAATGGGTGCCATTATGTATCATTTTTTTGTTGACTTTGCATGTATTAATTTCTGCAGTTCTATTTGTGCACAAGTTTAGCCCTCTTCTTGGTGTTTCCAACAAGTGAATGAATCATTTGCCTAGAGGTTAGAGTCAGCATTTGTCCGGGTGACACAATATATATACATATATTTCCACAACAGGCAAGTTAACTTGATTTGTCGATTACTGGTTATAATATGGACTAATATGTGACAGTACAGTAGTCTTGAAGAGAATGCATTATTTGCGGAATATAACATTCTCAAAGTTAAACTATATCGGTTCGATGAACAGAACATAGGGCTTTTCTGCATTATGACTTTCTAATGAGTTGATTCTATTGTGTCCTGGTGCAGTCATTTCAATGTTTAATTCCTGACCTGTAGGAACAAAGTTCCAGGACTTGGTTTGTTTAAATGTGTACAATTTTTTTTTATGATGTGATTGCGATGCCATTCAGATAATGTCTACTACTGGTACTGGTAGTACCATTTATATACTTACTCACCACTTTTTACGACAATCAGACTCATCCTTACTTGTGATTTCAAAAGTTGCATTTTTGATGATGTCATCATGATGCTTTTGTGCAGTTACATGTATGTATGTGCTGACAAACCTGTTACCAATAGAATTTAGGATATCCTGGTTGTGAGATATGAATTACATGTAAAGGTTTAAAAGCCACATAAAGACGTCACTATGTGATTCCAATTTTACCCATTACACATCCCTGTCTACATAAATATGAAGTTAAGCCAATCAGATTTTTAGTTCTTTAGATATAAAATCCGAATAAATTACATAACAAATGATGATGTCACTTGTCTAGGACCAACTTTACTCTGGAGTCTTTGTCTGTGCATATTTTAAAATAAATCTGATATAATTTTATGTTAATTTTTAGAGTAGAATAAAATATCAAAAGTTTTAAAATCGCTAAAACAAATTAAGGAGTGAGGTCATCATGACATCACTTCCAAATTTGCATACTAGTAACAATATCAAGTTTCGTGACGATCGGACTTACTCTATTATGAGATTTAGAAAATCGCATTGCTGATGATGTCATAATGACATCACACACTTGTCAATTTTTTTGGCAAATGAACCTATCACAAAAAGAATGTTGAATTAAGTATGTTCTGTTCGGGAAATATGGCTCAGTTATTCATAAATAAACACACGATGATCATGATGATGGTATCACTCAAATTTGGCATAACACATCCTGGTCTACCTTCACACCAAGGTTCAGTTAGACTGGATAACTTTAGGCGTCATTAACATTGGATGTAACTTTTTCTCCCAAAAGTCATTACATGTAGCTAACCCGCCCCATCCCCCCCCCCCAAAAAAATGAACAGAAAATGAAAAATGATAAAATGAGCTTTAGTTTTTGTGTGCATGAAACACATACACAAGTGGAGAGTCCAGAGTACAACTGACTCTCGTTAATACAAACTCTGTTAATACAAATTCTTGTTACAGTGAACAACAAGGTTGTTCCCAGCTGTGCATGAGTGTTGCTCAATGAATGGGACGTGATGCTCCTGTTCACCAACCTTTTGACCAGGTCCGGCTGAGTTTGCATTAATGGGAGTCCACTGTATTTGCCCAACTTTTTTTTTTTTAATTCTCGGATTGGTGATGGCGATTCTTTTTTCCTTTTAACTATTTTTTTAAAGTGGGATCTTGTGGGTTTTTTTTCTTCTGATTCCTGGCTCCAAAGTACTTGTCTTTATTTGGGCAATTCCATCTATATTCGGGTGTACAGTACATTCCGTATATATTCGGATGTTCACGTTTCTCATTCCACTAATATCTGACATCTAATGAGTAGAAAACAATTGCACACAAAAATAAGGTCCCACCACCTTTAACGTTGTATTAATTGAAAAACATCATGTGGTCGAACGGACGCAGAGAGTTGGATTTTTGTGACACGTGGTTTATCAACTGGAAACCTCTGTGAAGTATATTGCTTTTTTTTCTGGATCACCCATAACCATTTCAACTAGATGCTAAATGATGTGAAATAAGAATAATCCATTGTTTTGACTTCAAGTAGAAAACATTTTGTTGTGTTGGACATACAATGTCGGATCTACAGGGCTGTTGTGTAGGACATGTTTACATGTCTATTGATCTATTGCAGACATTATGACCGTAATAAGCACTTACCATCAGGCGCGGTTCTACAGGGGGGCTAGGGGGGGCTGTAGCCCCCCCAAAATTTTGTCTAGCCCCCCCAAAAAATAAATTCCGTAAAAAAAAAATTGCATTCAAAAAGAAGGATTGTGATGTACATGCGAACAGTCTCCCCCACATTGATTTTCGGAGGCCTAAGTGTCAGGACAAAATAACCGGTCTACATTTCAGCACGCCTCCCTGAAAAAAATTCTGGATCCACCGTGTTAGCCCCCCAAAAATATTTGTTCTAGAACCGCGCCTGCTTACCATTACAGCAGTAACTAATTACTGGTACCTTTGTCCTATATGCAAAGGCAGTTCCTGAAATCCAGCATCCGACAGCATGATGTACATGTAGGCTTACATGTACAAGGTTGTTGAAAGTGGTGGTACCTTACCGGTAGTTTGGCCTGTAATTAATTTCTACCCATTGGATGTTCTATAAATTGGAGATTTGCAGTAGCACCATGTGAATGATAGCTCTTAGTGAGTTGTGTTGTTTTAACTTGCCGTTTCGAACAGTATGCTCTGCTCAGTGTTGTTGACTCGAATCGCTGACTCGGACTCAAGTTGCTATGTTTTTTTACTCGAGACTTGACTTGGGGAAAAATGACTTGAGACTTGACTTGACTTGAAAAAATATGATTTGAGACTTGGCTTGACTCGAATAAATTTGACTTACTGACATTAACATGTTTCTTAAAGTTAAAAAACCCACAAACCTCAGGGCATTCGTGCGCACTAGCATCATTGGTTGAAAGGAGTGCAGATAATACAAGTTATGGATGCCATATCATACTCAACCTCATGCGAAGTGAAGTTTGTGCTGTGCGTAGTCCGAGCACCATAGAGCGGTCATTAGTAACAATATGCGTAGGCTACACGTACACATGGAGAGGATTACCGGTAAGCATGCTTTAAGCTGTAAGCTTGCAGGGTTTAAACGACTGGAAAACGGCTGCTACCCCCAATCCGCCATAATGCAACATACAAGAATTCACATCATGTATGAAACGAAAACGTTCGGAATGACATTTTGTCAGACGTCCTTCAAACATTCAACATGATGGAACAAGTTTGAAAATATTATTTCAAAATGCGTTTTTAGACTCGTTAGATGCAAATAAGGTGTTTGAGAGAGGATGTTTGAAAAGTATGATTTTTTTTATCTCCTTACATTCCCTATACTCTGGCGCTGCTCCACCGTCTAACACATAAACTGGTCCCTGTTAATAGTATGTGCATCTAATATTTTTTTTTTAAATGACTCGAGACTTGACTTGACTTGGAAAAAAAATTGACTTGAGACTTGACTACAACTCTGGCTCTGCTCGTCATCAGGAGACTGCCGGACTCTTGGTGGTGTAGTGGGAAAAAAAACGTGTCTACATTTTTGCACGGATGTGCAAGTGTCCTTTTCAAGAAACTTATTGATCCGCAGGTTCGAAAGGCCGAATGCGCACATTTCTTATAAGCGGGGGTTCATTAGTCCGAAATGAAATAAAGTTTCTTTAATCTGAGGATTTGAAGCGATAGTCCGAAGGTTCCTAATTCTGAAGGTTTGATAATATGAAGGTTCATTTTAAATGTCCAAATGCGACTGTGAAAAAAAATCACTTGCTCAGAACCACACTGAGTGAACAATGTTAATACAAATATGTCGATGAATGGGAAAACCCAATATTGAATCTACATCTCCCAGACACAAACATCCATATTAGGAATAGCTGTATTATATAAAAGGGGGGGGGGGGTGGCATCTTACTACAAGTGCCATCCTCCCTCATATCAACCTTTTATGTGAACTGGGGTTGAAGCTCTTTCTTGACATTGAATGTGTACACACTTTATTCTGCCTTTTTCTGTTCACAAACTTAATCTTTCTTTGCGTTTTTTTTTTATTTGTTTAACTACAGCTGTCTCCAAGATTGGATGAAATGAAGAACCAAGTGTTATTCAAAGAACAAGGTATTTTGATTAAAAGAAAATGTCTGTTGTACATGTATATTGGACACCAGTGTCAATTTCAGGATGGCAGTAAGTCTTCATGTTTTACATGCAGTGGACATGTATGGAGCAGAGGGGATCCCCGATTTCATTCAGTTAGTAAGATACAAATAGATTTATATGCTAAACAGAAATCAGCTGATTTTCCATGCTGAGCAGCTTCATAAAATATGCTGCAGAATTGAGCAAATGCTGTGTAGATAAGGCACTTGCACATCCGCACTTTTTCGACAGAAATGAAAGGGTGTTCACTTCTGTTACTGAGAATAAAGGTTTAGGGCTGCTGGATGTGTTGTTTTGATGATGTAACGTCAAAGATTCCAGGGTATGTCAATTGAGGTCATAACTCCTAATGAAAAAGATCTGGAAATACTATTGTTTCATAAAAACAGATACTAGTACATACCAGGAGCCATTCATTTCTTCAACTGATGAATAGCTTCTACAAGAAGGATATAGGGATCGGCTGTAGAAAAAAAGGCAACACGTCTGGACCGATTAATCTCAAACGTCTTTGCTACAATGTAATTACAGGGAAGTTTTACCGATGAAAATTGTTGTGACGTCATCATGATGTCATCAGGTTACATAATAGAAACTTAAAATATGTAGGCCTACACCTATATCTTTTGAAGTCTGTCCGTGTGTTTGGCCTCAAACATTACATCTTAAGACAGTCTAAAGTTACATTTATTTTTAAAGAAAATATATACAACATTTGCATCGAAAACAAAACTACCAAATTTGTACGAAATACCTTACTAGGAAGAAAAAGAAAATTGTCACAAATTGGATTGTCTCCATTATAGTATGGCATATAGGTGATGGCATTGTGTCTTTGGTGATAAAAGCATGGAAATTCGGCACACAGTCAGAGTATGTCATGTGAAAGATATTTGGCTATAGGGCCATCGCAGATTTGTCCTTTGAAAAATATATAGGAAGAATAATAAGCAATGGCAGCCATTTTGAAAATTTTGAATTTTGCGTGTTATTCTACCTATATATCTCCAAAGGACAACTCTGCAATGGCCCTACAGCTAATTATCTTTCTCATGACATAGGCCTACTCTGACTGTGTGCCAAATGCCGTGCTTCAGCTTGTATTTTCAAAGGCACAATTCCCCCAACTATTCCGCTATACATGTAGTTGCCCCACAATTAAGGAAACTATAATGAATAAAGTTTTACGAAAGCATCTTAAAACAAAATCACGCAAAGGTTTATACAGACTCTGATTCCTGTCAGATTAGTAACATTTATTTTTCAATTATAATTCCAGAAAATAGAAGTGACATCAAACTTTGTTTTTAAATGTTATAACAAGTAATTTTATGTGATAAAATATTTGTAGAAAGTGATAATACTAGACAATTATTTCAAAAAATGTAAACTGACAAGCCTTTCATTAACATTAGAATTACTTAATTATAGATACAAAAATGTCCAGACACATTTTGAAGTTCGCAATGTTCATGTATTTCGAAGGGTGAATAGCGTATGACTAATTTGTCCAAGTCCTCCCATAAGTGTTGTATGTATAACACTTCACTGTATTTATGTTCCAGTCATTAATGATAGGAATTAAACTTTAGTATAAGGAAAGTAGTGTTCATATCAATGTCAGTCTATAATTGAAATTGTCTGTCAAGAGAAATGTACTGTCAGCTCTTCATTGTATTGAAAGGGCCCATCCTGGAACACACACCTTTTGCATTCCATTTATTTTATTTCTTCACTTTTTGTTTTGCCACTTTATTGGCTATTTTGGTGCCCTTCTTTTAATGCTAATGACCATATTCGTGAGCAAACCTGTGCTGTCATTCCAGGCAGAAACCTCAGTGTTACATTTAATACAGCAAAAAAAGTTGCTAGAGTTTTGGATATTTTGCTGTCGTAAATTTTCTTTTGTTAGGTGATGCGTTGTTGTCTCACGTACATGGTGTTAAAGCCGATGAACAACCCTTTCTCACTAATGCTTTTTATGAGAAAATTTGGTGTTCACAATTTGAACAGAAACCCCTAAACGGAAGAGTATCTTCCTGGAATGACATCACATTAACAGCGCCCTCAATTGTCCGAAAAAGCATGGTAAAGTTTTAATTGTTTAAAGGGAACATATACAACATTTGCAAACATCAAACAAAACTACAAAATTATCTATACTGTTTCTTAAAGCCCCCCCCCCCAAAAAAAGAGATATGGGGACCTGTATATAGTGCTCAGCCTTTGATTGGATCGCCTCTGCACATGTGTATTACACGGCTGTTTATTTTTTGAATCACAGTTCACTTCGGGAATGGACACCTGTGTCTGAACTCACGATCAAGAAACTCACACTTGTCATACCACAGAAAATACACAAAATTACCAGTATCTCCATGAAAGCAACTTCAAGCATTTTATCTGCATAGGTTGTAAATATTGAACAACAATTTTTCTCTCTTTATTGATAGTTGCTGAAAGATGCTTTTAAATTCAGCAAAAATCAAAGCTCATTACTTCCAAAATTGCACATTCATGGCCAGGCCTATTGCCATTTTCCAACAGGCTGGCTCGGCACGCGTAAACAGTTCCGTTGTGATTTAGAATGCATGAGGTGAGGCGGGTTCCAGACCTACACATGTCATGCATATAGTTAATATACATTACCCAGAATTCCGGGAAATGTT
Organism: Patiria pectinifera; assembly: GCA_029964075.1. Lineage (NCBI taxonomy): Eukaryota > Metazoa > Echinodermata > Asteroidea > Valvatida > Asterinidae > Patiria > Patiria pectinifera. The sequence continues at coordinate 5,267,113 of CM057145.1, forward strand.
TGCCAAATTCACCTCCAGTTACCAGACCCCATTTCTGAAGTCTAAATGATAATGGGGTCAGGGAACCAGACTATCACTAACCATATTATCATGAAATAGCTTACTGGACTGTTAGCAAATGACTGAGCATCCGGTAAAATCATGGCACCTAGTGTGCTGACATTTTCAAGAAAAGTACTGCATGTATTTTTTGTATCTTTTTCCAATGCTGGTCAGTCGACCAGCATTGGAAAAAAAAGGTGTTTTTTTCTGCTTCCAATTTATTGAATATCTTGTCTGCACAGTTGATAATACAACCTATGAACAGGCACAAGCCAGGTAGACTGGTTCCTTGACCTTACAATTCCTAATGTCTTTAAAGAACTCTGTTTCATCTTCAGTGGGGTCAGGGAACCAGACTACAAGAACACAATTGTTTTTCTTCTCTTTTTTCAGCATCTATGAACACAAAATTTCAAACAAGTCAGTGGACAATATTTGCTGCAAAAAAAACTAACCCCCCCCCATCCATCCATTTCTGAAAATTACAACAAAACTAAATGTTGTATATTCCTTTAAAGAAGTGCACCTCTCAATAACATTCACCTCTTCGAATATTTTTCATACACAAGTAGAAAACTGCACAACATGTGTTCCAAAGAAACATTCATCACATGGACCCTGTAAACTATATATATAATTATAGGCATTCAATTCTGACGTTGCTGTAGGCCATACATCATGCAGGCAATTCAAAATTATACTTCCCACATTGCATGTGCTTAATCGGTAACACCCCAATTTTGTATTCAGATGTGCAGTTTATACAATTTCTTGTTGTGTTGGAATGAAATCTTTGTGAAAGAATAAAGATCAAAATTTGACTCTATATTTTGTTATTAACCAACTTGTTATTTTGTTCTGTCTTCACTTTTTCCATGTCATTTGAAATCCTATCTAGTATTAATTGAAATAATGGTATTAGATATGGAAGTGCAATAACTCCAAAAACTATTTACTTTATTTCAAAGTATTTAATCTCACTTGATGGTTTGCCAAAGTAATACATTAAAATAAAGATGTCTTCAGTAAAATCAGATAAGGCTAGGTCACCGTAAAAAAAACATGTTTAAGCATCTCCGTCCACTACCTTTCTGATGCTTCCTGGGTTGGGTTTTTTTTTGAAAAAAAATAAATAAAAATGTTGGCTGATTCTAAATCTAGACTCTATCGGTCACTTCCCACATCATGCAGTTGACCCTGCGATCTCCAAACCAGCCTCAACGTGGAATAGAATGCCCGCGCGGCAGTGTATTTTTTTTTTCTTCACTTTTGTAAAACCATGCTAGGAAAGTATTAAAAACACTGTAAATATGTTTAATTCTCTTGTCCAGCATGTGGCTTCATTTGTTTGTATCTTTGAACAGTGTAAAAACAACCGTCAGCTATCTTGAAAATAATTTTTAAAAGACCCGTCTCCTTTTTTCCCAAAAAACCTGGACATTAAACTTTTTCACTTCATCTTATGAAGTGTGCATTTACAATCTTGCAGAGACTTAAGTCACTGTTTTTGTGACTCGAGTTGGGTCGAGTCATTTTAAAGAAGTGACTCGAGGCGACTTGAGTCATTAATAGGTCAAGAAGGTCGAGTCGAGTCGAGTCGAGTCGATTCACAGTGTGTAGTTGAGTAGAGACGAGATGAATCGAGTCAAATATTTTAGCTCGAGTCAATTTGAGTCACGATCATTTGAACACTATATACCAAAATTTATAAAAGGAGCGCATCAATTAAGCTAGCATTCGAATCCAAGAGCTTAAAAAAAAAAAATCTCCCAAAGCCAATGATGAAACAACGAATTGGAAAATGTGTTTAAAATCCGGTTCCTGGATAGTTTTTTTATGCATTCCAGAACAGTGAGGTGGGAGTCGTGACACGTTGTATGTTTGTTCATGACAAGCAGCTGCTGTACCGTACTGTATTCGCAAAGTGACGTGAACATAAATTTTGCACCGTAAGTCATTGCAAATACTTTTCGCAAAGTTGCGCTTTTATTTTTGGGACTCGAGTCCTATTGGCCTTCACTCGAGTCGAGTCGAGTCTTCTGATGAAGGGCTCGAGTAGAGTTGAGTCATTTGCTTGCCGTGACTTGAGTCGAGTCGAGTCATTTACCATTAGGGACTCAAGTCGAATCACCAAAAAATGTGTCTTAGTGACTCGAGTTGAGTCATTGACTTGAGTCATAACAACTGTGGTTTCTTGGATAGGACTCAAACTCGCATAGCGGTACACTGCAGTAAATAGCTTGAGTAACTTCCCCTGTGTTCGGCAGTAAAAATTGCACGGGCCTACTTTGCAACTTAATCTAGATTCCTTTTTATTTAGATTCCTTTTTATTCGTTAAGAGACTCGGTGAATAAAATTGTAAACTTAAAGTGTGAAACAAAATATAGTAAACGGGATGTTAAGTCATTATTATACAAATATTGAGTGGCTCAGAGTGAAATAAATGGGAGGAATATTATCGCAAGGTCAAATCTGGACTCTTCCATTTCACAGAGCGAAGCTGAGTGAACTGAAAAAGTCCAGATTTTACCGAGCAATAATATTCCACCCATTTCTCAATTTAAAGCCACTCAATATTTTTTTATATAACTGACTTGTCATTTGTTATATTTGAACTTTTATTTCAATATAAAAGTGGTGGAAAATGTACTTCTCTCTTCCAAACCACTCCTCCACAAAAATGTTTTAACCCAACTCTGTAGCGCTGGCTCTTTGACACAATATGCGCAACACGCAATGCTGAACGCGCGCACACCAGCAGCCATTTGCATACATTTTAATACAATGGAGTCAGGTGGTTACCCAGCAGTCAGTTTATTGATATCCGGGTACCCGTCAAGACCTTAGAAAGTGTATGATTAGTCGTCATATCTTGGCCATAACTTCAACAAAGTGACAAGTCACTGATTTTCGTGACTCAAACCGAGTTGAGTCATTTTGAAGTGGCTGGAGTCGAGTCGAGTTATCAGGGCAAGAAGGTCAAGTCAAGTTGAGTCACGTTGGGAGTTGAGTCGAGTCAAGTCAAATATTTAGCTCCAGTCAATTCAAGTCACGAATATTTGAACACTTAAATAACAAACAAAGACAAGAGAGAAAGTCATTTGAATCACTAACAGGTAACACGAAGTGAAACTTCGGTTTCATGGCTATCTGGTGTGGCTTTGGATCTAGAGTTTCGCTGATTGCTGACATCAACACCTAATTGCATTTTACAAAACTGTTTCTGATTATTAAAAAGTGGGCATGTATCTATTTTATTTGTAAAAAGAAGGCATAGCCGGCGTTCAATCCCAGATAAGAAATTGCCCAAAGCCCATGATGAAACCATAAATTGGAATAAAGTTCAGTTCCTGGCTAATATTTAGTGCGTTCCAGAACGACAGCAGCTGCTGTACCATACTGTATTTGCAAAATGACGCCAAACATACACAAGTTAAATAAGTTTGCTTTTATTTTTTGGGACTCGAAAATTATTAGCTGGCTATTATTAGCCGTTACTCAGAACTTTAAACATTTTAAAGCCTGATTTTCTCTAAATGAGGTCAGCTGGTTAGTTACAGACCACCTAGAACCTGAATTTCACAGTTCTAAAACAGCAGAGTGTCCTCATTAATTTGACATGAGTTTATACTCATGTCAAATTAATGAGGACACTGCGATGTTTTTAGAACCAAAATGACAAATTTCACCATGTGAAGGGTTTTCCCAGTTCACATCACAGATGAATAGAATTGTTAGGGCATCCCTTTTTAATTCTATAATTCTCATTTCTGACTGACCCTTTCTTTGGCTCCCAACTGAAGAAAAAAACAATTTCTTTCAAATTTAATGGTCAGTAACTTAGTTGTCATTAAGATCGGAGTAGACCTAAAGTTTACACAACCTAGATATACCTCACTGTATAAGGTACCAAACGTTAAATCTGACACCGTGGAAGCACGGAGATTTCAACCTTTCAAAGAATATGCCTTTGAATGAATAATCATACTCGACAATAGGGATATAGCCAGCAGAGATGTAATGACTCCAGTCAATGACTCGACTCGAGTCCGACTCGAGTCACATTTTTTGATGACTTGACTCGACTCGAGTCCCTAAGGGCAAATGACTCGACTCGACTCGAGTCACTGTGAGCAAATGACTCGACTCGACTCGAGTCCCTCATCAGAATGACTCGAATCGAGGAAGGCTAATAAGACTCAAGTCCCAAAAATAGAAGCAAAACTTTGCGAAAAATATTTGCAATGACTTACGCCGGTGCCGCTTTTTGTTCACGCCAAGTTAGAATGGTTGCGAATAATATGTTCCCATTAGTTAAATGGGCCTTATTCATGAGTCTGCCATATTGAATTGAAAGTTAGGTAAAATCTTAATTTTTGGAACTAGCGAAGAGAAATGAAAGCAAGTTAATGTATAATAAATTTCAGTCTGCTTCAATGAAAAATTTCACATTTGTAATTAAACATTCCCTAATGATTAAAGCCATATTTAAAGACATGACAGTAAAATAAGGCTGCATTGTGCCTGCATAAAAAAGTCAAATGTAGTGTCACCACATGTAGTAGCCCGAACGAAAATAAAAAAAACATAAAATCGACTTTCTCATTTGTGATTATTTATTGTGAACTGACTCGAGCTACATACATGACTCGACTCGACTCGACTCAACCACACACTGTGACTCGACTCGACTCGACCTTCTTGACCTAATGACTCGACTCGACTCGACTTGGTCACTTCTCTAAAATTACTCGACTCGACTCGAGTCACAAAAATCAGTGACTCATTACAACTCTGATAGTCAGTGGAAAGAACTATGTATGATTAGTAAATATGCAGGTGTGTACAAAGCAGTGCAAACAAAATAGAGTCAATAGATCATGGCTGAACGTGTTCAATATGCCTGAAATAGCCATCAATTTAGCTTAAGGTCATCAACTTAAATGGGTCCAAATTTTTGGAAATATTGTAAAAATGGATACTCAAAGACATCCAGACATAACAGATGCAATATGATAAGTGGTGGTGTTATAGGATGTATTAGCAAACGAAAAAGTCCATGAATTTATGAAAAATGGTTCAATATTGGGTAAGGTTTGGCTGTATTTTATTTTTCCTTTAAAATCAAGTCTGCTGGATTAATTGTTCTTTTCAGCAGGAAGACAGTGTCTGTTGTTGACGGATGGGTTTTGAAACATGCAGCATTCCCCAGTCGCCCCCCCCCCCCCGCAGTCGCACAGCCGTACAAGTTACCATGATAGCTTGAGGACCATAAAGTTCCTTTTTTTCAGCGATTTTGTGCGTATTTTTTATCAAAACCCTTTGTTTTCGCGAGTCGCTGTTTATTTTACCCTCCGAGGAAAGCGAAGAGTGGTATTGTCCAACACTAACCATGATATACGTGTTGAACAGCGCCCCCAGGGGAAGATGGTGGCCAGCCCCCCCCCCCCCCTCCTATTTGATTTTACGTAGGTCGGGTGTCTGGTGAAAAAAACAACTGTCTACCTTTCAGCAGGGATGAAAGTTTTGGGAACCCTTCCATTGTAACCTCAAGCTCCCCAACACGCCCCCCTAGGATGAAAACCCTGGCTACGCCGCTGGAAATATGTATCGTCTCCGGCGAGGAGATGGCCTCCATGAGATGAGCCATGACTTTGACATGACAGGTCATTGGAAAGGTAATTTTATATTGCGGTCTTAAACATATTTTACCGGTGTTTTATTTTCCTTTTTGTTTTGTGTTTAAAGGGGATCAATACAGAGAATCAATGTCGAGAGGATAGAATGGACTTATTATAGAGGATGACAAACTAGCCGGGTCGGGAGGATTTTTTTACTAGAATGCAATTATTCAGGGAACTAACCATCCAGGCTTAGAGGATATATGTTAAAATGGGAATTATGGAGGGGACTGACTAACTGTCAAGGTTAGGATGATATTTTAAGGAGGGAATTGTGAATGGGATTAGCCATTTTAGCTAGGAGGATTTTTTTGGGAAAATATTGAGGGGACTAATCATCTTGGCTTGGAGGATAATCTTTAAATATTAGTATTCATATTTCATTATTTTTGAAGACCAATTAGAAGGATGCCCTCCAGATGGAACTATGAAGGCTGATCTTCATGGTTTAGAGGCTGTTTATTTGCGGGATTACTGATGGTGAAGTAGGAACAAAGAAATCATAACACGAACATTAGTTATTTCTGGAGAAAAGTATTTTATTTTAAAGAATAATCAGGACTGAACTTTTTTTTACATAATTTACTGATATATATCTACAATAGAAATGGGGAGGTGCATTACATTCTATATAATATTCATAAATACCTCAGACAGTTTACCCATTCCTATTGGAAGAAAGTCTGTCATGTGGCTGGTCTTAAACGGATGGTAAAGACATGGCTAGCTGGTCTTAAACACTTTTCCAGTGTCACATGAAATTTGGACTCCTAAAAATCCAGTGCCTCTTACCATTTAATTGGTTCAACTTTTCACAATCCTCACGTAGGCATGCACAAGACTACCAGTGAGTATTAAGTCCTAAGTTCAAAACGCAATGCCCCAGGTACATTCTGTGCGACATCGGGCAGTACACGCGAGCCAATCTCCATAAAAGGAGTTGTTTACATCTTACTTGCCAGCTGGACACACCACCCTTGCCTTCTCCAAGCGGTCTTAAACAGAGTGATTAAAACCTCCCGAGCACACATTTATTCCCTTAATATTAAAAAAATAAGAATAATAAATAATGAAACTTATATAGCGCTTTACACAAAATGTCTCAAAGCACATCACACATTTTTAAAAATCTTTTAAAGAAAGAGATAATTTTACAAAAGGACCTTAAATTCCTATCTTAAAACATAACATTTGCATGAAAAGTACAACAACGTTACAAGCTAGACTTAAAACAGTCCAAACAGCTGGATAATTTAAGAATGGAGGAAACCGTAAAAATCATGTAGCAAAAGAAATTAAAGATGAAGATGTGACATAAAACTTCAAAAACAAGTAAGAGGGCTTGGGCGGACGGTTATGATATAATGATGTTACTGAGTTATTGAGATTATTGAGATCAAGATACTAAGGTTTAAATTCAGAAAAACATGTGTTTATATGAACGTAAAATAATATAACTGCATAATCAGATTTATGTATTTCAGGAGTTTTCAATGGAATTGGTGAAGGGTTATTTTCTATGTGTGACAAATATCTACAAGGCAAGTACACCATACGTGTCTACAACCATGGGCGTCGCCAGGATTTTTTCTAGAGGGGGGCAAAAAAAAATTTTTGCCAAAAAATGCTTGTATTTCTCAACACAGTTTTAGAGGGGGGCTGGGACATTTTGCCCCCCCCCCCAACTCATTAAATTTATACCACTTTGTCTTCGCGCCTCTTTTTTTTCTTCCTTTTCTTTGGCTTTTCCGGGGGGGGGGGGGGGCAAGTGCCCCCCCTTGCCCCCCCTCGCGACGCCCATGTCTACAACGTTCTTTTTAAGGAAAGATACAGCATTTCCCAACATAAAAAAAAGGAAATGATCAAACTATCACAAAATACCTTACTGGATTGTTAGGGACTGAGAGTCTAAAGCATCCTGCAAAATTGTGGCTCCTGGTGTCCTAACATTTTTAAGAAAGCTGTATTTTTCCCAAAGCAGGTCGGCTGACCAGCAATGGAGAAAACTGGCTTCTTCTTTTTTTTTTACAAAACTTGTACTTCATTTTTTATATTTAGTTATTCTGACTTTTCTTTGCAAATGATATCACACCTGTGAAGGGGTACAAGCCTGCTAGACTAATTCTCTGACCTTACAATTCCCAAAAATGTATTAATTGCTCTGTTATCTTAAGTGGAGTCTGCGAACCAGACTACAAGAACATGATACATTTTCTTTGTTTTTCCAGCATCTACAAGCCCAAAACGTGAAATAAGTCAGTTAACAATATTTTCCGTAACATACTAATCCTCCAAACCCATTTATTTCTGAAAATTGCAGCAAAAGCAAATGTTGTACATCCTCTTTAAAATAAAAGTTGATCATTCTGATGGGGAAGGGTTTTTTTTAATCTGTATCAGTATGTGATGCCATTTCAGGGAGACACAGTTCTAAATAACTGTTAGTGTGTAAAAAAAAAAATGTGGACCTAAATCCATCAAAGCAAAGTTGTGAGAAGATTGGTTAATTGGTTGATATTGCTATGTCAATACATGACAGTTTACCAATTAACCAACCTTCTCACAAACATTTCTTTGATATGATTTAATACTAAGATATGATGAAATACTAACTCTGATATGATGAAATACTGAGAAACAAATGTGATGCGATCAAGCTACATGAGTCGTTTGTCGACCCTGGTCAAAAAACAATTTATTACAGATTTGAAAAGAGCACAATCTCAGCATTACTGCTGTGAAAACCGCATGCTGATACCATATCTTTAGTTCAAAAATTATGGAAGTTGGAACACCAAGAGATGTGATGAAGTGATGTGATGAAGTGGCCCTATTTTGGCCTGTATCTCCAAATAAAAATTCCCGAAAAATGACTCACTTAGCTTGATCATATCCGCAAATTTCCACAAGGGTAATGTGGTTTCAACTGTGGTTTGGGTCTGATTTGACATCACATTTTTGTTCTTAATATGGACATTTATACTTAAAATATGCACATTTGTATTAGCAAAACAACAAAAACAAAACGTACATTTGAAAACGGTTCGATTAAAGTTGAAATAGGGTTAAATGGTTTGCAGGTGCATTTACTGTGATTGCATTAATAACCTGTTGTGGCTCAGCAATCTAAATTTTAACTATATGTGTGAAATATATTGAAATTGGAGGATATATTACAGTTACTGTTATATTAGCTTTCCACTCATGAATGTATAAATAGCATATTGAAAATATGAAGGGTTCAGGATTGTTCATGTTTATAATAATTGATTTATATAAAAGTGTTATGATAATTCAACATTGACATTTTAATTTGATGTTTGTTTTATTTTATTATGTTACAGGTTATTGCCTACGGGGCGGTTTCATTGCAGAGGGTTCTTAAGCGAACATTTTTAAGGAAAAGGATTTTTAAGGAAGAAAGTGATTGGTGAGGCTGTAAGTAAGTCTGAATGTGCATCTTGGATTAGTTTGTTGACATATTGCTTGGGTCGAATGTTTGTGTGAGTGTATGTGTTGCTGTTGATTTGTCTGTATTGTTCTACGTACATGTAAGTGTGATTGATGCAAATTCCCATGTTTTTGTCTATGATTCTGACAATTATATCTTTGTCTGATATAGATTTTGACCTTTCTAGGAATATGTCTTCAAATGAGCATTTGACGATTAGTTATAAAAGATCCAGACATATATCATACTCGGCAATAGGGATTGCACACTGGTGGCGAGGAGCACTGCATGCCGCATCAAGGGCAAAGTGTACTCAAGTTGTTCAATTGGTGGCGGTGGCGACGGTGAAAATGTTCAAAAGCTGCATCAGGTGCAGATAAAGTCACATAGTAGTGTTACAATCCAGCCAACCTGGGTTCAAGATGTGTACCTGAAGAATGATTTATGGCATTACCAGAGATACCTGGGGTTGACGCAGGGAGCCACCCCATGGACGTCAAACTGGGCTTCACATCACCAACACGAGTTTCAAAGATTGTACAAAATGTAAGATAGCTTTATGGCCGCTAACACCTGCCATCATCATTGCCTCGAAAGTTTGCAGCAGTTGTAGACCATCTTAATGTCGAATACGTACTAGAATCATAGCTGACACAATGCCGTAAAAAGTGTTCCTCTCATCATTCTACACAAAACCCGAAAGGCCAGGGGTTTGTGCACAAACCTGATCAGACGGCCTATTACGCTCAATTGACTCAATTGAAAAAACGCAAGCCTCATCGTAAAGAATAAGTTAAGAGAAGCACCGAACCAACTTTTACGAGAATGTGTTCGTGATGTGGTAAGATGCCATCAAGACTACTGGAAGATGGAGGAACAAACACAACACTTCAAAATAGCAAAGGACAAGACAATACTGTGCTTAACAAATGCCCCAAAATGGCTTGAAAAGAAGCACAGAAGAGAGGATGTGCACAAAAACAGTTACTGTGAAGAAGTACATGTACGGTGTAACATCAAGTGCCATCAGTAAGACTATTGAAATTCGCCCAGCTTACTGGTCTAACTGTGCTTCAAAGAAAAACACAAATGAAAGACAGGTCATATGTCGGCCTTCTGACCTTCACAAGCAAAACCGGCATGCAGTCGGTACAGCGATGTTCCATTAAGACATCACACGAGTTAACGTCGGCTGTTCATAACTTTTACGTGTGGAATGACATATCTACCCAATTCCCAAACAAGCATGATGTTAGCAGAACAAGCTCGAAATGATCTTGAGTTTTTACATGTGTACCTTTGGCCAAGTCAACATGAGAAAGATGGCGCTGTTGCAGGATTTACCATTTTGCACATGGCAAACTTTTGGAAGTCTGTCCATAGCACCCTCCCTGGAGACCCATTACACTGACAAACGGCCTCAAGCAGGAGCTGGCCAAGGTAATTTATGGGCACAGGTGCGCATTCCAACATCTGTTACCATAACTAATGAACCAACCAACTAACGAACCAATGATCACACTAATGGAGAGACATGATGATTTGAGCTGCTTTCTGCAGCTAAAAACACTACTTGCCAAATATGTATTTATCATGCAACATACAGACTGTGGACTGAGGAAAAAAGTGGCTGATGAAACTTTCGTTCTCAAAGTTTGCTGCCATGCGACTGAAATTTGTTGTTAGTTTGTTACGCATATACTAAAGGGCTTTGCGAGCAGTGCTTTCTTTCCTAGTACTGCACAAATGTACAGTTAATGATAGATCAGATCAACATCACTGCCAACAAATATTGTCGAGAGGTTTTATGATGCCAGTAGTGTATCACTGTACTAGAAGAGGGAAGGCCAACAATACAATGACCTGAAGTGTCCAGTGCAAGTGTAGAAAATGTGTAGTGCATTTGATGAGCACCAGACTAGAACCTCTCTTGCAGAAAGTACCTGATAATGTGCAGGTAGAATGGGCAAGATGGGACACAGTTTGGTGAAGAGTGGTTCCCTGAAGGACTAGATTATCCAACTACATGTATCTCACTGCTTTTGAGTGCAAGTGATGGCTTCTTTACCAGCTTGCTCACCAAGCAGACCCCATCAACAAAAAAGACTACTGTACTCACAATGTACAGGGTGAGTAAAAAAGAAAATCGAGGAACCCTTACCTGAAAAATTGAAAAAAATATGGAGCACCAAAAATAATAATGTCTGGAAAGCCAATTTCACAAGTTACTTTTTGATGAAAAAAATCCTGAAATTTCTCAAACCGTTCAAAGAATAGCACCATTTTTAACTTTTAAACTGAGGTTTACTGCTGGTGAAGTTTGAAGACAATGGAGTATCGAAGAGGTCACACACACAAAATGTATGTAAAAGACATTAGCGCGTGATTAGGTTAGCGCTACACATTTTTTAAAATACATGTATGAAATATTCCTTTTGGAGTTAGGGTTTTGCTCTCTTGACTCACTCTGTACATGTCTGAATAATCTCCATAGTGTCTAATCACCTTCAATGGTGTGGGGACTGAAAGTCCATATATACCCACACACATTTAATATTCCTTCAACTGGTAAGGCAACAATTGTTTTGACATTTTTTTACAAGGGATAATATGTTGTACACTAGCAGAGGTAATATCATCTGCAGATATTTTGTAAGACGATATTTCAAACATTTCTACAAAGGCTAGGTAAATAGACCACGAGCAATTTTCCACACATGTACAGTCAGACAATATCTTCACAAAGTTGGTTATTTGACCATACCTCTCACTGTTATTATGTAAAAATGACACAAGTATACAAATTTCTACGTACTGGCAAGGTGAACAACTTGGAACAAATAACTATGTTCTTTTTTAGCAATCCTAATTGTGTATGTGTCATCATTTATCTGTTCGCCTTTTTCCCTTGGGAAACTCTGTTTTTCATTGAAAGATAACAATTTGAAATGGGCAGATCCTCTGTAAGGGATCACAAGTCAAAGAAGGAAAACAAAATGGAGACAAGAGACCCGGAGTGGAAGAGAACTCTGAAGACCAGCAAAATATAGAGATTAGAAGAAAACGTTGAGATATATGGACCTCATCTGTAGTCAACCTTCAAGAATTTACAAGACAGAAGAGTTTAATTATGCAACACTGGTTAGACCTGATACAACAGAAGAGTGAACTGAAGAATTATTGGTGAATAGAATACTGCAAACATTTCAATCGAGTTATTGTGCAAGCGTATTGAGAATACAAGGGCGAAAGCAAAGATAGGTCAAGACTTCCCCCAGTACGTGATCAAGATGTTGATCGATGACAGAAAAAGAAAACATTGTTGGTGGCCAAAACATTTGTTAGGTGTTGGGCCATGTTGGGCCATGTTGGGCCATGAGCCCAACACCTATTGTTATTGTAAAAGCTCACTATTTTTGTTTTATTCTCCAAGACACATTCTTCCCAAGAACTGTTTGTTAAAATGAAAACATATGTGAACTTCATTTCTCAATACCTGTATAAGAATGCACAACCCACTGAAGATGTGCTTTTTTGCAATTACCGATATGTCATCCTGACGTCATTCATGGGTCACGAGACGTCACTTCAAAAAATAATAAATTCAATCTTTGAAATTCAATAAAAAATCAACCGTGAGAGGCCGGAACTTCAATACGGCAGGAATCAACATGATCATACATGATCTTCATTTTATCTTGTGCGCGTAAAATCACGTGACCCTTCCTTCCGGTCCAAACTGGAAGTGCCTAATAATTTAAAGGTGGAAAAAGATATGAACTTTTGCTTTCAACGATGTTATTGTCTGGCTGGGTTGACCTTCCCAAAAAAATGATCAGTGACACCATGAAGTGATCTAGCAGGGGGTTACAAAATGTCAAAAATGCATTTTCAATTGATGTCTGTGGCGAAATTTGCCCAACACCGTGTGGTGCGAAGTTTGCAGTAATAGGTTCAAAATTAATGTGTGTGATGTCCTTAATGCAAATTGATTTCGTCATCAGACCGGAAGCTACAATGAAAAGACCTTTAAGCCTTAAAAAAAAAATGCTAAAAAATAAACAGTGATAGATATAATCAAAATTTGGGTATATATAGCACAAATAACATAGGTCTTGAACTTTTTGGTAATGATATCACAATGACTTCATCAAATATCATATTACAAGCAATCAAAGATTTCTAGATTTAATATTTGAAAACCAATATAAAATTGATTGCTACGGATTTGATTTTGTTTTTTATGGCAATCGATACAATATTGCAGGGTCTTCATTGTTGGTATTAAGTGTAAAATCACATGACCCTTCATTCCGGTCCGAACAAGAAGTGCCTTTTAATTTAAAATTGGCAAAATATGTGAACTTGCTTTCAACGATGTGAGTGTTTGCCTAGGCTGTACTTTAGAAAAATGTACAGGTGACGTCATAAAATGTTAAGTCTCTTGTCAATAAAACGTCAGCTTACTGTCAGCAAATGTTCGCTGAATTCTGGCGTTGCTAAGGACCAGCAGTTCGCCAAAGGATAAACCCACTTGGTCCCCTGAAAACATTTGCTTAATTTCCCAACCCAATCCTGTCTAACCTGACAGAGTGGAAATTAACATTAAGAGGAAAACACCCAAACCCGTGCATATATATTTTTACGGCGATTGTCAGTCTATAAGAAAGAGCGTCTCTGAATGGGTCTGAGCCACCATTTTCCTTATCCTTTATCTTTATTTTTGTAATGAGGACGAGCTTGCCCAACGTTCATACAATGGAGGAATCGTGATGGCAAAAGAGGGCATTGGGCATGCTGAGAAGGTAGCTTTGGCGAGCGAGATGCGTTTTGAGGTTATACTTACACAGGTAGAATCAGATTTTGCCGGTTCCACTTCTGGTGCACAACTGTGCAATCTGAGAGAGAGTGTTAACACCAAGTGCCCACCTACACCACCGCCAGCCAAGAACCCGCCCTCACCATCCCCGGCCAAGAACCCGCCCACACCACCGCTGGTCATGGACTCATCATCCCCTGCCAAGAACCTGCCCACACCACCGCCGGGCATGGACTCGCCGGCCAAGACCCCGCCCACACCACTGCTGGTCATGGACTCATCATCCCCTGCAAGAACCCGCCCACACCACCGCCGGGCATCGACTCACCGGCCAAGACCCCGCCCACACCACTGCTGGTCATGGACTCATCATCCCCTGCAAGGACCCGCCCACACCACGCCGGGCATCGACTCACCGGCCAAGACCCCGCCCACACCACTGCTGGTCATGGACTCATCATCCCCTGCAAGAACCCGCCCACACCACCGCCGGGCATCGACTCACCGGCCAAGAACCTGCCCACACCACTGCTGGTCATGGACTCATCATCCCCTGCAAGGACCCGCCCACACCACCGCCGGGCATCGACTCACCGGCCAAGAACCCACCCACACCACCTCCAACTCAGCCGGACTCTTTTGACTAATCGCTACTGATGAGCACGATGCTTTTCCCGTCGTGCGAGGATAAGCTACTTGAGCTACTTTCTGCACAGCAGGATTTGTCGTCGAAGATGACGTCAGTCGAGCTGGGGCTGGCCTCTCTGCAGAGGTCGTATGAGGCCAACACATCCGCCCTCGTTGCTGCAATTAAGGCATTGACTGCTCACCAGCCTCAGCAAGGATCGGATCATCAGTATCAAAGCACAAACTGCACTTCATGGATGTGGACCCTCACACAGTGCAGATCGGTAATGGGGCAATGACTCTGACTTAATCAAAATCCCTATACTTGGACGCGTTCAACAAGTCTGCCAATGGGCAAACGCTTGCCCTGAAACTTTTTTGCCATTTTGCTAGTTGATCATTTCATGAAACCAGATAATATTTGTCATGGTAATAATAATTTCCAAGTCCGAAAAAAAATTCACTGCGTATGTGCCTCAACTACCTTTTTTTGGCCATTGAGTGCAGTGCCCTTTAAATGTATGTTAGTTCCCCCAAATTTTTTGTTCTTTTTTTGGGGGGGGGGAGGGGGGAGGGCCGGTTGCTGTTTTTGTACATCCAGACCCTTTTTTTAAACAAAAACTAAAGACGTTTAATAACTAAACAGGATTTTCTAAATGATAAATCAACTGAAAATAAAAGGAATGAAATTCAACAGGAATGAAAAATCTGATTGGGTTTGACATTTAGGCAAAATTTTGGAGCGGGTGGTTGACGTACAAATGTATGTTGCTGTACGATCAGCCAACAACTTTGCACATTTGGACGTGAAAAGTAGGAGTGAAGACATGTATGTAGGGTATTCACTGGTGGGATGCGATGTGTTTTGTTGGCCATGTCCTGTATAAATATGTAAACATTCTCATGTGAGGCGAGGACCCCCCCTTCTCCCCTCAAAAAAACCCCCAGCCCCGCCCGGCAAATATTAAAAATGAAGCAATTTTTTTATATGGCCTCTTTCTTTGTTGTGCTCTTTCTCTATTTGGGTCTCAATAATCTACAAATTTTGTTCTGGTCTTTTTATTTTGCAGGTTATGCACTCCCAAAGGCTTAGCAAGAAGCCATTGCAACCATGGGTCATTGCCAGCATTGAGGGAACAATCCATTCAGCCCACTGCGACTGCATGGCCGGTTTGGCGGAGACATGTACCCATCAGGGGTGTGAAATCTCAGCTTTAAAGCTGATTTCAGCTTTTTTTTGTTTTGGATTTCAGCTTTTTTCCCCTCACTTGCCGTGTACAAAAGTATATAAGATTTCCAAAGTTCAGCTTTTTTACACATTTTTCAGCTGTTTTCAGCTATTTTTATCAGTGGTCACTCACACCCCTGACCCATGTTGGAGCCCTGCTGTTTGCGGTAGAGTTCATAAATAGACAGCGGGAAAAAAAGACCGTCACCCAGGAGAAGGCATACTGGCTTGTACCATCGCTGAAGAAGGCCGACTTTCAAGGGATTCAGCAGATAGACTTTACATCTTCTCAAAGAAAGAAGGCTAAGTTAGACAAGATTTTAGAAGGTGAAGCCCCCGCATATCCTGAGCCAAAGCCATCACGAAGCATTCCAGCCCCCACCTCACAAGAGATGTCAACATTTTTCACTGATATTAGCAAGTCATCATCTAAGCCGGCCATTCTTTCTGTGGTTGCTCCACATAATCAGCAATTCATACCCAGCGCCACTGATTCAGAACTGCCAACACCCCTTACAAAGTTGTATGATGTCAATTTGCAAGGGGAATCTTATGATGACGTTATAGCTGAATGTGAAAAGGCAATGAGTTCCTTCAAAGTAACAGAAAAACAGGCTGTTGGAGTTGAAGAACTTACAAGAGATCAAGGAAACTGGAAGCTTTGGTACTCATTCAGGGCAGGTAGAATTACAGCATCCATGCTCAAGGCAGCATGTCATTCTGAGCCTAGAATGCCATCCAAGTCCTTGATCAACAAAATATGCTACCCCGAGGCAGTGAAGTTCTCCACCAAAGCCACTGAATATGGTCTTGCGCATGAAGATGAAGTACTGTGCAAGTATAAAGATAACATGGAACAGGGCCATAGTGATTTCATCATCCGTAAATCAGGATTCGTCATTCACCCTGAGGTACCATATCTCGGTGCATCCCCTGACAGCATAGTCAGTTGCTCGTGTTGTGGACATGGATCTGTGGAAGTGAAGTGCCCATTGAGTAAGACAGACATGATGATACAGGATGCCATTATCTCAGACAGAGGTTTCTGTCTTGAAATTTCAGACACTGGGCATCCAAAATTAAAGACATCTCATGCATACTACTATCAGGTGCAGTCCCAAATTTTCTGCACAAATACAGAGTACTGTGATTTTGTTGTGTGGACTGGCAAAGACTTGTACTGGGAGTGAATTTTACCAGATCAAGATTTTTTGGGAGGTTTGCTTGCAGAGAGCACACAGTTTTCTCTTACTAGCAGTTTTGCCAGAACTCTTAGCAAGGTTCTATTCTTCACCAGCAACTACTGCAGTAAGTGCACCGAATGGAGATACCATGTGCTACTGCTATAGTTCAAGGGATACTGCAACCAAGGAGGTCATGACCTGTAGCTACAAGAAGTGTCCATATGGCATCTTCCACAAGAAGTGTTTGCGGTTCACCAGCTTGAATCTCACTGAACATCAGCAGAAACTGAAAAACTGGTACTGTCCTCATTGTGTCCAGCTTGGTGTTTCTAAAGGTGTTAATGAGGAATAGAAATGTACCTTTCTTCTGTACTTCCTACTGCCAATCCCCCATGTGCATAGTACATGTACTTGAGTTGCTATGGGTATTTCTTTGATTGGTAGGGCATAGTACTTTTGCCGGTGCACAGCAAGGTAGCAAAAATAGCGAATGCCATGTGACTCGCTCTTGGCCAATCAAGATACCGAATGTGTGGCCGAGGTGTTATAAAGCTTGCTAATTTCTTGACCATTAGCTTGATTTGCACTTTAATTTGCAAAGCCATTTCCTACAAATGTATTCCTGAGGTGACATACCCAGCTCAACAAAGAGAGGACTGGGAAATGAAAATATTCTCAGTCTTCTTATGAGTGCCCCCCCCCCCCCAATATAATTGATCTCGGTGTTATGCGATCAATCTTACACATCATCTGCAGTTTCCTCACTGAACGCACCATTAACACTAAACTCAATGGTCACTTGTCTTCTGTTCAGGACATTTCCTGTTGGGTACTGCAAGGTACTAAATTTGGGACCTATCTTGTTTTTGGTGTTGGTTAATGATGCTGCAGCTGGAGGTTGCAGTAGTTGGAAGTTGATTTAATGATGGGTGAAATTGTCAGACAAGGTCTGACATCTACATTGTAACATGCAGGCCTCTCTGGATGACTCGTCAAAATTGTGTTCCGTACTGCCCAAACCATCTCATTGAAATAAGCTATGCAAGAGGTGCGAACACACAGTCGTCCTTTATCTTAAATACTCTACCTCTTAACAGTGTTGCATCAGTAAAACTGCTAGGAGTAACTGTTCCGCACTACTTGAAGTGGGAGATTCATATAGCAGTAGCAGACATTGTTTCTAAGGCCGCTCGAAGATTGTACACGTGTATTCTCAGGAAAACTTGTGCACCGGTTTCTGACCTAATACATGTAGCTGTGTACACATATTTATTCATCCCACACTAGCCCAGTTTGACACAGCTCTATAAGCAATAAGCAATCTATGGTAGGGCCATGGACCTTATTCATGAGTCGGCCATATTGGATTGAGAGTGAGGTAAAATCTTTATTTTGGAACTTGTGTAGACAAATGAAACCAACTTAATTTCTAATTAATTTCAGTCTGCTTAAATGAATACATGTTATTTAAAATTTGTAATTAAACATTCCCTTATGTTTCAAGCGAGATTTTAAAACAAATGACAGTAAATACAATGAAATAAGGCTGCATTGTGCCTGCATAAATAGTTTGTTCAAGGTACTTTTAATAATTATTATAAGATGGAATTTTGCGTCGGGGTGATATAAATCAAATTAGGTTTTGCCCTTCACCGACGTTCAAACACTGTATACTCAGTGTATTACCTCCCGAGTGAAAGTTGGAAAAAATCACATGGGTGGGACTCGAACCCACGACCTCCTGCTTTCTAGCTAATGGGATCGGTTGACTGGTTCGAATCTGATGTACATAGCAGCGGGTACTGCATAAACTATTATAAGATGGAATTTTGCGTTGGGGTGATATTATATTATACCCTTTATAATTGTTTCAATTCCCTTATTATTACATGTCGAAAGTTGCCAGATTGTGTAGTTTTCTTTCTGATATCATTGTGCAATGTCAGCCTTGTGGCTGCCTGTTTCATATTTGTAATAAACCAGAATTCCTTTCAAAAAGTAAAAAACTGCGTAATAATAAAAAACATAATACCTGCAATCTCATCAGGCATACACATGTACATTGAAGTAATTATTGATCGCAGATATTTTAATCGGCATTGCAAATGATCGACGTGAGCCGGCATTTCAAATTCCCTACCCTGAATAAATCATGAGACTCTTTTAGATCAATAGTAATGATTACAAACAGATAACTTATTTTGTATTCACATGTATTCAACATGCAATGCTGACATGTATTTTATCAATTATTTAACGTGTTTAACATGCAATGCTAAAATGTATTTTATCAATTATTTATTAACAATATTTTTAGTGAGCAATAAATCACACACTCATCTGTTTGTTCAAGGTACTCTTTATAATTGTTTCAATTCCTTTATTATTACATGTCCATACCTTTCAAATTTGAAATGACTCAAAAGTTGACAGGTTGTGTAATTTTCTTTCTGATATGAAAACTTAACTGAAAATAAACTACATGTGTATGTCCAACCTATTGCATTGCCCTCTTTGATAGGACATTTGATAGGACTACACTTATCCACTTAGTTGAGTGAAACAACAGAGTTACTCAAATTTCTAAGTGCACAGCTTAGTCTGGCAATTTTGTCCATAGTTGTCCAACCCTGACTATCTTTTGTCTGTAAGTAGTCAATGGGAATCTGGCCACCAAGAATCTTGTATTTCTTACGAACATTGCCAATACACCTCTCCACATGAATCCTAACATGGGCAATTTTCCTTGTTACCATTATTTCTGCAGGTGTAAGTTGTTTTTTGCCACGAGTAAATGCTGGTAATTTTACCTCTGCACACTGCATGCCTACACTTTCAGCAATGTCAAAACCACGGTCGGCAAGAACTAAATCACCTGGTTCTAACTTCATCAAAAATCCACAATTCTCAGTTATATGTTTGTCAGATGTTCTACCTCCCCATGCTTTGGAAAGATAGGAGATTGTTCCCTGGGGTGTGATACCGATCAAATATTTGATAGTATTGTGATGCTTGTAGTTGCTCCAAGTTTGTGCTCTAGCAAGTAGATTTGAAGGCCGGTCAATGAAAATCTCAAAGCAGTCAATAATGACAGCCACACGCTTCCCAAAATGCTCTCGGAATGGCATTGGCATGGCTAAGCGAAGCTCTTCTCTCTCTGGCCACAGGATCAAAGAATTCAGTCTTGCAAAAAGAACATCTAAAGTTAAGTTAAAAATCCTTGAAATTGTGGACTGGGCAATATCAAATCTGTATGCCAAATCACATTCTGACAAATTTAACCTGAGCCTCATAAGCACAATCATCATTTGTTGAAATTTGGACATGGCTGAACGGTGGGTTACAACAATATGTGCGGATACCAGATTAAAAATAGCCATCAAAATAGTGTACGTAGGTAGCCCAGTATAGTATCTGATTTTTTCATCATTCCCTGCTAAACTTGCTTGACTCACACTGTTTGTTAGCTCAACCTGGTCATGGAGTTGAGAAATTTGTTCATCTTGGTACAAAGTGTGGTGCACAATACAGTTTATGTCTTGTCCAGTTAAATCAGTTTGTGACATCACATCTTGAAGGTTGGGTCTCGCATTCTCAGTATCCTTGTGGGGATTATCAGCTTGGCTTGTTGAACTATGCAGTAAAGGTGACTGGTTACCATGCTGTACCGTTCCTGTTGGGTGGCTGCATGCTTCATGGGATTCCTGCCTGTTCTTTGCTGCCTCTTTGATCTCATGTTGGACTTTTCTTCGCTTCTTTGCTCTCTCGTTTCGCTCTGTAGTTCCCTGGCTTGGTCGCTTCACCTTGTCATGACCCAGACACAGTGTTGGAACCCAGTCAATGCTGGATGTTTCCCAATCCCTAGCACTTTTGCCTGCATCACATATTAAAAATATAATAAAAAGATATTCATTAAATACAGTAGCAGTACTGCTGGTACATGAAACTGCTGTACATAAATTGGGGCCAAAAGGGTGTGCTTCAGGACTGTTTTTTTTACTTGATTTATTCACCATGGCAGATTTTTACCTGGTTATATTTTTAAAAAGTCTGTTTCTGTAAGTGTTCAGTTATCCTGTAATTTGTGTTACTTAGTTAATTAGATTATCCAAAAAAGATTGCAATATTTTCAGCAATTTTCTCTGGGTTGCAATTAAGTTATGTACACTAGACCTTTTGAAGTTGATTTTCCCGAGTTATTTACCAGGTTACAGGTATATTGTTAGTATCTTCCAATGAAAAACAGACCCAATTTCCGAGAAAAAAATGCACACTGTCGTGTGGTTCTATAACAGGAAGACATATTCCAAACCACCACGATTCAACCAGAACCAGCAAGTTCTGAATTTTCTTCCCCCTCATACCGGTTCATGTCATATAGTGTTAAAATTGAATTCACCACTTCTTGCATTCCGGCCTTCCAAAACAAGTTCCAGGTTCAATAGGAAAAGATTCTCATATACGAATTATATCAGGTCATCACTAAGTTTTCTCTTCAGTTACCTACTGCTAGTACTAGTTGTAGTGGTAGCATAGATCCATGGAGCTAGGCCTGTGGTATCAGCCATCAGAAAGTGATATTGATAGGTGGTAGGCCTATGTCCTCAATTTAGCAGGGAAACATTCAAGTAAGTTAGGCCTAGGCTAGGCCTACTGAACAAACACTTATCATGCTTAGATTAGAACTTGAATTTGCAGACCAGATACGGTTTGTGCACAGGGTGAATTAGATTAAGAATTAAAATGGACAAATATGGGAATCTTTCCTTCGCTATATCAAGTATTAAATACAAACTATAGGCCTAGCTGATGCTTACCGCTGACAAAATGGCGAGAACAGACTCTAGCATGCATGCTAAAATCGTTTGTATCTGCCCGGCTGATGGCAGAAATCCACAATCGGCGACGTTTTTCCGTGAGCTCTTTCTCTTGGTCACCATGATGCAGTTTGATTTTAGGGATACGAAAAAATGTTACCCCATCACGATGTCCACGTGATCCACAACCATAAACTGCACAAACGGCAGGCATTTTTTTTACATGTAATTATGTTTACTGCCAAAACGATTTAGAGGGCAAACGTGGGTGTGTGTACGTGTGTGCGGGTGTGTACGTGTACGTACGTACGTGTCAACACTTCACATATGCGCATACGTACGGCATACGGTCACGGTGCCATCGACATGCCCTACAAAATGGCGCCCTCGCGGTTTCCAGGGAACTGCTGTGATGAGTGACGTCATATTCGATACGATCTATAGCCAGTTTGGCTCATCGCCAAAAATGAGCGTGGGAACTCGTTCCTGTCACAAAACAGACAGGTAGATCGTTATCACGATGAGATTTATGCACCAATGAAGCTAATGATAACAGTCTGGAAGACCACCCAAATTTCATGTGGGTTGAATTAGTTCGCGGGGATTGGGCAAGGCATTTCCACAGAAACAGTATCGCCAAGACAATCATGACGCATGTGTTGGCTGTCGTACATATTCATTATTTCTGAACGTACGATGTGCGTATCTGCTAGGCTCATAGATGGTAAAAGCACCGTAGTCTATCGATATTTCCAATAATACTACGATTGTAATACAACAATATGCAACATTTTACAATTTACCGGTAATTGGAAGGAATAATGATTCACAACAATTTCAGATTGATTTTTATTTTCAGAAAAAATACTATACGATTTCACTTCACAGAAAATCGTCTATGAACAAACAAAAAGGCCCCTATAAAAATGAAGTCCTGAATATAATCGTTTTAGCCTACATAATGTAAATGTATAATAAACCACTCAGTTAAATGGGACAGAAATTTATTTGATTTCCTACAGAGCGTCTTTACAAACACGTATGTCATCCTAATGGTGTTGAAAAGTGAATTCGCTGATCAATGACTGTCCACTCTATATAGCGCGATATACACCTTCATGTTTCACGCAACCACGAGACGTGATTTTGGAAGTTAACTTGGCATTCCACAGAAAGCTAAATATTTTAATGACCATTAGAATATATTCCGCAGTTCCATGTTTTCTAGACATCTGGTAATTTTCTTTTGTAGCATCAAGTGTTTTACTTTCTACGTGCATGGAATTATATCTAAATAATAATTACATGATGAAAAAGTGACCAACACCGCTCAACAAAATTTGGTGATGAAATCGAAATGTTGATCAAAGTCGAGACAATTCAATGTAGAAACTAACTTTCGGCAGCTTAAATTCTAATGCCAAAAGAAAATGGGGCCTAAAAAAAAAGAAGAAAAAAAGCTGATGACATTTTGAATAAGATGAAAATGGAATCAAATGAATGAAATACGTTCGGGAAGGCCGTCAGGAACGTACCGCCTTGCTCTTTAACCAACGCGACTTAAAATGTTGTAGGCTATAATCATATACCGTGACCAATGAAGCATGGAGATACCAGAGCAACGGCAGGTACGCTTACTCAGCGAACCAAACTCTGCTGACTCAGTGGTCATATCAAAGTACAATAACAATGGCCATTGTTATACCATGCAAATGAGACTGGAGGGCTCACAGCTGGCCAGTAACTAAGGACCAAATTTAGGTCGCGAGCTCCGCTGAGTCAGCGAACGGTCATTATTGATAAGCGCCCTTAGAGCGCCCTCTAGCGGCATGTTGACAAAGTCAAACATGGATTTAAACATGCATTTTGAGTTGATGTGTGTGGCAAAAGTTTGCGGTAATCAATGGCCCAACACTGTGTGGTTGTTCCTACACCTCTAGTTTTTCTTTGTAACATGAAAGAGAATTTGTTATTTATCAACTTTTACCCAAGTTCAAGAAGTTACCCAGTCGATGCAGGACCGGAGTAGAAGGACCTCAAGTTCTGGAGTGTGTATTCTGCGCGCTCGTGCATACAGGTATTATGCACTGGAGCGGCTTATGTTTATGAAGAGCGCCCTCATTGTTTTGCGGAAGGGCCGCATGGGTGGGTCTGTGTAAAAGTTCAGTATTACAGTGTATAATTGTTCAAGAAACTAGAATATGGTAGCTTATGAGATGAGCTAAAGAGTTGACTACAAGAGTTCATTCAAGAGAGGAAGGTCTTCAAGTGTAAAAAGAAACTTATCGCTAAATTGTGTGCCAAGATGGATAGAATAAATTACATTTTGTAAAATATCAGACTCAACAATAACTTAATGTGTTTCAGAGGCCCACAAGAGAAATTATTGGCACTTATTAATCAAGAAAGTATAGAAAACTGCCTTTCCCCCAAGAATCACCAAGAAAAGCTGTGAAACAGTGGTAAAAATGATGAGCAGACGAGAATCTATCGAAAGTCAATGACATCACTATACTTGGCGCCAAGTTCAACTCCTGTGGAAAAAGAGCAGAGTTGTAATGACTTGAGTCAATGACTTGACTCGAGTCCGACTCGAGTCAAAATTTTTGGTGACTCGACTCGAGCGAAGGCTAATAAGACTCGAGTCCCAAAAATAAAAGCAAAATTTTGCGAAAAGTATTTGCAATGACTTACGGTGCGAATTTTATGTTAATTTACAAACATACAACGTGTCACATACTTCCACCTTATGGTTCTGGGACGCACAAATTACTATTCAGGAACCGGATTTATTTTCCAATTCGTTGTTTCATCATTGGCTTTGGGCGATTTCTTATAAGCCTCTTGGATTCGAACGCTGGCTAAATTTATGCCCTCCTTTTATACATTTTGGTAAATAGTGTTAAAATATTCGTGACTCGAATTGACTCGAGCTAAATATTTGACTCGACTCGACTCGACCTTCTTGACCTAATGACTCGACTCGACTCGAGTCACTTCTTTAAAATGACTCGACTCGACCCGAGTCACAAAAATCAGTGACTCGTTACAACTCTGAAAAAGAGGCTAAAAGCACAATGACGTAACATCCTGCCTGGGGCATCACATGTGCACTGCGTGATTTTCATTACAGCCGAGCGATTGAAAGAGTTAAGATCATGAAAGATAGCAGAACAAGCAAGATGCAAGACAGTCGACAAAGGAAGAGCAGTCAAGGTCAAGGCTGGGAAAACGACAGGCTGTCACAGGAGAAACCTGCAAGCTTTGTGACAAAACGTTCAAACAATTTACATATTACCAGCAGCATATGCTCCAGGGGCACAAGATACACCCCCGGGACTGTCGAAAACACAAGTGACCTTTACCCTGCAATGACAGTTGACACCAGCACCACGAACTCCGAGCATCAAGTCAAAGATAGTTTCAAGACCTGATGGGCTGAAAACAGAGAGGCACCCACCAAGTGCAAGAGCTCAAGAGCAAGGTATTCCACATGCACAAGAAAGCGAGAAAGGTAGCGAGGTTGTTGGGCAAATCTTGGAGGAGATACCGACGATCTCTCTACCCCGCCTCTCTCCCATCCCTCTTGCTACACCATCACCGCCGACTTCACCCAGTGTCCATGTTGCCTCCTCATCTCCAGGCACTTCTCCCTGAGACCCATTTCCTCCAAGGACTCCAAACAGGGAACTTTTCCAGGACCAAGAAACTCCAGAAACTCCCGCAGTAGCCTAGCAACGTGCCCTGGCCACCGTCCAGCCTCCCGTGACTAGGCCGAACGTCACTACGCCTCGCTACCTGAGGAACGGCCCTCCGCAGAGTTCGACAGGGGCCAAAGTCAGCAATCTTTGAAGAGAGGCCTACTCTCGAGGCCTCATCAGACAACAGGACAACGAACTTCATCGAAGAATAAATCACGGACTGATTTACCCTCTGGTACCTGCTTCCAGCCAACTCAGCCTTTGGACTACCACATTGGCAGGTTGGCTATGCAAAAGTCGACAGCAGCAGAGTATGAACAATAAACACTACCTAAGGGCCAAATATATCACCTAACTGACGCAGCTTATTCGCGTCTAGTTACTCCATCCAGCAGTTATTTCCCTTGCACACACGCAGCAGCCATTTCGAAGCCTCCTAAAAAGCCACTCAACGCACGGAGCACAGAATTACAGTAGTTTCGGAAGCAATTTTGGAACGCCAAACACGTTTTTATTTATTCATTTTGCCCACAGTGTTACTTTACTCATGTTAATATTTGTTCAACTATTTAATTTTATTTTATGACTTTGCATATACTTCTATGTGGCTAAAGAGAGCTTCAACATGGCATCCAGTGACGTCATCCCCCACGGCCCGAAGCGCTATCCCGTCAGCATGACTACGTCGTCTTGAAAAAGGAATTACGGACAAGCACAGCCATTGCTCATCGTGGGAAAATCCCCACTTTATGCGCAAACATGTACAATAGGGATCTCCCAACGATGAGCAATAGCTGTGCTTGTCCGTAAGTCTTTTTTTTTAAGACAGTGATGTGTTGCTACTTTTGATGCTGTTCCCACATAGCTGTGAAATTGAGGGAAATAAAGCTATTTGAAAAAATAAACATGTACGTATTGGGCTAATAACTGTCACAACTTTAGTGTGTTTTTTGTTTACATAAACCATATTTTTCCTGTTTCTGGGAGAAGATTGCCCACCAAGTTACCAAAGCCAACTATCAGACGACCCGAAGCGTCAGAAGGAGCACTGTGTGTTCAACTTGGCAATGACTTGCCTTGAACGCTACCTGTCCAGTGTCAAATACTGTCAACAGCCGTTGGCAGTATCCCGTGTCATAAGTGGCACTGGGTGATGGGGCCTTTACGGTGATAAGGAAGTCATAAATGTCTCTTCAAAGAAGTTCCGGGAGAACCCAAGACTTCACCGGGAGAACATTTTTCTTCATGATCAACTTATAGACAAACGAAAGGGACAACTCTTTCTTTTCAAATGCAAGAATCCGAGTTGTAGACATTGCTCATCATGCCCATGCACTGTCAAGAATGAGGTGATGCAGATTCTACTGGATTTCCCAACACCACTTTGTGACCTTCCATGAAGCCCTTGAGAGACCCTGAGGGCTTCCTGAAGACCACATGTTCTCCATCTGTGACCCTTTTGGCCACTGTGAGCAACCTGGCTGCCGGTTTATATTTACATCGGAGAAGGGACATAGAGATCATCGCCTGAAGATCCACCTCTAGTATCGGTTTATGCCTATACTCCAACTTCAACTCCGCGTAGCAAATAACAGAAACTTAGATACTTTTGTATGTTCGTCATTTAGTATTATCTGCTTTTATTTATTTAAACATGACATACGCCTCGTCAATTAGATCCTTGCAGCAACATAATTTTATAATATGCCTTGCCTGCTATCTTTTGCCTATTCTTGTGATTGTAGAAAGCCGATGCATATGTGATATCTCCCACATTAATGATAATTATGTGTTTAATACCATAATACCATACTATAAGCCCCGAAACACGTCTGCAGTCTTTGTTAAAAGAGGGCAACCAGGAACATAACTTGTATTGCCAAATTTATGCATAAATACTTGCTGAGGAAATAAATATACAAAAGAAATGTTTATCTTTGAAAGAGAAATATAATCCTTTCTGTATTGATCTCCAGACTAGTCTGTTGTCAGTCACATATCTTCCCACAACTGCAACTTAATCCAGTCATAAATGTTCAAACGTCGGGTATTAAATTCCTAAAATTTACTAATGTCTGTTCTTAAGAAATTAAGGGATTTTGGGGTTCCTAGTTGTTTTGGGGTGCTAAAAGGGAGGTATAGAATGTGTTTAATCTACTCACTTATACATACAATGTACATTATTTTTAATAATTAATGTATTGGTTTGGCGCAATGAACTCTCTCTGATCTGCAGTCAACAGTGGCTGACATGAGCAGCCGTATCAAGCACTGGTTTCTTTGGCAACAGAGGTGCCATATGGGGAGTATTTTTCACAACCCAACCAGTTTGATTGATAGCATTAATCAGATATTGTTGTTGTAAGTTTGAGAGATTGCGTCTTTTCCCAGATATCTAGCTATTGCCTGAAATCCGCTTGATTTAGTGTGTATCTGTGTCCATGGGTGCAGGCGAGTTAATCCTACAAGTGGAAAAAAAGATCAATATGTAACATAATTTCAGTACTTTTTTGAGCCCCCCCCCCCCCAACAGGGTCCTGAAAAAAGTGGGGGGAAGAGAAGAGAGAGGGGAGAACATTTGCAAAGGTTTATTTTTGGCCTGGCGGCAGGGTGACTTTCTTTTCATATTATGCCACTCGCATTTTGTTTCTCTGTGCCAAAATTATTTTATAATGATGTTTCATGGAATTTCACTATAATTTAAATTTGCAACAATATCATAAATATTTGAAACCAAAGTGCCAATTTATTGGGCTAAAATATATGTCTTTTTCCCTTTTCAAGGGGACTGCCAGACAAGTGAAAGGAAAAAATATGCCCTTTTTTACCCACAATGATTTATTTTTAGATGACCAGATCCAATCTTATTTTGCAATGTGTTATGTTGGTTCCTTTTCTATTTTTTCCCCATTAACTTAGTGTACAGGGCATGGAAAAGGCCTGCAATCCTACCCTTTCCCAATTATACATCACATACATGCCTGGATCAGGGTTTTAATTATATATTACCAGTAGAATCTGGGTTTGCCGCCCACGTGTTCACGGAAGTTGCCGCCCAATGATAGAAAGTAGACTTGTAGCACCGTCCCGGAATGATCTCTTCACCAACGTCCGCACTTCGCTTTTATTTCAAACAAAAATGTTGCCGACAAAATACACTCACGTTCACTTTCATCAAGAAGAAGAAGTAAAAAATCACAACCCAAACTCACAGATTGGCTTAATCGGTAAGTACCGGTATAATCAATCAGAAGTACAGTGGGCTGTTTTTGCAGCACTGTACACAGATTACACCAACATACCGCAACACTCTGGTGACAACCATGCGGGCACCCTAACCCAAATGAGTGGCATTAGTCAAACATACTTGGGCCCCATTTCTAGTTGTGAGCCTATAAATATCACAAATCTGCCCAACAAATAAGTTTACAACTAAATATAAGCCTCTATATTCCAGCCCTATATCCAATACCAAAAATAAACACCATGTTCAAGATTCAAATTAAGGGCGTGTATTAAAATGTGTGATTCCAAATTGCACTTTCTGAACACCTGTGGGCCCCCACCCAAGAAACTGAAGCAAGCCAAATTAAGCTTTCTCCTGCAGTAAGCAACGAGAGTAGCTCCGAAGACACCCCTAGGCTCGTACTTCAATCTCTAGGGCAACTGTGAAGCATGAGGGTCCCAAGCTGCAGAACTCGGTTGATTTTTCCCTGAAAAATATCTCCCGTCTCTCGCTCTTTAAGCGCAAATACAAAAATAAGTTATTGGAAAATTATTTAAGTACTTACGGTAATTGTTTCCTTATTTTTCACGGGGTTGCAGCTGCATGTTATTCCAATATTCATGTCTGGTGTTATGTCCTTATGTGTTGTTTGTGTGTGTAACTTGTATATTTTTGTATTTTTCTACTCTACAAGCATTCATGCATTTTAGGGATCCCCATCCACATATTTTGTATACAGTTAACTCTGATTGTCTTTTTTTTGTGGAAAATAAAGTTAATTGAATTGAATTGTCTCACATGGAAGTAACTTACCGGTGCCTACAATCCTAAACACGATCAGCACCATTCAGGAGATTAGTTCGTTTTTTGGTTCTTCGGCCAAGAGACAAAGCCTCCTAAGTGACTAAATCACCAGGACGGCCCCAGAGTCCTCACACAAATGTTTGAAGAAACTATGCACTACAAGATGGGTTGAGAGGCATGAGGCTATAACATCTTCTATGAGCTCTTTGTCCCTATATACAAAAAACCTGGACACGTACAAATTGTCTTTGTGAACAGTAAGTGTAACCTCCAAAACAAAATGTGTACCAGTTTTCGTTATGAAACAGGACAGTCAAATAAATTATGATTGTTAAAAAGAGCTAAAAGTTACATGTACAAGGCAGGAATTGAAAATTGAGGCATATTCTCAATTTAATGCAGGTTGGATGAGACCACTGCACAGAAACACAACTGTTCTCCTAAACCTTGTGCACCATATTAGAGGAAGTGGAAGAATTTCAGAAACATGCCATACTCTGTCAGTGTGTAATTTATCAGAAGTGGATGTGTGGAAAAATGACTTCAGGTGACGGCAAAGGTCTGCCTTAGGTCTGCTTCATAAAAGAAGCAGACAACGTGACAGATGGGACAGAGGAATTAATATATAGGAACCATCATCTTTATCCCTCCCTAGTGGTCACATGTCCAGAAATTGAGGGTATTACTCCTGTGGTTTTCATGTCTACAGAAAAAGTTACCATCAGTTGAGTGACGTAAAAAAATTGGGGATGTTCTTTACTACAAAAGAGAACAAGATAACCGGTACTTTGGCCAAATCCTAGAAATCATGGTTAGAAACATGCAGAAGTATTTCATTTTGAGCAAGCTGGAAATTGTACTGCTCAATTCGCATCTGAACAGCTATGAGGTAAAACTCACAAATCAAAATGTGTGTCTATGCATCCTGTGCCAGAAAGTCTTTGACCAGTACCCATAGCCCATTATTTTTAATAGGACTTCCTCCAAGTGGTTTGTCACCTTAGAGGGTGACATAGATGTAGAACAGTTATAACTGTGAATGTTTCATTGCCAGACCTCAGACTTGACAGTTCTACCGCAGCTTCAAAGAGTACAGCGAGTACCACTGCTGGAGATGATGTTGAATCTGATGGTAATTCATTAGGTACGTATACTCTGTGGTGATCATTGCAAAGTCAATTTGAAACACTGTTTCATTAGCAGACTTTGTACTAGGTCAGACAAAATTTGTTACATACATGTACATCAAAAAAATTATGACATTTTTTTCCAATAGATTCACATTCTGTCTATGTCTATTGGAGAGCAGTCTTTGTATATCTGGTAGATGTTCTGGCCCCTTATTGTTTGTTGGAAGAGTTCTTAGCAGGTGGAAATGTACATTCACACAAGTGTGTGGTTCATTGACATTATTTTATAGTTTTGTTCTTGGGCCTGTTGTCAGAAAATACCAAGCTCAGCGCTGGATGCGCTCAAAAAACGTTATAGTGCCCTCATTCGAGTGTTTTAGACCCATTTCCGCACTTCCGTTATTGCAAACCGTTAAAAACCTCCATTTGATTACACCCAAATTTACCAGAATTTTACCCTTTCTGTGCGTCACTGACGACATGTGAATACAATCAGCCCTTTATTGATAAATAAAGACATGCATGATATAGTGTTTTAAATCTTAGACCGTTAATTTGGCATGATTTTAGCCTAAAGTTTTTGGCCTAATCTGACGAAAATTATTGTTTTGAACATGTACATTGTGTGACACGTACACCTCGCCTCATTGCAGTAGGTACGTTTCAGTAAACTAATAAGTGGTTAATATTCCTTGATTTTGCAGGACCACAGGCACAAAGGTACACAGGCATCCATATTCCTGTCCTGATTGTATCACAATCTCCTGCTGTAATTCCACCTGTAATCATCCACCCAAGTATTGTATTCCTGACTGATTTGATCTACGTGTAAGTAAACAGTTAATGTTCCTTGCCCAACACAGTCTGACCGCTGTCCATTTGTTACTGTGTGTAACCTTCGATCCAACCGCCTTCCCTTTCCGGTGTACCCCTACACTATTTCACATGGTCCTTCAAACCGGATATCACACAGTGACCTATGGATCCAATGGAGCAAGAGAACATTGACAATCCTTCTGCAACAGCTGGGTCAATTCCCATCGACAATCAGACCCCCACTTGCAAAACACGAATTCTGGGACACCTTGATGACGTTGTGGTCGGGTGTAGATCCTCTACCAAAAGAAGTAACAGCAGAAGAACACCAGGATGCAGATTCCGTTTCGGACAGAGGCTCCACAACCTCCCAATGTGAAGCGTCAATAACACTTAGCAGTGCACAACAAGCACGTTTGCAACGGAAGAAAACAGAATTGGAAGAATTGAAACGTCAGCTTGCAGAGGACAAAGAAGCCGATAAAGAGCTACGACAACTTGACGAGGCCGCGTATGCATCACGCATCGCAGCAGAGGAGGAAGCTTTCGCAGCAAAGAAACGTGCTGATGCTATTGCACCTGAAGCCGACTGACGCTGAGAAATTATCAACACCCGACTGTCGAGACAGAGACGGTTGCGAGAGGCAGAAAAGGAGTTCAACGAAGCTGAACTGATTTTTGCTATGGCCAATGGCGAATCAGAAATAGACACTGAAAGCCAATCTCCACCTCAACAGAGGGAAACCCCCGTTTCTTCTGTGGACCATGACGCTGCTAGCATGCAGATCCCCACACCGAGTTGCAACCAAGTAAGTGTGGCTAATCCTCCAATCCATCCACAGCAACTGTCACGTCCCAAGGATGCCTTGCCTAAACCCTACCCCACTCATCCACAGGACACCATTGCTGTTTCTACCACACAACTGCCACACTCTACTTCCCATGGTGCACCGGTGATGTCACTAGCCACACAAAGTGGACCCAGCCGACAATCCATACAGACTACATCCATGACCTGGTCTTCTCCTTCGATGAACATTTCGACGACATCATCCAATCCCATTCCCACTCCATTACCTGGTGCAGTTCCCTATCCTTCAGCCCTGCCGTCCCGTGTTATGCCAACATTTGGACAAGCATCTGTTCTGCCAGGACTGCACCCCATGCTGCCAGCTATGCCAAACATGACGGAGCTACTCATTGCTTCATCTTATGGTGTACCGCGACCTACCTTGCCCACCCTTCACCACCGGCAAGGAACGGGACTTTGCCCTCCTCAAGATGGCATTGGACAATCTCGTCAATGTTCATCCCCACCGTACAGAGCAGAACAAGTACCAAGCTTTGCTGGTGTAACCACGTCCGGTTTTCGTACACACTTTTACCCGACAGGTTCCCTACTCCATCATACATCACATGTCATAACTTTAGTAAATTCCTTGCATGTCACTTTGTCAGCCATGAGCGTTGCGTTACGATCGATCATCTTTTTGCCTAGCGCCCTCTTGCCGCCAACTAAACTTTTTTAGCACATCGCGCGCCACCAAGAATTTTGCCCGCTACTTTTGGAACTATGCAAAGGGCGTAGCGAGCACGCGAGTTCTACATTCCACATGCTTTGTTTAAGTTAGATAGCTGGCATTCCGGGCGTTTCGTATAGTTTTCCTGTAGGGCTAGGTCCTAAATATCGTTGATTCCGTTCCAACTCTACTTTGAGTTGACATCTTCCAGCTCCTGCTTTGCGAACAGCATTTTATAGCGAGCACTGCACACTCCACTTTTATTACTGCGAATTTTGGGTGCGGCTCCCCGTTGTAGCAGCAATATAATTTTATATCCGGCGTTGCCGGCACCGCAGTTTTCTGCATTATTTTCTTCAATTTTGCTGCTGATTCTTCGATTTTAACATCGAGCACGGAGAGGAAGGCATGAACATAGATCATCCCAAGTGGTAAGTAAATCCCTTGTGTGTTATTTAACTTATGCCTGAATCTTTTTATGCCATAATCTTTTTATGCAACATCTGTTCACCTACTGATGTATTTATAAAAGTATTCTTTGATTTAAAAATAAGGAAAACAGTGTTTCCCCAAATTACTTTGAATTTAATGATGTCTTTAATAATGTACTTTGATCTGAAAGTTTTCCCATAATTCATTAGTGATTTACTGTTTTTTATGCATTTCAGATCATTGGATAGATCTAGACAGCCCATTTCCAATTCCCTTTTGACTGTCGTTCTTTTTATATACCCAATTTCTTTTTATACCAAAGTTCTTTATACACCAGATATAAATTTGTAAATACATTGTCTCATATATTCGAAATCAATTTAATTGTGTTGTAAATAAAATATTTTGATATGACTGAGACATCCAAAAGACTTCGCTCCACCCAAATTATTTAGTGGAACCACTCGGTTGTGATGAGAGTGCCACATTTAAAACTAATTCATATCGCTCTCCCCGGTTACACTGGGTAGACTTGGGGGCAACATCCTGCGACTGGCCGAGGCCTACATGCACGATCCCAAGCCCTACTCGGCAGCACTCCGAGCGTTAAAGGACAAATACGGCCAGCCGAGACAGTTGGTTCAGAGTGAGTTAGGCTTCATCCTACACATGCCTTATGTCAAGACAGGCGACCATGAAGCATTTGACAACTTTGCCCTCTCCGTCCACTCCCTCATGGGCATGCTCCGCTCACTCGAGGGAGAGCATGGCTACCAGCTGAAGTGTGGTTCCTACGTCGACAGATTGCTCTGCAAACTGCCAGCCAATTACCAGGACAGGTTCGTCGAACATTGCATCAACCGTGGAATCATGAAAGCAGATTCTTACCAAACAAACATACATCTTGCACCACTTCGCCGATTGGCAACAAGTCCAGTCCCGAGCCAAGGGCATAGCCGGACAAGCAGTCACTGCCCACAGGGATGACAGCTCAAGATCTGACAAGAGAGAAAGAGGTTTCAAGAGGAAGAAAACTTCTCCCACAGCAGTTTTCCAGACTGACGATGGAAAGCAAATGAAGTCGAAGCCTCACCAACAGTCAGCACCTTCAAAGCAGAACAAGCATTCTGCCTATTGTCCACACTGTGACAGCCACGAACACTACTTGAATGGCTGTGCAGACTTCAAGAAACTCTCCACTCACCAGATAATCGAATGGCTGAAGGAGAAAACCTGATGCTGGAAGTGTGGTCGTACCCACATGCCAGAAAACTGTACGCTAAAGAAACCATGCAACAACTGCAAAGAAGTCCACTTGACAGTGCTGCACGAAGCAATCCAGCAGGGAGCCAGTAAAATCTACACACTGGCAATGACCACACAGACGGTGTACATTGACCAGCCCCGTAGGCCACACAATGTCATGTCGAAGGTCGTCCAAATTCTCCTTCATGGTCCAGCATGGAGTTTTGGATATAATGGAGGCTTGAATATAATATTGATTGCAGGTGTTTTTATCTTAATATTGAAGTTTCCATAAAATATTTCCTGTTTACAAATGCATGGCCGGTCATCATGTCACTTTGTCATTGTTTGTCCATCCACTGTTTCATACGTGACTAGAGCATTCCTTAAAAACAAATACAGGGAAACATTGTCAAATGCATGTAACCTTAAATGTCATAGTTCACAGGTTTGGTTTAAGCATTAACTTGAATCCTACATGCATGTACTGTGACAACAGAATTGTTACATTTCATGTTTAAGAATAAATATACATGTAGCACTCAAAGATGATCACATTTTGAAATGCACTGACAACTGTAGAAGTATACAATTGTGTGAGCAAGATTCAACATCAAGCATGTTTTATTAAGCAGCCTGCATTGTAATGACAACTGAAATCTGCCATCATAAGATTTTGCTGAGTCAACTGCTTCACAATCCATTTTGTAACTCTCACATCACTTGTCCGTCCACCGTTACGTACGTTACTACAACATGGCAATTTTATGAACAAACAAATGTAGGTGCACATATCAACGTGTATAGTGCTTCATGTTTGAGGGTTCTGTCTGTTTCTTTGACAGCATGGTCAAACCCCTTCAGCATTTCTGGTTAACAGATCTCAAGTTTCCCTCGGGAAAAAAGGAGAGGAAAGTAGCTTGTGTGAACTAAATGATTGTCATGAAGAAATTGTCCTGCAATAAATAGTAATTCTTAAAATGTCTACATTGTAACTGTGTTTGTTTCTTATCAATGGACAGAGAGAACAGGGGTAAACTTCAAAATGTTACAAATGAAGCCACCTGATGTGGCATTTTATGGCCCTTTGTCTGTCCCTGTTACATACGTAACACACTTGCACTGGTGACATTCATGTAACTGTAAAATAAAAAGTGTGTTGGAAGTTATCAAGCCCTATTGGAATTAAACAGTGGTGCTTGAGGGAGTTATATAAAGTGGAATTACAGAAAACAAAATACTTTCAAGTTTTGGCTCGCTTGTCACACTTTTTGGTCCATTAGTGTGGAAAGGCCCATATGTAAATTGAAGGGAATACCTTAAAAAGAGTTATTTAATGGGTAATATAGCACCCCTTGCAAGCCAAGAGCCAAAGTCGGCAGGTTAAGCAGTACACCATCAAAGATGAAACATACCCGTTAGTCACCAGAATTCCAAAAACGAATCATGAAATACATCAACAGGAGTAAGTATGGCAGAGCCAGCCAATGCATGTCTCCTCAAGTCACAGAGTAGAAGAGCTGCATTTATCAAGACCGTGCAGCCCCAAAAAGAAAAGGAATCATCCTCATATCCCAATAAATCATGGTTTTTGCAAGATGTTACAGTAGAAAATATGGGAAATTGGAGTTGGCAGGCACACACGCCTTTGCTGATGGGTGTAATCAAGGCTGCCTTTACCTGCTCCTGCTAGCAGACGAGTAACACATATTAATCAAAGGATGGGGTTCATATTGTCTTCAATCTTGTCTCACTCAACAAGTATTCAAGTCTTTGCAGGGCTGCCTCAATGTCCATGCAGTTTTGGAAACATGGGTGCAGTCAGAAGCTCCTGCAGTGAATGCAACGTCTGGGGATTTCAAAGGACCCAAAGGCATCAATGGAACTTTTGACTGAATTTGAAAGATTCAAAACTAAAGCTTGACTATTCGAAGGCCAATCTTGAGAGCCAGTTTACTGCTTCAACAGTTGCAGGTGCGTCTCAGCAGAACTTGTGGGTCAGTGAAAAAAGTGACACGTACCAGCAGTGAAGATTTTGGTGCAGCTGACATCACAAGTTGGGTAAGTGCATCAACATTTGATGAAGATGATCTTCAAGACAACGAAATGTCACAGGTGACTTGTGGAGTAGGTATCTTTGATCATCAGCTTTTCAGAGTGCAGATGACTTAGAATGGTGTGGACAATATGCCAAAGATGAAGGAGAGGGTGAGACTATACTGATCAATGAGGTGTATGTGGTTAGGGACAAAGTCCAAATACAAATGGCTGCAAGGCATCAGTCAAGGCAGCAAGAAAACAAATTCCCATGACCTTGAGAGGGAGGTAGTGAAGGTTGAAGATGTTCCACTCCCTTCTGCTGGTGATTGGAATGCCCTAAAGGATCAAATGGCTGTCATTTTGGAAGAATTTCTAAAGTCCCATCTGCCGTTTCTTGAGACCACCGAAGGCTCTGATGTCACACATTATGAGGATTTTGTGAAGATATGTAAGAAAAGTGAGATAATCAACTTACAGGTGGTGGAGGAAAACCCATCTTCAACAGCAGGAACCATCAAAATACCGGTAATTGAGTATCTCTCCTGAAGCTCATTTGAACCCGATTGTGTGTTTTGGTGATGGGTTGTCAGTAGAGAGAATGTGTGATTCTAAACAAGCAAGAAATGTTGGTGAAACTCCTGCAGACAGACTGCAATGTCTCATCCAGTCCCCCAAGTGTTTCATTGAGGAGGACTGATGCTTTTAGACACTATCAACCATCTGTTCACTGGGAAAAGTGCTTAAGACCGCTTGAGGTACCTTGACCATATCTGAAGCAGGATTATGGCCACAAATCAATGAAGGTAAAGGTAATGGAGAATTTCAACCATGTGGTTCATTTGATTTCTTTTGCCACTGCCTCATGCAACAATTGTGGCCATGAAGCTTGCACATATTGATAATTCACGCAAGGTGCATGCTAGCTTTCCTTCATTCCCTGAGGATTAACAAGAGAAATTGCTTGCATTCAGCCGGATGTTTGGCATTGAGGGAAGTCAGTACTGCTTGTACCCACCAACATGCACAACCAGACTGCTTAGTGGATGAGCTGCTTTAGGATGTTGGTGATAGTGTTAGAGATGGATATATATCGATGTGGCAACAATACTGGAGAACCTATATGATCCGATGCAGCAATCACAAATGTGCCTGGTTTCATGATTGTTGGGACCCGGAAGAAATCTTGCTGGTCAGCAGATTCACCCAGGACTCCCTGAAAAACTAGCCAATCAAAAAGTTTATATTCAAATTATTTCACAGGGAAGGAGTGATCAATTTAATATTTAGCCAATCGGTAAATGGATGAAAGTGTCCATCACCCAACTAAAGTGGGTATTTAAGATCCCGCATCAGGGCCAAAAGACCAGTCTGCACCCACATCCAGCAGGCCACTGAAGCCAAGCCAATGCCGTAGCCATAGAGGGGTGAGTTCTTCACTTATTTTGAGTTGTAATTTTGAGACTTAGTTTCTAGTTGAGAGCTATTTGTGTTCTGTAGTTGTAGTGTTGACTGAAGTTCATTCTTATATTTGGTGGTTCTTGGTTACAATCATTTGTTTGCATTTCTGTGCACAAAGTTATCTGCATCTTGAGCCATTATTGTGTGAATATTTGCTGCCCTTTTATTGACTCAAACCATGCTTGAACTAAGAAATTTACAATAATAAGTTTGGCACTCAACTTAAATTGATAATATGAATTGAACATGTATCTTAATTAGTGTATCATTGATATTATTACGGAACCATTTGTTCAAGAATTATTTCATTATTTTGTATATAGCTTCCAGCTACGCAAATGGTGTTGAAGATGATGTACATGTAGCTGTACAGGCTGTTCTTTAACTTTATCCAGGTTAATTAGCTCTTGATTCATTGTGTTCTTGATCCACAATTAAATCCCAGATATTGAGTACTGTATTTTTGGAAACAATGTTTACTCAATTCCAACTGATAAGTCAAGACAGTGTATTTATTTGATTCTGTTTTCCAAGTTGTGCTGTAGCTAATGCACTATGTTTCTGGTCTTCCGTACAGTCAATATTTTGCTCCTGGTACTTTAAATACCTTGAATTGAGAACAAGGGCAAATCTCTGTCTAGCCAAACAGTGTTATGTAACCTGTCACATTCCATCTATTGAGCACCAGCTGATGTACTGTTTTAGTGTTTGGTTACCAGTACTATGACCTTTGAACTGTGTGTTGTGATC
This sequence comes from Patiria pectinifera, assembly GCA_029964075.1. Classification (NCBI taxonomy): domain Eukaryota; kingdom Metazoa; phylum Echinodermata; class Asteroidea; order Valvatida; family Asterinidae; genus Patiria; species Patiria pectinifera. Next base: position 5,306,085 of record CM057145.1, read on the forward strand.
TATTGTAGGACGTACTGTAGTAGTATTTTAAACCCATGTTTGCATTATTTCTTAATGTACAGGGGTCGGTCTGTCCTGGACCGGTTGTAAATTCTGTCAAGGACCGTCCATTAATCGTCTGTAGAGTCCGTTAGACTCTAGGTTCATCGAATAAAAGTTCATCAGAGAGACATCGCAGAACTGTGTCGTTGTCCGTTAGTTGTTGTATCTTGATCTCAAACCCTGCGTTCTAATGAATGCTAAACTAAATCCGCTGCGAGGATTATACGACATTATCAAAAAAAATATATAAAATTAGAAACATTTTGGAGACTAATTATCTTTACTGGCAGCTGAGAAGCTGAATTGTGAAGGACTCGGCTACAATGTGGTCGGGCCGCTGGCATGTATTAAGGTGTACACTATAAACATGACAAACAGGTGTTTATAACAAGTTAGTTTACAGTCCTGACTCTTCAGGGGTTCTCGCACAGGGTTCTCACTCAATACATGCATGTGTAATTTTGACACTGGCATTCCAAGTGTTGATCTAGGGATGGGCTTGGGACCCATCTCTATAATGGATGAAGCAGTCATTTAGGAAACTTGTTTTTTTATGTACATAATGCAAGTTCTATTGTTTTTAAGTGAAGATCAATTAAAAAAAATATACACATCTAAAGTTCTCAACGACACATCACTGAAATGAAAGTACTCTAGTCCCCAAAATGACGCAGTGTTTCTACTTGCCATCCTAGTCCACTTTTGATAAACAAATCAAGCCAGGTTGATTTGTTTTAATGCACTCAGCATAGAGAATTCCACATAGCCGTTTCTGTGAACTTGTTTGTCGTTAGCATTCACAACCAAAATCATCCTATTTGTTTCATTTGGCAATTGCCTAAACAGCTTCTTGTTGCTGCCTTGATCCATTCATTCCACATGTAGGTGTGAGTACAATCTTGTCCCAGGTGACACAGACAGTGCAGTAGTGAACCCTACTTGGATTACAAACCTGTAATAAATGCTTGCTTTCCTGGCCCTAGCTGCATCCTTCCCTGTGTAGCTCATTTATGCAGTCCAGTAGCCATCAAGGTTCTTCAATTCCATAAGCTTTGTTTATCTTTCTTGAGAGGCTTCGCACGGTTGATGAATATGTTTGGCCTGGATGAAACATATTTAAACACAAACATGTATATATCTGGGATTAAACTCATCAATATTGTGACATTCAAGCTCAGCAAGGGGACTGGGGTTGAAGACTTTATATATGTATTCTAAGCTACAGTGAAATGATGAATGCAGTCGAATTACCAGATTACTTTAAACTATGCATGGTGCAGAAATGCCTTTCATGTAGTCTCTGACTGGTTCACCACACGCCATATGTAGGCTTTGATGACCACATTCTTATGACTTTGGTAACAAGTGGTACCCAGCATATTGTACATTTATTATGTGCCGTCTCACACATGAACTTCTTTTAAGCTCTTCAATACAGGGTTATGATTTGTACATTATGACTTGTAGTGGGTAACATTGACCATCAACTTAAACACACATTCACCTACTGTACATGTACTGGTAGGATGAGTTTACTATATTAGTTCCTCACCACTGCAAGATCCAAACGAGTGAATCTGTCCTTCAGAGTTCAGACATCTTTGGAAAATGATTTTTGGAGTAATTGTTTTGGAGTAAATCTATAGTCATATGCTAACTAAAGGCATGGTTTCAAAATACCAATACAAGAACTTGTGTTATATTTTATTTTAATAATCATAAACAGAGACAGGGCAGTGTTATTTAATATAAGAGAAATCTGAGAATATCTAAGAATTCAGTATCATACATATTGTACCTGTCAGGATTTTTGCACACACTCTTCACTTGAGATGGATCCTGATTAAGTGTTTTGAAAACACTGTCCCTCACTTGGGTGGGAAGAGCAGCTGACAATCTAGCATTGGTACACACTCAGGATGCTGTCAAGCTCTTCAACTTGGTTGTAAACATGATGAAAATCCTCTCCCCTATGTAATAATTATACGTACACGTGTAAATAAAAACCTCAACTTGAACAAGGTTTCAATAAAGTATGATATTGTTTTCTAGAAAATAATTAATGTTAGAGTGTTATTTGTAATGTTGCTGTTGTCAGTTGCTCACATGTGTGCTTGAATCTGTGATGTGGTGCAGATGAAATACATGTATAATTCGGTTGAACTCTTATTTCTATGAGAAATATGAATTTGAGCTATCATTGCCGCCATATTTACCAAGTAAAATTTGACATAAATGTTCTTTTTCAACATGAATAGTCAGGTGGCATATGGTAGGAATCGTGACTGACTGGTCCAAAGCACCAAATTTGGCAGGTAGATACTTACAGACCTAGAGAAGATATTTAGAAGGGGTGACACCAACAATTCTTTTGGGAAGGGTGCCTAATTTGCATAAATCGTTTATACCTGCTGTGTGATATATTTATTTGGTAAATTTAGATTTGTTTCCATTTTTTGAAAAGTATATTTTTGGGATTCTACTTATATCCTTAATTCATTAATATTTTCTAAAGCATATTGGAGACTGGATTATGATGACATAATATAGATAAAAAACGGCTGCCATTATACCCTAAAGTTACGCGCATTTACCTTTTCCTCAGATATCATGAAGTAGTCTCTTCAAACGTCGGTATTGATGAGCTTCAAATTCACAGTTACTTACTGACACAATTATCCTAACAAAAATAAATGGGAAATCACGTGAAAAATTGGGAAAGTGAGGTGTCCGTAAATGGGGCTAAACATTAGGCGAAGGGTTGCCTAACGTTTCGGCTCATTGGGTGACACGGTGGGGGTAACTGACTAGGTGGTGCCTTGAGGCGACACTGTGGTTGGTTCTGGTTGGAAATCTAAGATATTGGAAAAGTCATTCCAATGGAGCTCAATGAGTTGCATGCATTTATCTTGTCTCAAGATATCATCCAGTAGTTTTGCCAAACTTCAGTATTGATGAGCTTCAAATTCACCAAGTTGCATACTGGCACAGTTACCCTATTAAAACTTTATGGAAAATCGGGTGAACGATTACATTGTGATATTTAGCCCAGAAAAAAAAAGGGGGGGGGAAAAACGAGGTGTACATAAATTTGGCTAAAAAGTAGGCGATGGGGTTGCCGAATGTGGGGGACTTAAACATGTTCAAGGAAATCACCCAAAAGAAGAGATTATTGTTGTTTACAATAAGTATGTCTACGTCAAAACATTTTCTTACCAATAATTTTGGGAATTTCCCCTGGCTGGCTACGTGAATTTTTTAAAGTGTTGCACTGGCGTTTGCAATATCTGTCAATCCTTTTCAAGCCTCACGAATATTAATAAGGTTCCTATCCATTTCGGTGTGCAGTAAAAATTTGGAGAAAAGCCTCCTTCAAGAGTTATTAATTGATAAATATCACCCTTTTTACCGACTTCCATTGGTTAATACCGAGACCCTCGCCAAAACACGTGGAGTGACACTACTGAATATGCTAATCTACCATACGTTATTGTGTTGCTTAGCCAAAATCAGTCAACCGTCGTGCCTAAGGCGCTTTGCTGAACAATGCACATGGGTTGTGAAAATTCTCGTTAAAATTAAATTTTCCACGGCGATAGTTCCAGTTGTAATACTAGCGTTTGCAACAACAGATTAAGCTGAAATTCGGAATACACTTGGATGATATAAGTGTTCAACTGCTCCTGAAATAACAATTTGGAGAAATTCCTAGAAATTGAAATCAATACATAGATTTGGGGAAGTTTTCGAACAATTTCTTCCAGACTTGAATGTCAGCTATACCAGTAACCAGTAGGCCCCCTATTGACGTTTCGGCATTGATGACAGCATTTTTTCCACTAACATGAAGTTAAGAATTTCTTCTTGTGTTATAATTTAACATTTCAATCGTACTGAGCATATTTCTGAGAAACACAACGTTCAAAAGGCCATTTTTTTTGTGGTGCATGAATTTCACTGCTCTGCTATAGCATCTAGTTTATCAGATTAGCTTTCCTTAATAACGGCAGACACTTTGCCTTAGGCCCCCCCCCCAAAAAAAAATACTTCTGCTTTCGGTTACCCTACCGACCCCATTTTTAGGCTTGCGACCCTAAAAAAAATTATCAGCAATTCCCCCCCCCCAAAAAAAAGATTGAGTAAATAAAAATTAAATCTTGTCTTTTCTGCCTCGACAAAATACCTCTCAAAAACCCTTTTGCGTAAAAAAAAATGCTTGTATTTATTTGTTTTCTTACTTGCATTCGCTATTTTTTTTCAAAAGAAATCTCCGTTATTTTTACAAATTCACTTCGCGATATAACTACTTCGCAATTTGATGTCACAGTGACTATAATCACGTGCGTAAACCTAGCTGAATACAGCGACGACTGGTTCCCTCCGCGCCGTGCAGGGGCCAATTTAGAAAACATGATGAAAACGTGGTAACATTAACATAATGGCTATGCATTGCAAGCCGGTGCACTGTCAACTTGTCAGATTCGACATCCGAGGGGCCAAAGGGGGAAAGCCAAAAAATTTTTTTTTTTTTTTTTATTTGACATCACAATATAAGGCAGGCAATAGTACCACCATCTTTTCCTCAAAAAAACAAAAGTTAAAGTGGTCAGAAATCAGAAATTAGAAGATACATCCCACATCCATCTAGAAAAAAAAAATGGGCCCTTTAGCGGGGGCCCCGAACCTATATTTTTTTTTTGACCCACTTTTTTGGGGGACCAAATTTTTTTTTTTGCCCCCCCCAAAATTGTGTTCTGGATCCGCCCTTGGATTCGACATTGTAAAAATGCCAAGAAAACACCGATGGAGAAAGAACATTTTTGCAAGTTAATTCAAAGACGTGATCTAGCTTGTCTGTGTATGTATTTTCCGTGTTCAAGAGTTCATTTTGAGATCGCACTACTCGTATTTGGAGTGATACATGCAGCGTGTTTCCCAAAATTTTCGACCGTAAAAACTAGGTCTGTAGGCCGTGCGCCACACATGCACAGTGCATCACACACTTTAGAGTTTTGGCCAGCTTTCTGCATATGGTGCGAACGACCTGAATTTTCTATTATTTTTTAAGAATTATCGAATGTAAATATATTGACAATAATTAAGGTAGGTTTTATTCACTTTTTGTGGCTATTTTGTGTGTAGCTTTCTTAGTGCAATGGAAATAGTTGAGGCTAAAACTTCGCATATAATTGAATACCCCATTCAATCTGCATTAAAAAAAAAATGGCTCCAAAAAAAAATTCCGACCGACCCTATTTTTGAAAGGCATGTCTTGGAAGCAGAAGTACTACAACAGCAAAGTATCAACAACTCTGGCAACTTATTGTGCAGAAACAGCTGTAGGTCAGAGGTTTCTACCTGAAATGACATCACAACTTTGCTCATGAATATGGAAATTTTCATTAGCATAAAAAAACCCAAATACCCTTGAAAATAAATTTAAAAAAATAGAAATCATGGCTAAATGAGACGCAATGGTGCATTTTCAAGGATTGCATTGAAAATTACAATGCATGGGCCCTTTAATTAAAACTTCTTGACTCTTCATGTTGCATTTGAGGGAAGGGGAGTGGAAAACAACATTCTGGTTCTTGCTTTGTTTTCAAGGAGTGTACATGTATTTAAAATTTAATACACACATACCAATAGGAAGTACAATGCGCTTTATAAAAGCAGACAAACAGCTGTCTGAAGCATTTTGTTGTCAACATTGCTCTCCACTCATGGTGCAAGCTAGGGCTTCCCTCCTGTGACGTCAGCATTGCATTGACTTGTCCATTCACAATTGCTGTAAAAATTTAAAAAAAATTAAAGGAAGAAAATGAGGCATTGCAATGAGTGGCAGCACCAGACTTTAAAATTTGGAGCAAATTTTCGAAAAAGCGTCTCCTTTTTTTGGTTCTGATTTTATCTTTCTTTTTGTTGCCACAAATCCCACGATATTTCTACACGAAACATTTGGCATTCATTTTTGTCATACGTCGTTCAAAGTATGGCTAAAAGAAAACAAATGATGGTAAAATGGCCACAATTGATCATTGCAATCCAGAGTTATGGCCAAATATATGTCCATCAAATGACGTTATTTTGTATAGGAAATGTGTACGAAAATGGTAAATTTGTGTGATATTGAATAAATAGGCATACTTAAACATCTGTTAAAGTGAAAATAAACACTTGGGTAAACTTTAACTTTTTTTCCATTGTTTATCAAAAATACTATTGGTTTCAGTTGGTTTTGAGTTGTTAACAATCATACTATGCAATAAAATGGATGTTAAAAATGTACTTTTACCCTAAAAATGACTGACACACTATGTGGACCCCCCAAAAAACAGCCTATGCGTAAGTTTACATGTAAAACTGGCCTGGGCCCAAGTCCAATTCTGAATGCCCAAATTTGACAAAAACTTAACAAAGATAACTTGGGAATGCATTCAGGTTTATAAAACAAAGTTTTTTTCATTTTTGGGTTATTGTATCCCATTTTTGGTGCAAATCTCATGCCTTAATGTATGGCTATGCATACAATTCCTATATGGCCCAACGTTAAATATCATTTGTACATGTTATAGTATAACCAAAACCGATTTCAACCATCGTCCGGACAACCCAACAAACTTACAAAAACATCAGATTTCACTCTCAAAATGGCCACAAAATTATGAGATACAAGGAGACATCGATTATTAAGATCGAGGTACTACGATGTAGGCGAAAAGTAATATGATTGCCGGTAGCAAAAGCACTTCGAGATCGATTTTGCTTACACCAGGAGCAATGGAGTCTAGACGGTTTCTGAAATTGAAGGATTTGACTGGTATCCACTAATAAGTTTTTTGATGAACTGAGTGATATCATGCACACATGTTCTGTGTTGCCGTGTTGTTTGGTGCGGGATTGTATTCTGACTGTACTGGTCATGAAGGGAACCAGTGTAGGATATACATTATGTGACAATAATACGCATCACATGACGATGTTTTGGCTGCACTTGATCTCAAACATGATAATTTTCCATTTTTATTTACATTATCGCACGCTGGGAACGAAACTGTGATGCTTACATGATGCGTGATGTCAGACAGAAGGCGCCATGATGAAAATCCATAGCGACACAAATCTATAACTCTAAAATGAAATCATATTTTGACGGTTTAAAAAAAAAAAAATTTAAGCTTCGATGTCAATAATTTAAATTGTCCAGGTTCCATTATTATTATTAAATTATTTTGTAAAGAAAAAGTATTGGGAAAAACAAAAAGAATCGTAACTTTGCAACGCGTAAGCTGATTATCATGGAAAGTGGATGGTTGAATGACATTTTTAATAAGCTTTAGACTGATCATGTATGGTTTCTTGACGTCTGCAATGCGATACTACCGTCGAGACAGAGATAAACACAGTCACCAGGGCAGACAATTCTTGCCGTGGATCTTTGAATGCATGGACTGGTCTGTTCGTCGCCACATGGTCCACAAACGTGACATTTCGTACTCAGAGTCAAAAAGGGACATATCAAACAGCAAAACACGGTGTAATTTTGACTCCATCCTAATTACAATGGGAAAATATGTAAGTTTATTACATGATTTAACTATCTTGCCAATTTACGAGGAATATTAAAAAAAAATTTAACTTGTAAATTATGAGGAATGAAAAAATCTGACTTGTTGAAACAAAATCAGCGGGCGTGTGTATGTTGCACGTGTTCGTTTTGTACACAAAGTGATCATCGGCAGCAACCAGCAGGTGTACGAGCCCTATCCAAAGTCAGCATAGGCATAGTCCCTATAGCAAAGTTGTGACCTGAAGAATGACGTCATCATGACGTCACCATGGGTGACGTGACGTCATCATAAATGTGCATATTTTAAAGTCCTATACAAAACTGTTAAGTCTGATTTGGTTGAAATTCGGTATGTAGACCGGGATGTGTTATAGGTAAAAATTGAGATGGCGTCATATTGACATCGTGTGATTTTATGTTTTTGAATTTTTGGACCTTCAAGCCATATCTCATGAATGCAGTTAGCTAAATTCAAAATTCTTTTTGTTTTTGGTTTGTTAGTTACAAATGTAATAGGTAAATATGCACAAAATTTTGAAAAATCATCATGACGTCATCAAATAAGCCATTTTTGAAAACATATATAATGGAAAGTCTGATAGTCATGAAACTTGGTGGATAGCTTGATAATGGTACTAGTATGCAAAATCTGTATGCGTCACCATGACGTCATCGGGACGTCACCATGATGTCATCGGTTGATTCATAATGATTTTTTAATGTTTACATTTTCATTCTGCTTCCAAAGTTTCGACACTTTCTTTCATCGGATTGACTTCAAACATGGTACAAACCAAGACCACAATGCAAAGATGTGCACTTACAAGTGTTGTCAAGATGACGTCATCGTAGGGCATGTGACGTCATCATGAAGTGCATTTTTCAAAGTCTCATATTAAGAAAACTATCAGTCCGAGTGGCTTAAAATTGCATATGAAAGTAGTCCGATATGCACATGTTAATACAGGTAATGATACCTGAAGTCATGATAACCATCATCATGTAATTTTGTATCATGAAATGGAACAAACGAAACAAACAAAACATACAACTTTCATTTTTTTAACAAACGGATTGGCAGATAAATGTTACAATTGTGAGAATTGCATCATGACGTCGACGATACAGAATGTTTCTGAAATGTAGGCCCTATTTTAACAAAAAAATGCGAAAAAGCCCTATGTTCTGTTTCAAACAGACATACACCTCTAGTAATAAGTTTCTGTTTTACTTTTTGATCCACTAAAAATTTTAACATGCGGCTTGTGACAGAAGTTGACCCGACATACTACGACTAATTTTACTTACGCTTTGACACAAAAGAATAACCGACGAGAGTCAAAAATTAAAGGAATGACCGACGAGAGTCAAAAATTAAAGTCTAAACATCCTGCAAAATCTCGGCATCTGGGTGTGCTGTCATTTTTCAAAAAAAGTGGTATTTTTGTATCAATTTCCAACGCTGGTCCGCCGATCGACCAGCAATGGAAAACAACTGGCTTTTTTCAAATACTGCTCCCAATTTATCATTTAGTTAGTTAGCATTTTCTTTGCAATCGATTACACACCTGTAAGAAGGTACAAGCCAGCTAGACGGATTCCCTGAACTTATTACAATTTCCCGATGTCTATAAATTGCTCCATTTCAAGTGAAGTGCTGTCAGGGAACCAGACTACCAGAAAGTGATTGTTTTTCTTGATTTTGCAGCATCTACAAACGGCATCCCACCTGTACAACCACTGGGTTTGCGGTATCCCTGCCCCAGCCATGGGTCAATGGTGGTCAGCTCTGGACTCCCGAGCTGCGGCCTCCTGCCGTTTCCGGGCTGTTCCTGCTTGAGGCACACAAGCGGATGAACTGCGGCATCTCTTGGGTCAACGCCCAGGCTGGAGAAACTGGTTCCGTGCCTCCAGCCGGCAGCCTAGTCTGGTTCCCAGACTTGACAATTATTTCCGACGCTCAAGTCTTAATTGTAGATCAGGCAGCCCCCATGGCTAAAACTATACATGACGACATTGACGGCCCTTTTTCAAAGCTCGGCTTCGTTTACGAATACACTTTATCGCTTATAGCAGTAATGTTCCGATCAAATTTGTAAATAAATCACTTGCTTCAAAATATCATACAGTTACGATAATACAGTTATGATATTTCTGTAAGAAAACGTTGACCAATGTTGACCTGGAATCTTCAGTTAGGCACCCAAATAGCACCGTTAGCAGGCAAAGCCAAAGGAGACCATGCCAAGTTTTGGAAAATCCCGGTAATGGTCGTCAAATTCAAAATAGTTCATGACGCAGCAAAAAAAAATTGCCCCTCGTATAAGATCCGAGTATACTTGATGTACAAAATCATCTTTGAATTTCAAGTTTTCTTAATGAAAGCAATGAATATTAATTATCAACAAATTTTTAAAAGTTTTTAATAAGAAATGAGTAGTTAATAAAACCTATATGTACTCGGAAATACTCGGGCACTATCTGATTGTCGACGAAATAAATTCAGCAAACTTCAGACAGTTTCGGAAAAAGGAGGAATGCCTCCCGTTTTAGTCACGTGACGTAAATTGTAATACAATGTATTACCGAAGGCTACCTGACCTAAGATTCAACAGGAATAGTCAGAATCTTTTGGTCTGGGAACCAGATTAGCCGGCAGCCCTGCCTGCCTGCATCCCCCTTGAACCCCCACTGCCTTGTTGGAAGACATTCTGTCAAAGGCTAGGAGAAGGACACTCCAAACTCAAACCCGGCTATCCCTTCCACCAGCCGTCGCGTCATCGACGTTCCACTGGAGCCTGGAGGAGATATCTCAGGGTGCCTCTGTGTGTCGCGAGCACTCTGGCACCTTTAAACCATAGTAAAGGCTGGAGTACAGAAGTCCTGCGGCAATGGATCTAAAAGCATCAGTGGCAGGCTTGAGGAGCTGGGAGCCATTAGCTGGAAGTCTGCACGTAGGCAGTCTGAGTGTGACAGTCGTGGTACCTCTGCAGAGCGGCAGAATGCCAAGGTCCTGCTCAGACGACCGGCATCCCTGTACAGGGAGGCACTGCCTGCCCTAATCCTGGGACGCTCCAATAAAAGGAGGAGTAAACAAAGCCCACTCATCTCACTCCTGGCCGGGTTGCCACGCCCGGCGGGATCTCCATTTTGTAGCCGAAAGACACAACAAAGAACAAAACGACTGTATAAACTGGCATCTTGGAACGTAAGGACGATGATAGACAACCCAGAGTGCCCTTAGAGGAAGACAGCTTGGATTGATCGAGAACTGGAAAGATACGGCATCCACATTGCAACACTCCAAGAGACAAGGTTCAGTGGCGCTGGGAGTTTACGAGAGAAATATTACACATACTTTGGGTCCTGTCGAGATGTGGGGAAGCGCTGTGAGGCTGGCGGCACTTTTGCTGTTGCCAACCAACTTCTCCCAGAGGTGACCACCCATCCTGTCTGCATCTCCGATAGGATGATCTCTCTGCTCCTTCAACTTTCAGCCGCTGACAATGATCATATGACACTATACTGGGTATACGCCCCAACCATGACGAACGACGACGCAATCAAGGAGGAGTTTTACCACTCACTGCGTCATCACCTTGAAGCTGTACCCAAGTGGAACATGTTAGTGTTACTGGGCGACCTCAATGCGCATGTGGGGAGCGATCACGCGCTGTGGCATGAGTGATAGGTAAGTTTGGCAGAGGGAAGCCAAATTCGAACAGCGAGCTATTACTCAACCTCTGTACCGAACTACACCTAGCTGTGACCAACACCTTTTTAATATCCCGCCGAGGTGGTTCTACAGCTGGCAGCACCCTCGATCAAAGCGATGGCATCTCTAATAATTCAAACAATCTGCCGATTCACGGTCGAAGCTAGACGTAGGCGGACTGCAAATTTATGGCACCACCTAAGAAATTAAGAACACAGACAAGCTGTGAGATCCGCACTGCCGGAGATCACTGGCTCTTGCTTTGGCTGAGCGTCTGGCAGGGCTGCCACCTGCTGCTATACTGACCAGAGAACAGGCATGGACAAATTCAGGGACGACGTGTACCAGATAGCGGCTTCTGAGCTGGGTCACCCAAAACGCAAGCACGCAGACTTGTTCAACGAGAATGACCAGCAAATAAAGGCCCCCCTGGAAGAAAGAAGAATCGCACATCAGGCCCTCCTGACTGGTCGCCGGACCAGGCAAGCAACCAAATGTTACAATGATGCGAAAGCCAGAGTCCAGAGAGAGCTGCGAGCCATGGAGGTCTGATGGTGGCTTAAGATGGCAGAGGAAGTCCAGAAGCTCGCTGACTCAAAAGATTCCAAGTCTACGGCCCGTAATCCATTGGTTCCACACCAATTCTCAGTGCCGACGGCATGGTTCATCACACAAAAAAGCCTGCAATCCTCCAGCAGAGGCGCGAGCAGTTTCAAGAACTACTGAATCGCTCCTCCAACATCTCACCAGAAGCGCTTGACCAAATCAACGTGCGGACGTCTCACTCAATCTGCCCCCACCAGCATCGAACTTGAAAAATCAATTAAGGCCATGAACCTTGGACATGCCCCCAGCACAAAAAAATCCCCGCAGAGGTCTTCAAACCCAGCGGTGTTGCTCTCAGGCAACGCCTACTTGAGCTGCTCCACAGATGCTGGGATACAGAAGAACTTCCACAGGACTTCAAGGACGCCGTGGTGGTACTGATTTTCAAGCGCAAAGGGGATCGCCACAAGTGCGGCATCTCTCTACTGTCAATCGCAGGCAAGATCCTGGCCAAAGTCCTGCTCAAGCGCCTTCAGCGGGTAGCGGAAAGGCAACTTCCCAAAGCTCAGTGCGGGTTCCGTGCCGGATGCAGCACCTGCGACATGATTTTTACCCTCCGTCAACTGCAGGAAAAGTGCGTCAAACAGCATAGACCTCTTTACGTGGTGTTCGTCGACTTTACAAAGGCCTTCAACACAGTTGGACGCTATGGCCTTTGGAGACTCCTGCAGATGTAGGGCTGTCCTGCAAAGTTCACAACACTCGTTCAGTAATTTCACAACGGTATGATGGGATCAGTAACACAGGCAGGAGACACATCTGAACCTTTTACTGTCAATCACCGCGGTAAGTAGGGCTGTGCTTTAGTGCAGACGTTATTTACCCTGTTCCTAACGGCGGTTCTTCAGATCACGAACCAGCATTTGGACGAGGGCGTCTACATGTACCTGCGAACTCACTCCGACGGAAAGTTGTTCAATCTGGCGCGTTTGAAAGCTCTCACAACACCTGACTCGCCTTTATTAGAGATCTCCTTTATGCCGACGACTCAGCATTCGTTGCACACTCTGTCAAAGCCCTGCAGACCATTTTGGACCGTTTTGCACAAGCTGCCAGGGCCTTCGGCCTGACAATCAACTTCGGGAAAACGGTAGTGCTCCACCAGCCTTCACCAGGTGACCCATATGTAGCGTCAAACTGGAAGGGAACACTCTGAAGATTGTTGAGCAGTTTTCATACCTCGGCAGCATCATCAGCAATGACAACTAACTCAATAAATGGATTCAGGCCAGCTACGCTGCCTTCGGTCAACTAAAGGATCGGCTTTGGCAGCATAGGAGGATCCGACCAAGCACTAAATGCACAGTGTACCGTGCGCTTGTGCTGAGCTCCCTTCTGTACTCGGCGGAGACGTATACCCTGTACAGACGGCACGTCAAGAAGCTACAGACCATTCAGCAGCGCCACCACCGGTCCATTCTCAACATTTCATGGTGGGATTGGGTTACCAACGATGAAGTGCTGCATTGAGCAGGCATGCTGAGTGTGGAGCACATGTTGCTGAAAATTCAGCTCTGCTGGACTGGGCATGCCGTGCGAATGGAGGAGCACAGACTACCAAAGATTCTCCTCTATGGAGAGCTCCCGGAATCACTCAGACGGCCAGGCAGGCCAAAGCTGTGCTATAAGGACGTGATCAAAAGCCACCATAACGCCGCCAACATTTCCATCAACAACTGGGAAAACCTGGCCATGAACCGTCCTGGGTGGCAAGCTGCAACAAAAGATGGCGTCAAAACTGCAACCGGGGATACCGAGCGGCGAAATGCTGAAGCCAGACGCCGATGTCACGAAAGGCAACAATGGCGCAACTGATTTACTGTACTCCCGACAATAATACAGTTTCCCGGGGCTTGTCCCCGGTAAACGCACTTTGGGTTCAGGGGGAGTGAGTTTGGATATTCCAACAACAGCCTTCCGCGCGCGCTACGCGCGGATTTAACCAATCAAAGAAAGGAACGCTGAGCGTGCGCGGGAAACCTTCACTTTTTCTCCAGGTTCACCACCGTACTACACTGTCAAAAAATTCGTACTACTTAGCTGCGAAAAAGTGAATAAAAAATTCCGTTTTTTATTCTAAAAAATTTGACGTTGGATCGACCCCGGCATTAACATGCCGAGAGGCCGTGGGCGAAAGCGGAAGGCACGGGAGATCGGCGGGGCTGTCGCAGGGACGGCAAGCATGGAGAGCGCTGCTGTAGATTCGGGACCACGACAAACACGCAATCAAGCCCGCGCAATCCGGGCGCTACTTGACGAGTCGTCACGCGAAGGAGGCCAGGTCAGCGGTCCTGCGCCAGGGCGCCCTCTCTTGACACAGCATTCCGGTGTCGACGACCATAATGAGTCTCATCGGGGGACAATTCAGCCTCCGCAAGCGGCATCGTCCTTGAGTTTCTCAACCATGTCGGAGGTAATCCGGCCGACCATATCGCCCCCAGCCAGGTCAGCGGCAGCAAACATCGCGAGTGCGACGACTTCGGCGGCCATGGGCGTTTCATCACCGGCGGGTGGATCTTCGATCCCGGCAGCCCGTGAGGATAGATCTGCTTATGCAACCCAGCCACATCAGGTGCCATTTGGAGGCATCATTGCAGCAACCCAGTCGGCTCCATCCCACTCCCAGTCGGCGGTTGGAGGCGTACCCTGTCATCCAACATGTCCATCTCCAAGCTCAATGAGTGCAGGGCCCAGTCATCGGCCACTTGGTGAGTCTAGCTCTGGTATTTGGCCAGTAGTAGGGAGTTCTTCATCATTTTCTAGTGCTGGGATGTCCTTGGGCAGGCCTAATATTTTGCCTAGTCCTGGGGTGGATGAGGGCCCATTGATTTCAGTTTGTGACCCCTTAGGTGCTATTGTCCCATCTAACATAAGAGAAAAAATTGTGAAAAGTGAGTACATTGAGCTGCACTTGCTTTCTGAGCGTCATATTCCATCCCCCACTTCCAGTTTCACACTTAGTCTCGACAACTCGGGGCAACTACTGCTAAGGGACGCGAAGAAAAAAGTTCAAATCACTTCCATTATGGGGTGGACAGATGCCTTTCTCGTGTTCTCTTCAGTTTTCGTAGGGGCACACCCTGGGAGGGCTTTGGAATTATTTAAGTACATGCATGTCATAAGGACGGCTGCGGCACGTTTTGTCGGGAGGCGCTGGATGGAATACGATAGGCAGTTCCGAATGCGCCAACAACTCCATCCCCATAGGTCCTGGGCCACTATAGATGGTGAGCTTTGGGCTCTTTTCTTGTCGGCCACTGGGGGTTTCCAACCTGGGCTCCTGGGCCAAAAGGGGGGGGGCACGCCTTTTCCCCAAAACAGCGCCCTTTTCGTGGCTACTGGATGTCCCGCGGCAGCGGTTTATGCTTTGCCTTCAACCGGACCGGTTGCACAAATACTCAATGCAAATACACCCACAAGTGCTCCTCCTGTCACTCTTCCGAACATGGGGGAGCAACTTGCAAAGCCCAGGGCAATAAGACAATTGCCCCCCGCCGTTAGCACGCTTAATTTAGTGCCACTCAATTCTATGGGTTCTTGCATCAAGGGCAGTAAATGCTTGTGCTGCCTCGCACACACCCCAGTGAATTTATCAGCGTTATTGTCTCCTTTGGATTTATACCCAATGGCTGCTGCCGGGGAATGTTTACGCAATGGGTTTGCAAATGGATTTAAATTAGGGTTTCGCGGGCCTCGCGTAAGTGCTGATGCTCCTAATCCTCAGTCTGTTACTCAAAACGGTGCCGTTGCGCTTAAGAAGTTGTCTGAGGAAGTCAGGCTGGGTCGCATGGCAGGGCCATTCTCAGGAAAGCCGATTCCGAATTTAAGAATCTCCCCCATCGGGCTCATTCCAAAAGCCGTTCCTGGCAGCTTCAGATTAATTCACAATCTTTCATATCCAGAGTCGGGTTCAGTAAATGATGGGATAGAAAGACAGCTTTGTGCTGTGCAGTACACAAATTTTGACGATGCAATTAAACTTGTAGTCGGGGCTGGGAAAGGCGCGCTGTTGGCCAAGGCCGATATAAAATCAGCATTTCGTCTGCTACCAATTCATCCAGAGGATTTTTGCCTGTTGGGTATTAAATTGCATGACAAGTATTATGTAGATAAGGCCTTACCCATGGGGGCCTCCTGCGCCCCAGCTTTGTTTGAAACGTTTTCCACGTTCTTAGAATGGGTCGTAAGAAAGCGGTCTAGGTCCGAGTGCATCTGCCACTACGCTGACGATTTCCTGTTGGTAGGGGGGACAGATTCATTAGGCAGGTTGTCGTGTCATACAATTCTCAACTGCTTCAAAGATGTGTGCAGTGAACTAGGGGTCCCATTGGCAGAAGACAAAACAGTTGAGCCAACTACTCAGTTGACATTCTTGGGTCTAGAAATAAACTCAAATGGTATCAGTTCCGGGGGACAAACTGCGCAACATATCCGAGAAAGTCACGGCGGCATCCCAATAAAAAAAAGTCACATTGAAATCACTCCAATCTCTCATTGGTTCACTCTCATTCATTTGCCGTGCTGTGGCCCCAGGTTGGGCATTTCTCCGCCGGCTTATAGATCTACTGAAAGGAGTCAAGAAGCCTTGGCACCTGATTAAACTTTCGCAAGGAGCAAAAGCAGATTTGCTCATGTGGCTGGTCTTTCTTCAAAGTTTCAATGGAAAGGCTACAATTTCAGATCAGTATTGGGTTCAAGACTCAGATTTGCAGCTCTTTACTGATGCCAGCGGCGGCATTGGGTTTGGGGGTTATTTTGGTGGTCAGTGGTTCCGGGACACCTGGCCTCAATCTGTGCAGTCTTCGGCGCACTCTATCGCTTGGTTGGAATTCCTTCCCATAGCCGTAGCACTGACACTCTGGGGTGGGGGTCTCTCTGGGAAGCGAATATTGATCCGATCGGAGAACCTGGCAGTAGTTGCCATCATTAATAATCAGACTTCCAAGTGCCCCCAAATAATGAAATTAGTCCGGTATTTTGTGCTCCTGTGTCTTCGTAACAATATCACCTTCAAGGCCAAACATATTCCGGGTGTTCAAAATAATGTTGCTGACACGCTGTCCCGTTCGCAGATGGCACGGTTCAGACTGTTGGCCCCATCAGCTGCCAAGTTGGGCTTGGATGTACCCGGGTTTCTATGGCAGCTATAAGCGCAGAAGCAGAGCGGCTCCTGGGGGCTTCTATGGCCAGCAGCACTTGGGTGAGCTACAATAGGGGGGTGACCCAGTTCGAACAATTTCGGCAAGGAGCTGGATTACAGCCCTCTTGGCCAGCATCTAGCGGGCATGTTGCAGCGTTTATAGCGCATCTTTCAATAATGGGCATGGCCTCATCCACGATTAGCACTTATATTTCTGGAGTTGCCTTCTTTCACAAAATAAATGGATGGCCAGACCCCTCTGATAATTTCATGGTTCAAAAGCTAAGGGAAGGGTGCCGTAGACACAACCGCAAGCCTGACACTAGGCGTTCGGTCACAGTAGACTTGCTCGAGAAGCTCTGCCACATTTTAGGCAGCATTGCCTCGTCCGAGCTTGAGGCATTTCTGTTTCGTTCGGCCTTTCTACTAGCCTTCTTTGGATTTTTTCGAGTTGGAGAAATCACTGCATCAAACAAAACAGCCGACTGCTCGCGGATTTTGGGATTTAATGACGTTTGGTTTGAAGGCAGTGACCAATCAATCATGAATGTCAGACTTCGATATTCAAAAACTGACCAGCGGGGCAATTCAGTGACATTACGGTTTCAGAGAATCCTAGATTCCCCCCTTTGTCCAGTGCGTTCCATAGCAGGCTACCTGCAAATGTGGCCGCTCAGTGGGGATTCCTTGCTCGTACATGCTGACGGTTCCCCCTTAACTGCATATCAGTTCCGGCACATGCTTAATAAGTGTTTAGAGGCATTGGGTTTGCCCACAGTAGGCTTTAGTGGTCACAGCTTCCGCATAGGTGCAGCCACCTCTGCAGCCTTAAACGGCATTTCAGTCTCGGACATCCAGTCACTGGGCCGATGGAAATCGGCGGCAGTAAATTTGTACATCCGGCCTAATAAAGGCGGATCTTCCTAGTCATAATTATATTCATGTAGCCTGTGAAAATTTTTGTTATTTGTATAAAACAATCAATAGGTAGATACCCCTGCCTTTCATTGCCAAGCCCATGCTCTCCCTGTTTTGTTCTTGATTATATTTCTCTACAGGCACAACTCGCACATGGGTTGTTGGGGATAGCATTGTGTTCTGGGCGGGTCAGTCGGATCCTCGATGCTCGTCAACTGGATGCCTTAGTGGTTTGGCGTTCGGGGAGCTAGTATATCAGCACTGGTGTCCACTGTCAGCCGTCATCTCAAAAGAGAGCCGGCTCCTAGTACTCTTGTCATTCATCTAGGAACTAATGACCTGTTCAATATGCCCGTAAAAGAAATACGCATCAGGATAGAGGAGGGTCTACGAAATATTCGTCACTTGTTGCCTGCCACTCGGATCGTGTGGTCAGACATCTTGTTGAGGCTGTTTTATTACCGAGAGCTAAAGCATGGTGTAGGCAAAAAGAATGTGGGTGCCCTAAACAGATTCGCTCATAAGCTTTGCTGCCAATTGGGCAACGCGTGCGCCATTGCGCATGCACATAACATAAATCCATCTCAACACTCAGTGTATTGGCGAGATGGTCTGCACTTGTCCACGTCAGGCAATGTGTTGTTTGGCGAAAACTTGCATAATGGGCTTGCCTTTTTTGCGCTCAATCCAGAGGCCCCCCTCTATCCTCCTGGGAACTACAAGTAGGTTTTCCCTGTCTTTTGTTCACGTACAGTGTTATCCAGCTACAGATAACAAAACAAAAACAAACAAACAAACAAACAAACAAACAAACAAACAAACAAACAAACAAACAAACAAACAAACAAACAAACAAACAAACAAACAAACAAACAAACAAACAAACAAAAGAGGGGGGGGGGGTTAGCAAGTTTCCTTTACAGGGAACTTGTTTGGTGAGAAATTTACTAGTTTAGGAAGGAACCGCCTCATTTCCAGCCTTGGGACCTCTCCCCAGGACCTGCCTCCGCGTGTCTTGCAGAGGTGGAAGTGGGGCAGGGCCAATTTTGGGGGTTGGCCCCTGCAGACACACTTCGCAGGTGGGGGTTGGCGTTTCCTTGACAACCACAAAATCTCCCCTGACACTTGGGTTTTAGACATCTGGGGATGTTGAGATTGTATAATATTTAACCTTTTGTGTTCTTATGTAGTTTAATCACATAGTCAATCAAGTGGACAGAGTGGCCTTATATTATTCGCTAAATAAGCGGAAGTGTTTGTTTATATACACCTTGAAGTTTATTGACCTTACACCTCATGTGCAGGTTCACCTTGAACTTAATTACATGTACCTTGAAGTAAGTTCTGTGAGTTTATTTAAAAACTCTCTGCTAATGTGAATTTGGAGGATCTCAAAGTCCAGCTGGCAAACTGTTTTACTTTCCTAAGGTGGTTGTTCAACTTTGGAAGGATTTTTCCTGTTAAATGTAACTATAGGATTTTGAGTTATATCCTGGCTACATTGGGTGGAAAATAAAAGTAAACTCGGTGGTGAACGACCGAGAGAACTGCCAATCAGGTTTCCTTGTGTAATTCCTCTCCTCTGGAGCCAATGAAGATCTGCCCCATTCAAACCCAAAACGTCAAACAAGTCAGTTAACAATATTTGCTATAAAATACTAACCCCAAAATCCATCAATTTCTGAAAATTTACAGCTAAAGCACATGTTGTGGGGTAAACTGGGGTAAAAACGCCCGATTTTAAAGTTTTTGTTAAATATCGTAAATGTCTCCTCTATCAGGTGCAAATATAATATCATGGTCATTATATTTTCCCCCCTTTTCGGGAGGAATGTTGGCGGGCGTTATAACCCGGGCCTCGGGGTAAAAACGCCCGCCGAAATTTATTTTTTAAAAATGGCTGAACCACAGGTTTCCCTGTAGTATAGTCATATTTTAGTAATTAATTTAATATTGAGGGATACTTCAAGTACAAATAACTTTTCAAACAAAGCTGGTTAATAAATACAAATTTGATCATTCGAAACGGGTATTTTTATGTGGAAGGAAGTGGAACAACAGCGTACATGATTCGCCAATAACATAGGCCTAAGGCCCCCCAAAAAGTCTCCGGTTCTGGTATGGAGCTTGCCCAAAAAGTGGTGCGGCGACGCAGCTTCTTCTTTTTTTTTTACTTTTTTCTTTTCTTCAAATGTCGGCTGATGACAGCAAATGGTGCCCGACTAAACCTAGTGCAAATATATGGGAGTCCAGAGAGCCCACATATAGCTTATTCTCGGTCATATCTAAAAACACGTTAAAATTGTGCAGCAGCAGCATTCCAGTCAAACCAGTGAGTTTGGCGGTTTTGAGACATCATCTTTTATTGAAAAAAAAACCTTTTTCATTTTGCCAACGCGCATGGCTATGGCGACGCGGGCACATACCAGAAACCGGAGAATTTTGGGGGGGGGCCTACACGTAAGTAGGCTTATATACGTTGTATAATACCTGCCAATATTGAAAAAATCTTTTTCAATCATGTTTAGCAAAAGCATAGTTCCATGTTACTAGGCATGTTTCTAGCCTACTGCTGATAACCTAAGGCTTTATCAAAGGAGAACTACTAATGCAGGCGTCAATTTGAAGCATGGACCCACCCTCCTCAGAGGTCGCAAAATATCGACGCCGTTTCGACGCCGAAGCCTGAGGTCAATAATTTGTTGTTATAGTGAAGCCGTAACGTTCCTTTTTAATAATTGGGTGAAGCGTTACCTATAAAGTTGATGAAAGGGTGAAGCGTTGACGAGCCTTATTTGTGTTTGGTGATGTGACATCGAATCCACGACATCGGTCGCGCCGAAAGTATGTCGACGTCGTGGCGTTTCAAACATATGTAGCGTCGTGGCGTTTCAAACAACTGTAATTGTGATGCAATCTTAAGATGGCCGGACTGTTTTGAAATTCGCACAAGCCAACTTGGTATTTGCGTGCGCGCAATTTTTGAACTGAAGTTTGCCCACACAAATACACACAATCTAACATCGCGCGCCGCACCACCTTGCAAACTGTATCCCGTGGTGGTTCCACTTGCGCAAACGTTGCCAAGTTTGCGCACGTTTGCTACCGATCTCATTTTGAGTGGATCGAATAAGCTGTGCGCCGCGCCAACGTTGGCGAAAGTTAGCAACGAGGCGAACTAGACTGGTCCCCTGTCCTTATCAGCAAGGAAAGGCGATCGAGTTAGAGTAAGAGTTTGTAAACAAGTGTCAAAGTTAAAACAACTTTCGAATAAACTTCATGCTTTTTAACAAAAATGTGTTTGTAGAAACATTGGATTTACAAAATAAATGTCACTGTATCTTTGGATTGAAACCTGGTTGACTTGGTACTTTTTTAGCAGTGTGGAATTACAAATTTAACCATTGCAGTCATGGTCTAGTAATAAGTAAACATTAATGAAGCTTGATTTTAATAGAGGTGAAGCTTGAACTATGCAGATGGCCAATAT
Organism: Patiria pectinifera; assembly: GCA_029964075.1. Lineage (NCBI taxonomy): Eukaryota > Metazoa > Echinodermata > Asteroidea > Valvatida > Asterinidae > Patiria > Patiria pectinifera. The sequence goes on from CM057145.1 coordinate 5,327,566, forward strand.
GGTGAAACAGTGGTGAAGCGTCAGACCTGGCAAAAACTGAAAAAGTGAAGCTTCACCTATGGAAATAATTCAAAGGGTGAAGCCTGGACTAACACATTTGCTGATAGAGTGAAGTGGTAGTGAAATCCTGACCTTATACATAATTGGCTCAGGTGAAGAAAGGTGATGACGTGAGGAGGGTGGGTTCAGGCTTCAAATTGACGCCTGCATAAGATACGCACATCTCTGTAACAATGAGACAGATTTCTTAGAGAAAAGAAATGCGTTCATGGACAAACTTCTACTCTGTAACCGCAAGAAAGAGGAAATTGCCAGTCATAAAAGACGTAAAATTTGAAAACTGTGAGCAATACATGTAACTCGTGAATGAAACATGACCAAAAGAACCGCCTCTAGTCTTTAAGATAATCTACTCACCACACATCAAAACCCAGAAGCTAACAAAAGCATTGCTGAAAAGACTGGCATTTAATTTTGGAACACCCGAAATTATGCAATCTGTTTCCCAGCAAATCAATTCCTGTCAAAGGGCCAAAATCTGAAAGGTTTACTTGTCAAGTCTAGGTTTATCAATGAAATGAGAATTTGACTCATTACAAGGTTCACACAAAATTGATTAAATTCACTAAATCTACATGTGTGCGCTCTAACATTTGACATGGCTTTAGCTGAATATAAAATACGGGTATTGGCTTACTACTGATGAAGCTCTGCTATTAGAGCATGAGAGCAGAAACCGGTCTAGTTGGGTCTGAGAACCATTTCTAGTCATTTTTACTTATAAAAATTACACTCAAAACACAATGTAGAGGTTTTCTTTTGTTTTGTCTTGAGAAAATGCCATGAGCTCATGATTTCTCGGGCATTCCCTAACAAATGCAAGATTCCTTACCACTACGTAACGTCAGTTAGTGATACCGCCTGCATGTACCTCCCCAGTTCACATAATACACTGTTACATATTTATGTGGTAGGACTTTAATAACTTATAATTACTCATACAACAAACATATGGCTGTAGAAAGTTCTAATAGTGAGGTTTTGAAGATAAATGAGGCTGCAATAGAGTTTGATGTAAAGGATGCTACTGGGCGTTTTTACCCCGAGACCCCTGATTTTGCCCAGGGTAAAAACGCCTAGGGCCTACTCACAAAAAAAACCATTTAAACTAAATTTTAATATTTTAATCATTTATTATGATGTAATTAACCCTTCTTATTATATATCAACTAAAGAATAATAAAAAAATAAAATACTTTTTTTTATAAAATAATATTAAGCGATATAGGCTAAACCTTCAACGTTCATTTTTTTAAACTTTTTTTTCACATTTCTTTCAACAGCACCTACGTACCCTTCAAATATGTTAATGAATTAAATTATTTTTATTATTAGTGTCTATTTACATTGTACTTATTAGAAATATATTCCATTTAGTAATCGATCTTATAATTTTTTCCTAGCAGTGGAAACAAGTCAAGTGGGCGTTTTTACCCCATGGGCATTTTTACCCCAGTTTACCCTATATCCCTTTAAAGCTATAGTCCATCATTTGCAGCAATCCGAAAAAGTAACTGGCGTATTATTGTTGAAAAATAAACTTGGTTGAAAGATAGCAAGTGAACTAAACTCCCTGTGAAATTAATTTTTCTGGCAAGCTATCATCTTGAAGTAAACAACAAAAGAAGGCCTTTCCAACGGTGCGTCTTAAAATTTAAAATAGTACATGTAGTTCACTTTGTTATTCGGCGCAGCGCGCCCAAGCATTGGTACGACACGCAGGTGCCATAATTCGTCGGATCAGTGCGCGACATTGCGTATAGCTGAAATTCAAAACAATTCAAAACATGATTCAGCAACTTTTGATTTGAAATTGAGATCCTAGAATGCTGTTTTTCTCGAAATATACAGCTGAAGCCGAGCTGAAACTTCATCAGGTTAGTTGTTCAGCATCCTTCATTAGATTTTGAACACTTTGTTGCTTTAAACGAACAAAATGCACAAATTACAAATGATGGACTATATCTTTAAACCACAGAACAAACAATGTTGCTTTGGGAAGATGTCAGATATTGTTTGTACCAATAGTTCTAATACCATCAAAAAAGCCTTACAAGTTAATAAAAGACTTAATAAAAGACTTACAAGTTAATACCATCGCTTAACCTCATGCAAGGAAAAATGTGAACAAGTTCAATATAGGCCGACCAGGCCAATGAGTCACAGAGACTTTTGAATCCTGTTGTCAGAGAGGATTTGTAAAGTACAGCGTGTAATGAGCAATTATATATCGAGAGAGGGTGTGTCTTGAAGGAGAATGTAGAGTATTGTAAAATTACTATTAAAGTGAATATAGAACTAAAAAGTAATAAAAACACTTTTTGAAATATGCTTGAAAAGTGCCGTTCCGCCCTTATGATGTCATCATCTTTACTGCCTTTGGTGAAGTAAGTGCACAACGAACTCGTACCAGACCGAGCATTCACGTAATCCACATGTTTTTTACTTCCGACATGCCGTCGGACATCATCGCGACCTCCATGTTCAATGCTCATATCAATGCTACATACGGTACTGTGCAGAATGCATGATACAATCCCTTCTTTGACTTTTTTATGAACAGCCACTCATGACTGTACTTGGGTTTAAATTTCTGGAACCATTTTGTTTGTTTTTGTGCTTTCACGGTAGTCTCTGTCACGGTGCACGTTGAACAGAGTTGCTTGCATGCATAATGCACTGCAAAACAACGCACATGATACATAACATGACACACCACCAAACATACACACCGAATGCAAAGAAAATCTTTTTTTCACGAAATAGATTTGACAGTTGTTAGCGTAAATATCCGACTCCAAAAATGTGGACTCATTGGTAGTATTGCGCATGCGTACGTATGATATTTAGGACAGCGACTGGGCACATGAGAGGGATTAACCAATAGGGAAAAGGAGTCTGATTTTCACAGGAGTCGGATTTTCATATGACAATGTACCACACAGCGCGGCAACAAATAGACGTAAAGTCAAGTCGCGAATTGGTGTTTCCGCCAGTTTTGTGACTTGCATGTACATGTACCACATGTACATGCACATTGTAATCACCGTGCACCATGCATACGGTAATGATACCAGTAATTATAATAATACTTTATTTGGCAATTTACATGTATACACAATTACAATTAAATATATAAAATTAAATATTAAAGAAAAGTGTATAAACAATAAGAAACCAAAGTAAACACAACACACAAAAGACAGGACTACACGGTTTTGCCACAAGTTTCAGCGCCTCAACTTGCTTTGCTTGGGTCAGTCTTGATTCACAATCCCCCCTAAAATAAACTACATCCACTAAAATTAATGTCCATTCTGCAAAAGTGTTGTACCACATCAACCAAACCTTTAGACAGCACTTGTGGGTGTTCCAGAATTGAATCAAGTCTATGCGACAACAAGGTTAAGGGTTAAAATAACCAGCTAATAGAAATGTGTCAAACCGCAATGGCCCATGACGTCAATGACCTAATATGGAACATACGGGCGTAGACCATTATGATTGAGCGCATAGTACAGCGATCAAATAGTGTACTTCGTATGGCATGTAATGAGAATTTAACAATAACATGCACATGGACTGTTGTGTGATATGCTTGGTGTGTGATTGTTACTAAATTCTTACAACCTGGCTTACTACGGAAGTATGCAGGCGCGCTGCAGCTAGAATTCATTGAACGGCAACGCCGCGGTGCGTGAGCGTAAAGCAACATTATAATTATGCCGCTGCAAAACTGCTGATAAAAAAAGGAAGGCACATTAATATTGCAAATCCGGGAGGATATCTTATGTGCCCGTAATATAGGGAGTTTAGTTGATTTTCCAGGAGCCTCCCGGCGAAATCGGGAGGGTTGGAATCTTTGGAGTCACTATAACAATAGAAGTCCAAGGGACCGGAGGCATGCCCTTTGATTTGCCGGTTTTTGTTCTCTGGCAGTGAGGATTAATTATGGCCTTGCAAATTGCTTCTTTTGTTAATTCAGCACAGGGCCCAGAGTCAGGCCTGTACTGAATTCTCTTAATCCGGGCTCGCCTAGCTGCTTCGAAGGGGAGTCCCAATCCCTTGCTCATAGTGGGCGGAGCTTGGCCCAGACTGTCTGGAACGGAACCTGGTGGCACTGGATCCAACTTAATCACACCTCACAAACACACAACTTAAAGATTTTATGACGTCACACATTTTAATTTTTTTTTCAACTACAGCCATGCACTGAAAACTCCTATTAGGCCTACGAAAAGAACTTTGAATGTTAAATGCATTACATGTATGTGTTATGCATTATTCTGATGCGATAACAAAATTAAAAATTAACACCAATTCAAATGACATCATCACAACATCATTCCAGATTTCACCTCAAAACATTTCTGTAGATATGCATGCCAATTTTCAACCCAATCGGCTTTTACTAGTTTAGTTTAATTTGTACATACCTGGTATGAGAGTTTTTTTATGATGACACCACATGTCCTGTGTTGGCGTCATCATGACGTCATTTGTCATTGTGCACATTCAGTATGAGGTCTTGGTCTGCGCCAAGTTTTGAGTCGATCTGATGAAAGATAGTGTCAAATTTTGTAAAAAACTTCAAAAATTCATAAAAAAATCAGTCAACGTCATTGTGACGTCACTTCAGATTTTGCATTTTATCAACATTATCAATGCACCCACCAAGTTTCATGATGATCGGACCTTCCCTTATAAGTGTAGGGCCTATGTGTTTAAAAAAAATTTGCATTTTTGAAGACATCATGATGACGTGCATCACACGTTTTTCAATGATTTGTGCAATTACCTATTACCTAAAAAACGTAATACAAAAAAATATTGAATTTAGCATGTTCTGTTCGTGAGATATATGGCTGCAGGGTTTAAAATTTAAAGAGCCATAATAAATCACATGATGATGCCATATATGTCGTAATGATGACATCACCTCGATTTTCGTCCATAACACATCCGGGTCCACCTGCATACCAAGTTTCAAAATAAGACTTCAAAATATGCATTTAAGATGACGTCACGTGACAATCATTACATCATCATGAAGCACTCTTTGTGACACAACTTTGCTAGAAAACTATGCCTATTGAATGATGTATGACAAACAGGAATGCCAAAAGTGGAGTGTGTGAAAACAAAAAGAAGAGGAAGAAAAAAAAGTCACCAATTTACTGGACTACCTCCGTAAATAAAGGCCACACTTGGAACATATACCCGAAAATTAAGAACTTTGTCAATTACTGATTTTCAGTAATTTCACATCTGGACTTTGTTTGCAGTTTATTTTTGCTTTAGAAGCATAATTACATGTCGCGGGGTCTATTCCAGTTAGGAAAAACCCCAATGATATAATCCAACCGGTTCAGTTCGACAAAATAATCAAAAGAAATAAAAATGTACAGAAATAGGTGTATTTACAGCTCGAATTAAAAAGGAGTTTTAATTCAAATCACTCAAACACTCTTCAACTTGAAGTCAAAACAAAATAAAAATCAAAGAAAGTGGATATGTAAACACAAATGAAAATGCACAGATTACAACAATTTATACAATGCAAGAAAAGGATAAGTTGTTCGCAGTTGCGTCTCCCGTGGTCTTGTCCTGATCCAGCGATGACCGACGATTCAAATCCAGTCACGTCCACGAACGCGCGAGTACAAAGTTCGCGAAAAAGAACAAAGTTCACGGAGCGAGAATTAAAACGTCAGCGAAGAAGGGGAGATCCGGGGACGTCAAAGGACTGCAACAGGCGGGAAACTAGCGACTGCAACTTCCGGAAGGACGCAACTCGTCAGGGGACGGCCAGGGGTGTGATGAGATGAAAAGGTGATTTGGAGGAAAGCGGAACAGAAAATCGTCACTCAGCTCCACAAGTGGTAGAAGTAGTAATGCACAGGTCTCGTCCTCGTCCAAAATGACAAACGGCAGGAGAACCTGTGCCAGGAAAATGATGGGTTTACAAAATAATGAAAGTGTAACAGCGGTGATTCCAGTCCAGAGCAAGGAGAGTGATGTACTCTACACCAGAGCAAGGAAAGGAATCATAATTAACTAAATTATTTTATAAACAAGTCTATAAAAAATAACCAAAAGAATATCAACTAAAATATATTATAAACTAGACCTACAAAAATAACTAAGGTCATCAGAAGAAGATCTATAAAGTCCTTCTTAAAACCAAAACACTGAAACTATTCCCACAGATCATTAATCTGGGCTCACACTGAGATAACCAAAACACAAGCCTAAGGCCAGTTCTAAAGTAAAGATAAACAAGGAGCACAGTGCGACTAGCCTACAACACGTGGACGATGATAAAACAACAGTAAATTCTCGTGCATACGAAATGAGCAATCTACAGTGTACCCAAGGTCAACCAAAACTTTCACACACTCTGGCCTGGTCTGGACCCTGGACAGAGTCTTGCACACACTATTTACAAGATAAGATCAGTGCTAGAATGTCTCAGATAAACAGAGCGGCTGGACCCACACGTGGTCAGGCTAGCTTAAAGTGGCAGAACTGTACTAGTGACTGTGATAGTACACAAACATGTGTTTGGCTAAATCAAAGGCTAAATACACTTATTGTTAAAGGAGCAAACTAAGAACTCAAATCTAAAGTAATTAAACAAACCAATTCCTACAATGAATGAATTGACATAATTCAGAATTCGCACGATTCATACAAGTATCAGACATCTATAAAACTTCAATTTATATCTGATCTAATCAAAAGGAAATGCTCAACTAATCTAAAGAATAAAATAACTATTCAGCTTCAGCAATCAATAAATAAGAAAAGTTCAAGTAAGTTTCAACATGTTCAAGCAACCCTATGATGAGAAATCATAAATCAGCATCAACTTGAAAAGTTAAAAGCCATAGGTTGAACATATATCTTCATCAACTTCAATCTTTCTACTCATCATTCAGAAACTCCAAACAGTCCAAATAAAATATAAATGAATCAGATCATAAAATATCTTTCACGAAATAAACTGAATCCATGGACCATTGGAGGTGATCCACTCAAGATAACTTTCAAAACAAAAGTCATAGAGATACATTCAAATAAAGAGCAGAATATTGTAACGACAGCATGAATTGGAATCAGACACAATCAATATGTACAAAGGAAAGAACTCGTTCAAATAAGTTTCATAGTAGAAAATAACTATCGACTCATCATCAAGCAAGGAAGTTGAGAATGAAAGTAAATATTCTCTGAAAATACTCAAGACAATTAATAGTTCACTAATGAACTAATACTAGTGATAAATATATACTTAAATGAAGACAAATTTGGAAAACTTACCTGTGCCAGGAAAATGATGGGTTTACAAAATAATGAAAGTGTTCAGCGGTGATTCCAGTCCAGAGCAAGGAGAGTGATGTACTCTACACCAGAGCAAGGAAAGGAATGCCGCACCCGCGCACAAACAACCCATCACTCCAGGCCAGGCTGTTGCCCCCCACATTGTCTTACATAATACCAGTGAACCATGCCTGACACAGGGCAACACCACAGAGGGTATGCCTAGAAGAAATTTGATGAGGCAGCATAACCACCTTGGTAAAAGTAGACTTGCTTTAGTCATACAACAAATTAAAATAATGGAAATTTTGGGGGGTATGACATACATGTATACCCTCATTTTCATATGTCTATTTTTTGTGTAATTTCAAGATTAATTTGCACACATTTGCGGATCAACATTCCAACACGAAATTACACAAAAAATAGACATCCTAAAAAAGCTGACATTTTCTGTAGGCGAGTAATTTGCTTCTAAAGCAAAAATAACCTGTAAACTAAGTCCAGATGTGGCCTTTATTTACGGAGGTACATAGTCCAGTAAATAATTGGCCTCATTTATGGGGCTAGGTCATGGCCATGATCAGACTTGCAATTGCAGGTCACAGGTCATGCAAAATCCGTATCGGCGGTTCCCAGCATCCTGTCCCATGTGTCTGCAGGGCAGGGGTACGAGCGAAGCGTGTGGTGAACTGTTTATCCAAATTTGTCATGGGATGTGCGCACGTGCAGTTGTAACTGCGAAGGGGGCTTATCGCACACAAGACTGTTTACTTTCAAGCTGCACAAGGCCTAGTATTGTAGCAGTATGTTCGTTCGGGCACTCCATACTATGATACTCTGCATGCTGGGATATATGTTAATTAGGTGGATTTGGTATGAACATTTAAACCTGGGATTATTGTTCGTGTAAACTTGCTCCTGTCGTATCTTCATTACCCTGCAGAGCAACAAACTAATTGTAAGTAACAGTTTAGCAATAACAAGGGTTCTCCCCACGTACAAATTTGCGTATCGGCCCGAGTAGTTGGGGAGGTGGGGTCACCGGATCAAAATGGAAAATCTGCGGCCAGTCTGGACACGCCGCTCTCGATTTTAAAAAAAGTTGGAGGAAAAAATATAGGGGAATCCCCCGCGGCAAATGTTTTAGAAATCTGACGTCAGGTTTGGGAGCAAAAAAGAAAAACGTGAGTCAAGTCAGCGCCTGTCGCTCTGGAGTTAAAAAAAATAAATCTGTCGTCGCTAAAATGAGGTGATGTCACCACCACGTGACTTTGAAAATGTGTGAGTCACCACCACGTGACCTTGAAACGTGTTGAGGCATGATAGGAATGTGGCGTAAACAACGTGACCTTGAAAAATGTGTGAGTCACCACCACGTGACCTTGAAACTCGGGGAAAAAAAATTAGCTTCTCTATCTGTGAAAAGGTAGAGAAGCTGTTTTTATTTAAAAATGGAGAGTAATATGTTCAGACCGACGAGTACTTGAAAAATTATTAAAAAATAATATCGGTTTTTATTAGATATATCCATGACTTTTTTTCAGAGTGAAAACCTCGAGCTATCTAATAAAACAGATCAGTGCGATCATCATATAATCATCGAGAATGGTTTTTTAATTTGTGAAACGTGCGGTGAAATAGTTTCACGTTATTTTGATTTTTCGGCAGAAAATGCGCAAGAAGATCGTATCAATTGGTCAACTTTAAAAAGAAACAATAGAAAAACTGTGGAGAAACTTATTTTTTCTGTTTGTCCAGAGCAAGACTTAGAAGATGTCCAAGAAACAATCAATAAATATAACGAGCTCGTTAATTACAAAACATTGAGGGGAAATGGTTGCGTTAAACGGTCGTTAATAGCGGCGTGTTACCATCACGTCGTTGGATGGAACAAAGAACGAGTTAGAGATGTATTTAAAGTGACTCAAAATCAATTTAATAAGGCACTAAAAAGATACGATGACCACTACAATAAAGGCGGGGCCGAGGGTGTTGCCCTAAGAGGTGAAATAGAGGTATAACTCGGCGGATCGCTTTCATAATGTTTATTTACCGAGAATTTGAACTTGTAAGTTTTTCGATAAGAGATTTTTTTTCTTTTGCCAGCCGTTCGTCTACCCGTTTTTTAACTTCTTTTTCAAAGTCTCTATCGTTTTTAATTTTTTGAAGCTTTGTGCTGGTCTTTGTTCTAATTTTTTGCTTAAGCTCGTTAAATTTTGCGAGCTCTCTCGTAATCAATAAGAACTCTTCGTGCGATATATCTCCGTCGTTGATGGCTTGAGACACGTATTCTTCAATCGTGTTAAGTTTGGAGTCTGCTAATATTTTAATCTGGTCGTGCTTTTTCAGCTTGGTGGATAATCGCCTAGACGCGATTCTAAGTAGAATATCTACACCAAAAGCGCCTATAAAGGTTCCTTCTAGCACCAATCCAACGGGGGCTGATATAACACCCAAGAGAGCGGGAATACTGACAGCCCCCGCTATAGCCCCCAATCCTTCTAATCCTATCTCTACGTAATTAATAGTGTCGATCATTCTCTTTATTTTTTTATAAGAGCGCTCTCGGTGGTCTCTCTCTTTCAAGATTAAAGATCGAATCTCTTCAATCTTTTTAAGTCTGTATACTTTTGTTTCTTCGTTACTATTTAATCGGAGTACATCTCCAGAAATATCGGGGTATAACGCCTTACCATCTACACTCATGTTTTTAATATAGGTTTTCCCAGCTATTTTAACACTTTTATCACACAAATTCCCTATATCATTACTTTAATTTCGTCCCCGATCACCGCCCAGCTCACATCTCAAATTGAATTTCAAAAAGTCACCACTAGATTTCATTTAAGGTTCAGTATAATTCAAATTTTTAGCATACCGATTCGTCCAAAATCTCTGAAATTCGTCTCGTGAAGCAATCGGCGTTGAATTGACAAAGCAAATTCGTTTTTTGTCATTCATTTTCATGTTGTTATCATTACATTTCGTTTCTGGTGACTTAAAACGTAACGATTAAAAATGTGCCCAATCTTTGGACTTACTTAAAGAATTGTGCACGTTAATTACAGTTTTAATGTTAAGCAAATAGTTCCTTATAAATGAAAGAAGTTAGCTGTAAGTTTTGAGTTTTCTTTGACAGTTAACAATAAAATCAGAATGGGACTTTCACAATATGCTCTTTGTTTAGCATATGGAAATTAAGCATTGACATCAGACAGTGACCTTCTTAATGTTGCCCTTTGATATATGTACATGTATATGATTAAAACAACAGAAATACGGTGTATGTCTATCAAAGAGCAACATTAAGAAGACGCTTAGTGTCCATGTAATAAATATATATTTGAAATGTCAATTCTTGACTCTAATGTTAATTGTGAAACACAAAATAAAAATGCATACCTCATGCAGCTAACAACTTTTATTTATACATATAGGGTAATGGATGTTGAATTTATCATTGTTTTAACGCGCACAATTCTTCAAATAAGTCTAAAGATTGGACGCTTTTTCTATAATCATATGCACTTTACGTCACAAGAAACGAAATGTAATGACAACAACTTGAAAACGAATGACAAAAAACGAATTTGCTTTGTCAATTCAATGCCGATTGCTTCACGAGACGAATTTCAAAGATTTTGGACGAATCGGAATGCTAACAATTTGAATTATACTGCACCTTAAATGAAATCTAGTGGTGGCTTTTTGAAATTCAAATTGAAAAGTGAGCTTGGCGATGATTGGGGACGAAATTAAAGGCATGACATAGGGAATTCGAGTGATAAAAGTGTTAAAATAGCTGGGAAAACCTATATAAAAAGATTTTAAAATTAAAAGATCTCCAACTCGATAATGATACCCTGATAGAATGATCACCGCTGATAGAAAATGTCAGTTTGTCGATTATACCGTTTTTAAGTTTTTTGAAATCCTCGACTCTATCAGGCTCGGGTTCGCGCGTAGCCACGGGTACGATTTTTAAGATGTCAGAAGGACGACCATTAAAAAAGTTTTCACTCGTACTTAATTGCGGGCAGCGAATAAACAAAAATTTAAACGGATTAACGTCGTAATACCCCGTATACACCACTTTGGGTACCAGTCTTCCTTTGGGTAAATTGAGTAATCGAGATACTTCTCTGTTCAAGCGCAATTTGAGATTTACGTCGGTTATCACCAACGTCACCTTTTTAGATTCTCTAAATATTTGAAAACTTACCCCGGGTATAGAATTTAAAATGAAATAAAACCAATCGACGTCGTACCACCCTGGCGGTATGATGACCGAACCGGTGACTCCGAGTGGCAACGGCTCTAAATGACTCGGAGGAATAAAATCGAAATCATCACCCGTCACGATAAGACTTCCTCTGATAATCACCCCTGCTTCTCTACTATCTCTCAACTCGCTCAACTCGCTCGCACCCATTTCTCCTTCAATAAACTTTAAAGCCAATTCCTCACCTTCAAAGATTTTTCTTTCTCTAACAAATAATATTCTTACTAAAGATTGAAGCGTATTAAGTTCTAATTCAGTTTTTGGTGTTTCTGAATTCATGGCGGCTAAAATCAACCCTCGCCGTTCAGCTATAATAGCTCTTTTTCTTTTGTTTGCTTCTAAAACGGATTCTAGTCTATCGTCTTCGTACGCTTTTATAAGATCGTTTATAGTTTTTTGTAAAACATTTTCATCGTTAAATAAATAATGGTATGGTATATCGGGTAACAATCGCTCTATAAAATCTCTATCCGGCGTTGTTATGTGTACATCTGAAAGAAACTCCGCGGGTATGAGGGGAGGTTTATCTGTGGTAAACGCGGGTCTCCCATCTATTTGCGTAAACCAATCAATCTCCGTGGCGCTGGAAATATTAAAATATCCGGCGTTAAACAACACCCTTTTTACGCGTATAGATTTTTGACCGTTTAAATTATCTACAACGTCTTCTAATTTAAACGTCTGCTCATTTTGAAACAAGTGAAACGAATGCATTTATTTTAAAGTATTTTAATATCTACGAGGATGTAGATCGTTGGAAATCACACCCCATGTCGTTTTATCAAAATCAGTTAAATTTTGCAATCTACTGCGCTACTACGGGCTGCGGTATTAGATTCGATCTTTTAAACGCGAGCAACCGTTACGTTTGGGCCATCTTTAACTTTCATTTATATTTTACGATTAGAAAGATCCTGTACGACATTGCCGCTCCTTTACCGGGAGATGACGCATTTAACGCTCTAGACAACAGTTATAATCACAGAGCATTTACCGATACCTGCTTGTTGTTTGGCATAGATCAAAACAAGTCTTTTAAACAGACGAGAGACACAAAATCTAACAGTTTAGGTACCTCATATATCTTTAATAAAGGCAAGTTTGTGGCGGTTGGTGAATATGATAAAGCACTACCCAACAAACCCAACGTTCTTTACGGCGGCTACCACGGTCTAGACAGTCCTAAAAAGAGTGGAAGCAGTTACGTTCCTTGGACGGTTATTTACATCGAACAAAACGAATCGGTACAAAAGGCTTGGTTAGATTTTATACCCGCCAAGAGTTCGTTTACCTCCGCGGGAATCATAAAGATCAACGAATCAATTAGATCTTACGTGTACGCTTTACTCGGTGCGCAGGCTCAAACAAAAACGAGCGTATTATCACCAGGCACCGGATTAGACGCTCAGAGACAATTTAACGTCATCGTTGAAGATATCATCAATGCAGTAGACGACATGGAAACGAGTATCGATCAATTTCAAGACTCTTTGCAGTATGCCAGAACGCCTTTAAATTTTGTCGTGAAACCGGGGTTGTATTTAATTCCATCGGATATGAACTTGAGGGTTGGAACGCACGACGGCTATAACAACAATCTTCAAATCGCTACCCAGAGTATGAAAACTGGTTTGGTGTTAGATTTAAACTCACAACCTCAACCGGACGACTCTTTTGATGACACCGATGACGTCGCGCCACCAACACCCCCAGAGCCTATGACGAACGATGTTTGTATCACCAACACCTGCACCTACACCCTCACCAACACCAGCGCCAACACCAGCATCAACACCTACAGTTTTAACCCAAGAGCCCACGAAACTACAAACTCACCAAGACGAAAAATTATCGTTGACGGTAGGAATATTAGCTATCGTTGGTATGGGTATTTTAGCTTACGAGGCAACGCGATAAGTCACACTCTAATCTCACAAGACAAAAAAAAAGCCTTACCAACTTTGTGCTGGTAAGGCTTTTATTTTTTTGTTTAAACTTGATTACAACTATTACTACCATCGTTTTTGCAGGTAAGCAAACACCAAGGCTCCCACACCCCAAAACAAAGCCCACACGTGTTCAGCCAACCACGATACGGACTTACTCAACGCGTTAAATATCCAACTGAGTACGCTGCCTATGATACCCGGCAGAGCACCCAACGCGCTCACTCCGAGTTTTTGAAGAGCAGATGCAAAATTAGCGAGTTGTTTTGAAATCCACTCTTTGATACCGCCTTTTGGTGCTGGTGTTGGTGTAGGTGTTGGCGATGGCGCGGGTGGGGCACCCGCACCTCTCACGCTAGCGACGATGCTACTCACTATCGTGCTGATGGCTAAACTCAAAGTGGCTAAAATACTCACTACCGTCACACCTTGTTCTCTAAACAGAGTTCTAATCTTTTCCGCCAGAGTCGTGTCGTCGCCTAATATTTTATTAAGCGTTTCTTTGATTCTAGCGATCTACTTTTGAGCCCTCGTTCGTTGGCTTTTGCGGCTTCTAATCTGGCAGATCTTTCAACGTTCAAGTCGCTCAATTTATCGTTTAACTCTCGTCGACCCTCTTCGCTGTGAGATTCGTCGAGTTCTTGTCTCGTGGCTGCAATCTCTCGGTCTAGTTCTGTGAGACGCGCTAAATTAAGTTCTAGGTTACCTCTCAACGTCTGAAGAGTTTTGTCTAAACCCTGGAGTTCTCTGTAATTCAATCCTTCTGTTTGAGCGCCGGTGTCTTGTTCTAAATCGTCTATAATCTCGATTACCTCATCGGTGACTCTGGGTAGTTCTGTCATGGGGATACTCTCGGGTTGTATCGATTGCAGGTGTTGGCTTTGATCGTCACTGAGTGTCTTACGTTCGTAATGCGTAAAACCTAATTTGTTTCTAATAAAATCTCTACCGTTTAAACCCATCTTTCTTACATTTAACTCTATAGTCCTCAGAGTCAAGAATCTGTCTGGTTTTCTTTGATCCGTTAACCTTAGTAAGCCTTTACCAGTGTCATAAAATAAACCTTCTGTGTTGAGAATAAAGTTTTCGTATCTCGGAGATATTGGTTTATTGTATATGTTATAAGTATCGTAAAACTCATCAACGCGCCCATTAGTGAGCATGCTTCTTCCTTGATCTAAAACGTCATCTATGTCGGTAGTGAGGATGGGTGGTACAGGAGTATCAAAGTTGTCGTCCAAATTGGTCTCTGCTACATCATCATCATCTTCATCGTAATCGTAATCATCAACGGGGTCAAAGTCAAATCCTCCTTCAGCCATTTATTTAATAAACCTATTTAAATTATGCCGTTTTCATTATACTGCCTGGTAGTATACCCTGGGTCACCAACCAATTTTGCGTGGCCAGAGCTGCACTTATAATGCCCGTCAATTTAGCCGCATCTTCTACGCTTAGTTTGTTTAAATCCGGCGCTTTCATTTTGAGTAGTTTAGCTCCTACCATGGCGTATCCCATCGAAAGACCCGATATGACGGCTCCGTGATAAATCGTATTTGCTATTCCGTTGGTGTCAAAGTTACTCATCGTTTTTAATATAACAATTTTTAAATTGATGTTTATTCCATGTCTAGCGTTTTGGGGGCGCTGGGTGTAGTGGGTTGCGTGACTACCGGCACTGGCTGTACTACCGGCGCAGTTGCCTTACTTTTTAGTACCAGTAGCCCCACCCCTATTATAGACGCTATAGCCCCCCACATCGCCCAAGAGTTGTAGTCTGGTGAGCTCGTATTATCGACCGATGTAACGTCCATTTTTGCTAATTTTAATTTCATCTGTCTATTGTGCTCGGCTAAAGCTTTACCCTGCTGAATTCGTTTAGGATTTTTAGTCTTGGTCACTCTCGTTACCGTCGGTGACGACGTTGTTTTTATCGGTTGGGGCGTCTCTGTCTCTGCTGGTTGAGCTGCAGGCGTTGCTGTCGCTGCTTTCTGATCTTCCATTTATTATATTAGGTTTATTAAATTTATTTATGTTTTGTTGTGATAATCGTAGCAACTAGGGGTGATATAAAAGTTCCGTACTTGTAACAAACGTCGCTCAACATACCAGCCATACTCGCGCTTATAACAGGATCAGAACTCAAGTCGTTGGTGAGTTCTTCTTCAGAATCTATAGTGACGTTATATCCTAAAACTTGTACGGGTGTAACAACAGCTAACACTCTCGAAAATAGACTTAAAGTGTATTTACCAACGGTTTTAACAATTTCATTTCCAAATTTAGTTTCGTACAGATGATACAGCTTGTCGAGTTCTTTACTGTCAAGAGCTTCGATATGTTTAACGGTGTATTCCTTTCCCAAGTACTTTTTAGAGTTTCCGGCTGCTACGACACCGCACAAACGATCTTTATGTTCTGCGTTGTGATCTTGTTCGTTCGTTAAAGTCAGTTTTAGGTCCTCCATTTAATTAGAAACGAATTTAATTTTGTTGTAGCTTTTGCAACCTTGTTACAAAAGCAAAGGTATTCGTAGGTGTAAAGCGATAAATTAAGCGATATGATGATAATAGCCAAAAACTGCAAATACCCGAATATTGCTATCATTTACTAACAGCAAAATACATTTTGTTGACGTTTGTTGATTAACAAATTGTAATACATGTGTAGTTTGTTGAATAGGTTGCTACTCAACTAGCTATTAATTGTTACTCACCTAGCTATTAATTGTTACTCACCTAGCTATTAATTGTTACTCACCTAGCTATTAATTGTTACTCAACTAGCTATTAATTGTTACTCACCTAGCTATCAAGTAGCTCGTAACTCAACTGGAGGTTCGGTGTATACGACCAATTTACTATATTTCACATCTCTCAAACGTCGTTTTATATAATCTCGTTCTTCAATGGGTACGACGTCGTTTTCGTCTAACGCTTGATCAAACGATGTTTTATCTTTGCAGTAAAATAACGCCAACCAAGCCGTGTTTTTTCTATTTGCGTGTCAAAACCTGTTGTACTTTTGGGTCAGTAACCAACAGCTGTGATTTACGTGTCTTCCGCTAAATGCCATCTTGCTTAGCGCGCACGTCTTTTTACGATATTTAATCTCTTGATCCGAAGAGCAATCGTCCACGATAAACAATGTGGCAACACCTTCAAATATTTTCCTGTAAAAATCGATCGCTTCGTTGAGCGTCATCTTGTACAATTCCGGATCGCAGAGGTATACCTCGGGATCTGCTTGAATCCACTTTCTTTCGATGTACGTTTTGTTTTTAAATATGGTAGGGCAAATGATGACTATCGCTTCAAATGTATTTTTATAGTCTGACTCTAACAGATCCAAAATCCATTTGGTTTTGCCCGAATTTGTTTTGCCGACGATTAAAGCGCAATGCGGTTGTGTCATTTTAACTTAACAGAGATTTAAAATTTCCGTCTTCCAAGTTCAATTGAGCATCCATGACTAAAAATACGTACATCGTGAGGTCACCTTGACCTTCGGCTTCTCTGTTAAATTGAATGTTGATGCCTCCTCCGTCTCCGAGTTTCCTACCGGATCCGTGAGTGGAATTGTCGTCGTTACTTCTAAAATCGAGCCACAGACCGTACTTGTCTTTTAGGTAGTCTCCGAGGTCAAAACCCGTCAAATTTAAGTCTTTAGCTACTCCGCCCGCTCGGTATCGCTGTCTCCAAAGAACTTGTTGATTTCATTCCAGTGTTGATACTGAAACATTCCTTGACTGTAGAGTTGATTGGGTTTACCTTCTACGGTCACCGATGTTTTGGTTATTTTTGGATTGTAAAATCGCTGCGGATTCTTGACCGCGTGATCTTTAAACAAAAACAAAATACCCTTGAGACTCCTGATGGGTTGATTGACGCTGACGTTCCAAAGCGTGTCCGATTTGTTGACGGATCTAACTTCTAGCGAGTGGATTTTATCAAACAGATATTGCAATAACCCCTTGTGTTTATTCCTGATGGTGATAGCTAGGTCTCTGTTGGTCACCACTTCGTATTCGAGAGACAAGTCTGAGATAGAATACATCGCCGCCGTATCTGAACTGTTGACTACTTTTTCGTGATCGTTAAACTTTATCTCATACGTCAGAGGTTGTTTTAAACCGCTGGGGTAAAAAGGGTGATGCGAAGTCAGTATGTCAATGTCTAGGGGAATACAATATCTGTTACCATAGGCATCCGCGATAGCTTGATCCTTACCGTTGTTGGCGCCCGCGTTAGCATCTTCAGCCCCAGTTCTTAGTTTAGTTTTCTTTTTCTATGCCCGAGTACGCCATGTTTCGAGTCGTCGAGCTGTTGATCCAATTGTCTTTAAAGTTGTGATACACGTCGGCGTGACGATAACTCACAATTTCGTGACCTTGAAGCCTGACGCTGATTTCGCTGACTAAATTTCTGGCTAAATTACCAAAAATGGTTCTATTGTTGTCGCTTCCACCTTCGAGTTCTAAATTAAAAGCTAGTTTACAAGTGCCGGGTACGATCACGTCGTCTACACCCAATTGAGGAAACTTGACCCTCAGCGTTTGCCCCGCCGATATACTACTGGGATTGTGGGTAATGACCACCTCTTTTCTCTCACCCTTGATAGATCTGGGTATTTTTAATAGCCTGCTGGGATTGAGCTTTTTTCCATATGCATTCATTTTATTTATACGAGTTTTAAATTTAAAGGTATCTGTAAGCCAAGAAGCCCACCAATAGCGTTCCTCCCGCGATAAACGCCAGTTCTTTTTCTATTTGTTGATCGCTAGGTTCGTAAAAATCTTCGAGTTTGGGTTCGCGGGGTAACTCGACGTTTTCTCCGGTCATTTCGTTGTAGTAACGCAACGCTTGGTCTACGTTGGAAAATGTTTCTTTAGAGGCATTTTGTTTTCTGATACGTTCGTTGAGAAAATCAAGTCGTTTCGTTCGTTCTCGTTGCCACTGATCTCTGGCGGCCGAAAGTTGTTCTGTCGCTAAATCGTGTCTCTTACGCTCTTCGCTGCCATCATCCCTTAGACTTGAAAATAAAAAGTTTGAACCCGAAAAAGCTAAGGCGTTTATGATCGCACCTCCAACCATCATTACAACAGCTGACGCCATCTATTTAATGTATAAAGCCTTTTAAATTATTATTATAATAAATGATGAAAACATTATCTAAACTGTATTATAGCCCAAGCGGTTATTGGAGAGGTGAAAGCGCTGTCGATCATTTACACGATAAAACAAAATACGATAAAAAGGTAATCAGAGATTGGCTTAAAAAACAAGCGATCTGGCAAATTTATCTACCGGGTCCTGCGTATGTACCCAGGCCTACAAGTACTTCGCGAGAGTTTGAAACACCAAACGACTTTCACCAAATGGATGTGCTATACCTACCCTGGGATAAAGTAAAACGCAAGACTTATAAATACGCTTTGACGGTTGTCGATGTTGCGAGTCGATACCACGAAGCAGAACCTTTGGTTTCTAAAACGGCAGATTCCACGCGAGATGCTATCGTCAAGATTTACGCGAGGTCGCCTTTGAGTTACCCTAAAACGTTGAGAGTAGACGCCGGTACCAAATTTAAAGGAGCATTTAAAAAATGGATGGCCTCAAAAAACGTCGAGATTATCGTAGGCGAACCCGGAAACCACCGATCGCAGGGTATCGTAGAAAGATTTAATCGAACGCTAGCCGAGAAACTGTTTGGTCATCAGTACGCTCAAGAAATGTTAAATCCCGAGAGTAGAAACACGCAATGGGTCGAGCGATTACCTAGCGTGATCAAAGCTATAAACGATGAAACGACGAGATTAATAGCTAAAGCGCCGTCAGAGGCGGCTAAACTAAAACAGGTCCGGCAATCGCCGGCTAACCCCGTTAAAACAAAAGAGCAACAATTACCGCAAGACGCTATGGTTAGATATTTATATTACCCAGGTGAGCAAGAGGGTGGAACTGCGAAAAGAGCCACGGATCCCATTTGGAGCGTAGACATCTTCAACGTGGAAAAAAGAACGAGTCAATTTAAATGGATTAACGGTAAAAAAGTCACGACGGGTCCTACTCTTTATTACCTGCAAGACGGCCCAAAAAGGAGTTTTGTGAGACAAGAGCTTCAAGTCGTACCCGAGGACACGCAATTACCGCCTAATTAATATCTAGATTACGGTGACCATAAGCGAGCGTGTGTATTCCATCCGGTAAAATGTACCTCTTTGTGTCCAACGGACTCAACGATAGTTTATTTTGAGATATGGTGTAAAGGATGTGTTTTTCCGATCGAATTTGAGTCATTGTTTCTGTTTTAGATTTTTTTTTAAAGATGCAGTCGTAGTAGTGTCGGTGTTTTAATTTTTTGTCAGTGACCGATTTTGTGACCCCCTTGGCCTTTTTAAGAGTGATGTTGTTGTCATCTGCTAAAATCGAGTACATCTTGGGTCTTACGCAAACGGCTTCTTGAATGACCTTACCTCCAAACTCGTCTTTAAATTTGCCGATCACTTTCTTATTGGTTGGGTCGTATAACTCGTGATCCAGATTGTAATTCGAAAAGTCGTAGTGTTGCCCGTGAGATCGCATGTCTTTGTATATGTCATCCGTGTAAACGACAATCAACAGACTGTCCATATCCGTATACATCAACCTGATTTTATCTCCGTATTTGTCTTTCAATCAGTTGTAATAAAAATCGTACATCAGAGTCTTTGAGAGATCCAAGATACTCACTCCGCAGTAAATGGGCTTGTTTAACACGGTTGTCGTTTTATATGTTTCGACAAATGACAGGTCACATTCTGGAAACGGCGTTGTTGTTTTATAGCTCGGTTTTTGAATTATTTTTTTGTATTTTGCTTGATCGCTCTCGTTATTGTCTCTCAGTAGGTAACCGTCTATTCGATTTCTAACGTTTTCCATCGTCTTACCAAACACGCTGTTATTCATCAGTTTAAAAAAGTCTTTCTCAAAATCAGAGGTTGCTTTTGTTCGGAGTTGCGTGTTTTTGTCGATGTAAGATTTCATCCAAGGCGATTGTTTAAATTTTAACACGCGATGTACCTTTTTTAGTTTCAAACCGAGATCGAGGTATGACTGCAACGTAACGTAGTGCAACACGTATTTTTGTTTTGGATTAAGCGTACACGTTAATTTTTGTACGTCGCTATTAGGTTCGGTATCCAATAACTCTTTTTGATAATCAGACATCCACGCTTGGGGTACGACGATATTTTCGGGTGCTAGGGGATAATCGTTATGCTTGGCGTGTAGATCGTACGGATAGTCTAAATCTACTTCAAAAAAGTAGCCGGTGTTGGACGTTTTCTTAAGCGTTAATATTCTTTCTTCGGTAAACGGTTTCGAGGGTGTCCATTTAAAATCACTGTACGGTAGATATTGACTCATAGCCCAACCGTACAGATTGTTGGCATCCAGATAAGCGATATAACTCGAGGGCTTGTTTGAATCGTAGTCATCGAGATATTGATTATTGGCTTTGTGATGTCTCATTCCACCCACGCTAGATATGCCTCCTCGTTTTGCTTTTTCAAAAAATAAGTGTTTGTCGACGTCTTGCAACAGTTCGAGTTTAGCTTCCGAGTGTTTCAATAGAGCGTCCCAGGACAATCCGGGTGCGGTAAAATAATTGGCTGGATCTAGCCCGTAGTTTGTAATACACGTTTGTCTAAAGTTTTCAAATACGCCTGCAAGTAATAACGTATCAGTAGTCACGTACAAGTCGTGATATTCTCCTAGATTTTGTATATTAAACTCGTTCCACACGCGTTGAGCTCTGTCGTAGTCTTGTTGCGATATATGTTCGTCTTTTAGTCTGCTGTAAAACTTGTCGATGGGTGGTAGGCTGGTCTCTTGAAACTTATCAAACGAGTTCATATATTCGTAGGGATAAATTCCTTTTGTAATAGCAAGTCAGAATGTTTAAAATGCTTTTGAGTAAATGAAACGACTCTTTTGGACAACCTTTCACTAATTTATCCAACGATGATGCCATAAAACTAAACGAGTCTAAAAATCGTAGATTTCCTATCGAAAACGAAATATACTTTTCTGAATTTTTAGCGATCACTTGTATTTCTGTTTGGCTATCGTATTCTGTCATTCCCTGCATGATTAAATGCGCGTCGTAATTTTGTAAATTGTGAAAGAAGACCGGTATCGGTGTACATTAGGGTTTAGTTAGAAGTTTTAGGTTACAATAAGCGTGTGCGGCACCCCTATATTTACCAGTGACGTGGCAGTGATCTCTGACCTTTCTAAATTTATTAATGCTCTTTTTGCAGTCTAGACATTTAGACTCGATAAATCCCTTACTATTTTTGTACTGATGTTCTTTCTTTTGTTTTATCGTCTTGGGTTCTCTGGGTTTCTGGCACTGACAGTTGCTCGAGTAATTGGGATAAATTTGTTTCTCGCAAATCCAACACGCGTTTGTTGTATCGTGATGGTCTTTAGCTCGCTCGTTAAATGTCATGGGTTGGGGTTTTTCAAATATGCAATTAATATCGCTTTGTAATTGTAACAGCGTTGTTATAAATCTAGTTGAAGCGTCTTTACCTCTATAAGTCTCTTGATACACATTTTTACCGTCGCATCGCACGACAACTAGCGAATAACCGCTAGCTTTGTGAACGTTAATCTTTTTTGTGTTTGTCTCTTTGTCTGAGTGAGTAGGTTTAGATGTTAGTGTCTGTGTGGGTTTTGTTGTTGTTTGTAGTATGGATTCAAAGTCAGCATAAATGACAAATGGTGCTTTTTGTTTGTGCCTATAGTTTTTAAATTCTAATATCGGTATGTCTCTTTCGCCTGGTTGCCCGTCTATGTATTTTGGTTTACCCGTCGGAAATACAATCTTTGATGGATGTGCATCTATACCCTTACAATCGGCGATATGTCTGTCTAATTTATTTTGATTGGTAAAATGACATAGACATCTTCGACAAAAATATTTCTTACATTTATGTTTGGTGACGTCGTACATCAACCTCGTAAAATATTTTATCCAACAATAGTGATGCTTGTCACCTTTAGAAATCAAAAGCAGATCGATCTCTTTTGCCCCGTAGTTTTTAGACACGTATAATGGATATATTTCACCCTCATAACCGTATACGTTTATCGATAAATTATTTTGTCTTTCTATCTTTGGTATCTGATCGACCGGTGTCGGAAAGTCAACGCCTTTAAAACCGAGTCCGTCGTCTTTGGTGTAAATCAACGGTCTGCTTTCGTTGATTTTATATTTAGGATTATTTCTTATTTGATTTTTTACTTTGTCCGTGTATAACCCCAGGGCAGATCTCAAACACCATCTCAAACACTCGTCGTCTTTGTTTTGTACGTTGATCATCGCCTGTTTAATTTTAAGATGTTCGGGTAGGTTTATGTAAGAACTGCCTCTCGCTGGATTATATCTGTTGATGTTGATGTATAACGCGAGTATTGTATCGACTACCCAACCCGATCCTTGATTCGTATACCTTTCATCCTTTTTAAATAGCTCTTCGATCTCTTCTCTCAAAACCTGTTTTATTTGACTTTGATTTAAAACGGCTTTCGGCTTGCTATAATGAATAGCTTCGATCGTTTCGATAATATCGTTCGGTTTGATTTTTCGATACCTTATTTTTAGTACAAGCTCTACTTTTAAACCTCTGAGCTCTCTCAATTCAGACTTGATTTTATTGACTATTTGTTCCTTGTGAGAATCAAAAAACTTGATTAAATCATGGTTATAAAGTCTGGGGTTTAATTCCCAGTTTCTGTAGTAATTTCTAAACCTTCTCGTTTCTCTAAAAGCTGACTCTGTAAAGTCTTCGGGTTGTCTGTATATTTTAATCGCCGAAATTAAATCTTTTTTCAAAAACCGTCCTTTATAACCCGTCGGTACATATTTTAGATTTTGTTCGTCTACAATCTGTTTGAGCTCATGTAGTGTCTTTTTCCTCAAGTTTTTAAATTGACTTTCATAATTTTTTATCCCCTCGATGTAGACTTTACGAGTAAGAGAAACATTTTCATTGTGCGGTATATTATATCGCTGCACGTAATCACGCAGCGTGGCTTTGTTCCATTTAGAATATCCTTTGACGGTCGGTCTGAACATATTACTCTCCATTTTATTATAGAAAATATAATATTTTTTTTCTCATTATTTTTGGAGGGCGATCAATTATTTCATAATCCATGAGAGCTTGACTGTAGTGGAGTTTACAAGGTTACATTGTTTGCCCCGAGTTTCAAGGTCACGTGGTGGTGACTCACACATTTTTCAAGGTCACGTTGTTTACGCCACATTCCTATCATGCCTCAACACGTTTCAAGGTCACGTGGTGGTGACTCACACATTTTCAAAGTCACGTGGTGGTGACATCACCTCATTTTAGCGACGACAGATTTATTTTTTTTAACTCCAGAGCGACAGGCGCTGACTTGACACACATTTTTCTTTTTTGCTCCCAAACCTGACGTCAGATTTCTAAAACATTTGCCGCGGGGGATTCCCCTATATTTTGTCCTCCAACTATTTTTAAAATCAAGAGCGGCGTGTCCAGACTGGCCGCAGATTTTCCATTTTGATCCGGTGACCCCACCTCCCCTACTACTGCCCGATACGCTGGAATTGTGGCCTGATACGCCAACAAAAATGCCGATCACATTTTTCAGCCCCCGATACGCACAATATAATTATTATACAAGCCATTAAAATGCACCACAAAATCGTTTCATACGCCATTATTTCATCTTGACATGCAAAATCTTGACAAAAATCCTGTATATTTCTGATGCATGTGTGATCAATATGCACACGATGACGGGTCTGTCGCGGCGACCGCCAGCACCCAGCTAGCAGCGCATACAGCATGGTACACTGGTTCCCTTCGCGTACTAACAGTATCAATGCTATGATGAAGGACCGGAACCAGTGACTACTGCATCGTGCGTGTGCATGATGATGATGTGCACTGCAATCGGCCGCAGTTGGATCATAAAAATACCAAACAAACATCGATGGAGAAAGAGAATTTCTGCGAATTAATTCACAAAACGTGATCTATATTTTCTGTGTATGTATTTTCCATTCAAATGACAAGATTGCAAAGCTCCAACTTGTGGCGAAACACCTCAGCATGCTTCTGTTGTTGTGCAGAATTTTCGGCCACGTGGGATGGGCCGCACATAGTGCAGTAATGCACACTGATACTGCGCCGTATACACAGCGCGATGTATGGCCGGCCAGACTGAATGTTGACGGCGCAAGGAGCCGTGATGTATGTTAAGCATTTAGTGGAATCACCCACCTCAAATATATTTTTATTTAGGTGAGGCAAGATTTAATCACTTTTGATGGCCAGTCTTGATAATTTTTGTGAGGTGCAAATGAAAATAATTCAGGCACAAATATACACGATTCCTTGTTCAACATGCTCCTTTCAATCATGTGTTTTTATTCCTCCATGATTCAATCGCCCAAAAAAATTGGCGAAATAATTTTTCCAACCTACCGACGCTATTTTGAAAGGCATGTAATCGGAAGTAAAAGTGATTTTTTTTTCTTCACCTTAATTTCTTAATTTGACACTTGCTTGTTAATATAATCCATACTTTTCCAGTTCAGGAAGTTTTAACACAGGTTGAGAAATGTTGATTGTTTTTAGTTACAAATTTTGATATTTTTTTTCTTTAATTACAAAAAATATTACAACATCTCCTCTAAATTTTAAGGAATAATCTTCCTTAAAGACTTCCCAAATTTGCTCTAAAATGCACCAGAGGGCTTCTAAAGTTCAAAATTTTTCGGAGCCCTTAGGACCAATGATTTTCCGTTTCAAAAAAGTGCAAATTCCGTTTTCAAAAATCTTTAATTCCGTTTCAGGCTGAAAAATTCTGTTTCACATTTATTCAATACATAAAAAGGCATTCAAACATATGATATAGGCCTACCGGTACCATTTACGCAGGCAGTACACATAATAGACCATTATCAAGTTGCAGCCTGAGCCATTTGACTTTTTCCCATTCAAATCAATGTAAGGCTGGAAGGAAAAATAGTCTGCTTCTTTTTTGTACAAAACAATTATCATTCAGTACTGTCATTGGATACAGGGAACATGAATAAAATGGTGGAAACTGATAAAGGTCTATTGTAAATCTGAAAGGTTAATGCATTGTTTAATAATTAACTAGCAAAGACTCAAGTCTGAATTGTTTTGCTACAACTGTGTCTTATTGTCTGTTGTTTATGCTCTTCTGTGAGAAAAAAAGACATTTAAGATAAAACCTCAGACATGCAGGCAAGTACAAAGTGATGTTTAATGCACAAAACTGGCTTTGAGTAAACTAGGCCAAAAAAAAAATACTTCTGCTTCCGATTACATGCCTTTCAAAAATAGGGTCGGTCGGTCGGAATGGTTTTTTTTTTGCCATTTTTTTTTATGCAGATTGAATGGGGTAGGCCTATTCAATTATATGCGAAGTTTTTAGCCTGAACTATTTCCATTGCACTACGAAAGCTATACACGAAATGGCAACAAAGAGTGAATAAAAACTACCTTTAATTATTGTAAATATATTTACATTCGATAATTTCAAAAAATAATGGAAAATGCAGGTCGTTCGCACCATATGCACAACGCTAGTCAAGACGCGGGGAGCTGGCCAAATCTTCGAGGTGTGTGATGCGTGCGTGTGTGGCGAGCGGCCCACCATGGGCCGACAGACCTGTTTTTACAGTTTGCCGTTTTTATGGTCAAAAATTTCGGGAAACACGCGGCATGTATCACTCCAAATACGAGTAGTGCGATCTCAAAATGAACTCTTGAACACAGAAAATACATACACAGACAAGCTAGATCAATTCTGTAAATTAACTTGCAAAAATGTTCTTTCTCCATCTGTGTTTTCTTGGCATTTTTACGATGTCGAATCCGACCAGTTGACAGTGGCCTGCACTGCCAGCGCGCTTTCGGTCGCATAGCTGTGGACTGGTTACCGCATTTTCATCATGTCTTCTGAAATTGGCCCTAAAAATAGGGTCGGTCCGGTAACCGGAAGCAGAACTATCTTTTTTTTGGCCTTATAGTCATGAATCATAAAGTGTGAAATTTTGAGGCATGGCTAAAAAAAAATTGAGTATGACTAAGTTACTACAGAGGGATTGGTTTTTTGTGTGAATTTAAGCAAATTGATCTTCAATGTCACCATTAAAGTACATCATTGCCAGCATTTGGTGTTCTGCTGAGTGAGGCTCTCTCATGTGTTGTTCAGCAGGTGTTTGTACTGGGAAAAACTTCGCTCCACATCAACACTGGCAACTGGCATCCACATGACTTCCTTGGCAATGGTAGAAAGGTTTGGAAACCTTCCTGCCATGCCTTCCCAGAATGTGGCTATGTTGAGGGGTGCGGGGATCTCGCTGGGGTTGAGATTCATGTAGATGAGCCATTCTTCCATGGTGTCAGGTGTGAGGTCCTTCAAGCCAGGGATCCGTTGATACTCCGAGATGTCATGGGAGAGTGATCCAAGCTGTCTGGGGTCAAAGATTCTTGCCGCTTTGTAGATGGGAAAGGCAGGATGCTGCTCAATATGGCCCTCTAGCTTGGTGAAGGCAGCCTGGAAGACAGCCTGGAAGGTCCTTCAGTGGCTTTACCTGCATGAAGGCATCTGTCTCGTCACCAAAGGATGTCTTGGTTGTGCCAGAGTGTACGTGTAAGTAGCGACTCAGGTCTCCTATAGTGTTGTATGCTGTGCAGGCCAGTGGGTCGGGGGTTGCCTCAAGACTTGTCAAAGATGACATCAGACGGAAACAGTTTTCCTTGATGAAGCTCATGTACAGTCGAAGCTCAGGATAAATCTCCTTGCGGTTTGTTAGCTCAATTATCTGCTCAACAGCCATGCCCTTACTCTCCTTCTTGAAGAAACCATGATACACATGGACATGGGCGGAGTGGTACATCACAGCTTTAAACCATGAGTTCCAACGAGTTGAAACTGGCACAGGGGGGAGCTTCACCTGATCTTTTGGCAGGTAGTCTTTCAGGAACTTCAAGAAGCGTGTCTTGCATGCTGGTTTCTTGAAGAAGACAGATTTCATCATTTTGACTAGAGTTGCCACCCTGTCAAACTCTGGCCATAGCTGAAAAACTTCAGCTGACAGATTGATGATGTGGGCAAGACAGCGGACATGACAAATATTGGCTGAATTAGGACTTCCCGAGCTGCTTTCTTACAATATGCTGCAGAATCAGTGACAACAGCAATGACATCTGTGAAGTCAATGCCCACACTGGTTACAGCTTTGATGACAGATGCGCTGAGAGTAGAATGGTTGCAGGCTTCCATGGTGCAGACATCCACGAGGAAGTACTTCCCCTGAACGCCTGCAACAACATTCAAGATGCTGTGGTCTCGCACATCAGTTGTTTCATCAGTGATGATGGAGACTTTACGACCTTGAACTGCTTGTTTAAGTGCCGAAAAAATGGACCTCAAACTGGCAAGGCACATAGAGACTCCTCAGTGTAGCTGCCTGTGGTGATGTTCCACCTTGTTTGCAATGCGTCCTCATGAAGGGACGCATCTTTTCTGCCTTCTCTAGAGGAATATCTGCCATGGTGCAGAGCCTAACAAAGTCAAGAATAAATTCTTTTCAAGTTCTCGCAGATCTTTTGATCGGAAGGCTGAAAACAGGGTCACCTGGCGTTTACGGTAGCTGGAGGTTGGCCATCACCATCTGACTTGGCTTTGTCAGCAGCAATCTTGGCAGATTTGTTTTTTACATGTTTCTTGCTCTCCAGATGATCTTACAGAGGGTCAACTCGCTTGACATCTACATGTACACTACCGGGATATGCTCACAGAATTTGCAGAAGAGAATATTTCCATCTGCATGCAAATCACCACTGAACTGCTTAGCACGCTCAGATGCACATAAAACGCATTAATGGAGCCTGTCGCTTGATCTTTTTCTTGATTATCGATGCCATTTTATTTCCAAAGATGTGTATGACTTGAGGTTGAGATGTGGTTGTATTATTTGTGGTGTGTGTAGTGTTATTGCATTAAAATTTATATTAAAACAAACTTTAAATTATGCAATAATTCATTTGAATTTCACCCTCCTGGTGTTTGTGGTGTGTGTAGTGTTATTGCATTAAAAGCTATATTAAAACAAACTTTAAATTATTCATTTATTCATTTGAATTTCGCACTCCTGGTATTTGTGGTGTGTGTAGTGTTATTACATTGAAAACTTTATTAAAACAAACTTTAAGAAGTTCATTTATTCATTTGAAATTTCGCGCCCCCGGGAAAAATGATACTTTTTTATATTGACGACAGTTGCATGTATTAACGCAACAAGGCCAATTAAAGACAAGTTAAAACCACAAGGATACAGCGCCTTAAACAGGCAGTTACGATGTTTCATGTATGTTAATTTTAGAAAACCTTATTCCCTTGATTTTGTGTTTCTTGTTGTGCAAAAAGATAATTCCAAGACGATAATAAAATAGTCGTTTGGTTGGAACGCGGGAAAATTGCCCTTAATAATTGCTATTTTATCAACGGCCGATCAATGCATTGATGTAGTATTTAACTTCACCACAGTCAAGACGTATACTGCACCGCCACTGCCACACACGTAAGAAACATGCAATAGCCGTATACGCCAATCCCATGACGTCACACACATCAGCTGGCCAAAGCGAAATTCATGTCCGCCATTTTGTTTTCGCTCTAAGCGACAAAATAGGATAGTTTACGGTAGATTTTTGGAGCAAAGCACAACGTGCATTTCAATACAACAAAAGTTAGATGTTAAATGAATGGTTGATTGATTGAACAGAGAAAAATAAACCTTCCGATGGAGCAAAGAGACCCGCGAGAGTGTGCCGTGAGTGTGATGATTTTCACCCGTGCACGGCCGTGCGCAGACCGACACCATCGGCGTACGTCGGGGGTCTGTCACTCCCACGACTAGACTACGGACCGGTAATGATCTTCTCATAACAAATATAGCTCTGATCTTGAACAAAAATTTCACCCAAATAATCGTGATGTAAACACCGCTCATTTGTTGTATGGCTCGTCTGTTTAATCAATCATCAACAATTCGTTGTGGACTCAATAAATTTAACAAAATCATGTTTTTTTGTCAATTATATTGCAAAAGTTATTTTCTTCAGATTCAAATTCCATTTTCCGTTTCAATGAGCAGATTCCGCGAATTCCGTTTTCCGCAATCGCAGAAAATCATTGGCCCTAGGCCCTTATAAGCAGGCCCCGACCCCCACGCCGTGGCTTCGCAGGTTGGTTGGTGAATCACAACAAATTTTGGGGAGAACCCTGCTGTTACACTGGCATCGAAGACAGGATTGCTTTAGGGGACAAAGATATATAAGTGGACTTTTCCAACTTTCGGCTGTCTGCTACGGCCATGTGATGCAATCGAATTTTACACATGATCCAACATTACTTATGTAGGATTTCATTCGCTGATATTTACTGATATCGATATAAACAATAACTCTGTGGTATCATGGATGGGGCAACGTACCTACGCCGTTTAACTCTTTCAGTGCCAAACTTGTACATGTACGAGGTATTTTTGTTAGTCCAAAAGCGCCAACCTCGTACATGTACGAGGCAATGTTCGTGCTTAAAATCACCAAACCTCGTACATGTACGAGGTAGAGTAACATGTTATCAAGAGGGGCGCTCTCGCTCTTTCTAATGGTACCATTTTCATGCATGTACGACCTGTATTTATTTTTATATTCGAGTTCTTGTGAGAGGGCGTCACACTGAGTTTCGATTTGTTGACAAAATGGCAGCGCCCATAAACCGAGCTCGTGTGTTATCTCCAGAGAAAATCAGTGTATTTTTTCGCCGATTTGGACAGGGTAAGGGATTACTTGTCTGATTCAGAATAATCCATGGATATTTCAGAACTGGATGGCGAGTCAGAAGACGAACATTGGGATACCGATACAATTGATAATGATGGTGCTAAAGTGACAATCATGGCAATATTTATGATAATGAACAGAGTTTGTACGAGGAAGGGTATCAGACGCAACACCCGTATATTCTACAAAAGTGCGGATTTCCCCTGTGTTCAGGAGAGTGTTTCAGGGTTTATTACTAGGTGCATGACTAATATTGACTTTTGAAGGTAACAAGAATATACCAGAGAGCAAGATACAACAAGTTTGGTGATTACAACTTATTTACTTTTTTTTATAGAATTTTGAATAATTAACAAAAAAGCTCGAAGTTGGGCACTTTAGGGTTAAACTTTTGAAATGTCGCGGGCACTGAAAGAGTTAACGGCTGAATATATAGTAAAACCTTGTGAACTAAATCACATAGACACGAATGAGGTCAAGACAAAACAAGTCTCTGCGACCTACCACACATGATCAAGGAGACAACACAATTATCGTCTGGCCATGGATTGGGAACTTCTGAACCCATGAAATTCATCCAGGAGATGGAACACAGCCGTCAATCACAGACAGAAAAACTGTGCAAATCCTTGGTGGATGCTGTCACAGAGTCAGCCAAAAAACCTCCTGTGATACAGCTGGGCCCTAAACTCCTCGATTTCCACAAACTAAGCAGTGATGATGACATCACGTGCTACTTGTCAACTTTCAAGCGCCTCGCAACTGCTCACCAAGAAGCCCAAGTCAGAGTGGCCACGACTGCTTAAACCTTACCTGTCTGAGAAAGCCCAGGTTTTCTGCAGTCTCAATGAGGACAAGCAGGATTTTGACAAAATAGTGGCTGCGATTGAGCGCCGATAATTTTTGCACCCCTGAAGCCTACAAGATGCAATTCAAGTAAGACTTCAAGAAGAGTGAATGAAACATTTGAGGACTATGCCAACAGGATTGACCACGATTTCTTTAAGTGGCTTCAGACTGATAAAGCAACAGCAGAGGTTGCTGAAGTAAAAGGCTGTTTTCATCTCATTATGATGGATCAGTTTTTGTCCACCGTACGCAACGATACTCTTCGTCTGAAGCTGCATGAACGTAAACTCCAGGCTGTGTCCGAACTCGCTCGGGCTGCAGACGAGTACTTGCTACACCAACGGTCAACCAATGTGGCCTTCCAAAACAGCCCCAGAAACAATCCATCAACACCACCAGCTCCAGAAAAAAAAATCCATTCTCCGCAGGTAAACCACCCTTCTCAGTGAACAAGACAAGTCCTCAGCACCTCCTCGTCATCGCTGACACCCATAGTGTCGTCGCACTCATAAACACTGGTTCTGCCTCTCATAAATGATTACAATGAACTCTGTGATAAACTTGGTCTGTCACCTCGCCTGACAGATATGGAGACATTGATCATGTTAGATGGTTCTGAGCTGGACACGCTCGGAACTGTTGAGACGCAAGTTTGTGTAGGCAGCACGGACACAGTGCTCCACCTGCACAGGGTTCACCGCTTGCATACCCCTGTCTTGCTTGGGATTGACTGTGTACACAAGGCCCATCTCACACTCGACTCCACGAACAACTGCTATTGGACAGTCAGTTCTGAGGAAGACCACCTCATCAAATTCCCTATGCTTGGTACTCCCGCCCCTCCCCCTTGTCGTGTGGATCCGGCCACGATGCCCGATGCAGATCTGCTTCCCCGGACTTCTTCAAAATTGGACCAACCAATCCTCACAGGTAATGATCTCCACCGCATCGACTGCCTACTGAATGACTTACAGGATGTTATGTCTGACCAACCAGGACGGACATACATTGCACAGCACTACATCTACATAGGTGATGCTCCACCCCAGCGCTCACCACCGAATCGTCTCTCGCCAGATCGCCGTCAAGCCCTGTGCGAGGAAATCGATTCACTTTTGCTGTCTGGAAAGATCCAGCCTTCGAAATCACCATGGGCATCGCCAGTGCTGATGGTCCCCAAGAAAAATGGCCAGTTTAGGTTCTGTTTGGACTATCGGAAACTGAATCGCTTGACAAAACTTGACGCGTATCCAATGCCCACTATCGACACCATACTTGACTCTCTCCATGGGGCTCAGATATTTGGCTCTCTGGATCTCTGTAGCAGCTACTGGCAAATGGGCATGGCTCCCGAGGATGCTGAGAAAACAGCCTTCATCTGCGAAGAGGGGCTTTTTCACTTCACGGTACTTCCCTTCGAAGTGGTCAACGGTTCAGCCAGCTTCCAGCACCTTATGTCGGAGGTGCTGGGAGACCTACTTGGTCGCACGTGCTACGTATATCTCGATTATAGCGTTTGTTACAAGACATCAAACAACATTTCACTGATCTTCGTGAAGTGCTAGTCAAACTACGTTCCGCTGGTCTGACTGCAAACTTCGAGAAATGCAACTTCGCTTGCTCCAAAATGTTGTGAGTGAAGATGGCCTAGCTACGTCCAAATCCAGACAAGGTAGATGCAATTCATGACTACCCAGTTCCCCAGACACGGAAACAACTCGAACGTTTCTTGGAAATGGTCGGGTGGTATCAGAAGTTTATTCCCCACCTGTCCAACACAGCTGACTCCTTGTACCAACTTCGTTGAAAGGACATTCCCTGGACATGTCAAAACGCCTTTGATTGCCTACGAAACGCCCTCACAACACAGCCAATTCTGGGTTTCTCCGATCCTGACTTGCCCTTCTCCATCCAAATGGATGCGAGCAACATAAGACTTGGTGCCACTCTCCTCCAGAGCCAGGAAAATGGTCCAGGCACAATCGTTTTTGCTAGCCGAGCTCTTTCTAGTGCTGAACAAACTACAGTGCAACAGAGAAAGAGTGCCTGGCTGTTGTTTGGGCACAAGAGAAATGGCGCCCCTATCTAGAAGGTCACCACTGTCGCAGAGTAACAGACCACCAGGCCTTGTGCTGGCTGTTCTGCAGATCCAATCAGAAAGGACGCCGCGCACACTGGGTCTTACGCTTACGGGACTTCACATTTGACGTCGTGTATTGCCCAGGACAGCTAAATGTGGTACCTGATGCCCTCTCCAGAGTTCCAGAGTCCCCTCATGTCTTTGGAGTGGTACAAGCGAACCCCCTACCACCTCCGACACCAGCCCCGCCAGCACCTACGTCAGTTGATAGCTCCCCAGATACTATGTCAATTGCTAGCACACACGAAGGGGGCAAAGCCACAACTCTCTGTGCCGCGGCTGTGTGTCACGATCCCAAAGGTGCACTAATTAATTGGGTGCAATGTGATGACTGCGATTGTTGGTTCCACACCAAATGTGAACACATCGGCCCCAAACGCGCTGCCAATGTAGCCAGATTTTCGTGTCCTCCATGCTACCAACTTCAGTGGAAACACCGATAATAACTCGAATGGAACACCACTACCTCAACTGACAGTAGCTATAGCGCTGTGACTGCTGTCCTTACACGTGAATGTCTCCACGCAGCACAGGCTGCTGACCCAGATCTTTCGCATATGTCCGACTTCCTGAAAGAGGACAAGTTGCCAGACAATACACACATCACTTAAGGTATTTGGGGCCAAGCAGACAAATATCGCATGCATGATGGCCTAACTCATGCGCTATGTAAAGTCGTCAGGGGCAATTGTTGTCCCAAAACCCCTCCAGAGAGACGTCATGCAAGAGTGCCACGCTAAGCCAACCGCCGGTCACCTTGGATGAACAAAAACTTTGCGCCGTATATTCCGCGAACACCTTTGGCATGTTTGGTGGCAAGGAATAGCAGTGTCAGTCCGCAGTTTCATACGTGCTTGCCCAACATGCCAGCAGACAAAGTCGATGTACCGTAAAGCAGCAGGGTTCATGCTCTCTATACATTCAGATGCACGATGGCAAATCGTCGCTGTGGATCTCATGGGCCCCCCTACCAAAATCATATGGTGGCCATGAATACCGCCTAGTTGCGACAGACCACTACTCGAAATAGACAGAAATGCTTCCATTGCGAAATGCAACTGGAAAAACTGTCGCTTGCACAATAGTCCACCAGTTATTCTGCCGTTTTGGAGCCCCACGTTCACTCCTTTCGGACAACGGCCCTCAGTTCACCAGTCGCGCACTTGCCACAGTCTGCAGTGATTGGCAGGTTGAACAGTTGTTCATCTCGCCTTATCATCCCCAGTCAAATTGGTTCGAACGCGTTAACCGCAACATCAAGCAAATGCTTCAGGCCTACACAAGTTCCGACCACCTCACATGGGACACTCACTTTGCCCAATTCACATTTGCTCTGTACACTGCAACTCACGAAACTACAGGAGTTGAACCCACTGTCCTCATGTTTGGTCACTGTATTCGAACACCATGCACTGGCTAACAAACTGGCGACTGATTCTTTGCCAGCACAACAACCCGACATACAACAAATCCATGACCAAGCCAACAAGCACCGCAAACAGGCATGTGACAAGCGTAAACGCTACTACGACAAATCGCACACCAACCTTGTACTGACCAAAGGTGACATTAGGCCATGATTCGTACTCACCCGCATTCGGATCCAGCAAGAACTTCAGTGCGAAACTGGCACCCCGCTGGAAAGGACCTTTCATCGTGAAGGAACGGCTCACGCCCGTTAACCTCAAACTGGCCAACATCAACCGGCCTAACAAGGAACTTACTGTGCATATTGACCAGGTCCAACCGATCCCACAGTAACTCTCCTACTGGACTGTTCGGTTTTATGGACTGATATAATTACCAAATATTTTGAGCTGTGCTGGAATGCTGTTTGTTGTCGGCCCATGAACTTATACAAGTCTAGCATTGTTGTGAAAAGAAGTACAATGTAGTTGTTACATTTTGTTTTTCTTTCATTATATGTGCAAGAACACATTTGTCATATTTGTGCAAGAAAGCATTCTGTAAAAAAAGTATTCTTTTAGTAATTCACCTTGATTTCCAGTACTGAACAAGAAACGGAATATTCATGCTAGAAAGTAGAGAATTTTCTTATTTCTTGCAATTTCCTACCTTACAATTTTCCGGCATCTATAAATTGATCCATTTCATCTTTAGTGGAGTCAGGGAACCAGACTACTTGAACATTTTTGTTTTTCTTGGTTTTTCCAGCATTTTCGGACAAAAAAAATTCAAACATGTCAGTGTAACAATATTTGATTGATACTAACCCCTCAATTAGTTCATTCCTGAAAATGACATTAAAAGCCAATGGTGTACATTCCTGTTAAACCTTGGATTATTGTTCGTGTAAACTTGCTCCTGTCCAGGGATGACTGTTTTAGCCGATTTTCGGCTAACTTTGACAGATTTTTAGTTAAAAAACGAGTTTGATAGAAAATTTGACAGAATGGATTTTTTTGGGCACATTTCTGGCAAAATTCTGCAAAAATGGTTATTTGACAGAAAACCATAGCAAATTTAAAAAAAAATGGTAATTTGTTTTAAAAATGCTTCAATTTTTTCAAACAAACCCTTGCATAATGTGACAGGTTTGCTTGCCTGGGTGCTGAGGTTCACTAGGAACCAGATTTCATTGTGACGCAACTGTGTTTCTCCTGAAATTTACGCAATATTTCATAACATTTATGTAACTAATATATAGATTGTTTATAATGTAATTTGAACCTTAATTAGGCTTTAGGCAACACTGCAAATCTGCCTGTGATTTTAAGTGCTTATAGTGTATTTCAAGTAATTCTGGGGAATTTGGCAGATTAAAAAATCTGACAGATTTTTTAAGTGCATTTAGCAGCATTTTGCCATGATCTTACGGTCACCCTGCTCCTGTTGTATCTTCATTAGTACCCTGCAGAAAAACAAACTAATTGTAAGTAACAGTTTATCCTGTTACAATATTATGACTGTACCTGTGTATCCTCGACCCTCCATTATCTGCACAGGTAACGCTTTAGTCCCATAAATGTAACTGAATTAATACTGGACTACCTCCGTATATCAGTCACAGAGCCACGTACGGCCTGTGAGTGGAGCGTCCTATTGCTAGGGGAGCCGAAAATTAATTAAAGATCGAAATTATTTTGTCAGCAGAAAATTAACCCAGGTATAGTATGACTGCTAAATAGCACAAAATCGTTAAATTCGGTACCTTCAGAGGTCTAGTTATCCAAAAATCATGGTAATTCGTCAAAGAATGCAGACGGTTTTGAGCAAGCATGGCGTCGCTGATATGTTTCCCGGCCACCCTAATAATAGTCAGGAGGCCAAAGGGGTCAGGGAACCAAACGAGAGCTTTAATCATCGACTGAGCGTGCGTCAACTTTGGCAAAGCGCACCACGGCTGTTACCTGTCATTCCAAAATCTTTGAAGCCCTCTGCAGTGAAGCTCGCCCTCTTGTGTGCACTCTTCATCTGCGGTCGGGTATTGCATCCGGGCACTTCACAGAGTGCCAAAGATTTTGGAATGACAGGCAACAGCCGTGGTGCGCTTTGCCAAAGTTGACGCACACTCAGTAGATGATTAAAGCTCTTGTTTGGTTCCCTGACCCCTTTGGCCTCTTGACTATTATTCAGCTGGCCAGGAAACATATCAGAGACGCCATGCTTGCTCAAAACCGACGTATTACCATGAATTTTTGATAACTAGACCTCTGAAGGTAGGGTAAAAGGGGGAGTCTTCGACCGGATATGGGAAACTTGGTCCATTTTATTTTGAAATAGGGGGAAGAAACTCAAACTCCAAATAGATAACATAAGCACTCTTTTATCTTTATTTAACTTACTTGGTCAGTGTTGATGGTCACGATATATGACTTTTGACCTTTTGAACGAGCGGTCACTGTGTGGGAGAATTCGACCAGCATGTAGTTGTTTTCGACCGGGCCAATGCCTATGGCGTGTTAATTGTTTTGTTTTTAACAGAAAGTTTTTTATTCCACCACTTTTACATTTCTTTACAATAAATTACATCATAAAAATAAATATTTCCAGGGAAAATAAGAATGAGACCCATAAATTACACAAATCAACCCTTAAAATCTCAAAGTGAATCTGAAGGCCCGATCCAGTTCACCGCGCGCGCATGCCCCCACGCCCCAATGTGCCAAGCCAATACAATAAGGGCGGTGGTCGAAAACAGCCAGAGCAGTGCCCTCTGTTACTATTAGTCATAATTTGATCACCAGCTCAAGGCCGTACGTGGCTCTGTGACTGATATACGGAGGTAGACCAGTATTTCAGTCACATTTATGGGACTAGTAACGCTTGCATACGCGCGCGCGTTGCCACACACAAATTGAAGGTAAATGCGTAGAAAAAGGACCGCGTAGCTTCAGGGGGTTTGACGAGACTGTAGCCTATCTATGCATCATTTATGCCATCCATAGGATAGCAATAGCATAGCATAGGCGTCGAAAAAGTAAATGCAAAATACCGTCTTAAGGACATACATGTATCAAACACCCTAAAAACCTAGTCCGAGTAACATGAGTAACTGGTTGGACCCAACTTATCGCCTTTTTTAACATTTGGACATGGTCTGGCGATCGCCAGACCATGTCCAAATGTTAAAAAAAGGCTTGGTCCATAGCTCCATGGTCCAAGTTACTCGGACTACTAAAAACCCTACTCACCCGGACACCAAGGAGTGGGCAGCATTTCCTCATCGTCAGCAGGACCAGGCTGGAGTTTCAGAACTCGGATTTTGTATTTTGTGTGTGTCAGAGCGCATTGCTATAATGGAGCTAAGATAAATGCAGTGAGCACGCGCACACTTGCTGTCGGTCTCGGCCTCGCGCTACTGTGTGCTGCGCTGAGCTAAAATCTCAAGACCCCGCGCGAAACTAAATAACACGGTAGGCTAGTTAATATATTCGTGCGCGATAATATTCGTACTTAGTTAAACCAAATTGAATTTGTCATAAATTCAATATTAAAAAGATTCAAGGTAATTTATAAAGCAATACTAGATAGGAATCCCCACACAAATGTGTTTAAATCAAATTGTCACTGGAAAAGTGGCAAAAGTGGTTAGAGAACTACTTGGCATACAGGCGCGGGAATACTATAAAGTCTAAAGTAAACAATTTTGGCTCGTTCCGCGCCGCGTGAAAATCCGACTTCGTGAAATCTGGTGTCACATGATTGAATATCCGACTTGCATGAAAATCGGAAAATGCGCTTGTGAGGTTACTTACTTGCGAACACGATTTCCAAATCTAGCACGCCATGAAATAATGGACCAACATAAACAACTAAGCTTTGCGCCGATAGGCTTTTTCCAAAGTTCGGTTCTCTTTTCCGAACGAAATTTGAAGGAATATAATGCCCTTTAGCAAAATAAATTGGTTTGCTTTTTCAAGCATTTATTTTAATTTTAAAGGTGTGTTTAAATGGCGGGCTCCAATTCAGAAATTGTGCACACTATTCCGAGCGAATTATCGTCCCGGCCCCACTCTTACTTCAAAAGTTCAATGTAAATACTTGTTTACTTGTCGTGGGCCGATTTTTGATGTCGTACGATGTCTCATTTGAAAAGCTCATAACTAATGTAGGCATAATGTTAGAAAATTATCAATGCAATTTGAAAATCTATTTTACAAGTGCTACACCCCAGAAGTACCAACTTGAATTTAATGTGCTCTTATCTAATCGACCAGACATTCATAAATAGGGGGGTATGTACATATTATATCCCCCCCCCCCCCCACTAAAATGACTGGGGCATGGGCTATCGAATAACCCCTCCCTCACTGTTTCATGATGAGAAACGGAGAAAAAAAAGCGGATTACGTACGAACCTCCCAGTGGCGTATCCAGAAGGGGGGGGGGGGGGCAGGGGGACCCCCCGGCGGAATTTTTGGCACATATTTTGTTCAGCAATTATATCGATAAAAAAAATTAGAGAGATTTGCATTTGACATCATTTCCCCCAAAAAGTAAACGTTCAAAAACCATTACAATGCGCCGTGAAAATGGGCATATAGTTTGCTTAAGCATAATTACTGCAGGGCATATAGAGATTCGATGCGATGCGATGCGATGCGTTGCGAGGATGCAACCTAACCTTGACTAACTAGGGAGTGTGACCGGGGAGAGCGAAATAAAGTTTAAATTTGTCACTCTCCGCCCAACCGAGTGGCTCTGTAGCGTTTTCTTCCATAATTATAATTATAGCTTAATTTGTTAACTTTTAACCCCTCGTACATTGCCCCCAGCAATAGTCCAGTGGTGGGTAAAAGTTATGACCCTATGGTATCAATCTCCCTAATTGATTGATTACT
Source organism: Patiria pectinifera (assembly GCA_029964075.1). Classification (NCBI taxonomy): domain Eukaryota; kingdom Metazoa; phylum Echinodermata; class Asteroidea; order Valvatida; family Asterinidae; genus Patiria; species Patiria pectinifera. The sequence continues at coordinate 5,367,401 of CM057145.1, forward strand.
ATTACTGAGCCAAGCCCCACTTTACCACATCGATTGTTAGAATAAAGTCGCTGTACGACCAACATCGTGTGTATTCCATTATTCCATCAATCAAACCCCGAAGCTCCACTAAAAGAAATACAATTTGGGTGGAGCAAAATTGGCTGGTTGTCTCAAAATAGTTCATTTAAAGCACAATTGAATAGCTTCAAAAATATAAGACAATATGTATACAAACAGATTTAAATCGGGTATTTACAAAAGAACGATGGCACGATAGTCTTAATGAACTTTATAGTATATTTGAATGATGTCTAAATGAACGACAGTCTAAGGGAAAAGTCTATGAACCGTCAATCCATGGATCACTTTGGATGATCTACGTTCATGCCTTCCTCTGTGCTCGATGTTAAAATCTTTGAAAGGAGCAGCAGAACATGTAGAAATTAGTGCAGAAAACTGCGATGCCGGCAATGCCGAATAAAATTGTAATTTTGCTGACGGGGAGCCGCACATAAATTATTAGAAAATGCTGGTCTCGCCGCAAAGCAGGAGCGGAATCAGGGCGATGTAAACTCAAAGCAGATTTGGATCGAAATCAAAGTTATTTCGCAGCTAGCCCTACAGGAAAACTATATCAATACATACAATACGCCTGGAATGCCAACTTATCCTAACCTCGTCCTCAGTGCTTGCTTTATTTCCAACCTCGTTTCCAATAGTAAGCCCTGGATAGGAAACTGTCTTCCTGTATCCTGATTCGATACCGCAATGTGCTAGTAATGGATTTATATCCTGTAGTTGGTGTTGTTATTTCCAACGTGCATTATGTGTTTTCAAGTTAATTGTAATTTTAACGTCCACGCTTTCTCAAAAATACTCCTTCCTTATCCAGTTTGCTCATATTAATATAAAATGTGATACTGCATATTGGCGGGCGAGATTGTAACATTTAAACTCCCCCCCCCCCCAAATGTGTGTTTTCATAACTCACGGCGCCACAAATTTATGCTGTTTTTACCCCAGACACCGCATACAAAAGCAAACGCTAATGTAACGCACAGGCAAGCACCAGACTATTTCATTTGCATACGTGTTCAAAAATCAAATGATCCAATACCAGGGTGAGAGAGCACGTAGTGGTGGGCGCGTACGACTCGACACCCTGGGGACGAGGTTGCAACTATCCACACATAAACAAAGCGTGGTGGATCGGAATGCAACTCGATCACTACGCGCGCCCTTTGCATAATTTAAAAGCAGCGCGCGCTGTGCTTAAAAAAAGTTTAGTTGGCCACAAGAGGGCGCTAGACAAATAGCTCTAACCGCAACGCTCTGACCATGGCTGACATGACAATTGCAAGCACGAAGTTCAAAAGAATTATGAAATGTACGATAGAGTTGGAAACCTGTCGGGTAAAAGTAAGTCCGAAAAACCCGACCCGGTTACACGTACACTACACCAACTCGGGACTTGGTCGCCGCCATCCACTCTTCCCTATCCAGCATTAGGGTCCTCAGCTCCCCTGTGTCACTGACACCATAGAAAAGGACGCTTACCATACTCAGCTCAGAGAGTTCAGACTGCACACAAGGTTGCGTCAGCCCATCAGTGATGACTTCACAAAGGTCATAGAGCCCGAGTACCCTGGGGTGTCTGATGATCTTTTCACTGGTATAAAGAAGAACTACAAGGATGAGGTCCTATTCTGTATCTGACTTAAAGCAGATCAATGTTGCATGCTATTTCAGCACAAAAAGTTGCTAGAATTTTGGATATTTTGCTCTTATAAATTTCTTTTCTTTGGCGAATATTTGTTGTGTCAGTACATGGCAGTGAGTCAGTGAGCAACCTTTCTTTCCAAACAATGTTTTCAATCAGCACACGAACCCCCGGGCCAACCTAGCTAAGTCTGTTATGATAAGTCCGACTCCTATTGGGGTGAAGACAATCTTCCCAAACCAAGGCTCTTCCCTAGACGAGAGATCACTCAGAACGACATTCAAGACTGAGGGTGCAGGTCTGTCAAATTGGTGGAAATCTACAGCCCGATTGTGAATGAATGTTAATTATTTACCTCCGTTAATTAATTGTTCAATAGACCTGACTGGGAGGGTTCATTTATTAACTGGGTCCTTAGTTACTGGAGATAACGTGCTGCTTTCCTAGGCAACAACGCACACAGCGGGAGAACTAGAAAACAATGGCAACAATGAGCAACTATGCACAGAAATGCATCGCATTAAAGACAGCAATAACACAGCATCACAAGCGCACAACAGCCTAAACAATGCGCTTCAGCTAAGCACTGTACAGTCCGACTAGCAAGGTACCCGCTGACGCCGTACGTAGCCCGAATTCGCACTCGTACAGCTGTAAAAGCTTCGTACTTGCGACACAACAGCTAAACATACCAGCACAACCCCATTACAGCTAAACAGACTTTGTAAAAATCGCCTAAGCAATTACACATACGTAGAGTACAAGTAATTCACCTACTTCTCTGCCCGCTGTCGCAGCTATGCCCTAGACCGCTATGTCCAGACAAATCCTAAACAATCTAGACGATCCAACAATATCTCATGCATCTATCTCTAACCCCATTCTAAACGCGCGCTCGCCCATGCACGCACTTATATACCACCCGAGACCAGATATTGGTACCACCCGAGGTGGCAAAACACTAAGTGTGCCAAATGCTTTGTAGGATCGACCTAAGTACAAAAACATGTGAGAGCATCTCCAAATGAGTAGCTTAGTCTCTGTTTTTGTTAGTTTTGTGTTTTGCCATTAAGTTACATTATAATTGCATTATAATGTACATTTCTTAGCAAATGGGTTGGCATAATATGAATAACGCTGTTATTGCAGGTAATTATGGCAATAAAATACAGACAGGTAGGTGGCGAACAAGGAATCCTATGCCAGCAGTGCATGTTGATTGTTGCTATAAATTTTGTTCCAGGGTCGGAATCGGCACCCTGGCCTCCCCCCCCCCGCCCCCCGACTTTTTCCGCGATAGCCTTGAATATTTTTTTCCGACCCGAGCTGTTATGACTCTTTAGCCTCGAGCCTTGCGCATCTTTTGATACCGAAAACATAAAAATCGGACCACGGGTAGCCACGCAGCGAAAATTTTTCCGGCGCTTGGCGCCGTTAAAGCTGAATTTTCTCCATATACGTAGTGTACACAGAGCAGAATTAACATTCGTGTGTATAAATAATTACTTAGCCATAATTGCAAAATCCTTTGACCTATAGTCATGATATTTCTTGGCTATTTTCATGATGAGTTGTTCTATGCATGTATAAAGTTTCATAATTTTTCGTCGCTCGATGGCCCAGATCTTAGGGGGCGGAATCAGCCCCCTCCCCCTCGGCTGAGAGCTGGTCAAAAAAATTGGCCCTTTTAGGGTTAAAACTATCCATTATTTCAGTGCTTTCCGCTGAACTATGTAAATCAACAGATATACGTTTGTGCACTGATCTCGGTCAACAGAGTCCCGGTCCGTGTCCACGAAGGAGAGATTTCTCTTCCCACGTGAGGCAGTGCCCCATGTGGGCTCTCAGAGAATGACCGGGCTAGCGGCCAGCTCCAGGTGACGGACCCAATGCCCTGCAAGCTTGAGACGGCGTTTCCGGATCTTTTTCGTCACCTTCGGCAAGCCAGCGTAGAGGTCAACAATTCTCATGTGATCCTGCCACGGGATGTTCAGGGCCATGTGCAGCATCCTGGTGTAACACCCATCCAGAGACTTCTCCATCTTAGTAGTAAGGGTGATCAGTCATGACCACACCTTTTCATTCTCTGAAGCACTGACCACACCTGTCCTCTTCGGGTCTTGAGGTCTTTCTCATGCACTGGAGTTGATCCAAGCTCCAATGTTCTTGTAGTCAGATTCAACCTTGAGAGTTGTACCATCAGTCGTGCAGACAGGCGAGCACCTTGGTCTGCTTTGTGTTCAGCTGTAGGCCAACCTTCAAACACTCCTCCTCAACTGATAACAAAAGGGCTCGATCCTGCTCCACTGTATTTGAGTAGTGCGATGTTATCCGCAAAGTCCATGTCAGTGATCATCACAGGAGACACTCGCCGGCTCTTGCGGGGCACTATGGTGAAACCCAGCTCCTCTTCGCTACCGTTGATGGCCTTCCTCAAGGCGTAGTCGAGCACAATGATGAAGAGAAAAGGGGCCAAGGTGTCACCCTGAAGCACTCCTGTCAGGATGTCAAAGCTCTCTGTGACACCAACCATTGAAGTGACCCTGGCCCGGGTGTTAGTGTAGGTTGCCCCAATGATTTGCACTAACCCGTATGCACTAACCCGGGATCTGTATGCGGTGAGGATGTTCATCATTTTGATCCGGTGGATGGTGTCAAACGCCTTGCGGAAGTCAACGAAGGTGATGACTGTAGGAAGATGTTTATGTTTGACACCTTCAATAATTCTTCTCAGCCAATGATGTGCCCACTGAGGACCTCTCTTGCCTGAACCCATTCTGTGCTGTTCTAAGAAATGGGTCCATCACTGGCCGAATCCGGTTGAGCACCATCCAGTTAAAGGTTTTGGCGACAAAAAAGGTAAGACTTATCCCTCGGTAGTTGTCCCTACATTTTAGGTCACCAGACTTCGTAACCGGGATGATATTAATACTGCTTCACTGATCTGGTATCTCTTTCTGCTCAAATGTCTTGTTGACAAAGTCGAGTACGAGGTCGTCGATTGGGACATACTTCAGGACGTCTGGGACGACACCGTCCTCCCGAAAGCATTTTCCGGCCTTGAGCGCCCCTTTGTTTTCACATACTCCTCTTCGTTGAAGAGACCATCTTCGATGTCCAGGTCCTCGAATACTTGTTCTACCTCCGCCTGCTCATCCATTATCTCTGGTTCATCACCAAGAAAGTTTTTGAAGTGGTTGAACCATGCCTCAACCCGTTGCTCATCGGTATCTCCCTTGATCTGAGAGGGCTTGGAAGACCGTTCTACCAGTAATCTCGTTGATCAGCTTCCAGCTCATCGTATGCATTCGGTTGACCCGAGCTACCTCCACCTCACTGATTTTCTGGGTAAACACCTCCTCTTTGATGAGATCATAGGTTTCAAACCGATTGTGAACTTCCATGGCGTACCTCTCCCGCAGATCGCTGTTTCCCTTGAGCTTCTTCCATTCGTACTTCACCCTTCTTGTGACTGCCTTTCTCGGTGCTCGGAGGCTGAGCCGTACCTTCGTCACCACTACTCCATGATCTGATCCCACTGTAGAGAAGGTACTGTGGGCGCAAGAGTTAATAAGGCTGTTACGCCATTTCCTCCTGGTCAGGATGAAGTCGATCTGGGATTTCGTTTCTGCTGGTGACAGCCACGTCCACAGCCTTCCCTTTCGCTTCTCAAACAGCGTGTTGTTGACTAGAAGATAGTAGTCCTCAATTAGATCCGGCAAATGCACCCCGTTGTCATTTTTTACCTGATGAAAGGTGAAAGGAACGTCTCCCTGTCCCAGGCGGGCATTGAAGTCTCCAAGAATGGTAAGGAAATGATGCTGGGGAACAGCCTCTACCGCTCGTCTTAGATCATCATAGAACTTTCTCTTCTCCTCATCGGGTGCTAGGAGAGTTGGTGCGTAGGCCACTATGGTGGTGAGGACTGGATTGCTTTGGAAAGAGGCAGTGATAACTCTATCGGAAGACCGGTAACACTGATTAACGACCGCTGTGCCTCTCTGCTCAGCATGAGCATGAGCTTCATTTCTCCAAGCTGATGTGGTGACAAGGTGCTAATCTTCAATCATGTTGGTAACCACGATAGCTCTCGTGCCATCATGCACCCTCCTGTGCTCCTGGATCCCAACCACGGCAACTCCGTGTCTCCTCATTCTATCCACTAGCTCCTTTGCTCTCTTATCCTCCATGATTGTCTGCGCATTCATTGTGGCAGGAGACAAGCTCTTCTTACATCTCAGTATAGTGCGTCGGTTCTCCGGCACCCGTCTGCTGCTCCCCTTCCCAAGGTGCCCTTGGTATTTGAGGGAGCGCCATCACCATTCTCACGAGGTGAGCGTGCACGAATTCCCTCCGCTGTTACGATTCTTCATTGGATTTAAGATCACGATTAGGCTTTTCTGTTGTGAAAGTAGTGCTCGGGTGGTCGCAACTCCTCTCCAGATACGGGTGGTTTAAGGTTAGAGTTTTCCTTCTCTAATTAGGAGGGCTGCCTTCCCAGATTTACGAGCCCCTCCTGTCCAGGACTATTTAACCCATAGCTGGGGCAGTGGTTGACATGGCGCAAGGGCGTGTCCACATGCCAGTGGGCCTGTGCACCTTGTCTCTGGGGTAACTACTGCTCAGAGTCATACAAGTTGCTTTTATTTAGTGTCATATACATGCACATTGACACGTGGCAAACGAAATGACTTATTAATGTCTAAAAAATACTCATCCAAGTATAGCGCCCTCCATAGACAGTTGCCATGGCAATAAATGTGTCATCACGTGAAGTTCATCACCACGTGGAGTATGATTATTTGATTTGCGAAATTCTGTCTATGTCTTAGAATGCAAATTTGAAACATGTGAAAACAACCTACGTGTACACATGACGCTAATTTGAATAGTATATGTATGATATACAAGCAGTTTATTGTACTCAGACAGGTGCTATACTGACAATTTTTTAAAATGTTACTATCTAGATAGTTAAAACAGACCTAAACCAACACTTTTAAACCATTAATTAAGTTTGGTTTGTTTAGCAGCGGACACAAACAAAAGATTAATGTTTAAATTAATGTTTAGCCAACTAAAAAACTTCTGTAATATATGACCACATTATATATAGCCAAGAACAGCGCCCTCTAGAGGCAATATATATTTTTACGTGACGTCATTTTCAAAACCTATAGCAAACCAATAATTTGACCAAGTTTCATCTTTATATGCTTAATGGTGTAATTGCGAATTGTACAACCATATCCTAACCCAAGTGCTAAGGATTTATGTAGTAAGCTCATTCTGACTAGGCTTAAAAAGTGGGCATTTACTACCACTAAGCTTCCACCCTGGGATTGCTATCACATCAATTTATCATCCTTAGACATAGACCTTTCAATAAAATGTATTAAGATTTTGCCAGCTCAGATGGTACCAATAAGTCACGTTTACGAACACGTGCATGTAATAAACCTATGGGACTTATTAACCAATCAAGTATGTGCAGCAACCCACTCCTAAGCTCCGCTCAGTCACTAACACAGTGGTTTAAGCATTAATGCTATGTGTATGACGTCACAAATAAACTGGCTCTAAGCTCACAGCACACTTTCCGTTACAATGATTTGAAAGAAAACCCCTAAACTCAATAAAGTGAACAGTGCCTTCCTGAAGTTACTATAACAGCAACAGCGCGCTCAGTAGTCCGGAGAAGCATGTAAATTATAAAATTTTTTAAAGAAGTGCATTTTGCAATAAGATGTGTAGTTTTCATACATTTCAGAGTAGTAGAAAGTTGCACAAAATGTATTCCTGAGAAAAATTCCTTGCCGGACACTTTAAAAAAGAAAGAGACGTGTGCATTTATGGATTGAAAACATCAGATATGATTTACGCTGAGATAATTCAGAATTTTACATGCAGGAAGACTTAAAACATGCTTGACAAAATGTGAAAAGGGAATGCACGATCAACCCCTTACTACTTTTTCAGACGAAATTGAATGAAGAACGCTCTATTATTTATTTGAATGCATCTTTTACAGGGACGAGTGGAGCTAAAAGACGATACATTGCTCGGACAGTGAAATGGAATTATTCTTTTTGATTGCGGAATGATGATGTACATGATCTTTCAATTTCAATCTAAATTGAATGAGCCAGGCGTTAAATTGAATGAAAACTTTGGGAAATTGGCCGGAAAAACGTATATTAGTGAGTCTTTGGCCGGGAAAACATATATAAGTGAGGCTTGAAAAGGTTGAGAGATATTGCAAACACCATTTGCTACAGCTTTGAAAAATGGACGTACAGTAGCCTTTTTTTCCAATTTCAATGAAACAAACTCAAAATATCGAAATGGTTTCAGCACATAGTTGGATTATTACAAGGGAAACAAACTCCGAAAGTGGCATGGAGATACGGTATATTCAAAACGGGAGCAATTGATGTTCAACATTTTGCCCGCGAATATCAAAATGCATAGTAACTGTAATTTGAGCTTATTTCATTCAAAACAATGTATTTCGCAACCATTTGGCTGATTAGGCGAAATAAAACTTAACCAAAAAAAAACAAGTATTTGGTGTCAATACAAGCAAGGGTTAGCTTTGCAAAGTTCAGAGATAACTATTGTTCATACAGCTGGCGATGGGAGCACGCGAGTGTTTACGTCACTCGAAATCCTCCCACACTTATTTCTCCATTAATTTAAACAAAATTAGAGCTAATATTTAAACTTCCGGTTCCTTCATTATTCAAATATTCGTTTTGACGGACGGGAAAGTGAAACAAATAAAAATTAAAACTAGATGTTTGCGTTTGCTGAACCCAGGTTGATTGGGCAGATAATTATTTCTTTGGACATTGCCCAGTTAAATTGTGAATACTTTTTTTGTCAGAGCAAGAAAAATGATCACAAAATTCAGCCTTTCCAGTGCAACCAGTTGTTTTCAATTGGAAAAAAAATCTTTTGGGGGTTCAATAAATTCAGTGTACATTTCATTAACGCGTACACGTTATGGATGACGTCATATGTTAAAATGTGCAAAGTGAATATTGATTTAGTTTAGAGAAAAGGACTTCTGGAAATATGGAAATTACAATTAATGTTTAAGAGTATGTAATAATAACACCCAACTTTCATTTTGATGACGTCACGACTTTGCAAGCCCAAGGCCAACATTGTAACGCATATCACGACGTGCTATGAACATAGTCATTAGACGCGGATCGAATTATGGATTCACGTTTTTAGAAATGATCATTTGGAAATTCTCTCTACAGTAACTTCCGGTATGATGATGTCATATTCTAACACTTTGCTAAATCATTTGCGGTTGTCCACAGAATACCTATATAAGGGTAATTTGGTAAGATTTGGATGAGTGTTTTTTTTTAAATTTTAAAAGGTTCAACTGTCTTTGATATGCCAAAAGGGGACGCACTTTCAGATGATGACGTAATGATGCTGATTTTTTTTTTTTTTTGGGGGGGGGGAGGGGTTGGCGTTTCTCACTAAACACTTACGTAATTTGTGAGTCTGAGGTAAAATGATGTAATCTAACCCGGATCATATCGGCGGAAGGCGAGGAAAGTCACATCTGCGCCACTGACTTGAAGCTTTGCATGGCGGATGAGATAAAATAAAAAACATCAACCAACCGGTCCTTTTCAGATCCACACTTCTTTTAAGAAGAGATTTTTTCCCCATATGGTGTTACCCGCAAGTTTCTATTTTATTTTTGCCTGCACCAACCTCCCCGAGCTCGGTTGTTGGAGAGTTTGAGTTATTTCTAATTATGTTAAAACACGTGGCTCGTTTGTAAGGTTTGTCATTTGTATCAGCCATTTTGCAGCCTTTTTTATCAGCCCTTTTTACCTGAATAGGAATTCCCATTGTCTTTAGTCCTGTTTTTACAGTTCTGTGGGTGGCCACTTTTTTGATTTCTTTTTTGGGTGTGAAGGGGGTCCCCTCGATATTTTCCTTTTTTTTAAATTTCAGTTATATCGATTTAATGTCTAAAGATTTATTATAAAAAATAAATAAAATAAATAATAATTAGATGTGATTGAGCGGTCGTTTCCGATCACCCAACAAAATTGCATCACTCTATAAATGACCTTTTTCAAATAGCAAAATTCCTGCCAAGCATGCAGGTAATTATTTGGATATATATGGCGATCAAACAAGGTTAATGCGTACTTGGAGCCAAAAATCATATGTTTTAATAGAAGCAAAAGTGTACTTCAGAGTAATGTTTGCAAGCACCGTTTGTGAAATATTTGAAAAAGGGAGAACCAATATTTGGAATTTATCTAACGGTCGATTACTTAAATACGAGTTCGGGACACGCGAAGCAGGAAACAATGAATCTGAATTAAACCAAAAGTACACCTGTTGATGACGATAGCAATGCCTCAAAGTGTATAAATATAAGTAGGGTTGAAAGAGTCGAGCAACGAAGCCCCACAGCTCAAGCATAATCATCATGCAAGTTACACGTCTAGTCTTCGCACTGCTCTTCGTAGCTTTGCTGTTTGGTAAGTAGATTATGATGTACAGTTCAATTCTTAAACCCTTTTTACTGGTCCCGACTGTAAGCCTAGTGCAAGATACGTGCATATCTTACTGAATGACTTACACACTGTAACTTTAACTTGTGACTTTGACAAGTCTTGGTTCAAGACGTTGTACGCGACAACCAACCGCCGTGATCAATCCAGGTGGCGTTATCACAACGAACCACTATCATGAACCGCCAGAAACAACGTCTTGTGATCACTCGCAATGCGCACGACCGTTAGGCACATTCAAAACATTTCATTTCCGAACTAAACTCATACATTTCTTCCATAGCATACAAGATGCAGCAATATGTTTACTTGGTTTGCCTATTATCTTGTCAAAGGTATATGTTACAGACGGTAAAAACGCAGATGCGTTAAATGTTCTTTAATTAAAAAAAGTGCCCAGCACAGCTATTAACGCTGAAATTTAGTCATAAATAACGCTTATAATTGTTTACAGGAGGAAGACAATTTTGTAATGTAACTTTGATGCGTAGCAAATCGTTCTATTCTGTTCAGTTCTGTTCGCGTGCATTGTCAAATTTTTCACATTTTGAGGATGTTTCAATATGATCCGCATTATATATATATATATATTTTTTATGATAACTTTTTAGGCTTAAGTTTTGGGATGATTTGGATTGCTGTGGATTCAGGGTCTGGTTCTTCGGGAAAATAGTGTGACACATTACATACCTGCTTTGTCAAATGACACCTACATGACTTTTGACCTCCAATTTTTGAAGAGTTGTGATGAACCCCAACCCAAGGAGCACTCCATCCAACTTCTAAGTGACATTAAACTGATCCATCAAATTCTGTAGACAAAGAAACATTTGAAGCATATTTGAACAATGACCTCTAATGAGCCCTACATGACCTTTGACCTCAGTAATTCCATGAAGAATTGTGTCTTTTCATGCACCCAAGGGTCACTGCATCTAAGTTTCATCAAAATCCATGAAACATGTAGAATGTTGTTAGCTTTCCCCCAAAACTGTTAATTACATTTTTTCCACGGAAGTTCCAAGGGTAAGTTTGGAAAAATGTTGATGAATGGTTTTTAAATAGTCGGGGGGGGGGGGGCTCTTTCAGGCGATGACAACACCATTCACTTTTTGTCAGCCCCGTATTAAAGTAAAGGTCAAGTGACTTCATGTACTTGACAAAATATTGTTTGTCAATTAATGGTCTATCTGATTACAAAATATCAACATGAGTTTTATTTTGTTCAAGACTTCGTTCAAGCGATGGCCACTTTTGAAGATGTTGGATAAGGGTTAATCTTTGTTCAAAGTTTCATGTTTATACGAAGTACTGTTTAGAAGAAAAGAAGCAGAGCATCATGTAGAAGAAAAAAAAGGAAACAAAGGGCAGAAGAAAATTGTGACCATTTCAACATTGTGATCGGGTTGTACCCACTCCTCGCTTTTTTGCGCAGAAAAGCCATGAAGCCGTTCTGGGCGCAGACGTTTTGAATTCATGTGGGTGTTTGTAAAACAAAATGAAATTAAATGAAGTGAATTTCGAAAGTGCACTCTAAATGTGGTATCTACCAAAATGACATCAAATAGAGTACTGGCCAACCAACATTCGTGCCAAATTTTAGGAAAATCACGCAAAAAATATAGGAATTACAATGGGGGAGTGAGGGGGAACAACAATGCGGTCTTTAGCAGATCCATAACACCCCAGTCCTGATAGCGTGATTGTTAGCTTTCAATAGAGTGTGGTCGTATCAATGAAGAGAGAATCCACAGCCATTGACTGCTGGCAATTGCTTCAATATTTACGCATAGGGCCAAAAAATAATAATTCTGCTTTCGGTACCCCACCTACCCTAGTTTGACAGCCCCTACCCTAATATTGTTTTGGGAACAATGAAAAAATTAAACAAAAACCATCAATTACCACCTTTTACCATGGAATACACGCAGACACCTACATATGATCAACACAAAAAGAGTGCACCCCACAAGAATTCCCTACCTTCCTACCCTATTTTCAAATGCCATGTTATCGGAAACAGAACTATTTTTTGGCCTAGGCTGTATGTACCAGGTACATCTAAGGACATGAAACCACTTTGAGTAAGTATACCCAGTAGAAATATTACCATTTTACCTTTCTATGCGAATATTCAGCCCTCTACTTTAAAATGTAGCTCCACCCTTAAAAGGGCAAAGTCCTTGCAACCTTTTAAACTTATCTTTACAGTGTATGGCAAACATAGTTAACCAATGCAGAATTTGTGTTTTACCAGCAAAAGTGCTGATTTTCCCTCGTTTGAATGAAGCTGCTTTAATGTGAGGACTCCTTTTCATATTTAGGCCACGCACACAAAAGGGTAAAAAATAACAAGTGTTACAATGTTGAATTTTTTTTATCATGTCTCTGTTTATTTAAAAGCATGAAGAACAAAGGAAAATGGATGTTAAATACAGTTTTTCTAAATTGTTATTTGTTTGCACTCCCCTTTTTAACCGATCAAACTCCGCCCCCAAAATGGCAAGATCCAAGATGGGTCCACCTCTTAAAATGATTTTCAGCCCATTTCGACTAAACATGCCAATTTTCAAGATTTTACCACCCAACTGAATGGTATTTTTATATATTTGAACCAAACTGCAAATATATACCGCCTCTTTTACACATTTAGGCCACGCCCACAAAATGGGTGGAAATTAACAGGTGTTTACAAGCAAAAATGTCTTATTTTATGTTTAAGCTTACTTTAACGCATAGAAAAAAACGAGGGAAATGGATGTTAAATACAGTTTTTATTGTTTGCACCCCCTTTTTCAAAAAATTAAGCTCCGCCCCCAAAATGGGCAAAATCCAGGATGGGTCCCGATCTTAAAATGATTTCTAGCCCATTCCGACCCCGCATGCCAAATTTCATGCTTTTACCACAAAGTGCACGATTTTGGCCAAAAATGGACCTAAGCAGCTCCACTATATTGAAAAAAACAACTTTTTATTTTGCCGACGCGCATGGCTACGTCGACGCGCGCGCATACCAGAAACCGGAGACTTTTTTTTTTGGCCTTAATTACGGTTACAAGTACTGAGTTTTCAGGACCCTCCCCCAAGGAAATACACTTCAGGATTTTGAAAATTTTCGTTGCCGATGAAAATGTCTCAAAAGTCACCTACATTAGGTACGCGAACTCAAACTGGTTAATTTATTTATATTTCCAAAATACTTTGCTATTTGCCTGTATAACAATTTGTGGCATATTTTGAAATTTAAAATTTCCCAAAATGTATCAGTTTTCTTTCTCCGAAGATAACTAAAATTAGGAATAAAACATCGCTTGGTAGAGGAACCACAAATGATCAATCTGTAGTTCATTTTGTGATGGAAATGATATGAGAACAAAACGTCTATCAATTAAAAAAACCCAACCCATTATGACATTCATAAATACCTAAGACAGCTTGCCCATTCCTATAGGTAAAAAGCCGTCATGTAGCCGGTTTAAAACTGTTGATAAAGAACACGATGAGAACTATTTTCTACAATCTATATTTAAAAAAGGACAAATTATATTGCCAAAAAAGTCCAGTTTATTCTTTTTTTAATGCAATTTCTATCTTGTTGACCTGATAAAATGTAATATGTGCCGTGATGTGTTGATGCAGCCAGTTGGTGTGTGATCAGTGACGCTCACTCAGAATGGCCGGTGTATGATCAGTGAACGGCTATATGCTCACTCAGAATGGCCAGTGTGTAATCAGTGACCGGCCATTCCAATGCTCACTCAGAATGGCCGGTGTGTGATCAGTGACCGGCCATTCCAATGCTCACTCAGAATGGCCGGTGTGTGATCAGTGCCCAGCTATATGCTCACTCAGAATGGCCGGTGTGTGATCAGTGACCGGTTATTCCAACGCTCACTCAGAATGGCCGGTGTATGATCAGTGACCGGTTATTCCAACGCTCACTCAGAATGGCCGGTGTGTAATCAGTGACCGGCCATTCCAATGCTCACTCAGAATGGCCGGTGTGTGATCAGTGACCGGCCATTCCAATGCTCACTCAGAATGGCCGGTGTGTGATCAGTGACCGGCCATTCCAATGCTCACTCAGAATGGCCGGTGTGTGATCAGTGACCGGCCATTCCAATGCTCACTCAGAATGGCCGGTGTGTGATCAGTGACGGCGGTTATTCCAACGCTCACTCAGAATGGCCGGTGTGTGATCAGTGACTGGCCATTCCAATGCTCACTCAGAATGGCCGGTGTGTGATCAGTGACCGGCCATTCCAATGCTCACTCAGAATGGCCGGTGTGTGATCAGTGACCGGCCATTCCAATGCTCACTCAGAATGGCCGGTGTGTGATCAGTGACCGCGGTTATTCCAACGCTCACTCAGAATGGCCGGTGTGTGATCAGTGACCGGCCATTCCAATGCTCACTCAGAATGGCCGGTGTGTGATCAGTGACCGGCCATTCCAATGCTCACTCAGAATGGCGGTGTATGATCAGTGACCGGCCATTCCAATGCTCACTCAGAATGGCCGGTGTGTGATAAGTGACCGGCTATTCCAATGCTCACTCAGAATGGCCAGTGTGTGATCAGTGAACGACTATTCCAATGCTCACTCAGAATGGCCGGTGTGTGATCAGTGACCAGCCATTCCAATGCTCACTCAGAATGGCCGGTGTGTGATCAGTGAACGACTATTCCAATGCTCACTCAGAATGGCCAGTGTGTGATCAGTGACCGGCTATTCCAATGCTCACTCAGAATGGCCAGTGTGTGATCAGTGAACGACTATTCCAATGCTCACTCAGAATGGCCAGTGTGTGATCAGTGACCGGCTATTCCAATGCTCACTCAGAATGGCCGGTGTGTGATCAGTGACCGGCTATTCCAATGCTCACTCAGAATGGCCAGTGTGTGATCAGTGAACGACTATTCCAATGCTCACTCAAAATGGCCAATGGGTGATCAGTGACCAGCCATTCCAATGCTCACTCAGAATGGCCGGTATGTGATGACCAGCTATATGCTCACTCAGAATGGCTGGTGTGTGATCAGTGAACGGCCATTACGCTCACTCAGAATGGCCGGTGTATGATCAGTGACTGGCTATATGCTCACTCAGAATGGCCGGTGTGTGATCAGTTACCTCCTATATGCTGGTGACCGGTTATTATTCCAATGCTCACTCAGAATGGCCGGTGTATGATCAGTGAACGACTATTCCAAAGCTCACTCAAAATGGCCAGTGTGTGATCAGTGACAGCGATTATTCCAACGCTCACTCAGAATGGCCGGTGTGTGATCAGTGAACGACTATTCCAATGCTCACTCAAAATGGCCAGTGGGTGATCAGTGACCAGCCATTCCAATGCTCACTCAGAAGGGCCATTGTGTGAACTGTGATCAGTGACTGGCTAGTACGCTCACTCAGAATGGCCGGTGTATTATCAGTGACCGGCTATTGCAACTCTCACTCATAATGGCTGTTCTGTGATCAGTGACCGGCCATTCCTAAGATCACTCAGAATGGCCGGTGTGTGATCAGTGACCAGCTATATGCTCACTCAAAATGGCTGGTGGGTGATCAGCGACTGGTTATATGCTCACTCAAAATGGCCGGTGTATGATCAATGAACAACTATTCCAACGCTCACTCAAAATGGCCAGTGTGTGATCAGTGACTGGTTATTCCAATGCTCACTCAGAATGGCTGGTGAGTGATCAGTGACCGGCCATTCCAATGCTCACTCAGAATGGCCGATGTGTGATCAGTGACCGGCCATTCCAATGCTCACTCAGAATGGCCGGTGTGTGATCAGTGACCGGCCATTCCAATGCTCACTCAGAATAGCTGATGTGTAATCAGTGACCGGCTATTCCAACGCTCACTCAGAATGGCCAGTTGTTTGAGCAGTGAAAGACTGTGCCAACGCTCACTCAAAATGGCCAGCGGGTGATCAGTGACCAGCCATTTCAATGCCAACTCAGAATGGCTAGTGTGTGATCAGTGACCGGCTATATGCTCACTCAGAATGGCTGGTGTGTGATCAGTGACCGGCTTTTACGCTCACTCAGAGTGGCCGGTGTACGATCAGTGACCGGCTATTCCAACGCTCACTCAGAAGGGCCGGTGTGTGATTTGTGACCGGCTATTCCAATGCTAACTCAGAATGGCTGGTGTGTGATCAGTGACCGGCTATTCCAATGCTCACTCAGAATGGCCAGTGTGTGATCAGTGCCCGGCTATTCCAATGCTCACTCAGAATGGCCGGTGTGTGATCAGTGACCGGCTATTACGCTCACTGAGAATGGCGGGTGTGTGATCAGTGACCGGCCATTCCAATGCTCACTCAGAATGGCGGGTGTGTGATCAGTGACCGGCTATTACGCTCACTCAGAATGGCCGGTGTATGATCAGTGACCGGCCTTTCCAATGCTCACTCAGAATGGCCGATGTGTGATCAGTGACCGGCCATTCGAATGCTCACTCAGAATGGCCGGTGAGTGATCAGTGACCGGCCATTCCAATGCTCACTCAGAATGGCGGGTGTGTGATCAGTGACCGGCC
This sequence comes from Patiria pectinifera, assembly GCA_029964075.1. NCBI lineage: Eukaryota > Metazoa > Echinodermata > Asteroidea > Valvatida > Asterinidae > Patiria > Patiria pectinifera. The sequence goes on from CM057145.1 coordinate 5,384,219, forward strand.
ATTCCAATGCTCACTCAGAATGGCCGGTGTGTGATCAGTGACCAGCTATTCCAATGCTCACTCAGAATGGCGGGTGTGTGATCAGTGACCGGCTATTCCAATGCTCACTCAGAATGGCGGGTGTGTGATCAGTGACCGGCTATTACGCTCACTCAGAATGGCCGGTGTATGATCAGTGACCGGCCATTCCAATGCTCACTGAGAATGGCGGGTGTGTGATCAGTGACCGGCCATTCCAATGCTCACTCAGAATGGCCGGTGAGTGATCAGTGACCGGCCATTCCAATGCTCACTCAGAATGGCCGGTGAGTGATCAGTGACCGGCCATTCCAATGCTCACTCAGAATGGCCGGTGTGTGATCAGTGACCGGCCATTCCAACGCTCACTGAGAATGGCTCGGGTAATTATCAGCATCCAGACTCCAACCGGTATTAAACATAGTGTTTAATACCGGTGTAGCATGAATTGTATAGGTTTTATGATATACGGACTCATTGGTGGTATTGTGCATGCTCATGCATAGATAATAAGGAGAGGGACAGGTCACGTGAGAGGGTTCAACCAATAAATGGAAAAAGAGTCCGATTTTCATATGACACCGGCCAAGCACACATTTTTTCCCTTAATACTAAAAGCCTCTTATTTCGTTAATTTCAGGAATATGTATGTCCCATCCAACAAAGAAGGGAACTGCGCGACGCCATCAAGTTCGTTTAGTAGGTAAGTAATCCGTTTACATTATCTAAACCATAGAGCTAGTTCCTCGCCCCCCCCCCCCCGCAGAGATACTTTAAAGCCGTCCTGGGCGCAGACATTTTGAATCTATGTGCGCCACTTTTCATTGTGAAATCTCTTTTTTTCCCCCACCTGCCTTGTTTGACAACCATAGCCTTTCACACTGTGACAAAAGACACAACACAAACCACAATTGAAAAGTGGCGCAAGTCTCTAAATAGACCTTTCATAAAATGGCACTGCTCAGTCAACCGTGAATGTAATGACATGACCAGGGTATTGTGACGTGTCGTGCCAGCTCTCCTGCGTCAGGCTGGTTTGGTTGATAGCGTGCCGTCCCGATGGTGTCCCTATCCCTGCAGTGGTGGGCCACATACGGAAGTGTATTTAGGACATGACAAAAAAAAAAAATTCCGGCCCTCTATTTCGCCCGGGCGGATTACTAATTCGTCCGGGCGAATTACTATTTCGCCCGGGCGGATTACTATTTCGCCCGGGCGGATTACTATTTCGCCCGGGCGGATTACTATTTCGCCCGGGCGGATTACTATTTCGCCCGGGCGGATTACTATTTCGCCCGGGCGGATTACTATTTCGCCCGGGCGGATTACTATTTCGCCTTGGCGGATTACTAATTCGCCCGGGCGAATTACTATTTCGCCCGGACGGATTAGTAATTCGCCCGGGCGAATTAGCTACTCTGCCCGGCCGGGAGAATTAGTAATCTGCCTGGGCGAATTAGTAGTCTGCCCGGGCGAATTAGTAATCCGCCCGGGCGGAATAGTAATCCGCCCGGGCGGAATAGTAATCCGCCTGGGCGAAATGCTAATCCGCCTGGGCGAAATGCTAATCCGCCCGGGCGAAATACTAATCCGCCCGGGCGAAATAGTAATTCGCCTGGGCGAAATGCTAATCCGCCCGGGCGAAATGCTAATCCGCCCGGGCGAAATACTAATCCGCCCGGGCGAAATAGTAATCCGCCCGGGCGAAATAGTAATCCGCCCGGGCGAAATAGTAATCCGCCCGGGCGAAGTAGTGGGCCTAAAAAATATTTTCGATCATGTCCTAAATACGCTTCCGTAGCCACAGCACCAGGCTATCCCCGCTTCTCGGCTGACCGGATCAGCCAGTAGTAGTCAGGGCAGTGGAATGGGAGTGGGAACCGGGAATCGGAATGTGGAGTCGTAGGAAGTGGGTGGAGTCGGAATGTGGGTGGAGTAGGAATGGGGCGGAATAGGCGGAGTCGGAATGTGGGTGGAGTCGGCGGAATCGAAATGTGGGTGGAGTAGAAATGTGGCGGAGTCGGAATGTGGGCGGAGTCGGAATGTGGGTGGAGTAGGAATGGGGCGGAATAGGCGGAGTCGGAATGTGGGCGGAGTCAGCGGAGTCGAAATGTGGGTGGAGCAACTTATCTCCCTTGGGACTTTGCCCTGGACTTAGTCCTAAGTAGACCCTATACCCTAAGACAGACTAGTAATTGGTGAACAGAAACAGTAATCAAGTACGGTGGTCATGCTTTTAATCATCATCATCCGTCCTGTCATTCCACATAATCAAGAGCCTTAACAATTATTCTAATCATAAGAGAATCAAGCAATCAACTGACTAAATCCTAGCCCTGCAACCCCTTTTAATAGACTCTGAGCCCAATAAGCTAGTGTACAATTTCTCTTTGCCATACAACAGTGCATAAACTCAATTGACCAATCAGAAACAAGGATCCCTTATATGCAAAGTGTGGGTGACTCACAGTGTGCTAGTGTATTTAAAACATACAGTTGGTGACTTAACTCCTATTCCGTCACAGTATCATTTTAAAAAGGAGATTCAACCCTAACAGAGGATATCTCTCTTTGATTCACATGTGCTCTACTTCTGTTACAATTAGCAATAATATCTCGGTTTCGTTTTCTTTTTTTGATCCACCCTGTATAACTGACATATAGATCCTTGTCATTTGATATATTTGAACTTTTATTTCACTACAAAATTGATGAGAAATGTATTTCTCTCTTCCAAACCATCCCTTCACGAAAATGTTTGAACCCCACTCTGTAGCGCTGGCTCTTTGACACAATACGCGCTACGCGCAACGCTGAACGCGCACACCAACATGCCTTTGCACACAAATACCGCGTCTTTGAATAAGAATGATCTTAACTGTTCAATAGTATTTCCCATTCTCATTGGGCGGATAGTAAACAAATATGGAATGCTTCGAGTGGTGTAGTAAAACTATAGCCTCCCGAGGTGATCCATGGACATTCTATTTTCTCGAGGCGAAGCCGAGGGAAAATAGAATGCTCCATGGATCACCGAGGGAGGCTAGTTTTAATTCACCACGAGATAGAGCATTTAATATTTTTTTTTATAACACTTCATTCACAGATTCTGCTTGGTTTTTTTATATTTTAAATAATTAAATCTGATTACAGTTAAAATAAACTTCTATTAACAAAATTGGTGGGAAACGTTTTCTCTCTTCCAAACCACCCCTTCTGGAAAATATGGTTGCTAATGGTATAGTACTTTGGTTGCTACGGGTATAGTACTTTTGGCCGGGCATTGGAAGATAGCAAAAATAGAAAATACCATGTGACTCGTTCTCGGCCAATCAAGACACACAATCTGTGGGTGAAGTGTTATAATACTTTTTGAGACCCGGCATTAATGGGAGTAATAACGAATGTCACGTGATGTGAGTTCCACCAATCAAATGACAAGGATATGTATGTCGATTATATAATACGATATGGATTATGGCATTAAAAAAACACCTGTATCTTCGGTGGTAAAGGGACAAAATGGGTACGTACATTTAATACACATCTTTGCTAAATAACGCAACGTCCAAACCTTATGTTTGAAAGGATTGATTCTTCAAAATCACAACTTTAAACATTTTAAAGATGGCGTCGGCACGTAAAACGGATAAACTGCAGCCTAATTATAATGTGTCATATTTTGACACATTTTAATGAGACAAATCCAGGGTTTAGATCGCGCAAGGCATGATGGGAAACAACATGGCGCAGCAAGATCTCGTACCCATGGGAACGAGGTTGTTTTATTCTATATCTATGGCTGGCTGCTGGCCGGATGGACGCACATGCCGGTGGGCATGGGATCGCACGTGTTTGGAATTTCTGTGTTTGTCCAAGGTTTGGAACATCACTTGATATTCAATAGACTCTGTGATGGATAATGCTTGTGAACGGCGATAGGTTGTTTTTTTTTCAATTCACTTTTTTTCTTTTTCGGGGAGGCGGTGGATGGAGGTAGGTAGAGTTCAGCCGAAATTAACCTATCGCGATACGTAGCTTGTGAAATATTGTCCAATTATGTCTACATGATATAAAAGTGGACGCGGAACGCGCAAAATCTGAGACAAACAAAACTTAATGTACAAAATGTCACAGGGTCGCCAAATAGGCATGGCTCACTCGCGAACGGCGATAGGTCATTTACTTTACACGGCTTTTACGGTCCTTGGAGGTTTAATCACAGAGATTATACGCGGTAGCGCTGGTGAGCTTAGATTGCGCATTCTTGAGAGTTGAGACAAAAAAGGCTCTAGAGGGAGACCGAGCATATAACAGGTCAAAATACCAGCAACTTGACTGATGTGACTACAGTGCGCTTAGAAAGGACATATCACAGTAGTTAACTATCGTCGATTGCGAGTTAGCCACGCCCTTAGAGGGCTTCAAGGGATATGAAATTTCACGGGCTTCACGGGATATAAAATTTCTGTACGCTACGTTTTGTTTGTCTCTGATTTTGCGCGTTCTGCTGCCATTTGTATATCATGTAATTGGACAACATTTCACAAGCTGCCTTGACGTGATTCTACCGCGATAGGTTATAGTGAGCGAGGCGACGCCTCTTTGAAAAATAAGTAGCAATTAAATTTCAAAATTGTACAAAACTGTGTGGATCAAAATTTCATGCACTTTAATTTGCTACACCATTTTTTTGTTTCTTCATGCTGCATTGCCAACTAGATATCGACGAATGTAGCAGCGATCCATGCCAGAATGGCGCTTTTTGCGTGGATGGTATCGGCTCGTTTACCTGCATGTGTGGAAAAAAAACCCCCATGTTTCGCACACAAAATGTTCAAATTACCTTAGGTCAGAGAGAAAATATGCAATTGCAACGTTTGTTTAAAGAAATAAGCAGAAATTAAATGTCCAAATGGTGCAAAATTGTATGGATCAAAATGTCATGAAAATTGCTTCACGATTTTTGTTTCTTCATGCTGCAGTGCCACAAGATATCGACGAATGTAGCAGCAATCCATGTCAGAATGGCGCCATTTGCATGGATGGGACTTGTTCGTCACACATTTATTCCCATTCACAAATACCTTTTCGGTAATCAAAACAAACAAATATTTTCGGTCCAAAATCAAAACAATTCGAAAACTGGACGTTGCCAACCATTTTGTCAACTATTTTACTTCATGTTTTATGGAACACCACTCTAACTATAATATGGAATGTCCCTCTACAACTCCTTACATTATAAGGAGATTGGCGTGCGCGTCGCGCGTATTAACGCAGCTGGGCTGGTGTAGTGTGAATCTCGGATTATGAATTACTGATTCACCTGTAGCATTGCGCATGCTTACGTGAGGAAAGTGAAAATTTCAAGTGACACTGGAAAAGTGTTTAAGACCAGGTAGCCATGGGCAAGTTTGGGCAAGGACCAGTGGTTAACTAGTGGTTGGTTCGTGACGTACCTGGGGCAAGCGCACTGAAGTTGAAGTGCGAACGACTCTTACTAGTCGAACTATCCGCTCCGTTCACAAGTACCCCCTCACCGACAAAGAAAGTACAGTTGGGGGTGACCGACCGACGCCATCTTGCCTGACTGCAATTTTGCCGCGACGCGCGGCCGTACCACTGCGTGTACATAGTACAAATGCCCTGGTGTACGTGCGTCACAGTACGGTCACACACAAGGAACGGTGCGCGTCAACCAGCTAAATGTCCCGCCCATGGGACGTCGTTGCTAGGTAAAAGGGCGCCCTCTTTTGTTGGCGCACGGAGCCCATTGTCATGTCAACGACCGTCAGAAAATGGCGGTCGCACAATTATTCATTTCTTGTTGTTTCCCTTTATTAACATAATAATAACAGTGATTATGTATAATTTAGGAAATATTACATAATCGCCAATATTATTTGTACAAAGGTTAAAAAGTGACATAATTGTAAACTAACATGGAAAAACTGTGCAATGAAAATGAAATTTAGCGCTCACAGTTTCATTGTCTGCCATTTTTGTTGGTCCCCTCTGCACTATGGTATGGAAATTGCCATTGATAACTGGCTAGTTGACTAGCGTCGGGCTAACTTTAGTCGGAGTATGGTTAACTATTGGTCAACAATAGTTCTTGCGCGTTCTTGCCCAAAGTCTTTTTCATCCGTTTAAGACCAGCCACGTGACGGGCTCTCAACCAATAGGAATGGGTTAACTGTATTAGGTTTTTATGAATAGCTAATAATCAAAAGTTGAAAATACTTTCTAATAGTTAAATATTCTATATGGCTTTCGCAAAGGAATAAGCGTGAAACATTTATAGCCAGGATTGTGTTTGCGGAAACTGCAGTCTTTATTTTCAAAGAATTAATTCCCGTGATCCAGCAACGGTTAGCTGTCATAATTTATATTCTTTTTGAGGGGGGATTGTTTGTCAACTAATATCTTTGTTGGTTGGTCGTGTTGTTTGCATATATCTGTTTTGTCAATGCGGCCAATCACAGTCACATGTACGTATTACCTTATTCAATCCGATTGCAAAGATGGAGAGGACGAGGAGAAGTAAGTGTTAAATAACAACATTCGATTATTTTTTTTACCATGACAAACTGACGTGTTATGTCAGCAAGATATTCTTACATTGTACATTATTAACCAAAAATATTTATCAAGGTAACACCTTCCATTTAAAAAAAAAGACAAGTGTGCCTGCGTGCTTGCTTACTTGCTTGCTCGAGTGTGTTTTGCTTGCTAGCTTGTTTTGCCTCTGCGTGCCTGCTCGTGCTTGTTAAGGAAGTGGCATTTGGAAAAGCTTTATTGATTGCAGTGCTCAAGAGTGTGATATCAGTCTGTTCTCATAGCATACATAAACGAGGTGAAGTTTTTTCGCGACGAAATGACGGAGATTGTCACCGCGAAGCGACAGACCGGTAGTAGTTAACATTTTTTCAGGCTTACCCATAACAGCCTCGTGTTTCTTGAGACGTGCATGCATTGCTTGTTGGTTGCAGGTCAGAGTAGCTCCACTCCTCCTCCTGTGATGTGCGGCCAATATCAGATCAAGTGCTTGTACAGCGATGAATGTGTTTATTTCCGTGAATTGTGTGATGGAAAAACAGACTGCATTGGCGGCGAAGATGAGGACCCTGTACTTAGCTGTGGTAAGAAAAATAAGTGACTTTGACATATCTCTTTATAGTCTCTTGGTGGCAGCACACTCACCAGTACCATTTGTGACGGTTACCCGCTGATGTCTACTATATTGACTGTTTAAATCCCTTTTGTGATATCAAAGTATAACGTCGTCTGCTGAAACTTGTTTACCTTTCTGCTATCATGAAACGGAAGTGAACCGATCGCAAGTCTCGGGTTTCAGTTTGTTCGGAACATTGACGCCATTTCAGCGTAACCGAAGCGGCAAAACGGTCCCGATATAGCGGTCATAGCACCAAAAACACGGTCCTGGTCGCGTGGGGAGGGGGGGGGGGGGGTTACTGTGCACGGAGCCCATAACAACAACGTTCCGATTGAATGTCGTTGTTTTTTTTCTCTGCAATGTACCACATGCGATGTTTGAACTGAATTTTGTTAAAGGACGAATTAGAGCATTTGACTTTTAAGTATGAAATTGAAGATATCATCGAAATACTTAGTGAGATGTGAGGCCTGGGTGTTTTATTGGAACTGCAGGTGACGGAGGAAGTAGCGTCTACCCGTGCAGCGGATTCCAGGCCAGCTGTATTTTCAGCCAGGAATGCGTTTATTTCAGTGAATTGTGTGATGGAAAAAGAGACTGCATTGGAGGCGAAGACGAGAACAATGAACGTACCTGTGGTAAGCAAGAAGTGATCTTCTCTCTAAATCGTGGCATATACCTGATTCACGAGCAAGCTATTTTCGATAGGGTTCCCTGATCAAGTATTTAATAAATTGTAAACTTTGAATGGAATGATGCCAGAGTATATAATGATCTGAGTGGGTTCAAGGTCTCACTTTTTCACTTTGATAACATAAGGGATGTTTAAATACAAGTTTTAAATTATTCATCAGTGAAGTCTGGTGTTAATTTGTATTTAACTTTATTTCACTTTATTTCATTGCATTGGAGTAGCGGTTAAGAGCACCGGACTCATGTTCTGGTGTTTTAGAGGCAACAGTGACGTGGGTTCGAGCCCGGGCCCGGACACTTGTGCCCTTAGCAAGGCACTTAACCTTGCTTCGTCCTTCGGATGGGACGCAAAGCCGTAGGTCCCGTGTGTTGTATAAGGCCTAACGCACGTAAAAGAACCCAGTAACGCTTATCGCTAAGAGAAGGGCTCCGCCCCGGTGTTTCTGGCAGGTAGGATGTGTATACATCAAGTTGGTGTGATGTTTCCCCCGGGATGCTTTTCCGACTACATGTATATGATACAGATACATTCATTTCTACTCTCAAGTTCCAAATATAAGATTTACCTCTCTTTCAATTTCATATGGCCGACACGTGGATAAAGTCTCTGTCGCCAGTCCCTTGCAGGATAATGGGTTCAGTGCATCGGTCTCCATCAAAATAAAAATTCTCGATGACTACATCCCACCGTTTAGTAGAACTAGAATCGTCCTAAAATTCATGGAACATTTTTGTTTTTAAGAAAAGGATATGCAATAATCGTCAATAGTCTGGTGTTGTTTAAGACCGCACTTAGCCAATGCGCAATAATCGTCAATAGTCTGGTGTTGTTTAAGACCGCACTTAGCCAATGCGCGCAAATGCTATTCTCATAGAAATGCATACATTAGGCCAAAAAAAAAGTCTCCGGTTTCTGGTATGCGCGCGCGTCGCCGTAGCCATGCGCGTCGGCACAATGAAAAAGTTTTTTTTCAATACAAGATGATGTCTCAAAACCGCCAAACTCACTGGTTTGGCTGTAATTCTGCTGCTACGCAATTTCAACGTGTTTTTAGATGGGGTTATGATCGAGAATAAGCTTTATGTGGCCTCTCTGGACTCCCATATATTTGCACACAGTTTAGTCGGGCGCCATTTGCAGTCATCAGGTAAACAGGTAAAAAAAAAAAAAGCCGCGTCGCCGCACCACTTTTGGGGCAAGCTCCATACCAGAAACCGGAGACTTTATTTTTTGGCCTTAGATACCGGATGTGATTTTTTTTTTCATTGCGGACAAAGTGGACAAAAATTTTGAGCGTCGCACAATATGCAATTTGACCCTTCGTGGATTCGAAATGGAGCCTGAGCAAGTGACGGGAATTGAAAATTTACAGATAAGTTTTCCAGATTTTCCTACATTATTACGCTTTTCAACGAAAACGCATTTATGAACGGGAATAAAAGAGTGATGAATCGGTTTTAATGGCCGTTTAAAACCTGGCCGAGTCGTGGCCGTGATGACTTGCAGGTCACAGGTCACGCAAAATCTATCCAATCAGAGCGTGAATTCATCAGCGTATCCTGTTTGCAGGGCGGGGGGTACGAGCGAAGGGGCAACTTTGATCTAATTTCCTAGTTTCCTAGGGCGGTGTTACCCGCAAAAAGCAAAGGGTCGCAATCAGTGTGGCCACTGCTTGAAAATGTTTTCAAGATCCTGAAAAATTGACACCCAACTTGAAAACTTGAAGAAAAAAAAATGAAAAAGCAAGAAATCTTGAAAATTTTCAACTAGAAGTACAAAACCATATGTTTTGTAGAAACTACCTTTTCCACTGAACACCCGAGGTTTTTAGCGACTTTTATTTTTTACTTTGTAATTCTTTTAGCATTGGCGCGCTATACTTACGGTCAGCCCCTGCAATAAGCTTAGGCTAGGCACTGCATGACGCGCACTTCATTAGATGCCCTCTCCGGGAGAGGGCATTGTGACCGTTTTAGCCGATTGTCGGCTAACTTTGACAGAATTTTTGTTAAAAAAGAGTTTGACAGAAAATTTGACGGAATGGATTTTTTAGGCAGATTTCTGGCAGGATTCTGCAAAAATATTTTTTTGACAGAAAATTAACAGCAAATTTGAAAAAAATGGCACATTTGTTGAAAAGAGCTTCAATCCTTTCAAAAAAACCTTTGCATAATGGGACAGGTTGGCTGGTCTAGTAATTTTCATAGGCTTGAAAATCTTGAATTTTTTTAGATGGCGATCTGGAAAAAGAAAAACCCCAGAGTGGCCACACTGGTCGCAATATTGCAATATGGTCGTGGTATCCTAAAGAATTGTCTGTGCAATTACATTTTTCCTTTATAGACCCACTCGGCCTCCCACCGCAAGGGAACTCATCGGATGGTAAGTATTATTCCGAATACTGGCAGCCTAGTTTGCTTTGTGTTTCTCTCTAAGCATTAAATCGGTTGGATTGAAACTGCTATGCATAGTATCAGATTTTTAGAATGAGGGTTAAATCCATGTTATATTAAGAAAAAGATACTAGATTGCAGAACAGTTCAAGTTCCATATAACAACTTCCCTGCTTTCAGTCAATGGAGTCTACTGCGCTCTCGTAATCAGAAAAAAAAGGTTTACCTTCCTTGATGCATTTCCAGGTGCAAACAAAAACTACCGCGGTGAAAACAAATTTAAATAAAGGTGGGCTACAGGCCTGCTCTCTTAGTCGCCAAATTGCAAATTCAGTTCATTGGACTCAAACGAGGGAAAGACATGTAGAGTGCCTTTTACATTCTGATTGATCGAGATTCAGTTAATGGGACGAAGTTTTCATCCTTACATCCGAGTCATTAATGGTCCCTATAAGGTCACATAGTGCATTTCACTTGCATACATGAATTCTGTGGAAGGCTATCGCTTCTTGAAGACGGCGCAGCTAAATAGCACTGGCCCTTGACAGTCCTATTGTGTTCATTAACAGGCTCATATTGTGACTTGCAATGTCCCACCGGCGAATGCTTCTCTGCATACATGGCTTGTGATGGCCACAATGATTGTGCAGATGGTTTCGATGAACCAGAGCATATCTGCGGTAAGGTTTGGTTGGTTATTGATATTAAATACTGCAAAGTTGTGTCAGCACTTTCGGTTATATCGTAATAAATACTTGTAAATTAACACATCTGTATTCAACTATCATTAAAAACAGTTTGATTTGGGAGACATACCGGGATCTTGTCTTTATTATTTTAAGCACGATGAACTATATTTTGAACTCGGTGTACCTTTACGGGTAGTACTGAAGTGAAACACGGGTACCCGATAAAGAAAACGCACCCCCAAAATTTAAATCACAAAACTTGTCTGGAGGGCTTTATGACTTTACAACTCGTGAGCGTCATTCTTTCGCGCATTAAAATGCACGTAAACGTGAAATCTGTAGTGGTTTCCATGTAGCAGGATTTTTTTAGGGGGGGGGCAGCAACAATTTTCAAAGAAACTCCTCTGTTTTGGAAGGTATCCAAAGTTGAGGGGGGGGGGGTGTTCTGAATCCAATTTGACATTGTCCGACAATCGTTGGAAATTGATACAAAATTCCAGTTTTCTTGAAAATGACAGCACATTAGGTGCCCTGATTTGACAGGATGCTTGAGACTTGTGTTTAATTAAGGTATCATTAAAATAATCTGGTAGGTCAGTTTTTAGATTTTTGTAAATGTTATATATTACCTTTACTATCCGTTGAATTACATAAATATATTTCTGTCTGGCAGGACCACACCCTCCGCACTCCACTGTCCAGTATCCATATGACAGCTCAGATAGAAGTTGTGATAACACGCAGTACCAATGCTTAGATGGCTCTTGCATTGATCAGGGATTTCTGTGTGATGGCGTTGCCAACTGCATGTATGGTGACGATGAAGATGAGAACTTCTGTGGTAAGAAAGACAAATGCAGTATGCAATACAATAAGGGCGCTGTTATGGCATCATTTTGCGTGCGAAAAATTTAGAAATTAATCGTTTCAGTAACTTCACAACATGTACCTAAAACAAGGCTGAACAATTAATATGTTATTTATCTTACGTCAATTAGCTTGAGTTCACGTCTTTTTTTTGTCACCGTTATGTTTGAACTCGTGTCAAGAGAGAGAAAGTTTTGTGACATTGAGTCAATTGTGGTAGTTTTAGTCAATGAAGAGGAAAACAGTGTGTCATAAGGTTTGAGGTCCGTCCCCGGCCCCCGGGAGCCCCCCCCCCCGGTTGAAATCTTAAATTGCACACAAATAATATATACGTTGCCCTCATGCAGCGCCCCTTGAACATTTGGTGCATCCCCAGGTGCCCCGTGTTAAAATGTTTTGATTAGTGTAACCCTTCAAAAAATTCTGAACTCGAAGACCTATTTCCTTACCTTACCAATTAATATTTTTCCCAGGTGGTCCACCACCCAATCCAATTGGGGATACTTTTACTTGTATTTCGACCGGAGACACGATTCCTCAGAGATACACCTGCGACCGAATCGTGGACTGCGCCTACGGTGAAGACGAGTGGCTGGCGTGCGGAACGCTTGGTGCGTATAGGTCGTCTCATCCGAAATAATTGTCACAGAAATATGAATTAGCTTACTTTAGACCGGTTCATTATGAAGCCCGGGAAGGGACAGGGTGGAATTTTTTTTGGGAGTTTGCTAATTCGTTCGCACGAATTACTAATTCGTTCGCAAATAATTCATATTTCCACGAATTAGAGAATTTCCATTCGCGTTAATCAGAATTGCGAACGCGAAATTCGTGCGAACGTAATTCGAAATAATTCGGGAACGAATTAACAATAAACTCCAGTAATTTTCGTCGCGGAATTATACTAAATTTCGCACGAATAATAGTAATTCGTGCGCACAATTCGTTCGCACGAATTTACTGAGCCTTCGTCTTCACGAATTACTAATTCGTATGCACGTATTACTAATTCGTTCCGTTCCGTTGCTATGCTAATCGCACGAATCGATTAGTGTGCGGTGCGAACGAATTTGAATTCGTGCGACAAAGCAAAATCCGTGCGAAGGAATTGAATTAGGGGAAACGAAAAATAATAATTGCGAACGAATTAGCAATTCGTCGTGCGACGAAAGTAAGCGAAGCGAACGAATTAGCAAACTCCCAAAAAAAATTCCACCCTGTCCCCTCCCGGGCTTCATAGTTCATACTTCACACGCGAAGCGAATTTGTTGGGAAACGGCGAACACCACATTCAAACTGCAATTGCTGACGACCTGAAATTTTGCTTTCGCAAATACATGAAGCGTCATGTTAGCATGAAATCGTGTGCGTGCTGTTGCACTGTTGAGGTAGCAGATACTAGGTATACGTCATGCATATCAGAAGTAAATTTTCAAATTTTTCTTTTCATGGAACTGAATATAAATCAGATGGTATGAGGAAAAGAGACCCAAGGGAGAAATCTTTGAGAACCGTCCGTAAGGTGGCCGAGTTGAAGAGGTCTCTCCGAAAGTAACGACAGGTAAGACAGAACGGCAGGCAAATTACGACGCGGCATGCCAAAACAAGCAAAATCAACGACTCACAAATGAAGTTTTACTTTGCCCGTTGCACCACTCTTTCTCTACAAAGACCCCTTCTGCATCAAAATCGGATTATTATTTCCAAAGCCAAATCGCAGAACACAGAAAGGTCAAGTATGAGAAAACTTCATTGACAGTTTTGTAAATGCAAGGCGAAAATTATGATAGCCTAAAATCTCGCTCCGTATTACCTTTGGTAACATTATTTTATCGACTGTGACTGCCCATTGTGGTTTTTTTTGTATAAAGGGAACACAATCCAAATTCATGCTTGACCAAGACTAGACATAAAGGTGTTGATATTCTTTTAATCATTATCTCATTATTTTCCCCATAGAATTGTATTGTCAAGGAGGGACAGGAACAAAACAACCGGAACAGACGATGAAAACTGAACACCAAAACGGCAGTGTGGATTTTAGAGAGCTGTAGCGCTTGCATAGTCATTGACCGTTTGGTAGCTTTAGGCCTATCTATAGAGCGTGTAAGTAAGTATTGCAGTCCACGCTCACTTTATATGTGAGCGTCTTGGTACTACAAGTAGTCTAGTCACAGACTCCCGTGTTAAAATAAGCCTCTGTAAAGATGACGCCACACTTTGCTTGCATACGTGCTTTCTTATGGGAGCCTACGGGGACACTTTCGTAGCCCCATGGAAAAGCGCACAAGTAAACGGAGAGGCTTTAATATTTACCCTCTTGCTATCCGCGTGATCGATTGAACGGAAGTTGAGGTCATCAATTATATTTTAAAAAGTCATCAATTTGCAAAATTTCCAAAATGTTGTAAAATTGTAATGCTTTCTATCTTTCAAAATACCTATTCATTGCCCTCGATTATGGGCGTAATCAGGACACAAACTAAATGCAAAAGATAGGACGTTTACAGATACTATGGTGCCCCCTACGCGTTGTGGCGGCGCTACGACGGGATTTCCCCCCAAATTGTTTCCTTGCCCCCAGTTTTCCCAGCACTTTCTCTACAAATAGATCAATTGTGTTTATTTTCTTTGCTGTTAAGACTCATGACAAGTTGAATAAAGAGAGTGAATCATCAGTTCTGTGGACACATTTTGGGCCAATGAAAGCGTTATAAACATTGGTACTTTGGTAGACAAAACACGACATTCGCACATGCATTTATACAGCTAGATGGTGTGCATTCTGCGGTACGATACATTTCTCATTCATAAAAAAAGTCACTTCTAAGTTTCTGTAGTGGCTTTTCGGGCCATTGACTTCCCCCTACCTCCCCCCCAAAAGAAAATAACTATTTCCTCCCCCCCAATTGCCCCTTCTCCCCTTTTTTTCTTTTAGAGTCTGGCGCCGCCACAGAGCTGCACTCTCGTAACATCTCGCAGGTTTAGTTTTTGAGGACAACTTACGCGCTCTATTTTAAAATGTAAATGTAGACATAATATATCCTTCCTCCGATTTCTGTTTCTATGATTATAATTAACGAATTAAATTACATGCTAAAAGTGATACGAATTAATTGTAAGAAATGAACAAAACAAAATGACAATAAGATGCCAGATAATATAGTCTGCACTAGGTCTGATGTCGGGATTTGGTCATATTTTTCATGCCCCAGGGTGGGGATTTTGGTCACTCAAATTACACTGTTACCATTGGCGTTCTACAGAAAGGCAATCACTTGTGCTCCCCACGTATTTGTGTCGGGGCATGGTCGGGTATTGTCACTTCCATTTTACCCGAGGGGTGAGGAGAGGTGGGGAAACAATTGATATGCGCATTATATGATCTAATAATAAAGGATAGTTAAGACGGTTGAGTTACAAATGATGTAATGGCGAACAATCTGGTGGTTTCAATTTAATAGCCCGACCGCACATCATATCAATTGAAAGCGTAAGGGAACAAAATGATAATGTTGTCGCGAAAAATAAGGACCAAGCTGCAGTGTCTCGTCAGCGGTCACACTCAATGCTAATCGAGTGTTTGAGCTGCTTAGCTCCAAATGTCAATTATGTATGAAGGAGTGGTATACATTTAGTGACATGTATAATAATTTATTTGTCAGTTAATCGGTTGATCATGAATATAACATGACCTTTAATTGACTTCGGAAAAAAAGAAATATTAATAGGAACAATATTGGGCCTTGGTTTAACATACAATTTACGGTTTTTTTTTAAAATTTATTGACTGAAAAATGACCAGAACGGCTTGGACGTTTTCCCCTCTTTTCCCATATTTTCTCTGAGATATAAATAAAATAGTTGCGTCAAAAGCACATTGATTTCGTCCTGGTGGCCATTTATGTGTCGTTAAATTAGGGAGTATTTGTTATTACGTTTGAGCGGAATTGGGATAGTACACCGTTTCAAGCGGAAAAAGAAACAAAAATCAAACAATGAAACTCAAATAAGCATTGTTCCAGCAACTGCGCAGAAGCACCCCATCGTAACGATTAATCTGGGCGAGGGTGTAGATGTACATGTACATCTAATGTATAGACTTCCAAGAAAACGGCGCATTTTAAGCTTTTGTATTTTTTCTCAATTCATCAGTGCTTTTTAATACATTTTTGCTTTGAGAAAGTTCGAAAAATACCTCAAAACCCTCATTTTTTGTTTCTTACCACACAAAAAATGGGGGAATGATCCGAAGGCCCATTCCCCGGTCATTAAGTGGTTGCATATATCCTCCCCACCCCCGGATTTACGCCTCTGAACAGGTACTGCATTAGACCAGTTCGTATGTGCTGGAATTTACTACCTTACGGAGACATGAACACAATAGGGAACAAAAGATTGTATACGTCTCCCGAAGAACATTTCTATAGATGAATACGTCTCCACAAGAATTTCACGAAATAGATATATGGATTTTACTCAAAAACTAGGAATTTCCAAGGTAGGTTGATTCGTCGCAAATGGAAAAGTTATAGAAAAAGGGATATTTAGTCCAAATTTTAGCCCAGGAAATTAATTCTGGTTAAAACAAGAGCATTTTGAAACTTCAATTTCAAACTCGAAAACTTTACTACAAGAGAACAAAGAAATGTCTCAATTTTACTCAATATTTCTAGGATTCGTTCCATTTGTCTTTGGACAATTCCCTATAGTCGGCATAGGTGTTACGAAAGTAACGCGGTGGTATCGCAAAATAACGCAGCATTGCCAAATAACACTATCGCGTTATCTTGCAATACTATTGCGTTAGTACCTCCGCAAAGGAGTGTTTCTGATTCGGTTAGTTTGTTGGTTGGTTAGTTTGTCTTTTAACAAGATAAATCAAAAAGTTATGGACGGGTTTGCATGATTTTTTTGTGCAAATCGATTGGATTTTGGAAGTGATCTGGATCTGGGTCTGGATCGAGTATTTTATTTTTAAGGATTCCTTTACAATTGATACGAGTATTTCTGTTGGCGAGGAATTGTTAAGCTTTGGCGGAGGTTTGCGCTCTCTGTGTGCTTTCTATAGTTTTACAATATTAACACATTTTATCCCCCCAAAATTGTGATTAATCTTGCAAAATAACGCATTGGATTGCAAAATAACATGCGGATAGTATTGCTAAATACGCTTTCTGCAAATTTGAATTTGTTGCGTTTATACTTCACAATACAATCGCTTTATTTTGCAAAATTATTGCATTATTTTGCAAAAATACTGCAATACTTCGCCAAACTATTCGCCAAACTGTTCGCATCATCATGGGCGTCGCCAGGATTTTTTTTCTAGGGGGGGGGCAACAATTTTTTTGCCAAAAAATGCTTGTGTTTCTCAACACATTCTCAATTAATCAGTTTTAGAGGGGGGCAGGGACATTTTGCCCCCCCAACTCATTAAATTTACACCACTTTCTCTTCGCGCCTCTTTTTTTTTCTTTTTTTCTTTCTTTCTTCCTTTTTTTTTTTTTTTTTTTTTTTTCCGGGGGGGGGGCAAGTGCAAGTTCTGTTACAAAACAGAACAAAAAAGAACAGTAAACAAAAGTGAAGGACTTGTTCAAATTTTAAAACAAGTATAGGCCTAGGAAAGAACAACGATGAAAAAAAATTCCTTTGCCCTTTTCATTTCACGATTTCGTTACATTATCCCTCATATTATTTAATTTATTACATTATACACTTTACAGACAAGATTTCGAATAAAATGGTCCTCAGAAGAAAATAGGAAAAATGTCAATTAAAACATTTTAATAATTTGAATGACCAAACGATGAAAATGACTGCCCATAAACGAATAAGAAAAGAAAAACCTGGTCATACGTCATTATGCCCAGCGACGTTCGCTTATTTGAATGCGTCAACCGTCAGAAGATGTCAAAACCGTAATGAAAGAATGCTGCGAATGAAGTCTTGAATGCACCAAAACGAAATAGAATGCCCCAAAACGAAAACGAACATTGGGAACAAAATCTTGAGTGGCAAAAAACTGAAATAGAATGCCCCAATAATGAAACAGAAACCTCAATTTAATCCGATGTGTCAAAATCACGCGAAATTGAATGGCAAATAATGAAAATGATTAGAAAAATTCGGAAATTGGCCGGGAAAACCTATAATAAATATCGAGAATTGAATGTTTCCTTCGCTATCTTTAAAGACAAAGAAACTGGAAAACAGGCTTCAACACAGGAAGACATGCAGGCCCTAGTCAAAGGTTGTTTCCTTCACTGAGCTTCATTAAGCTTGGTGAGGTATTTAAATAGAGTAGCTGCTCCACAGGCTATTCTACCTCGCTCTCTGCAAACACCGCCAGTTGGTCCGCGACTGATTGTTGGTTATCCGCCACCTGTGGACGCGTGGGGTCGAGGATGGATAGTGAAATATCAACTGAGATCAAGATATCAAGAGGCGTTCGACAAGGTGACCCACTGTCCCCCAAACTCTTCAATGCAACTCTTGAAGAAAGCAGAGATTTAAACAAAATACCACCAGGTGCCAAATTTTTCCAGGATGCTTTAGACTAAGGGAATAACAGTGTGAGGAGCCGGTCTTCACTGCGTGATAATGACCGGGTGTGGGGGTGACCCATTGATCTCCATATACACAGTCTGTGTATATGGAGATCAATGGGGTGACCGCTGTTAATGGACCGAGACGAAGTCGAGGTCCATTAACAGCAGTCACCCCCAAACCCGGTCAATATCACGCAGTGAAGACCGGATCCTCACACTGTTATTCCCATTAATAAATACCTTTTTAACGAAATAAACAGTTAAAATGCTCCAATTTTGTGACTTTTTTTCCCCAGCGATATTTCCAGACTTTTTGTGTTCATGTTCATGGGCCAGTTTTTAGCTTATGCGTGGTACCCTGTCTCTTCAATAAGCGTTGTTATATACACCACAGCCGGACCCAGGCTGCGCTGGACAATTGCAACGTCCTCATTGCGTACGCGCACGACTTCTGCTGCCGTAGCCAAACAAATTACAACAATGTTTTCATAATTTTTACCTTATGGAGGAAGCTGAAATTTCGTTTACACATTCCTTGTGTCCAGAATTACAAAGATGCTTGGTTTAGGAAAGGTAAATATGTCGATGGGCGAAGTATTTACAGAAAATAAATCGTAGATCTACGCTCTCGTCGTAAACATCCTCAGTATATGCTGCACTGCCGCTGTACGATGTCGTTTCAAAACTTGCTTACGCGCCCTCACCCATAGCAACTGTGTTGCGTACGCGCGCGTCAGTACGTCTCACGCGAAGGTGGTTGAGCGCATGTGCAGTGCTGTATTGTTATAAGCTGCCGTATGACTGTTGTAAATTTGGCCAATCATTGCCTTTCATAGGGCTGGATCAATGCAGGTTCAGGGGCAATTTTTTTCGCTTGTTCTTTGAAGCCGGTCCATTATCACCGTTAATGCCCGGCCAGAAACCATCAACTCTCCAAGGTATTTATTAATGTCATTTACCGACATCCTAGTGAGGTATATCGTAAAAATTTGGTAGTTTTGTTTCTCGATGTTTGCAACTGTTGTATATTCCCTTTATGGATGCCAAACATGGACAGCTACCAAACAAATCTACAATAAATTGTCGACAATACAGAGAGCAATGGAAATAAAGATGCTAAGAACTAAACTGCAAGACCGGATACCCAATCAAATAATCAGGGACAAAACCAAAGTAAAAGACATCGCCAAATATGTCAACACAATGAAATGGACATGGGCAGGACATATAGCCAGGATGACAGACAACAGATGGACAATAAGAAAAAACAGAATGGCAACCTAGAACAGGAAAAAGATCTAGAGGCAGACCACACAAAAGATGGAGAGATGACATATCAAAGTTGGTTTGAGGGACAAGGACAGCAAAGAAAAGAACAACCTGGAGGGTTCTGACCGAGGGCTACATCCTGCATTGGATGGACGATGCCTAGGTAAAGGTAACAGATATCTTTAAAGAACTAGACGTGCTTGACGAGAATGTTGCACTTTTTGCCGCTGACCGTTATAGCCCAGCGTGATTTACGTGTGGGGCACAATCTCCAGTCAACGTGACCGTCGCTGCACGGTGAAATCATTTCGTGCCGGCGTGGATGGTACCCTGAAGCACAAAGTTATTTCTTGGCACTCGTGCGGAAGGGAGCCCAGCTGATTTCCCTCAACCTCGTGCGCACGGGACGGAAAAATTGTATGTTGTCCCCCCCAAAAAAAAACATACTTAGACCAGAAAGTAATACCCGAAGGCCAGGATTTTTTTCCGGGGGTGAGGGGGCAAAACACTTCCCCAAATCTTTGTACTTTCTCTAGCATATTATTTATTTATCATTTCTTTCGAGGGTGGGCGGGGGACATTTGACCACCCCACCCCCATTGACAACCCTGCAAAGACACACAGTCATGTTTACGTTACAAAAGTGGTGTGGACATTCTTTTGTTTTCGTGTAGTTAAGAAAAACCTGTGAGAAAAACCTCATTTTACTCACACTTTGAAAACTCTTTCAACCTATTTTTTCCCCTATGATTCCCTTTGTTGTTTCTCTTCATTTTAGTGCCATGGATAAACCTAAACCAAAAATGCATCTGAACCTGTTTTTTTTCAGAGAGGGGGAACATTGTGTGTAGTGGGCAAGTCCACACAACGTCGCCGCTATGTACCTGGTTTATGTAGACATCTTTTGTTCGGGAGTCCACACAGTGAATGCAATGCTTGTACACACGCATGTTAAGTGTATTTTTATTATTTGTTTGTTTGCTTTTCCGGGGGGGGGGAAGTGTCCCTCCCCCTTGCCCCCCCCCCCCACACCCATGGTAATACCATTGGACTTTTCCAAAGACAAATGGGACAAATCCTGGAGAAATTGAGAGAAAATGACACTGTTTGGACCCCTGTAAATTTTCAATGGGCCGCTTTCGCTATTTGCCTTCGGGTCCATTTATGCGCATGCGTGCATGAATTTGCATTTATTAGTGACTGGTCTCCCTGGGGTTTGCGACAATCTCTTTTATTGTTAAATACGCAGCTCTGATTTGCCTAAAAACACGGCCCATTATTTTGTTCTGTCTATAACACCAAGAGAATCGAAATACTTTTTGTTTCACGCAGTCTGTAATATATAAGTACATGCTTTCATAGTAATGAACCTACATGCAATCTATGTGTTCATCGAATTTAATTTTTAGGATAAATATCGCAGAACACTACTTCACATGCTTAAAAAGGCGAAAATCGTGGTGGGGAGGGGATGGGGGTGGGGCCTGGAGAACTTTCCCTTCCTCCCGGGATACCCCACCGTTGGAATAGTAGGCTTCCAGTATCATGACTAATTCTTGCCATCTTGCTTGCCGTCACAGGAGAAGCTCAATGGTAACGATTACAAACGAAATGGGTTTCGGGTTGGCGAAAAGGGAAAATGAAACCACTAATGCAAGGCACCACGGAGATCGACCATCAATAGCTGAAGTAAATAACACCAGCTAGTGTGTAGCATTATGCCATGATAGCTTATCTTACACAAAAACAAAACTTCCTATCAATTGAATACAATAGATAGTTATTGGTATCTAGCATTATTTGTATGTCATCCAGATTATTGATGTAAATCAAATTAGGTGCTGCCCTCCACCGACGTATAAACACTATATACTCAGTGTGTTACCTCCCGAGTGAAAGTTGGAAAAAATAACTCGGGTGGGACTCGAACCCACGAAATCCTGCTTTCTAGTGCAGATGTCTTGCCACTCGACCACTCATAATTTGAGGTTACTCGTCGGTGAAGGGCAAAATCTAATTCGATTTACATCACCCAGACGCAAAATTCCATCTTATGAATAGATAATTGATGGTTTTATACACTCGACCACTCATAATTTGAGGTTACTCGTCGGTGAAGGGCAAAATCTAATTCGATTTACATCACCCAGACACAAAATTCCATCTTATGAATAGATAATTGATGGTTTTATAGTTCATCGCATGACTCGAATTATCTAAACTGAACGAATAACGTGCTGACGGCAATATAGAAGCGGATGTATTAATTCCACTTGACATCAAGAAGGGATGTATAAATGTTCGTCGCTGTGAGGTGATGATGGGGGGGGGGGGGGGGGGGGAGGGTTAAGAACATAAAATTAACGCGGTCCTAAAGGGCAATCCACGTATTTTTTACGTCATAACTTGATGTTAACTGTGATGAAAATCTTCAAATATCTAAAAGCAGTCGTAACAAGGACAACTCGGCAGAGACTACACAGATATCTAACATTCAGCTTGGAACAGCTTAGACATCAACCAATAGTCAATTTGGCTTTACAAGATCCATTTAAGTTTACCATCCAATTTCTTTCGCCGCTTTATTCAAGTGAAGTATAGCATCCCAAAAGGGTGTAAAGACTTTTTCCTGCGTCAAAGCAGTAGTTTTCAGGAAAACATTATGACAGATTGGAAGGTTTTTAACCCGATTTTGTTTCATTCACATGCGTGACAGAAAAAGTGCTGACACCAAAAAACCCAAACAAACAAACCCAGTGGTGTTTGATTCATATCTTATGTTTTTCTATTTTGAGGAAAATGTATGCGACGGTGTGGTTTGAATTAGGAGAATGGTCTCGAAGATGGATAAAGTGTCTTCTCATTCTCAGAAACGTCATAAGCTCCTCACCAAACGGATATTGTTTAACGGATCCGTATATTGACCATTTTGAAACTTCCTGTTTGCGCCACTGCTATAGTGTTCGAGATAAATTGTTCCAGTCATTGTGTTAATCATTTTCAAATCAGCGGCCGCATTAAAACCGCGTGCTGTATTCTGAGTAAATAATCACAGGTGTGTCTGATATAGAGCATTTATTGGTTTTCAGGGCGGTTCAAATCTATCACCTGGTCAGTTCCCACTTTTTACAAGGTTTATCTGCCTCCGATATTTACCAAATAGTTATATCACTGGGGCTATACGACTTCTTTCGGGTAATCTTTAAGAAGGCAAAATCCAAGAAACTGGCGTGAGTCCTCCTCCGGAAACCACTCGTGTTCCCTTGTAAATAAAAAAAGTTACAGTTCCCAAGTTTTCTGCGCAAAACCTATAACGGCAAGATGATCAAAATTGAACACTGACTTCATGTGGGTGCAATGCGCACCGTGGCTATAGTTTATCACAAGCGGTAAGACTGTGAATTTATTTGCCAAGTCAATTAAAGGCCATTGCGCATAAAGTGCATGCTTCCGCATCCACCGACTTGTTGTATTTACTCAAATATCACACCAGCTAATTCAACATCGATAAAGTTGAACAATGTTTAAAGACGATTAATTATCAATTTTTTTTTTAGGTTTCGATTCTCGGTGGATGATTTGTTTCATATTCATACAGCTGTTTCATGCAAATAACCAAAAATTTATTAATCTGTCGAAACTTAATATATTTTTGAGGGCAGATCCAAAACACAATTGTTTAGGGGCAAAAAGGTGCGTCAAAAACAATTACGGCGAGGGCTTCGGGGCCCGTTTAAGGACCCCCGAATTTTTTTTTGATTCTAGAAGCTCTGTGGTGTGATCTGAGGCGATTTCTGACCACTTTTGTTTTAGGCAGTGGCTGCCTTTTTTTGCGACGTTACTTTAAAATAATTTTTTTTTTTTGGGGGGGGGGGGATCGCCCCATTTGCCCCTCCTTCGGATCCGCCGTTGCTTAGGTTTGGATGGCTAGGCTGTGAGTAGGCTACAGAACATTTCATTTCTGTCATGGCGACGTTTAGTTAGAAAAGATGAAAAAATGCCGGAAAGTGCAACTCGGTATAGACACTATATAAATAGTATCCGCAAGTTCCAAATGCTATTAAGTCCGCACCCCAACACTTGTTGATTTCTGCTGATTGGGAGTGAACTATAGCGTGAGCTTTGTCCTCTATAATCAATTGTGGCCACGCCCATTGAATGTTAGCGAGAATCCCACGTAGCAGGGTTTCATGTAGAAATCAATAGTTTATTAATCAAACTTTGTATTTAAGTTAGTAATGTTTGTTATTTTTTCAAAAACAAACGTTTCGCCTTAACAATAGACTGTCGTTGTGTCTCTTGCATGCGGCAGAAGTTTTCCTAACCTTAAAGTTGTGACTAACAACCATTTCAACCGGCCATTGGGGTTGTATTTAACGCCGACACAATAATAAGAAACAAACACCACCTGTCTGTCGTTAATGATTCAGCAACAGGTCGATACGGCAAACAGTGTGGAAGCAGACAGAGAGGAAACAATGAACTCTAATTAAATCAAAAGTCCACAAACTGATGATGTCTGTTTGTGATAACAATGCTTCAAAAGGTATAAATATTGGCGGATTAGAAGGAATTGCCAAGTCCATTTTTGGCATCATTTCACCATGGAAGCGACACGCTTTGTCTTTGCCCTGATTTTTGGACTCCTGCTGATCGGTGAGTTTATCACGGTTTTTGAAATTTTGAATACGACAGACCATTGTAATGAGCGTCAGCAATTTATAAAATATCATTCATGATGACCTATAGGTTTAATTGACTAAAATAATGTGTTATATAACGTGTCCTAAACATAAGAATACCACGTCTGATGGTGAGTTGGTGTATAGTCCTTATTCGCGAGGAAGCCCTTTTGGATCGTATTTCCTGAATATATTGTAAACTCTTTAAAGGATGGTGCCAGACTAGTTACGCGTTTCAAGCCTCACTTTCATTTTATTGGAATGTGGCTTCAAACATAGCAGTCGGATATGTTTAATCACATGTTAAATTCATTGCTGTCATTCTCTTCGCAAGTTCCAAAAATGAAGATTTTACCTCGCTTTTAATTTAATATGGCCGACTCGTGAATAAAGCCTATACACCTTACGCGTAGCAGCCATCTTAGAGGGCAAGCCTTTGTTTTGCCGGGATAGGCATGAGTGAAGCTTTCGCGCATCCATTGTTACTGAATTGCTTGCTTGCTTGCTTATGACTCCAGTGATAGCTCTTCAAACCACTCTATCCACACAGGTCGTCATGTCTTTCCTACTTAAGCATGTATCCTCTGCTGGGAGTGAGGAGTTTCATGTAGTATTCAGATGGTTAATCTCTTTCCGTGTTTGGGTTGGAGGTAGCTTCATACTTTCTCTCTGCAAAGTGTCGAGCAAATCTCAGCATTCTTGGTCTCAGCCTCTCAGAATTTAGCCCTAGTTTCCCATACAAGTGCTTATTGGTGGTATGTGCTTGCCATGGAACATTGAGTGATTTCCGTTGTAGGCTGGTATAGTAATCATCTAGGGCCTGTGTCAGCTTTGACGTTAGTGTCCCTTCCACTGATTAAAATAACGATAGATGCACTCGGAGATGACCGCTAGGCATAAGGTCTATTCCTATCAGTGTATACTATCGAATCAGTGATATTATAGCGTTACCGAGAAGTAAATTCCTTCAAAAACGCGGACAATATAAGCACCGCTAATACGGGCGATTCCCAATAGTGCGCCTCCAAGAGTTTGCAACGCGTTGGCCAATCACAATGCGCAAAATCTGTGGACCCAATGCGCGTTTGGAAAAGGTCGACTGATTTCGCGCATTGTGATTGGCCAACGCGTTGCAAACTCTTGGAGGCGCACATATGATCTAATGATCATATAACCTATTCTTCAATACAAACTGACTTACAAAGCGTTTATGTTAATGTTGCAGGGGTATGCATGTCCCGTCCAGCCAAGAAAACGAACGTGCGACGTCATGAAGCTCGCGAATGTAAGTGGACTTGAGTCAGATATTTCTAGTAGATTCCAAGATCTCTAATAGATTTCAAGATATCTCTAATAGATGTCAAGATATCTCTAATAGATTTCAAGATATCTCTAACAGATTTCATTTTATCTCTAAATCATTTTAAGATATCTGCAAATCATTTCAAGTCATCTCAAAATCGATTAAGAGATATCTCAAAATCGATTTAGAGATAACTCAAAATTGATTTATTGATTTCAAGATATCTAAAAATGATTGCGAGATATCTTGAAATCTCGCAATCATTTTTAGATATCTTGAAAAAAAAATTAAAAAGCTACCGCTTTAACTTGAATAAATGTCAATTATGCGCGTCTTACCCGGGGGCGCTTTTGCCGTTAGTCAACGTACGGTCACTAACATCAAGCGTATTGGTCATATTTGGCCCTACAAATTCAGCTTAAAAAAAACCCCAAGAAATTACCACAATGAAAAACAAGAGCAAGAAAAAAACGCACATAACACCTCCCGAAAAATACACTTGTAAAAAAAATCTGGTGATTGCTTTTGTATTTAAGCAACCGTAACATCGTACCTTCTGCCTAACGGTCCTTCACATAAACAAATGTGAAGACCCTTTAACACTCCTAGAAAAAAGGGCAATACAGATTTAGAGATGAATTCAAAAACAAATATGTACGAAAGGATTAATAGCGCAGATTCGGTGAACTCTATCAAAGATAAGTAGCATATTGATTTTTACCAGGAACAAATGCCTCTCGATTGAATGAGAAAAATCTGGGTCAAATTGAAGATAAGGCTCATCTCAAATACAGCGTTCCACCAGAGAAATATTTCCGATGGAAAGAAAGCGTGCGTTGACGTTAGTATATAGAACAGTGTGCCCGATGACACACTCTTTACTTGCAGTAGGAACAGAATCCAGATACAAGACCCCAAAACTTATACAAAATGTTTTCTCGTTTTTCTCCAAATGTATATAGTAAGCACTGAGCTTTAGCTTCAACATGCACTCTAATTACGACTTGAGCAATTTTGTTGATTCTTGCTTCAATCGAAAAAAAAGTAAAAAGGGCGAATTATTCTACCAATACTTATGGTTTGAGTCATACAGTTCATTGGTGATGCCATAAGCACAAACGGGGGCGATAAGAGTAAAAGATTGAGTAAGCAATACAAAAGATTCCGCTTACTTGTGACAATATAGATTTTTTTTATAAGGCTTAATATCACATTATTCCCGCAGCCTTCATTATAAATAGTCTCTAACGCAACTCGATTCTCGCAAGGCATCGCTTTTGACCGACTGTACGACAGAATACCTCCACGGGTATGCAAACCTCCCTTACCAGGTCACCATAGTAACACAAAATCGATATGAAATAAAACACAAGTTCACTTTATATTTTTTTTTTTTTCGCAGATGCTAGAGAATTAAAGTGATTTATTTGTCGATTTAAGGCGCCCAAATTAACTTACCGAACTTGAAGTTGCAATGTTCCGTTTGAAAGAAAAGCTGAGAATGATTGTCCAGAAAACACACACAGGAAAATGAACACGAAAGAAGACAGAGCCAAAGGGTGAGGGGGTTCAGCCCCATCGCACTTTGGAATTGGGTAGACCTAATGGGCAACTTGCAGTACCCGTTGTCTTCGTTCTTTCGTGAATATATCAAAGAATCGTGTTCACAATCGTGTTCACACTCCACTATATGGAGAAATGTACTCACTGGAAGAAGAAGAAGATCTGATAGATCATGCCTTGATGAACATTTCATGTCGGGTATGTGAAGCTGCTTGACCTTCACTTCCGGGTTAACGGAAGGTCACAGTTATGTGAATTCGAAATTCCGAAAGAAGCGTGAATACATGTATAAGGACAAACGGAATTTCTCCTTGACGGTTCAAGCAACGAAGATGGAAGATAGAAACATGCACCCTTGTCCAAAGATGTGACGAAAATTGTGACGTCATCATGACGTTATCACGTTATCAAGGTCGAAACTTGACTCGATACCTTCAACTATATCTCTCAAACTGAATTGATCACTGTATTCATTTTTGTATGAGGTGGTAGACATAAGCTTGGGCAAAATGCTCGATTTCCTGGCACAAAACCACTCGACCTTTATCTTCTGGGTTACTGGAATTAAGAGCAGTGATAAATGAATTCAACTTGAAAATGAAAGCACTACTACAGCAATACTAATTCAGGAAATGTTCAGTGAGTAATAGTAAATTCAAAATTTGTCACAGTGACGTTATCACCGAAGAGGGCGCCCTCTAGCGGCATGTCCAAGAGAAAAGTTTTTATTTACATTTCAAAACCATACGGGAACATTTCACAACATTGCCCATAAACTTTGTTTTGACAAGAAAATTTTTCCAAAATTTCATAATGATGACGTCATCAGACCGGGAGTCATTGTAGGGAGACTTTGCAAATAAGTCTTTTTTTTTTGCATTTTTAATTATAATCATCGTTCGGTACCTATAGGGATCATTGTTGCCCCCCTCCAAAAAAAAATAAAAAATAAAATAATGTCAGCTTTATTAGTGACAATGACCACCATAATGCTGTGACGACATCAAACCGGACGTCGGGTGTCATGAATACGTACACAGACATTCGTGTTATTTTTATATTTCCAAAAGTTCTTTTCAATTAATCTCCCACAACCTGTCTAAACTATATTTATGTGCCATTTTAACTGATGACGTCATCAAACTGGAAATACCGTGTAAAGGAAATGTTTTCGGCCCTAAATGAGACATTGTTCAAATTGATAAATGAAAACACCTACCTTTTTTTTTTAAATCTGATACTGTTCGTGAGTTTGTTCTATTGAAATATATTTACAACTGAGTCAGACATTGTCAAATAAATAGTTCCGCGCCCCATCACCCTGAGTGTCTTACCAAGACAAACGCAAGTCTGGCCTCTAGTTGTGTCGTGTAACTGATTACCGTTACACTCTTGCTTGTGGCCCTCTCATATTAGTCCACTTTCTGCCTGCAGACGAGTTTAGTGCACCCAGCCAGGCATGCGGGTTTCGATGTAATGATGGGTCATGTATACCTTCTTATTGGGAGTGTGACGGCATTGTCGACTGCAGCAACAAAGAAGATGAAGATCACTGTGGTAAGCTCAACAATTAACATGTCAAAGATGAAATGGATATAAATGATGGATATAGAAAGTGGATCTCATTGCATCTAAAGCCATGTGCGCATTGAACTTTTTGGGTAAAATATATTGTGCAGCCATGTCACGCAGCAGGTGATCAAACCGGAGGAATAGCTCAGTAGAGCAATAAGACATGCCCAGGCGCGGATCCGGGTTCCAGCTCCGTCATTTTTTTTTTCGATAGAAATTCATGAAAAAAAGTGAACCCCTTTGCTCTGACACCCAATTTTTTTTTACTGGTAATTATGTCCGCCTTTGCAAAACAGCCAGGAGCCAGCTTGGTTAGGGGTATATGTACACTATTCTGTGATACAGTGTTAATAATCGTCGGATTTGAACAGCGCCCCCATTGCAAGTTTGGTACGAGCCCCGCCCCCACCAAGCACCTATTGATTTTCGAGTTTCATCCCCCAAATAGATTGCTTAATTTTCTAAATTGTTATTTATCTAGCGATACAAAAGTTATTGAACCCCCCCCCCCCAAAAAAAAATCGGTCCGTGAATCATTAATTAAAATTATTCACATTACTGGCGATTGAACGATCATAGGCTGGTTCCCGCCCTACAATCAGTGTCAATACTGCTCGGGACGCAGTTTGCTCGAACGTGCCCAAAATAAAACCTTTTTTTCCCCAGAGGGTTGCAGACGCCCGCCCTCCTAAAAAAGAGAGAACCAAAAAAAAGCATTGTTTTGGCTGGAATAAAACATCAAAGTTGGAAATTTATTAAGAGCAAAAATCAAATTTGTTGATGAGGAAGGGAAACACAATTTTCAGAATCACTCGCAGGAACTTGATTACCAAATTGATTTCATTGTGAATGCTACTAATGTTTGCAATGACACATGGACGGCGATCCGGGAGGGGGTAGGACGGGGATGTCCCCCAATAAATTTGGGGCGGGGGAATGATGTCCCCCCGTTGTTTATCCCAGTACACGTATAGATTTACCCAAAACGTACCAATTAATGTTACACATTTTTAAAATTATTATTGTTAGATATTGCTTGTTCAAAATTATATCACGAATATTGAAAATTATGAAAGAAATTGGGCGTAATTGCGCGTAGATACATGTACATATCCATATTATTATGTGAATGTGCAGATATATATATCTTATACAGCGCCCTCATATGGTGTCCAGCCCCCTGTCCCCATCTCCTGTCCCCCTAGACTGTTCCCCCCGTGAACATATGGGGACCGGTAGCTACCTCCCATCTAAAGCCATTGATTGGGTGACCTCTGCGCAAGCGCATCATGATTGTTTATTTTCAAATCGCTTTAAGGTTATAGTACTGAACAGCAATTTTTCAATCTTTATTGATATTTGCCAGAGGCACTTTCGAATTCAGCAAAAATCTAAGCTCATTACCTCTGCAATTGTACATTCGTGGCGCGGCCTATTGCCATTTTGCAATAAGCTGGTTGCCGGCAATCATTACCGTGGCGATTTTCAATTTAGGAGGCGGGACTCAGACGTACGCAAGTCATGCATACAATTAGCATAGATTACACAGAGTTTCGTGTATTGTATGGAAGATTCACCGCTACTAGACCCCATTTTTGAAGTCCGAAGTACAATGGGGTCAGGGAACCTTCCTACTGCCCCCGGCCCGTCCCCGTTTCCCCCATTTTGCTAAGAAATCGCCATCGCTGAAGTGTATCGAACCATTTCCCGATCGTGATCACTCTTCTTAATCCACGCACGCTGAGTTGCTCCTCACTTTTTGTCTCTTATCAAACTGTAGGCGGGTCGAATTCCGTTCCAGCCTCCTATGGGATCGGCTGCCCACCCTGGATGTTTGAATGCTACGATGGTACATGTCTGCCTGAATATGTCAAGTGTAATGGCTATAGCGATTGCAGCTACGGAGAAGACGAGAACTGGTGCCGTAAGTGTTCTCTCCCATTTAGGGCAAGAAGGCTCAGTATTAAACATCCATCAATATTCAAGACGCTAAAAATGACGAACGAAATAACACATTATTCCCATGGCCTCTTTAACACCTACAGCGCTCTCGGTGTTTGGGGGATGTGAAATCTATGACCAACAAACAATAACATTTTCTCACTTTTTAACCTTTTCATTCACCTTTTAGTTAAACCTGTTTACTGCTGATTGATCTTGAGCTTGAGCGCAATGACAGTTTCTTGTATACAGGTTTTGTTTGTTGATAGATAACACAATATGAATCCTAAACTCATGACAAATGTGTAATCAGGATTCTTTAGCATGCATCCTGTGCAATAGATAAATGAATCAATATATCCATCCATTTGGCACAGTTTTCTCCTCATCATAGAGATTACCACAGTAAAAGATCGGTAGTTGTTGGTCGTTGAAAGCGCCTGAAATTTGAAGATAAATTGGATTTTTTTTCAGATAAGTCATCATGCACGGCGTTTTGTACATTTTTATTAGCAATATATCATTTATGAAAAGTGGATTTTTTGTTGGAAATTTCACAACTTTTCATGCCAAAGGTATAGAGCATTATGTTCGTTAGGAAATTATTGTTTCAGGGATGTTGACCACATTGATATACAGAATTATCAAACTGCAAACAAACCCTTCAATTTCAAAATCATTCATTTTGGCGATGTTTGAGAACTGCACATGCGTATTTACCATATTACTGTCTACAGAGCAAGGCAAACTCTTTCTTCTAGCATAAGTGAACGCGGATCTCTATTGCGTAAAGATTAGCGTGGTGAGCAACTGAGCAAGATGGCCGTCAGGTGCTTTCTACTGTTGCTTTCGAACGGAGCGATCATCCTTGTACTTTTGAAGTCTTGGAGTATATTTATTTATTTATTTATAAAATTTCTTTAACCAGTGTTTCGAACTTCTTGGGTCCTAGCTCTATGCTCCAAGCATGGAGCCGTAAGCTCCATGCTCCAACCAAATACCACGCCAGGTCCTGCTACTTACCATGATATCAATATGTACGTCTTCCCCGTAGCCTCTCCGACACCTACTAAAGGATGCAACTCTTACCAGTTTACTTGTAATGATGGGTCTTGCATACCAAGTTATTGGCTTTGTGACGGCATTGTCGATTGCAGCAACCATGAAGACGAAATAGGATGCGGTGAGTTTATCTAAAGCAGCGCTACACTGCAAAAACTGTGTCTAGCAATTAAACACTTTTCTAAACACTTTCTTGCTATCAGTTTGTAAACATGTTTACATACTAAACATGTTTAGCGTAAGGATGGATAGTGTTTAGCAATTGAACATTGGTGTTTAGGAATTGAACACGTAATGTTTAGCGTCTAAACATGTTTACAAAGTGATAGCAAGATTGTGTTTAATTTCTAAACACAGTTTTTAGAGTGTAAGGTATGTGACTTAGTTTGACGAATACATAACGCATTATGCTATATGCATTTAATTTCAGTTGCTGGAAATTCGAAGCGGACATACCTTAAACTCAGTGGTGGGATGACATGAAAGAAGGCAAAAACTTTAGCGGGAAGATTGCAATAGAATTAAGAATCATTACCTTTATCGACTTAAAAATTGAACCAGATATCCTCCTTATTTCCCAGCCAATAAGACCACCAATCCACCTTACCCCGGCTGCCCATCATGGATGTTTGAATGCTATAATGGTACATGTCTGCCTGAATATGTCAAGTGTAATGGCTATAAGGATTGCAGCTACGGAGAAGACGAGAACTGGTGCCGTAAGTTGTTGACTACTCCTATATATTTGATTTGAAAAAAACGGTTCAGTAGAATTTGACTAACAGGTTGACCATTTGACAACCGGAAAGGCGTCTTTCTCACAGGTTGATTGTGAGCTGCACATCTTGGTTTAAACCACTTCGCACACCCAGATTCTGTCTTTTGATTGGTCGAGGGCACGTCGCATGGTACTTGCTATTGTTAAAATCTTGCCGTGCACGGACAAACAATTATGCAACAACAGCCTCGCTCTAAAATGTGCTGTACGCGATATTTCAACATATTTGCTATATGATGAAATTGAAGGGAAAAATGATGAA
Organism: Patiria pectinifera; assembly: GCA_029964075.1. Lineage (NCBI taxonomy): Eukaryota > Metazoa > Echinodermata > Asteroidea > Valvatida > Asterinidae > Patiria > Patiria pectinifera. Next base: position 5,417,043 of record CM057145.1, read on the forward strand.
AGTCCCAGTTAAATTGATCCAGCGACGCTCGTGTGCATTACCCAGAATGCTATGCAACGATCGAAAAGATTGATCGTTTTCTTGACCTCTCCCACTCAAGCTGACCCGGAATATTGATGGAATGTGCATTTGTTTTCTGGTCAAACCACAGGACAATGATATTATTCTTTGACCCGACAGAGGGTCTAGTTAAAAAAACAACACCTTTCCCGTGTCAGAATGACTCAGATCAGGTTAAATAGTTTTTGACCGGCAAATGGTAAAACATCTAACCCTATGAGTTTTACATTCGTTCACATACTTATTTACGACAAATAAATGAAGAACGACATACATGTCCCCCAGCCTCCCTAACACCTAGCCATTGCAGCAACTCCGACAAAGATATATGTGATGAGAAACAAGTAGTGACTTACTGACCAAAACTCATTTGGATGGACTCAAACCGACAATAACACGCCAGGTACTGCTACTTACCATGATATCAATATGTACGTCTTCCCCGTAGCCTCTCCGACACCTACTAAAGGATGCAACTCTTACCAGTTTACTCGTAATGATGGGTCTTACATACCAAGTTATTGGCTTTGTGACGGCATTGTCGATTGCAGCAACCATGAAGACGAAATAGGATGAGTTTATCTAAAGCAGTGCTAACGTATGTTTACATAGTTTGACGAATACATAACGCATATGCTATGTATGTATTTTCAGTTGCTGGAAATTCGAGACTGACATACCTCAAACTCAGTGGTGGGATGCCATGAAAGAAGGCAAAAACTTCAGCGGGAGGATTGAAATAGAATTAAGAAGTGTTACCTTTATCGACTTTAAAAATTGAACCAGATATCCTCCTTGTTTCACAGCCAATAAGACCACAAATCCACCTTATCCACCTTACCCCGTCACACCCAACTACGGCTGCCCACCATGGATGTTTGAATGCTATAATGGTACATGTCTGCCTGAATATGTCAAGTGTAATGGCTATAGCGATTGCAGCTACGGAGAAGACGAGAACTGGTGCCGTAAGTTATTTCCCTTTCCTATATTTATACGTTCGACCAATAGATGGACAGATTTTACTTTTTTGCAACCGGAAAGGCGCCTGTTCCCCGCTTCCTATTGACAGGTTCATACTCGGCGCGAAAGCGAACCTGAAATGCGAATGTTTGAAGTCAGGGCAAGTTTTCGCGCTGCAAATGGCGAAGGGGGGGGGGGACTTGCTTGCTGGACACCACGACACTAGGGTGCGCTGTTCATGATTCTGATGTGTATCTTATGCAACTTACGCCCCTCAACCTTTACATCAAAACGGCGCACTTAAAGCTTTTGTACTTTTCCGCCGAAGTTTTTCAGTACAATTGCATACATTTTGTTTGTTGGGAAGTTCGAAAAATACAATCCGCCTTTTTGGTTTCTCACCACGAAAAACTCGGGGATGATCCACAAGCCCATCCCCTGGTCAAAAAAGAGGGGAGACATTTACCCCCAATTCCCGGATTTACGCCCCTGCATGTGCATTGGTCCAACATAACCCGCCAGGTTTTATGGACAAAGGAAGACAGTATAAGAGACCAGGTTGTATACTTGGGCTGGTGTGGTTTGTTCGATTGGTTATGATACTCTCTGCCTGATTTCTAGATTCTACTGGGTTTGTTTACAGTAAATGGAAATTTTAATCTATACAGCTATCTTACAGTTTTTCTTGCCTTATTAGGAATTGTTCACTATCTTTCGAATATTGATCAAATATAAGAATATTATTAATACAAGATTGAAGGCGTTTGGTCCACTTGTGTCTGGGGGCTGGGCTAGGTAAATTTATGGAACAATCGGATTTCCTTATAAGTCCGTGGGTTGATTCACTGTGGCCTTCCGGTGCAGCGCAGCATCCACCCACGCGGACATTGTGGCTAAACTGACCATTCCTTAGATGTGTCTCATTACCAGGAAAGTGTTGCATGGGTTGACCTTCAAAGAACATCTTGAAGGTCAACCCATTCAACCAAGTCGGACTGATTTCAAGTTTAGACCAAAAGACAATGCAACAACAGCCTCGCTCTGAAATGTACCACATGCGATATTTTAACATAGGCCTATGCCTACTTGCCAAATGATGAAATTGAAAAAAAAATAGAGACTCTTTAAATTGATCCGACGACACTCGTGTTCATTACCCAGAATGCTATGCAATAATCGATTATGTTGGGTTTTTTTTTACCTCTCCCACTCAAGCTGACCCGGAATATTGATGGAAATTCTGACCCGTCTGACCCGGAATCTAAGAATGTGAATTTGTTTGCTGGTCAAACTACAGTCCACAGGACAATGATGTTATTCTTTGACCCGACAGAGGGTCTAGTTAAAAAAACATCTTTCCCGTGTCAGAATGACTCAGATCAGGTAAAATAGTTCTGGACCGGCAAATGGTAAAACAACTAACCCTATGAGTTTTACATTCGTTCACATACTTATTTACGACAAATAAATGAAGAGCGACATACATGTCCCCCAGCCTCCCTAACACCTAGCCATTGCAGCAACTCCGACAAAGATATATGTGATGAGAAACAAGTAGTGACTTACTGACCAAAACTCATTTGGATGGACTCAAACCGACAATAACACGCCAGGTATTGCTACTTACCATGATATCAATATGTACGTCTTCCCCGTAGCCTCGCCGACACCTACTAAAGGATGCAACTCTTACCAGTTTACTTGTAATGATGGGTCTTGCATACCAAGTTATTGGCTTTGTGACGGCATTGTCGATTGCAGCAACCATGAAGACGAAATAGGATGCGGTGAGTTTATCTAAAGCAGTTTGACGAATACATAACGCATTATGCTATATGCATTTTATTTCAGTTGCTGGAAATTCGAGACTGACATACCTCAAACTCAGTGGTGGGATGACATGAAAGAAGGCAAACACTTCAGCGGGAAGATTGAAATAAAATTAAGAATCGTTACCTTTATCGACTTTAAACATTGAACCAGATATCCTCCTTGTTTCCCAGCCAATAAGACCACAAATCCACCTTACCCCGTCACACCCAACTACGGCTGCCCACCATGGATGTTTGAATGCTATAATGGTACATGTCTGCCTGAATATTTCAAGTGTAATGGCTATAACGACTGCAGCTACGGAGAAGACGAGAACTGGTGCCGTAAGTTGTTGACTGCTCCTATATATTTGATTTGAAAAATAACGGTTCAGTAGAGTTTGACCAACAGATTGACCATTTGACAACCGGAAAGGCGTCTTTCTCACAGGTTTATTGTGAGCTGCACATCTTGGTTTAAACCACTTCGCACACCCAGATTCTGTCTTTTGATTGGTCGAGGGCGCGTCGCATGGTACTTGCTATTGTTAAAATCTTGCCGTGCACGGACAAAAAATTATGCAACAACAGCCTCGCTCTAAAATGTGCTGTACGCGATATTTCAACATATTTGCAATATGATGAAATTGAAGGGAAAAATGATGAGAGTCCCCGTTAAATTGATCCAGCGACGCTCGTGTGCATTACCCAGAATGCTATGCAACGATCGAAAAGATTGATTGTTTTCTGGACCTCTCCCACTCAAGCTGACCCGGAATATTGATGGAATGTGCATTTGTTTTCTGGTCAAACCCCAGGACAATGATATTATTCTTTGACCCGACAGAGGGTCTAGTTAAAAAAACACACCTTTCCCGTGTCAGAATGACTCAGATCAGGTAAAATAGTTCTGGACCGGCAAATGGTAAAACAACTAACCCTATGAGTTTTACATTCGTTCACATACTTATTTACGACAAATAAATGAAGAGCGACGTACATGTCCCCTGCCTCCCTAACACCTAGCCATTGCAGCAACTCCGACAAAGATATATGTGATGAGAAACAAGTAGTGACTAACTCACTAAAACTCATTTGGATGGACTCAAACCGACAATAACACGCCAGGTCCTGCTACTTACTTGCTGTCGATTGCAGCAACCATGAAGACGAAATAGGATGAGTTTATCTAAAGCAGTGCTAACGTATGTTTACATTGTTTGACGAATACATAACGCATATGCTATGCATGTATTTTCAGTTGCTGGAAATTCGAGACTGAAGTAAATCAAACTCAGTGGTGGGATGACATGAAAGAAGGCAAAAACTTCAGCGGGAAGATTGAAATAGAATTAAGAATCGTTACCTTTATCGACTTTAAAAATTGAACCAGATATCCTTCTTGTTTCACAGCCAATAAGACCACAAATCCACCTTATCCACCTTACCCCGTCACACCCAACGACGGCTGCCCACCATGGATGTTTGAATGCTATAATGGTACATGTCTGCCTGAATACGTCAAGTGTAATGGCTATATCGATTGCAGCTACGGAGAAGACGAGAACACGTGCCGTAAGTTATTTCCTACGAAAGCCCTGTAGTGCCATAGAGATTTTTTTCTCGAAGTTCGTTTTTAGGAGATTTTTTTTCTCGAAGTTCGTTTTTAGGAGATTTTTTTTCTCGAAGTTCGTTTTTAGGAGATTTTTTTTCTCGAAGTTCGTTTTTAGGAGATTTTTTTTCTCGAAGTTCGTTTTTAGGAGATTTTTTTTTCTCGAAGTTCGTTTTTAGGAGATTTTTTTTCTCGAAGTTCGTTTTTACGAGATACATTTTCTCGAAGTTACAGAGTTTTATGAAGTTACGGAGCCCCTAAAGGGACATCCAAAATTATTTTTTTATCTCGTGCGCACGACATAATATCTCGTGCGCACGAGATAATTATCACGTGCGCACGACATATATCTCGTGCGCACGACATAATATCTCGTGCGCACGACATACATCTCATGGAATGTCGGACGCTTCGCCCCATTTCCACGTCGCCCCATCCCCACTTCGCCCCATCCCCACATCGCCCCATCCCCACTTCGCCCCATTCTCACTTCGCCACATCCCCAATTCGCCCCATCCCCACTTCGCCCCAGCTTTTACATGTAAAAAAAATCTCATCTAAATGTATTTTATTGGCTTAAAAACAATTCCAACAGATTCACTAATTGCTAACCAACGGAAAGAATTAGCCCACCAATATTGACCAAATGAACAATTCATAACAAACCTCTCAAGCTATCACTCTCCGCTACCGAGAAAAAAAGCTTGAAGTAAAAGATCCAACTTTGTTCCAAACCCGGCTATACCAACCCGTCTCCCACTTATCTGAGAACGACAATACCAATCTACATGGGGCGAAGTGGGGATGGGGCTAAGTGGGGATGGGGCGAAGCGGGGATGGGGCGAAGTGGGGATGGGCGAAGCGGGGATGGGGCGAAGTGGAATTGGGGCGAAGTGGGGATGGGGCGAAGTGGTTAGGGGCGAAGTGACATGGGGCGACGTGGAAATGGGGCGAAGCGTCCGACACCCATCTCATGCGCACGAGATATATGTCGTGCGCACGAGATATTATGTCGTGCGCACGAGATATTATGTCGTGCGCACGAGATAAGAAAATAATTTTGGATGTCCTTTTAGGGGCTCCGTAACTTTAACTCCGTAAAATATATCTCCTAAAAACGAACTTCGAGAAAAAAAATCTCCTAAAAACGAACTTCGAGAAAAAAAATCTCCTAAAAACGAACTTTGAAAAAAAAAATCTCGTAAAAACGAACTTCGAGAAAAAAAATCTCGTAAAAACGAACTTCGAGAAAAAAAATCTCCTAAAAACGAACTTCGAGAAAAAAAATCTCCTAAAAACGAACGAGAAAAAAATCTCCTAAAAACGAACTTCGAGAAAAAAAATCTCCTAAAAACGAACTTCGAGAAAAAAAATCTCCTAAAAACGAACTTCGAGAAAAAAAATCTCCTAAAAACGAACTTCGAGAAAAAAAATCTCTATGGCACTACAGGGCTTTCGTAACAGGGCTTTCGTAATTTCCCTTTCCTATATTTATACGTTCGACCAATAGATGGACAGATGTTACTATTTTGCAACCGGAAAGGCGCCTGTTCCCCGCTTCCTATTGACAGGTTCATACTCGGAGCGAAAGCGAACCTGAAATGCGAATGTTTGTAGTCGGGGCAAGTTTTCGCGCTGCAAATGGCGAAGGGGGGGGGGGGGCTTGCTTGCTGGACACCACGACACTAGGGTGCGCTGTTCATGATTCTGATGTGTATCTTATGCAACTTACGCCCCTCAAACTTTACATCAAAACGGCGCACTTAAAGCTTTTGTACTTTTCCGCCCAAGTTTGTCAATTGCATACATTTTGTTTGTTGGGAAGTTCGAAAAATACAATCCGCCTTTTTGGTTTTTCACAACGAAATACTGGGGGATGATTTACAAGCCCATCCCCTGGTTAAAAAAAAAATGGGAGATAACACCACCCCCGGATTTACTACACCCGGGAATTGGAAATTCTGACCCGGAATCGTTCAGAGTGTGAATTTGTTTTGCTGGTCAAACAACAGGTGATTTTGACCCACACATGGATACAATTCTTTGACCCGGAAAAGGGTCTAGCTAAAGAAACCTTTTCCCGTGTCAGAATAACCCAGATCAGATAAAAGAATTCTGACTCGAAAAATGGTTAAAAATCGTGACCTTATGAATTATATTCATTCACATAATAATTAAAGAGCGACACACAATCATGTCCAGTAGCCTCCCTAACACCTAGCCATTGCAGCAACTCCGACAAAGATATGGTTATGATGACAAACACATATCAAATCATTTGCCGTATTCTAATATTATTGAGTTTAGGAAAAGGGCGAATAATAGTAAAAACATTATTGTTTTATTGTTTTATATGCATATGCTATGCATTTAATTTCAGTTGCTGGAAATTCGAGACTGACACACCTCAAACTCAGTGGTGGGATGACATGAAAGAAGGCAAACACTTCAGCGGGAAGATTGAAATAAAATTAAGAATCGTTACCTTTATCGACTTTAAACATTGAACCAGATATCCTCCTTGTTTCCCAGCTAATAAGACCACAAATCCACCTTATCCACCTCACCCCGTCACATCCAACTACGGCTGCCCACCATGGATGTTTGAATGCTATAATGGTACATGTCTGCCTGAATATGTCAAGTGTAATGGCTATAGCGATTGCAGCTACGGAGAAGACGAGAACTGGTGCCGTAAGTTATTGACTACTCCTATATATTTGATTAAAAAAAAAACGGTTCAGTAGAATTTGACCAACAGATTGACCATTTGACAACCGGAAAGGCGTCTTTCTCACAGGTTTATTGTGAGCTGCACATCTTGGTTTAAACCACTTCGCACACCCAGATTCTGTCTTTTGATTGGTCGAGGGCACGTCGCATGGTACTTGCTATTGTTAAAATCTTGCCGTGCACGGACAAAAAATTATGCAACAACAGCCTCGCTCTAAAATGTGCTGTACGCGATATTTCAACATATTTGCAATATGATGAAATTGAAGGGAAAAATGATGAAAGTCCCAGTTAAATTGATCCAGCGACGCTCGTGTGCATTACCCAGAATGTTATGCAACGATCGAAAAGATTGATTGTTTTCTGGACCTCTCCCACTCAAGCTGACCCGGAATATTGATGGAATGTGCATTTGTTTTCTGGTCAAACCACAGGACAATGATATTATTCTTTGACCCGACAGAGGGTCTAGTTAAAAAAACACACCTTTCCCGTGTCAGAATGACTCAGATCAGGTTAAATAGTTTTTGACCGGCAAATGGTAAAACAACTAACCCTATGAGTTTTACATTCGTTCACATACTTATTTACGACAAATAAATGAAGAACGACATACATGTCCCCCAGCCTCCCTAACACCTAGCCATTGCAGCAACTCCGACAAAGATATATGTGATGAGAAACAAGTAGTGACTTACTGACCAAAACTCATTTGGATGGACTCAAACCGACAATAACACGCCAGGTACTGCTACTTACCATGATATCAATATGTACGTCTTCCCCGTAGCCTCTCCGACACCTACTAAAGGATGCAACTCTTACCAGTTTACTTGTAATGATGGGTCTTGCATACCAAGTTATTGGCTTTGTGACAGCATTGTCGATTGCAGCAACCATGAAGACGAAATAGGATGCGGTGAGTTTATCTAAAGCAGCGCTAAGGTATGTGACTTAGTTTGACGAATACATAACGCATATGCTATGCATTTTATTTCAGTTGCTGGAAATTCGAGACTGACACACCTCAAACTCAGTGGTGGGATGACATGAAAGAAGGCAAACACTTCAGCGGGAAGATTGAAATAGAATTAAGAATCGTTACCTTTATCGACTTTAAACATTGAACCAGATATTCTCCTTGTTTTCCAGCCAATAAGACCACAAATCCGCCTTACCCCGTCACACCCAACTACGGCTGCCCACCATGGATGTTTGAATGCTATAATGGTACATGTCTGCCTGAATATTTCAAGTGTAATGGCTATAAGGATTGCAGCTACGGAGAAGACGAGAACTCGTGCCGTAAGTTGTTGACTGCTCCTATATATTTGATTTGGAAAATAACGGTTCAGTAGAGTTTGACCAACAGATTGACCATTTGACAACCGGAAAGGCGTCTTTCTCACAGGTTTATTGTGAGCTGCACATCTTGGTTTAAACCACTTCGCACACCCAGATTCTGTATTTTGATTGGTCGAGGGCGCGTCGCATGGTACTTGCTATTGTTAAAATCTTGCCGCGCACGGACAACAAATTATGCAACAACAGCCTCGCTCAAAAATGTGTTGTACGCGATATTTCAACATATTTGCAATATGATGAAATTGAAGGGAAAAATGATGAGAGTCCCCGTTAAATTGATCCAGCGACGCTCGTGTGCATTACCCAGAATGCTATGCAACGATCGAAAAGATTGATTGTTTTCTGGACCTCTCCCACTCAAGCTGACCCGGAATATTGATGGAATGTGCATTTGTTTTCTGGTCAAACCCCAGGACAATGATATTATTCTTTGACCCGACAGAGGGTCTAGTTAAAAAAACACACCTTTCCCGTGTCAGAATGACTCAGATCAGGTTAAATAGTTTTTGACCGGCAAATGGTAAAACAACTAACCCTATGAGTTTTACATTCGTTCACATACTTATTTACGACAAATAAATGAAGAGCGACGTACATGTCCCCTGCCTCCCTAACACCTAGCCATTGCAGCAACTCCGACAAAGATATATGTGATTTTATCAATATGAACCAATATGTACGTCTTCCCCGTAGCCTCTCCGACTCCTACTAAAGGATGCAACTCTTACCAGTTTACTCTTAATGATGGGTCTTACATACCAAGTTATTGGCTTTGTGACGGCATTGTCGATTGCAGCAACCATGAAGACGAAATAGGATGAGTTTATCTAAAGCAGTGCTAACGTATGTTTACATTGTTTGACGAATACATAACGCATATGCTATGTATGTATTTTCAGTTGCTGGAAATTCGAGACTGAAGTAAATCAAACTCAGTGGTGGGATGACATGAAAGAAGGCAAAAACTTCAGCGGGAAGATTGAAATAGAATTAAGAATCGTTACCTTTATCGACTTTAAACATTGAACCAGATATCCTCCTTGTTTTCCAGCCAATAAGACCACAAATCCACCTTACCCCGTCACACCCAACTACGGCTGCCCACCATGGATGTTTGAATGCTATAATGGTACATGTCTGCCTGAATATGTCAAGTGTAATGGCTATATCGATTGCAGCTACGGAGAAGACGAGAACACGTGCCGTAAGTTATTTCCCTTTCCTATATTTATACGTTCGACCAATATATGGACAGATTTTACTATTTTGCAACCGGAAAGGCGCCTGTTCCCCGCTTCCTATTGACAGGTTCATACTCGGCGCGAAAGCGAACCTGAAATGCGAATGTTTGAAGTCGGGGCAAGTTTTCGCGCTGCAAATGGCGAGGGGGGGGGGTCCTGCTTGCTGGACACCACGACACTAGGGTGCGCTGTTCATGATTCTGATTGGATCTCATGCAACTTACGCCCCTCAATCTTTACATCAAAACGGCGCACTTAAAGCTTTTGTACTTTTCCGCCGAAGTTTGTCAATACTATTGCATACATTTTGTTTGTTGGGAAGTTTGAAAAATACAATCCGCCTTTTTGGTTTTTCACAACGAAATACTGGGGGATGATTTACAAGCCCATCCCCTGGTTAAAAAAAAGATGGGAGATAACACAACCCCCGGATTTACTACACCCGACCGCAAATCTTTTATTCAATATTTGCCAAATGATGACATTCTAAACAAAAATGGAGAGTCCCTTTTAAATTGATCCAGCGACGCTTGTGTGCATTACCCAGAATGCTTTGCTATGATCGAAAAGGTTGATTGTTTTCTTGAGCTCTCCCACTCAAGCTGACCCGGAATATTGATGGAAATTCTGACCCGAAATCGTTCAGAGTGTGAATTTGTTTTGCTGGTCAAACAACAGGTGATTTTGACCCACACATGGATACAATTCTTCGACCCGGAAAAGGGTCTAGTTAAAGAAACCTTTTCCCGTGTCAGAATGACCCAGATCAGATAAAAGAATTCTGACTCGACAATCGATCAATCGTGACCTTATGAATTATATTCATTTACATAATAATTAAAGAGCGACACACAATCATGTCCACCTCACTGTAAAAACTGTGTTTAGCAATTAAACACTTTTCTAAACACTTTCTTGCTATCAGTTTGTAAACATGTTTAAATACTAAATATGTTTAGCGTAAGGATGGATAGTGTTTAGCAATTGAACATTGATGTTTAGAAATTGGACACATAATGTTTAGCGTCTAAACATGTTTACAAAGTGATAGCAAGATTGTGTTTAATTGCTAAACACAGTTTTTAGAGTATAGCCATTGCAGCAACTCCGACAGAGATATGGGTTATAATGACAAACACATATCAAATTATTTGCCGTATTCTAAAATTATTGAGTTTAGGAAAAGGGCGAAAATAGTAAAACCGTTATTGTTTTATTTCTTTAGCCGGTCCGTCACCCATATATAGCCAAGGCTGCAACCCTGACCAGTTTACTTGCGATGATGGAAAATGCATACCAAGTTATTGGAAATGTGACGGCATTGTCGATTGCAGCAACGAAGAAGATGAAACTGGATGCGGTGAGTTCAAGTTAAACGGGATAAACATCTGATTCTACACGTTCAAACAAAATTAATGTACGATATCAATCCTCGCAAGGGATATGTAGATCATCCTCTTTCCAAGAAGAAACCTCTCCTTCCAAACGTACGATAAACTGAACCAACCAAAACACACTTGTTCCATTTATATCAGTATATTAAAATATAAAGCAAATCAAGTTAATATATAGGATTTGCCAGTAACATCAATCATTCAAAGAACACCCTAAGATACATGTAAAGCAAATGTTTTTTAAGTTCGCCAATAATTCACACATGTTCCGCCTGATTCCATACACAAAAGATCTTTTTTAGCGCAACACAAAAAATTGACAAATTAATACAAAAAACAAACAAAGAATGCGGTGAAACACATACAAAAAAAGCAACAAGCAAAATAACATATGGCATGATTAAATAAAAATAAATTTTTTTTTTAAATTTTTTTTTTGAGCTAGTTTGTTGGTTTCTCGGATTGTTGGGGAGGGGTTCACAGCCGGGCGCAGCGCAGGAAAGGCACGATCACGAGACCAGTACGCGGGGTTATGGGGATTTGTTTTACGGGTTGATGAATGATGAGCGGGTGTAGATAGTGGATGTGTTGAAAAGAGATGAGTTCGGAGATATGAAGGTGCCATAGAGTTGATACACATTTGTAACAATGACAAAGAGTTTTGAAATTGCGTGCTCGGATTGGTAGCCAATGAAGGCGACGTAACAACGGTGCGCTCGGATGGTCACGAGCAGCAAGAAAAATTAGTCTGGCGGCCCTGTTTTGTTGGTCTTCTGCACATATATTTACCCTGACGTGCAACAATTTAGAGTATTTACGATATCAGATGACCTGGAAGATTTAACGACGTCGAAGAAATTAGAAACATTATGACAGTCACTTTTCAGCTTGCCTTTAATGAAATTGAATCACCAAAGTATTTAAATTAATGATAAAACATGTCTTGCCTCTATCAATTCAACGCTTATCTCCACATTAGACGCATTTTCCGAAACTTCAACGAATCAGGATGATAGACGCGCGAATTACATTGGACTAAATAATTTTAAAATGTATTGATAAACTTGGAAATCTAAACAAAATTTAACAATGAAGCCCAAACGGCGTTCGGTATCGAAAGTACAGCATCTACAAGCAGATTTTCATTGAATTTAAATAATGCAAGTATGACTGGGAAAACCTTTAATATGTCAGATTTATTGTCGTCTGATACATGTTGTTTAATTTGAATTAAAACAGCAAAGTTCCTAGCACAAACATCAAACATAGGCCTACAGGTTTTTTTTGTCATATAATACCCAGGTAACAAAACCACAGGAAGTTCTTCCTACGAGCCTTCTTATTACGTCACACCTGACTACGACTGCCCATCATGGATGTTTGAATGCTATAATGGTACATGTCTGCCTGAATATGTCAAGTGTAATGGCTATAGCGATTGCAGCTACGGAGAAGACGAGTACGGGTGCAGTAAGTGTCATCTTCCTATGTTAGGTCAAGAAGTCTCAGTAGTAGCATCCATCAATATTCAAGACGCAAAAAATAAAACTAAAGACATATATCCGCTCTAACACCAATATACTGATGTAAAATTCTGATATTACATACAAACGAATTCATAATATGAACCTTCGCAATAAGTATGTAGAAAATTGTGAAGATGCTCTTGTTGACAGTTTTCCAGAATGTAAACAAAAATGAAACTCGTCAGCCCGTTCAATATCGAGAGTTCAAAAGCGAGATCACGTAACCCCAACCTAAGAGAGTTTTACTGGCTTTCCATTCAGTCTCGCATTCACTATTTAAATCATTCTCACAGCCAATACATTTTCCTCAAAACGTATCAGAACTGATTCATCCCTGAACGACCCCTTAGAACTGCCCAAAAACATCTGTTAACCCACAGACCAAGACATTTGCATGCAATTTCGCAGCTCTAATACCCTGCTCCCAACCAAACTTTGAACTTTGTGGTAATGGGAATGCATGCTGAGTGTTTGTATGTGCGACGGGGAAGCCGATTGCAGACAAGCATATAACCAGAGTGGATGTGCAGCGGTTGAAGAAGCATGCACGTCAAGTGTATGGAGCCATTTCTCGATCAACCAATGTTCTGTTATTTAACAATACAGCAGTTGTGCTTCATATCGAAATTCGAATAAAAAAATGAGATGAGCAATAACACAAGGGGAAAGAGAGCACAATTCAATGTAAATACTGCAGATGTGTTCAGAAGAACAATTTTATCATTTATACAAAAACATCCATCAGTATCACTGTGACGAAAAAAAAGTGCAATTCATAAATAACGTTTAAATCATTAAATTAGATGAAATGAGCTGGTTGGAGAGAGCAACAAAACGTAAATCAACGAAACGCGCCCGAAGATCTGGCCAGCGTCAGAGAACACATCGCAAGTAAACCAATGTGAGTACGCCCTCTACAGTTGTATAACGGTGTCTGACAGGCAACGGCTTTATATTTTTGTTAATTGGGAGAGAAAAACCCGAAATGTCATCAATACGCATCCAGTGTGTTTTTCTGAAATCACGGAAAAATGCAAGCTAAAGGAAGCATCCAGTTATTACAGAAAAAAATTCAGACATGTTAAGACAATTTATTTGTCAAATTGCTTCATCGAGTATATAGAAGAAAGAGCGTCGACTCGAATTCTGTAGTCTTATTTTAATCTTGCAATTTATAGAGGCAACGTCAGAGAGGGATATTAATTCAGTCTTCACTGGCATGTTAGCTTTCAGAATTTATTTTTCTGTCATTAGTTTCCTATATTCAACGACCATGAAATGTTTCAGGAAATGAAAAAAATAATTTGATAATTCACGTCTCCTCTAAAAGGTACACGGAAAATGACAAAAATAATTCAATTAATCAGTTCTCCATAATGGTACACGGGAAATGGAAAAAAAAAACACAATTAAATGCTTCTGCTTAAAGACACATGGAAACAAAAAGAACAATGATTATTCACTTCTCTTTAAAGGTGCACACAAAATCTAAAAGTTTCATTGTCCTTCCAACAGATTTTAGCGAGATTAAGGGCTAATTAATGACGGATGTTTGATCAATTGAAGCAAGAAAGGTGCATGATATGGATGGATAGATGACTGGATTAATATGTCGATCAGTCGATCGATTGACGATCCATCCATCAGTCGATATCTTATCTTTTCCAGGGTATTCCCAAACAGTTATATTATGGTTTCCGCTGTGTACTGAAATTATAAACACAATTAAAAGCACACGAAAAGAAGATAATTCAAACATTATGCCCTGTGTTAAAGCCACTCAATTAAATTTGGTTTTCGATAAAATGTCATGAAAGGTCCAAATCAAGGTAAAACTACGAAGCCAATTACGGGAACGGTAAAAGCCCGCTGAACGTTAACATAGTTCGCACTTATTGCTTTGTGAAGTTGTCAAATGCATTGTATGTGACATGCGCCAGCTCATAAGGAGTTCGTGCACGCAGAACACTAGTGTACATTATGGAGATAAAGTGATCCTACGTGATGTACATTTACAGCAGACTCTTTTGTCGAGAAATTGGGCGCAGATAACTACCTAGACAAGTTTGTGTATTTGAAATTGTCTTGATTCGGCAGTTCTGCATGATGTTGTAAAATAAATGCATTCAATTAAAAATTACAAGTGTAACATAAAATACACAATGTTAATATAAAGCAAGTGACGGGCAATATCGCGCCCGTTAAGCCCGACTAATAAGTTTTCATTATTGTTGTACTGAAACAGGTTGTGAACGAAGGACGAATAACGGAGTGCAACCTGACGGACTGGAATTGAGTGAGACCAGTCCACGACAGGATTTAATTTCTTTAAAGACAACGTAGATAAGAAAAAAATGCCTTCATTAATATTGGAACTCAATCTCTCAATTTTGCCAAAAATTGATTCCATGTAATAATTGCTTCTCAATACTCTGTTGTTTTAATCAAATTTTATTTAAATGAAACTTTGATTTATGGTGGTTCAAACGTCACAATAATATTGAGAAACGTGTGCACGCTTGTTGGGAGATTCGAAAGCTGTTCAATTTTTTTTGACAAAAAAAGTGTCAAGGTCACTCTGAGGGTACTATCTGATTCTACATTTAAAACGTATAAGAAAAAAATGCCTTCATTAATATTGGAACAACAATCTCTTAATTTTGCCAAAAATTGATTCCATGTAAAATTTGCTTCTCAATACTCTGTTGTTTTAATCAAATTTTATTTAAATGAAACTGTGTTTTATGGTGGTTCAAACGACAAAGTAATAATGAGAATCGTGTACACGCTTGTTGGGAGATACGAAGTTGTTCATTTTTTTGACAAAAAAAGTGTTCAAGGTCACTCAGAGGGTACTTTCTGAATCTACATTTAAAACGTATAGATTGATGGATTGATTGTAAAGAATTTCTTTTTCTCTTTTTTTTTTTTAATTGATAAGTGAATGATTGTTAACAATTTGAGTTGAATTTTTTCAATAGAAAAGTTGTAGCTTAAAAGCAGATTGCGTTTATTGGTTTCTTTGTGACTTTGGTGTTTGTCTTCATTCCAATATCTTACAACGATTGGTGACGCTGGTTTTCATTATACATGACACCACAGGGAGCGACCTGTTGTCACGTCAACGGGACCACATTTTATCTTACCAACGGAAAATAGACAATATCAACGTCGTCTCTGCGTAAATATACACTTAAAAAAAATGCCTGGGTTAATTTTACAAAAGAAAGGGCGAAAACTGTAACTACCCAAAAATGGGTTGTCCTCTATAACCAATTGTTTGGGTTAGAATTTCTGATAAATTCAACCAAAACCTGTGGTCATTCAAGACCAAATTTAATTTGGTCTTGTATGACTACAACTTTTGGTTGAATTTAACATAAATTATAACCCAAACAATTGTTTATAGAACAACCCAAGTTTGGGTAGTTCCAGTTTTCACTGCCGTGTACCTGCACAAAAACAAATCACCAAAGAAAAAAATATATGACAACAATATAATCAAAATTCTTGCAACTTTTTGTGCTGAAATAACTGTTACATTGAGGTTTCTGCGCGGAATGACATCACAGTTTTGCTCATGAATATGGAAATTTGCATTTATCATTATTTTAAAAAAGGCAATAGATATCTTCGTTTGTTTCATAAAGTAAAGGTTATTTGATCAATTAACAATTTCCAAATAATTATCGGTTAAATCAAATTGTACAGTTTTCTCACCTTATGCTAATTTGTGCCGCTTGGCTGATTTTCCCGCGAAGTGTAACAATCGTGGATTATTTTGCACTAGGGCACTTATATTTCATGCGATTCAGACACGTCCGAATTTGTCAGATTCATTGTGCATAGAAACATTTAGACAACTTTTTTTGGTAGAAATATTTTTCAAATCCGAAAGAGGATAAAACATCATTCACATTATTTCGTTATTTAGACTGATTATAACGCACGACCATCCCCCGAAAACCCCCCAAATTCTTTATACTTCACGCGTTCGGAGTGTACATTAATGATAGTGAAGAAGACGCTAGGCTAAGGAAGTTGAATAAGTATGTAGCCACCCTTAGGTGTTTCCGATTTTGCGTTGATGTCACGATTAGTGGTTCGTGCAACATGTATTACGTTTCATACATAATTTCTCTATTTTCAACCATCCATGGAAGGTATCCTCATTAAAGATCAAATACGTGAGTTTAATTGACATTCCTCCAAGAACTCCTCCAATATATTAAATTCAATTAATTACTATCTATTGAGCACGAAGTCAAAATAGGTACGACAGAATTCAACTATTCGCTGTCATACCTAATGGATGACTGTAAGGCAGGTCGGCTGACTTATGTCAACACACGGGCGCAAACCTAATTTCAATTGACACTTTTGCTGGAGACGAGCGGGAGTGCCCAAGCTGCATGCAGTGGCATCTTGCTGTCCGTTATGGAGCTAGGCTTTTACCGTATAGAAGCGGACACTTGACAACGGAGTAATCTCACCCCATCTGACATAAAAAAAAGATGCACATTGGTAACCTATAAAACACTATCTGTGTAAATACGATCAAAACGCGAGTCGTTCAATTGTCAGCGAAGTTGAAGTTCAGTCGTTGCTTGGTAGGCCAGGGATGAGATGAAAACATCCAGTCCAATAATAGACGCTAATTGATTAGGCAGGAAGGGACAAGTGCTGATAAAGATTTCTCCCTTTTCACATAAAGTGTCCAAGAAGGAGGCATAATAAAGGGGTCACCATTACGCTGTTGCTAAAGCGCGTATCCGGCCCGTCAGCGCCATAAATGCTATCCAAACGCCTGCCAGCAAACAACTCAGATATTTGCCGTCCACCTTAATTATACCGTAGGCCGCAATTATTCGTCCTTCTCTATTACATTTTCACTTCACTCTGTTGTGAAGGTGCCGGCGTGAAACGGCAAGGATAATCTATCAGTATAGACGCTGACGGCGCCAACCCGCTTGCGTTTTCAGCATTTTATGAATATGTTCAATGTTGATACGATCGTCGGTTCCCCGCATAATCTGGTCAGCAAATAGGATTATTGCACCAACCATTATGTTGACTGGAAAATTCATCAATTCCAACATTGGGACTATGTTGCTACTGACACGTTCACCAGAATAAGAACATCTGTGTGGTACAGTAGTATACGTATTTAAACGTTGATTTAGGGCAAAATAAATTCAAGGTGTCGTTGGAGAGGCGTATTAAAGGCGGGTAAATATAAACCACGTATAGGCCTAATATCTGGCACAACTGGTACCGAATTCTTACTCAAATACATGTATACGATATTTTTATTAAATAAACGAAATGGTTCGCGTAAGAACACTGAACATATAGTTTCTCCTCTTAGGTATTATGTCTAGTTTCAATCGTTTAACGATCCCATATTTGTTTTAGATTATTTTGTGTGTTAAAACATAATCTGTCAAATGTCAACAGTGCTATGGATACGATTTTTTGTTCTCAGACGAACTCGAAGGCATCAGATCACAAAATGTTTAGAATTATGCATTAACGACAAACAGGTTGGAGGCCATATAGAGCTGACACACAGCGTGATGTCCAGAATACATCCGACGAAAGCAGCGATGTGTAGCTTCTGCACTCGTGACGCTAAGTATACGGTGGTTAGATGCCTAATGAAAAAAGTAAAAATTCGGAGAGTTGAATTCGCACCCTTGAATAGCTTATCGAATTGCATCCTATAAGGACCAGCGGCGCCACTTTCGCCGTCATCATCAGCATCTCCACAGGAAATCTTATAATCTTTATCATTTTTATGGTTGTTTATTGTCGCCAAAGTGTTTCACTTTAATGCCAGTCCCACTTTGCCGCTATTCTTTTTAACGGTTACACATTGGTTTTATCGACTCAATAATCGTGGATCTCTCTTCGTTGCTGTTGGGGCGTGTTTCTTTTTCTGTTTCAACGGACATCTTAAATAACGATGGAAGGATGCGGGGATAAGCAGACAGCGACACTTTTTGGTGATCAAAATGTGAAACTCGAACTGATGAATTAACATGCGGTGACTTTTCTGACGTCAGTGACTATTTCTTTTCGTGGATATTGGAAAAATATCGTGGAAAAAATAACATCAACACTAATGTAATAAAGGTTGACTAGTGTTGCTCCAGCGGCCATACGATGCTAGGTTGCATACGCGCGTCCGCACGTAGGGACCTTACTATATAATACTTGGAGCATTACATCCAACTATTTTAGCAGTGAAGCGCTTGGTCCGGTAACGTACAGTTTGCAATTCAAAGCACGACAACAGTATAGTGGCACGGAAACCACTTTTGTTAAAAATACTAAGACTTTGGGATTCCGTTTTGTGCACGACAGACTATTTGGACGAATGTATGGACGGATCGCTTCCTGATTGCTGCCTGTGACAATACATCATGGAGTGGCGTGTATCCTGTCAGTACATCGCTTGTTGCTTGTTGGCAGTCCTCGTAGTGTATAGCCGCCAAGGGTTTCCAGGTATGTGCAGAATTATGCAAGCATAAAGGCGGTGATGCAAACATTATGATATCTGTTGGTTATTGTTGCTGTTGAAGAGTACTCTTTTAATCAATTATTAAACTGGAAAATGCAAAGCCATATTGTTTCCATTGCGATTTCGGCTGCATGCAGTGGCGTTTCCTTACAGCATCGGTATTATATTCGAGTTCGTGTTGTAGATTTTTTTTTTTGCTGCAAGTGGTGTCGTTGGATGTTAGGGCTGATTCCCCATCACCGTTCGTTTTTACGATCTCTACTAAATTTTTCCTTTTCTTCCGTACAATAACTTTCCGTGAGTATTTTTCTCAACGGTTCTCAGCGTGCACTTGAAACTTTGACCAAACCATTCGTTGATGAACAGTTTTTGTATCGTGTATAGGCCTATGTATACGTGAAGTCGCTTGACGTTTACTCCGGGGTTATAGTGAATTCAAAATACCGACAGCAGCGCCAATATTGAAACAGACTTTCTTCAAAACGGTTCAAGGGATGATAATGAAACCTCGAACAAACATAAACCCTTGTCCAAAGGGGAGAACAAGTTTGTGACGTAATCATGACGTTATCGTATATTAAATTACAAGCGATTGAAGGTTGTACATTTGACAAAAACTTTTAACTGTATCTTTTGAGCTAAATCGAATACCCGTTTTTCGTTTTTTTTGTGAGGTGGTAAATATTGCCTTGGGCAACATTCATTTAATCTCTGGACACAGAACCTCTTGACCTTTCCTCCGGGGCTACCAGAAAAGCCATGATAAATAAAACAGAAGTCCGCTCGCCAAACGCGAGTAAAATATTATTGTAAATAACATTGTTGTTTATGACATTTGGTGCAAAACATTACAAATTCCACTGCGGACTAGTGAAAAGGCCCGTGGAGTAGATAAGAGTGAACCCTAATTTTACTAAGGAAGCAAATAATGTGCTTGACCGGTTTTAAACATGTATGTTTGGCCGGTTTTAAACATGTATGTTAAAAAACCGGCTATAGGGCCTGGACGCGGATAATGGCCCGACCCAGAAGGCGATGGCGGGCCCTATAGCCGGTTTTAAACGTACTCGTTTAATGGCCAAGCACATATTTATTCCCATTCATAAATACCTTTTAGTTCAATCGATTTTGTTCAACAATTTTACCTCATGTTTTGTGAAACACTCTGGCTTTATGGTATACGTGCCTCGTGTAAATGCTAAGCATCTCTTTTTATGAAGATTGGCGCGTGCGGCGCGTGCGGCGCGTGCGGCGCGTGCGGCGCGTTCTGCGCGATGGGCGCAGAACGCAGTAAGGCAGGAGAAAGTGTTTTAATTAAAACCAGCCGGTATTTCTGGTCTGGGTCCCAGACCAAAAGATTGTGACTATTTTTGATGAATTTAAGGTCAGGTAGCCGCCATGGTCACGTGACCCAAACGGGAGGAATTCCTACCGTTTCCGAAAATGTCAGAAGCTTACCGAATGCATTTCGTCGACACTCTCGGATAGCGCCCGGGTATTTCCGGGTATAAATAGGCTGTATGCCTATATTTACCTGCCGTGCTTATAGAGATAAGTTCATCATGTTCATTGCTTGCATGTCAAAAACTTGATATTTAATGACGACTTTGTGCATCGAGTTGTGCTCGGATACGGGCTTTGATGCGACATGTACTATTTTGAATCTGACGACAGTTGGCTGAGCGTATTCCAAAAGTCAGCTTCATCTCCATTTCGGCTTCGCCTGCTATTTGGTTCCCTAATAACTCTGAAGATTCCAGCTCAACATAACATAAGTCAGTGTTTTCTCACAAAAATATCAAACTGTATGATATTATGAAGCAAGTGATTTTTTTCTTAATTTGGTCAGAGCATTTAAAGCTTTCAATGATAAAGCAAAACCGGAAACGAAGCCGAGCTTTGAAAAAAAGGTCCATCATGTTAATAGTTTTAGCTGTAGCGCCAACTGACCAACAATATAGACGTCAGGGCTTCGGGGAATTGTCAGGTCAGGGAACCAGACTACCCGTGTTTTATCAGCTCTTTAAAACCAACCACGCGACGGGCTCTCAACCAATAGTTATTTGTAAAATGTCTTAAGTATTTATGAATACAAAACAAATTCAGCTAAGGTTGCCAAACTCAATAAAAGCATAATGACGTCATCACCCTTATAGAGGACGCCCCATAGTGGCACCTAAAACAAAGTTGTAATTTGTTAAATGTAAAACCATTTTTTTCAAAACTGTATCAAAGTACCCCTTAGCATTTTCTGGACAATAAGTATTACTTAGCAAAGTTTCAGCATAGCGACGTTATCACCAGACCCGTCGTTTCTGCGGTTTTTTTTAATGCAAATCGATACTTCAGTGCCCATTGGGAATCCTTGTTGCCAAAATAATGTCAGCTTGATTATTGACGAAAGGTATCGTAATTCTGTGACGTCATCAAACCGAAAGTTAGGTGTAATCAATACATCGCAATTACGTTCATGTGATTTGTATATTTCCAGAAGCTCTGTTCACTTATACTACTTATGTAACCTGTTTAAACTAAATTAGTATGAATTTTGCAATTGTTAACGGATGACGTCATCAAACCGAAAGAAAGTGCGTGTAATAAAATGTATTATAAAATCTATCGATCCCAAAATTATGCAATAATGTGCAAATTAATAAATGATTAAGCAGAAAAAAAATCAATTTCATTTTTGAATACTGATTTAGTTCGGAGTGGATGTTCATTGTGAAGTTAATTAACGTATGAAAATTTGGAAAATATAAGTGTATGTATTCATAACACCGAACTTCCTGTTTGATGACGTCACAGAATTTGGAAGCAAAAGGTGAACATTGTAATGGTATCGTTATTAGGGCCAGGAAATACGACATGGATCAAATGATAGATTTTTTTTTTATAATTTAAAATATGATCGTTGGCAAATTCTCGTAGAGGTAACTTCTGGGCTGATGACGTCATGAATTTGAAATCTTGCCAAGTTATCTGTGGTTAATCAAAAAAATATCAAGGGTCGTTTTGGAAAAATTTGAACCTATGGTCTTAAAAGTAAAGAAAAAATATGTTATGTGCCGCTGGGGGGCGCTCTTTCAGATGATGACGTCATCACACTGTTGTTTTTTTGGTCAGGCATTCCTTACTAAACACTTTCATAATATATGTGTCTGTAGTAATATGCTTCCGTTTTTAAATTGTATCAGATTTTTGTTGCACTTCTGGTTACACCGGAAGTAAAGGTCAAGCGGTTTTGTGTCTGGGAACACAAAATGTTTCTCACGGCAAAAAACGAAAAAACGAACACGTTACTGTATTTAGTTCAAAAGATATAACGCAAACTATTTTGTCAAAATTTGCCCTTAAATCGCTTGTAATTTTATATCTCATGACGTCATGATGACGTAAAAATTTACAACATCTTCGAAACATGAAAGAAATTGTGCTTTGTTTTAATTTCAGGCTAACGTCTTCATTTTGAATTCACCTAAATTTGAACTTCCGGTAGACCCGGAAGTAAAGGTCAAGCGAGTTTACGTACACGACAAAAATGTTTAGCAGTTAATGGTCTATCTGATAACAGAATACCACCGTCATTGATTATTGAGTCCAAGAGTTATAGGTGAAAGTAATTGGTCACTTTTTCAGATAAAATCCCTTGTAATTTGACACCTGATGACATAATCATGACGTCAGAGTAATATGCACCACTTTGGATGAGGGTCGATATATATTAAAAGTTACAAGTTCATCCCGTATACAGTTTAGGAGAAAACCCGCGGAGAAGTATTGTCCGGGAAAAAAATACAGATTTATCAGAGCAATAACAGAGAGTGGTCGTCTTTGTTTTAAACATTTCACTGCCCACTGCCTGCCAATTAAGTTATCACAATGCTCTCTACAAAGTAAAGGCACACAACAGCGTGAAGTCATGCCTGAGAACCTTCACAGATGTCCCATAAAAGTAATACATGTAATTGGACATTGTCACCACTACATGTATGACGCCCCATTACCACATGCGTGACAATGCCAAATGATGCCACCGGTAAATTTCAATTAACTTGGAGCAATAACTGACCCCCGCACAAATTAGCCTGGAACATTAAATTCCAGTGTCTCAAAGAACACAACAAATCTCCCAATTACTGCAGTATACCCATTCATGATTGTTTTTGCAAATTTAGCCCCCGATCGCCTCATTCCTGGGCTGGTGCTGCACTTTTTATAGTGGCAATGAATAATAATTGCCTTATTGAGTGGTCGGGCACAACCCGACCACTCTCTGTTATTGTTGTGGTCGATCTTTTTTTTTCTTTTCCGGACAATACTTCTCCGCGGGTTTTCTCCTAAACGGTATACGGGATGAACTTGTAACTTTCACTATATATCGTCCCTCATCCGAAGTGGTGCATATTGCTCTGACGTCATGATGACGTCATCGGGTGTCAAATTACAAGCGAATTTAGCTGGAAAAGGGTCAAATTACCTTCACCCATAACTCTTGAACAAAATAATCAGTGATGTTTATATTCTGTAATAAGATAGACCATGAATTGATAAACATTTCTTTTTATGTACGTGAACTCACTTGACCCCTTCTTCGGGGTCAACCGGAAGGTTAAAGTTAGGTGAATTCAAAATGAAGACTTTAGCTTGAAATCAAAACAAAGCAAAATTTCTTCCATACATTTCACGGTATGATCATAAAACCTAGTGTGAATTTGTACCACGTTACGAAGATACTATAGAGTTTGTTACGTCATCATGACGTCATCAGGTATCAAATTACAAGTGATTTAAGGGGAAATTTTGACGAAATAGTTTGCGCTATATCTTTTGAACTAAATATAGTATCGTGTTCGTTTTTCCGTGAGGTTGTAGACTATGCTGTGAGAAACAATTCTTGTCCCCGGACACAAAACCGCTTGACCTTCACTTCCGGTGTTACCGGAAGTGCAATAAAAACCGAGTATAACTCAAAAGGGGAAGCATTTTACTACACACATATATTATGAAAGTGTTTATTGAGGAATGCCAGACACAAAACAGTGTGATGACGTCATCTTTCGAAAGGGCGCCCCCTAGCGGCATATTAAATAGTGTTTGCTTTCTTTAATTTGAAAACCATCCGTTAAGATTTCACAAAATCGCCCCTTGATATTCTTTGATTAACCACAGATAATTTGGCAAGGTTTCAAATTCATGACGTCATGAGACCGGAAGTTACTTCTATGAGAATTTGAAAACGATAATATTTTTAATTTAATTATATCATTTGATTCATGTCGTATATCTTCGTAGCCCAAATAACGATATCCCTTACAATGTTTACCTTTTGCTTCCAAATACTGTGACGTCATCAAACCGGAGTTAGGTGTTATGAATGCATACAGTTATATTTTCCATATTTTCATACGTTATTTAACTTCACAACGAACATTTATCCACTCCGAACTAAATCAGTATTCACTTCCCGTTTTTGAATCAAGCCAGAAATAACTTGTATGTGTACTTGTTTACTAAAATTTATCACACCGTTAAAGATGCATTTTTTTAAACAAAACAATTGATTGTACTGGAAAGGATTTAATTTCGTGATCCTTGTTCTTACATAAACATATTCATAACTCAACTCGGCAGTGTTTAATGAACAATTGCCTGCCCGACCACTCTGCGTTTGTAACAACAAACGCGAACCTCTAGTATTGAACTTATATTGGTGTCCAGAGGCCCCTGAAAATAGAAGCTATTATGAGGAATTCCATAAAACGCCGGAACATATGGGGCCAGAAGTTCAATTTCAGAGAGTGACCTATTTAAAAATATTCCTTGCAATCAACCCTAGTGTCACAATAGTATATAGCATAACTTCTGAAACAAGTTCCTCCCAACACTTAAGCAAAACTTTCCGCAAATCCAGATCTTTCTTGAAAAAAAATGGCAGTTTCTCATGATATAGATTTTGTCCAGATTGGACCCAAGACATCAAAGGCACTGTACGCGAAATTACTTAAATTAGGTGCTGAAGAAATAATGGTTGGTATGGGACATCGCCGTGGCTATTTGCAGTCTGACCCAATTTTTAAAACCAGGTTCACTGAATTAATCTGAGGAGATGAATGTAGGTGCAATGCCAACTTAGATAAGAACCAACAAACTTCAAAGAAAAAAAACCCACCAAGCGCTTCAGTTTCGGACCAAAAATCACCCACAGGGGATCAGCGGGAAGATTAGCTTCCTTCTCTGTGTCAGCAGGATTTGACAAACTACCGGACTGATTTTTCCCTTCAAAAAGCATCCTCGATTACTCTGTGTCGGCACCGAACAGTTTGCCAATTTGGTCTGGCGGTACTGACGGCAGTGTAAATGGCTGCCTGGAGAGATTTCTTGACATTACCATGTTACGATGATGTTATAAATTTTGTTACGTCATCATGACGTCATCAGGTATCAAATTATAAGCGATTTAAGGGCAAATTTTGACAAAAGAAATTTCGTTATATCTTTTGAACTAAATATAGTATCATGTTCGTTTTTTCGTGAGGTTGTAGAATATGCCGTGAGAAACATTTTGTGTTCCCAGACACAAAACCGCTTTACCTTTACTTCCAGTGTTACCGAAAGTGCAATAAAAACTGAATATAACTCAAAAGCGGAAGCATTTTACTACAGACTCATATATTATGAAAGTGTTTAATGAGGAATGCCAGACACAAAAAAAGTGTTATGACGTCATCATCCGAAAGAGCGCCCCCTAGCGACACATAAAATATTGTTTCTTTTCTTCACTTTTAAAATCATGGGTTCAAATTTTACCAAATCGATCCTTGATATTCTTTGATTAACCACAGATAACTTGACAAGGTTTTAAACTCAGGACGACATCAGACAGGAAGTTACTTTTATGAGAATTTGCCAACGATCATATTTTAAATTTAATTCTATCATTTGATTCATGTCGTAAATCTTAACCCAAATAACGATGCCATTACAATGTTCATCTTTTGCTTACAAACACTGTAACGTCATCAAACCGGAAGTTCGGTGTAATGAATACATACACTTATAGTTTCCAAATTTTCGTACGTTATTTAACTTCACAATGAACATCCACTCCGAACTAAATCAGTATTCACTTCCCGTTTTTGATTAATGACGTTATCAAGCCAGAAATAACTTGTATGTGTAGGCTACATGGAATGTTTACTGAAATTTAATTGATTGTCCTGGAAAGGATTTAA
Source organism: Patiria pectinifera (assembly GCA_029964075.1). NCBI lineage: Eukaryota > Metazoa > Echinodermata > Asteroidea > Valvatida > Asterinidae > Patiria > Patiria pectinifera. The sequence goes on from CM057145.1 coordinate 5,443,506, forward strand.
TAGTTGTCTACCCGACCACTCTGCGTTTGTAACAACAAACGCGAATCTCTAGTTATTTATTATTTCTATAATAGACTGCATTAGTTTACTTAATATCTTAAGCTTTGTATAAATGAAATGAAAATAAAAGAGACAAACAAATAGAAAATAACACAAGTTATTAACTTAATTTTCCTTGAAGAATTTGGATGTGATGTAGTTTACCTCGGGTACGACGCAGATGTCAGCGTGACCACTACGGGAAGCCTACCGCATTCCGTTCAGGGAGACATCGCCGTGCACTGCTGGGCCGTCCTAGTTCCGCAAGACCGTTATATCCAGGTAGACTTCCGATACGTCGAGAACTACCCTGGAGAAATGCGGCTGGATATGATGGACCTGGAGTCTCCATATCAAGAGCCGATAGCTGCGGGGACCAAGAAGCCCGTCTCCATGATAGCCACCTTCTCTAGTCTGGGTATGACCGTGTCCCTGCCCAGGCTCTCCAATGCGTCGTTCAGCAGTCAACTCTTTGTGGTTCGTCTGTACACCTTACGTGAGTTTCAATCTTGTGTGCATGTTTTGTGCTTAGAAATAAAATGGAATGCAGGCTCTAAATGTCAAAAACTTTTTTGGAAGAAAACGTCTGTAAACGCTACAGGATCCTGTGACACACAAGACAAAATGCTTTGAACGTTAATGTATGTACTTAATGCTATGTTTTGTGTTGCATACGTCTTTACTATCCTGGCGATAGCTCAGACAATGAGGGTTATTTAACTTAGATCATTAATTACAAGTCGGCATTTGTCTTATATTATCTGCAAAACCAGCCCCACATTTATATGATTAAAGCAACACGTATATGATGTTCCTCTCTCAGTAACCTGTGGTCCGTTCCAGCATCTCTGCCAACACGGTAGCGCCTTCTGCGTAGACGATGACGTCACTGGCTGCGTCTGTCTACATAACCCAGCAGCAGACTGTGGTGAGAACAGGAAGAATCCAACCAAACGAATACGGGCGATTCACAATAGTGCGCCTCCAAGAGTTTGCAACGCGTTGGCCAATCACAATGCGCGAAATCAGTCGACCTTTTCCAAACGCGCATTGGGTCGACAGATTTTGCGCATTGTGATTGGCCAACGCGCTGCAAACTCTTGGAGGCGCACTATTGTGAATCGCCCGTATTCCTTCCCTAAGACAAACTTTTCATATTATAGCGAAATCACACTGCAAAGAAATTACGATCCCATTGTATGATGATTATGGCCATTCCTATTTTTTTTTTTAATTATTAGTCACTATAATAATTTCTTTATAAATCCCAACGACCCATGCTTTCCTTCTGGCACTACAGCTACGTGGGTACTCCTATACCACCTTCAGATCGCTTCCGTGTACTATAGCTTGATTTACTATACCTCATACATATTCATGACCGAGAGCCAAACTTTCGCTGGTCAATTCACTATCACGTGCCAGATGTAATTCTTGTTACTATACCTCATACATATTCATGATCGAGAGCCGAACGTTCACTGGTCAATTCACCATCACGTGCCAGATGTTATTCTTGCTGTTTACCAAACGCGCGCGCGAGGATTCACGCACATTGTAAATACGCATGCGTAGTAGACTGTCGCATGGGTTACCCGTGCGACAGTCTACTACGCATGCGCTTTACAGAGCAATCAAGGAACTGTCCCACGGGTGCAGTACGCACGCGCGAACATCGCACAGGAGAGATGCATGGTTGCACGGTTCGCGTAAATGTTAATTTCCAGAGCTCAATGATGCCGTACTGGAGAAAATGTATAGACCGTGTACAGATGTCTCCTGTACAAAAGAAAGTTGTACACATTGCAAACAACTGTATTTACAACTGTAGTAACTGTATTATATTGCAAACGAACCGAACTAGTAACTGAAGTTGAATCTTTTGGTGAGCTGCACAAGTTTCCCCGAATTTTTTTTAGGTGCATATAATAATAAAACAAAATTCGGCAACTGAATATGTATGAGGTATAGTAAAACAAATATAACATGGTTTATTTCGGGTTGACAGTCGATATTAACTCCCCTCGGTATTGGAAGTTGACAAACTAGTTCCCTCGGCTTCGCCTCGGGAACTAGTTTGTCAACTTCCAATACCTCGGGGAGCGAATATCGACTGTCCACCCTCAAACCATGTTATATTTGTATACTGTTTACCAAACGCGCGCGCGAGGATTCCCGCGCAGGCTTAATACGCATGCGTAGTAGACTGTAGCACGGGTTACCCGTGCGACAGTCTACTACGCATGCGCTTTACAAAGCAATCGAGGAACTGTCGCAAGGGTGTAGTACGTGGCAGGCGCGAACATCGCCCAAGAGAGATGCTTGGTTGCACGGTTCGCGTAAATTCATGAAATTATATAATTGCCGGACTGGACAAGCTTTATGTACAAAAGAAAGTTGTACACAAACAACTGTATTTACAACTGTAGTTACTGTATTGCAAACGAACCGAACTAGTCAAGTTAAGCAACAATATTCTTTTGGTGAGCTGTACAAGTTTCTCCGAAAAATTTAGTTTCATTGGGTGCATGATTAGATATATAAAAAAAATCGGCAACTGAATATGCATGAGGTATAGTAAAACAAATATAACATGGTTTATTTCGGGTGGACAGTCGATATTAGCTCCCCTCGGTATTGGAAGTTTTCGCCTCGCGAACTAGTTTGTCAACTTCCAATACCTCGGGGAGCGAATATCGACTGTCCACACTCAAACCATGTTATATTTGTATAATGATTGTATCAATGCTAACTAGAATGTGTCCCAAATACCCGCAACATTTGTTTGCAAGGCTCTAGCGTCGCCGCAGAAACGCGGAGCGTCATTATTTATTCTATATTATTTTAAAGTTGTAATCTTAGCTTTATTCCTGGTAAGTATTGGTTTGATTTTCAAAAGGGTTTTGAATTTATTCGTGTTCCCCGATTGCAGAAAAATACACACTTGCGTGCGCTAGCACGTTTGTTTTTAAACGAATAGCAAAATTGGCATTACAGTATTCATTTTCAAACCTCGGCAAATCAAAGAAACAATTATTACTGCTATTGCAAGACTCATTAATCACTTATCTACCTTTTTCATTCTGAATTCTCCTTCTCGCGGGGGTAGTGAGAATGTTTGCTTGGTAAACTCAGTGTATCTTTGTGCTGTCCCGACTAATTCAATTCCGTCCAGCATTCAAGTCCAAACTTTGTATTTCATTAGGAGGGTGACAGATGACTTTAAAGTCAACATTGCCTGCGACGCCACACTTTAGCTCACCGTTAGGGAAATTCCGCGTCGCTGTTGAGGCAATAAGTCTGACACAACACAATAGATGAGTGAAAGGCGGCGCGATCGTCATGGCTAATTGACCTGCTGTCTACACTCGTTTCCTGCAATTTAAATATTGACTTCCCGCCTAACGGATATTGCATGATCAGATTGCCATATTTACCATTCATCTCATGTATTCTTAATACACGTTGTTTGATGTGGGTTTTTGATTTTCTACTCCTCGACACTCTTCCTCCACGAATGGATATATTCTAACGAACATAAGAGAACACTGTCTGCTGAATTGGATTCGTTCGATCATTCTCATTCCTGGACAAAATATCAAAGTTGAGGAGTTGAGGAGGAACATTGTGATACTGGACTGAGGAAAAGGGGGTGCATGCAAATAGTTTCATATTAAACATGGTTTAATTAATACTTTGATAATAAACTTACATAAATTTATCATCTGTTTGAATAACACGATCGTCCGACGCTGGTTTGTGTGATGCTAAAAAGGGCATTCCTGAAAAAAATGGGGGGTGGGGAAATTCCCCTCTTAACCCCCCCCCCCCCCACTGGACCCCCCTACCACCACCGGATTCTACGCCGCTGAGTGTGTAAATCTTTATATTTCTAACTTTGACCATCGATGCGACTATCACTGGTTCTCATTATTGTGGGTTTTATTGTGGTTCACAGGGATTGATAACATTTTCAGTTCGTGTGCAGCCGTCAATCTGGATAACGGAGCCCATCCAGAGCTATCACGAAATGTGACTGAGTTACCCTTGAATTGGACCGAGTATCTGCCCCCAGACACGGCATGTTGGTTTGTCACGGCTCCCTACGGCACCGTCATCAAAGCGACCTTCGCCCCGTTCACCGGCGGTCAGTTCCGCCTCCTGGTCGCTGTGCCCGGAGTCGTCGATCCCGTCCAATCGATTCTCGACCCCGAAATGATCCCGAGCCAGCTGTTCTCGGTGCGATCGAGTCTGGCGTTCGTCGTCGGTTTGGTCAATAACACGGATGATGCGATGTTTAGGTTTTCCCTGGAAATCCTCCAAGAACCAGTTGGTGAGTAGTTTTTCGAAACACGTAGGCCTACTTGTTGCAATGGAGAAACAAGTTTCAGTGGACAAGGCGTTGGTGTTTGCCGAGGCCATTAATCCAACTTTTGTTTTCAATTAACTAAATGAAAACCAAGTAGGAATAAATGAGTTTATGTAAAATGTTTATTTTTGTCATGAGGTTAATATATTCCGACCGGATTATACGTTTATACACGCTTAACAGAATAGCGAGCAACTAATAGGGCCCTGTCACACGAGGCAATATTTAGGTAACTTGTTCTATGGCAATCTGCATCTATTATTTATGTGTAAGTAGTTTTAATTTCCAACATTGGGAAATGTTTTTTGTTGGTTTCTTTAAAGCTTACACCTACATTGTTTCCAGTTGTTCATTTGTGTTGATTGCTATATAATACAAATTCTCTTAAATGTCAGAATTCGATGAGAACGGAAACAAACATTTCAGTGTCGCATTTTCCAATGGGTGATTTCGTCTCAATTTCACAACGATGGAGATTAACTAATGTCACTGCTCTGCTTACTGATCATCAGATCAATGCGACGCATCTTTGCTGGACTGCAATGGCGGCATATGCATCAGGTACAGCGCCATGTGTAACGTCCAACCCCACTGCCTTAACCAGATGGAGGAATACAATTGCCGTGAGTTCAGGCTTTGATTGTGGTATAGAAAACTAAATATGGCGGCGACCCAGGACATAAATCGCCCCTCGAGATGAAAACAAAACTTGCCCTAAAATTTCGGATATTTTTTTAAGTCACCATTTCCAAAAATGATATAGATATTTCTGATTTGAACGAGGAATCTGAAAATCGAGCCCCAAAAGGGTTTTGGGGCTCGATTTTATAAGGGTATAATGCGCCCTGAAAATGGGCACATAATGCGTAGTTTGCATAATGGCCGGTTTTGAAGAGCGCCCCCTATTTTGGAAGATGGTACCACCCCCCCCCCCGCCCCTCCACCCACTATTTGATTTGGTACGGAGGCCAAGTGTCCGGTGAAAAAAACGCGACGACGTTTCAGCACGGATGTGCCCCCCCCCCAAAAAAAATGCTGGATACACTGCTGCACCGACGGAAGATGCCGTGCTTTTACTGAGCAGCTACCCCTTTTGGATGATCCCCCCCCCGTCTGAAAACCGTTCCGCCGCCGCTGAATATTACAGTCTGAGATGTATTGGGAGACTGTAGACAGACATATTTGGTTTCCTTGTGTCTACTGGCACAAGGAAACGTCGCGCGTGCGCGCACGTCACGTCCACCTTTTCAACTTTATGGAGCATCGAAATGTTGGGTGCAAGCAAACACACCGGTTCGCTCGCCCCCGCCGCCCTGCAAACAGGATGCTGGGAAGGGCTGATGAATTCACGCTCTGATTGGATAGATTTTGCGTGAACAGTGACTGGCAAGTCATCACGGCCGCGACCCTGCAAGGTTTTAAACGGACGTCAAGATGACAAATGAGTCATTTATCACTCTTTTATTCCTATTCATAAATGACCTTTTTTTCGTTGAAAAGCATATTAATGTAGGAATTCAAGAAACGGTCGAAATGCATATTATTCGACGCTCAAGTTTGTCCAGAATGAAAAAGAAATCACATCCGGTATGGAATGTATGCATTTCAATGAGAAAGTTTTCGGATAGCATTTGCGCGCATTGGCTAACCACGGTCTTAAACAAGTGCAACCAGATGCTATAAATATAGGTCATGATAATTTACCCAGAATGCCATCCCGACTTCCTTCACAAGATTCTGTGAAGCTCATCAGTCTTTCCCAGCTCCCTGTTTGCAGGGCGCCGTGGGCCGGGTACGAGCGAAACACGCCGGTGCTTTTCAATGGTGAAATTAAGACGCTTGGTGGCAGCAAACACCGCAGTCCTTTTATGTTGTTTGCGTCATTTTAACATGCGCACATTACCTTGAGCAAGATCGTGATTCTAGCGGCGTAGTCCAGCGGCGTAGGGAGGGGGGGGGGGGGAGCGTGGGGGGCGTGGGGAGCGTGTGGGGGGCATATAAAAAAAAATCGTCGCCCCCAGTCGACCCCCATCACTGGAAATTTGGCAAGTAAACTTTCTTACAATCGTACTCATAACTTCATTGGAACCGATTTGGGTAGGAAAACAAATTTAGTTCTTGTTTCAATAGGAAGATAAGTCAAAATTTTGTTGTAGTATGTTAAATCTTTAAAAAAAATAAAAATTTAAACTTAAGGCCAAAAAAAAAAAAGTCTCCGGTTTCTGGTATGGAGCTTGCCCCAAAAGTGGTGCGGCGACGCGGCTTTTTTTTTTTACCTGTTTTTTTTTTTTTTTTGGCTTCAAATGTCGGCTGATGACTGCAAATGGTGCCCGACTAAACTTAGTGCAAATATATGGGAGTCCAGAGAGGCCACATAAATCTTATTCTCGATCATAACCCCATCTAAAAACACGTTAAAATTGTGCAGCAGCAGAATTCCAGTCAAACCAGTGAGTTTGGCGGTTTTGAAACATCATCTTGTATTGAAAAAAAAACTTTTTCATTTTGCCGACGCGCATGGCTACGGCGACGCGCGCGCATACCAGAAACCGGAGACTTTTTTTGTGTGGCCTAAACCACTATTTTTTTTTATTTCTTATTTTTACCAAGTCCTCTTGCCTACATAACTTAAGAAGTGACAAAGAACTAACTTTACAATTAATTTCTGAGCAGTTTCCCTGTGCGGGCCGCGTAGCTACAACCTTACTACAGGAGAGGACGTGTCGATTGACCTCGGTGTACCGCCATTGTATTCATACTCGTGCGGATGGCAGGTTACCAGCGAACCTGGCAGGTTCATCTCTGTCGACATAGTTTCTATGAAGTCTGCGGATACCAGTTTCTTGTTCTTTAGTGACGAGCCAGGTTTTGATTGGACTTCGTCCGTGAGGCTAGAGGGTTCAGAGAGACTTCCTAGAACCGCTTACTTCACAACAGGAAGCCTGCTGTTCATCAAGTCCTTAGCAACGAATGGGAGTGAAGGGAGCACGTCACTGGAACTGAGCATCGGAGCTCGAAATGAGTCATGTATGGAGCTAACAAAAACCAAAATTTATAAATAGAAGTATTCAGACGTATATGTGCAAGTCAAATCATTATTACTTGTCACATCAATCTTGCATTAGTTTGTTTTTAAACTGTTGTAATCCGCTGATTCTATATGTCGTAAATGCATCTTCATATATGTTTGCCGCACTGTTCATGCCTTTTTTGATAGTTTTGTGAAATTCATTTTCGGCTGGTGTTTCTGCGTTCTTTCAAGTTCAGTTGTGGTCTAACGGAGTATATGTGTCAATTTGCCCAGGGTTTTGCGAGAAAGATCAACGGCTGTTTGATGACCGCCACATGTGTTTATCAGCGGCAGCTGTGTGTGACGGCAAAGCCCAATTCTCCGACTTTGCGGACGAAACGTACTGCGGTAAGAGACATGTCAACTGAAAGCACCGAATTGTTCTAAAATGCATGAAATCTTGAGAACGTGAAAATGCCGCCATTGAAAGACTACTCAGAGTGAAAAATAATGCTAGATAAAAATGTTTCGAAAGGGAACGTGCGATTCGATTGAAAACCTTTCACTCTGAAAGTGTTGTCCTTAGACTCTGTTGGATTAAGTGCCTCCTACTATTTGGTAATGACATGGTGGTCCGAATGACATAAAAAGAAAGGTAATTTTGGTAGTGTTATTATGTAGTCTTATTAATGCTCGTTTATTCTTTAGACGTGTGTGGCATTTCTACCATCGAAATGTCACTAGGAATAACCGCTACACTAGAGGCTGAAACCAACGCTGAATCAAACGATACCATATTCTCGGTTTACTACGGTAACGCATCAGCCGTACCTTCACGTCCGATCAACGCCACGGCAGCGAGAGGGCTGGACTGCGTTTGGTGGGTGACAGCCCCTCAAGGCGCACTGATCACCGCCACGGTGGCAGGCTTTACTCCAGAGGAAAGCGGCGTGGTTTTACGAGTTGAAGACGGCGCGGCAGCCGTGGGAGTAGGTACACTTCTGGAGACACAGTCGGTGAATGTGGGAAACAATGCCGTGGAAGTATTATCAAACAGTTCCAGTCTGTGGGTTCTGCTTAAAAATGACGGCAATGGACTCTTAAAGAAGATGCAACTTCAATTCAAATCTTTCATTCCGATCGGTAAGTTAAAGTTACAGTTTTTGGTTTTGCCCTTCAACGATTATTGGATTAATAAACTCTAAATTGAATCTACATCTCCCTGACGCACAACGTCATCTGATTGCTTCAATGTTTTCGTAATAGTCGTGTGCAGTGGCTTAACTAAGGGGCTACACCCTCTCAATCGAGACCTGTGCCTATTGTGCCTCTATATCAGAATTTAAAGAAGGCAACTTTGAATTTTTAGTGTAAAACAGTACTGAGCGACCCCTCCAGAGAATGAGACTCTTTACCCCAAGAGCCCCTTGCAATTTGGACCCCGGTTGTTCCACTAAAATCACATCAGAAAAAAAACACTCGCCGTGATCTTTAATTATTGCTGCAAAGGTCCTTTTATGGTCATCACTAAATTATACAATTTCGGATTGTATCCGTCATATAGGCATGACCATCACACTTTTTCAATTTTCAATTATCACGTTTAAAAGTAAAAACAACAACAACAACAAAAGTTTGCAAAATCATTAACAAATTTTAGCATCGACTCAGCTGTTATTTGAATAAATCAGCAGGAAAAACCTATAGACGTATCCCGCAGTAAGAATTAGAAGCCATTAATGAGAGGCACCACGCTTGCGCGCATGTGTTACGCGCACACTGCAGTGCTTCTTCGATCGATAGGTTGTTCATATTACATTCACGCCTCAAAATAAAACTGAGTGTGGCGCCTCCTCGGTAATGGCGATCACCAAATTGCAAGTTTCTTTTATTTGTTTAAAGCTCATTTTCGGTGCTATTTTCGAGTTGCACCTCAAAAAATAGATTTGGTTTTTAATTGTTATTTGTTAATTGTTCAAATATAAAAGCCATTCACTTTTAAATGAAACATTGAACGAAAAAAAATCCATCGACGTTTAGTTATTGAATTATTTTTTCACATAAATCGAATTATTGGCGGCCAGGCAATAATTCGGCTCTCGCTGGGCGGGTTCAGTTGTGCGCAAAAAGAAATTCTTTTTTTTCAGAGGGTTTCAAACGTCCAAACTCGGAATAAAGTAATTTTAAGTTAAAATTAAACATACAAAATGAAAATTCGTTATGTTAAAAAAAAATGGGGAAGATTGCGGGGTATACATCTTTAATTGTATATCCGTTATTTGTTATTTAGAATGTAACGAGGAGGAGTACCAGTGCCCATCTCGTACGCAGTGCGTTGACACGAGCGACCGTTGTGACGGCATCTTTGATTGCACAGACAGAGGGGACGAGTTCAAATGCGGTAAATGATACACTGCATACGTTTTTAATACAACTTGTTCAAAACTATGTAGTTACCAAACGGTTAATCACGCCGTTAGTTATTAGATATTGGTACCGAACGCTATCAATAAAAATAATGTCATCATGAATGGTTACAACGGTACATTCGGTGTTCATAAAAATAACCCTGAATATTAAAAAATTGGTACGAAGTAAAAATGGTGTTATATAACGCCTTGAATTGTAAGAATTAGAATTCCATGCAGTCTTAATAAAATGACAAAAAGCTGATAAGAAAAGTTTGTTTTATCTGTAGGCTTAATAGTTTAATCCGATATACAATTCTATTAGTTCCGAAGCATTCTTTTTGTTCTCTTGAAGGCGAGTGTGATGATGATGAGTTTGAATGTACTCCCGGCGGGATCTGTATTCCTTCATCGGCCATTTGTGACCAATCCTCGGACTGCCATGCCTCTAATGATGAGTTCATGTGCCGTAAGCTTACTTTCTCTTCGCTTACGATTTAAAAGGTTGTGTAGGGAGCGTGGTAGATCAATATCTGTCAGTAATTTCGTAAAGAGTTGTGCTTTAACAATAATATAAACATATATACAAAGTAAAAAAAAAATAGAAATATTCAATACTTTGATAACTAGTACAATTAAAACTATTGGTAGTTTGCTGATTAAAACCCCAACAAATGCTAAGACAATAATTGTTGAAAATTTAGTAAAAATATATTTTGTTGGCGTAAAATGTAGATCCAGTGTTCACTGGTCGCAAAAATTTGCAGCTTTTATCGTGCGGGTTACGCTTTTGTCGAGTGGTACTTTTCTTGTAGCTCCAAACTGCACTGACATCCAGAATCGTAGGTATAAATCCATATATGGACATTTTTGTTTGGAGCTCTCTAAGACGGATGAGTTTCTTCAGACTCATTTTATTACATGAGACCTACTCTTTCCCACATTCATGCGATAACATAAACTGAGCGCTTGCTTTCCATATATTTGAGATGTATAATGTCCCCACAAATGGCAAAAAGTTGACTATGGAGCAATTATTTTAGGGCCATTTTTACTTGAAACATTTACATTTGGATAAAACTGCATGTACCTGTAATTGCTTGCACTTAACTTTTCCCCTTCATTTCTGTTTTAGTGCTGTCCAGTGCGTCCGTGCGTGTTTTTGATGTAAGTCTTGACTTAAAAATTCAGATTGATCGTTTCTTATTTTGCAAATGAAACAAATCTCTTGATTTCAGCGGAATGCGGAGACACCAGGTTACACCTTAACTCAACCAGTATTCTAACCATCGACCACCGTGCAAAGAAGCTTGACTGCGTTTGGGCCATTACCTCCCCGGCGGGTACACGTATCAGAGTGACCCTCCAGCATCCCACTGGCTGCAAGGTCACCTTTGGTAACGGTCCTTACAGCCGGTACATCAGCTCTGCTGATGGGTTCCGCACCGTCAAGAACACGGCGTCGTTTATCACCGTGTCTCGCGTGGCTTACCCACGGACGATATCGTCCCAGGGCCCATCGTTATGGATCATGAAGAAAGTCTGTCGCTATAATCATGAGAACAATTGGTTCTGGTTCCAGCTGCAAATGTTTGTGGACTCAGGTAAAGGATTCCAGTGACTTAAAAAAAACCCACTTAATCAGCATGGTGGGTTCGCCAATGGAGAGTTTTTAATATAGAATTAAAATACATGTAGCTCTTCATTTTGTCATTTATAAACGTTATTATCCTCATAAAATGAAGTCAAAATGTCTTTTTTTTTTAATGAATCACAATCCATTTGATTTTTAGATTAAACTGCCATTTAAGCGATTCATCTCAGACTGACTAGTGGTTAGAATGGCCAAGATAACTAGAGATGAATATTATCTGATATTGGATTTTGTGACACAAAACCTCCACATCTTTATAGATTGTCCGGAGGGTCTTCGACTTTGCCCGTCGGGAGGGAGTTGCATCGAGCCATCAGCTTTTTGTGATGGAAAAGTTGACTGCCCTGAATATGGCGACGAATTTGGATGTGGTGAGGAATTTCTGCAACTTACACTTCAGAATTAAATTAATACAGATAAAGTTAACATAATTTATCCATAATGTATTACAGAGTAAACATAGAAAGCCTACTCATTTGAAGCATGTGTTCGTTCGCTAAATAATGAAACAAAACACAGAAAAGAGTAAGATGGGATTTTAGTTTAAGCGAATGGTATGACAGCTGTGGGTCCTCTTGTCACGTCTGCCGCCATTCACACAGACCTATATAAATGCTGATGTTAACACTGCTTTATTTTGTAAGTACACCCCCGCCCATTTGGTATCTAAATTTCATTCCTTCTTTCAGCAAAATATTTTTAGGGTAGTATATGTAGCGCCCGACTGTAGCTTGTAATGACTGTAGCAAATGAGATGTGCCAATATTTTCGACGAGACCCACCCCATCGCGAAATGATACACACACGCAATTTCATTTACAAAGAAGATAAATTCCATCATTCCCTTTGCAAATCCTTTATAGGAGATTGTGAATCTGACGAGTACGCCTGCCTTACAGGTGTAGGCTGTACATCTTTAAATAGACTTTGTGATGGCAAGGATGACTGCAGCGACAAAACCGATGAATTGAACTGCGGTAAGAACAGATGAAAGAATGTCTGGTGACTAGACTGTTGTGGTTTTGTCCATTATAGACCATTATCATGTTGCGGCCATCTTGATTTTTTTCTCAATTTAAATTAACATAACCAAAGTGAGGCTGGAAGGAAAAATAGCCTGGTTCCTTTTCGCACCAAAAAACCAGTATCATTCAGTACTGTTATTGGATACAGGGAACATGACTGAAATGGTGGAAGTATGATACAGGTCTATGCCCTGTCCACGTTAGGTTTGTGGACATTTCTCACGGCCAATCAGTTCTGTCTGTAAACTTCGTGATGTTTTCCTACGCACTGAAAATTCAGGTCTGAAATTACAGGTAAACTTTGTTGGCCAATAGGGGGCGTTTTTCAGGACGCACAATGCGTTGCCATTTTATTTGGTAGAAGGTCAATTCTGGGTCAGTTTTTGTAAAGAGTGATCTGATTGGTCAGAAATTAGATCAGTCCATATTTGGAAGTGTTCGTGAAAAATTAATCTCACAAGGTCAAAATAGTAATTGTGGACTCGGTTTGCCAGGGTATCGTCTTACGACGTAATGAGAGTGAGACTACCCTGGCTTACTGGCTAGCGAGGATGCAAATACAAAACCTTCAAATGTCAGCAAATAGCGACATGTATACCCTCTCACTGTGTATGTAGGGTTTTTTCGATAAGCTAATTATTATTATGTTTTTTTATAATTAAATTTACAAATTCATCGTTTTCTTTTCGACAGAGCCGTGCGGAGAAACGTTCTTCAATCTGACCGAGACACGTGTTGTGAACATTACCAGCCCTACCTGGCCTTACCATTACCCGAACAGAGTGGAATGCCTCGTGGTACTGGTGGCAGACCAGAACCATCGGATCGTGATTGACTTCTTGACCTTTGACACGGAGAGGGGCTTTGATAAGCTATGGGTGGGTAATGGCATAACATCTCAGGATGACGTCATCCTCATGCTAAGTGGGTAAGAATTAATTCTGTTGTTACTACTCACGTGATTTTGGAGTTTGTTTGACTTGATTTGATTAGAATTTCATGTATTCCGAACATCACAAGATTATAGCAAAGACAATTTTAGCGAAGTTTATGATAATCAGGTAATGACTGGAGGAATGTTTAATAGCAGGAAACCAAAGCGTGTGCGTGGCCCGGCACCATGCAATAAACAATAATATTTATAGTAACAGCAATATTCTTATACATCGTCAATGTCATTGTCCTCAAAACTGGCACGGCCATCGTAATCTTAATGCAACACATCTCATTTGAAGTTACTTTAATAAATCTTTCTTTAACTGAATACATTTACATGTTATCTTTTGCTATACAGCAATGTTTTCCCATCTCGAGTTGCCTCGAAGGGTGACTCGATGTACATGAAATTTGTGTCAGACAGTATCATCTCAAGGCAAGGATTTTCGCTCCGTGTGGAGCAGAAGCCACTGGAAGATGGTAAATAAGAAGGTCATATGGAACTCACTGATTTATAAACAATATAAAACGTTTTCTGTATTGTCACAAACCTTTATTTAATCTACTTGTATTTGTTCGCCGAACGAAACAGAACGAGCATCCTTTTCTTAGCCACTTTTCTTTAAGAAATGTGATGAGATGTTTATTTGGGAGCGACGTAGCTCCGTTCACACTATCATGCATTTATTTTTGTTTCAGTTACTCTGTTGATTACTATTTTTTTAAATTTTGGATTGCGTAGTTTCATGTGATCCAGGAGAAACACGCTGCGACTTCAAGGATATCATTTGTATCAACGAGCAAAGCAAGGAGATTTGCCCTGAGTGTAAGTTGCAATAGGCCAGACGTAGAAGCGAACAGGGGGTGGTGTAAGACGCCATTTGGGTTGGGTGGGTGGTTTATCAAAGATTGTTGACATACATTAACACGCTTTGCTTAAAGTCAAAATTACTCTTTTCGAGGCTAAACTTGCTTCAATAAACCGTCTAGTGACAAGGAAAGGACATTAGCAGGCCAGGCACGCAAAAAGCACTTTTGGAGATCATCGAATTTTTGTGCTGCCATTTCTTGATTAAAAATGACATAGCCTATAGGTTGAAATTTTGAAGGATGACATTCGTTAATAATTAAAATAATTTTGTGAATTTTTATGAAAAAATATTACTCAATTGTGAAGTTATTTCAATTTTTATGCTAATGACCTTTTACCGGGAACTTCCCAAGCCTTAAACGTACGCTTAAGCGGCATGTTAAATCCTTACGTCCTTCGGCCGGAAACAAAATTGGCTTTGCGTACCCATTTGAGTGGGACGTTAGCGCGCTTCCAACAACTTTCGTTACAGTAGTATTACACGTTAACGTCCTTTTGCCTAGCCTTGGTCAAGGCGCTAGTTGTTATCCATCCGGCCGTAACGCGGTAAACGATATCTTCGCATAGCGCTTTGCATGCAGTCATATGTCTAGGCATGCAGTGCATTAAGAATACAGCGCGAACAGCGACCTCACGCGGCCACTATTTTTATGCAAATCAGTTGGACCCAATCTAGCGCCTTGGTTCAATCGTCCATGTGAGGTTTTGGGGGTGGTGCTCATTATGTTTATAGCCTTAGCTGACCTTAAAATCGTTTTCTTATTGGTCGATCGTTGCGTGGAAACTTGCATAGTGAAACGTGGCACTGTACATAAGCCATACACGTACACGCTGTGTGTCTCTGCACACGGCACCAATGACAAAAACTGTGGTTCCTGTCACGTCCGCAAAAGGCGAATAGCTGCAAATAATTTGATGACGTCCGGATTTACCTAGGTGTGATTGGACACTCCACATATTAGCCCCGCCTACACTTATCTGTATTCGCATACGAGGTCGTGCGCTAGAAAGAAATCCAGCGCAAACTAAAGAAAAACATAAGCTTTTGCCGACCATTGAACCAAGGCGCTAGATTGGGTCCAACTGATTTGCATAGAAATGGTGGCCGCGTGAGGTCGCTGTTCGCGCTGTATTTTCAATGCATGCACCGCATGCATAGCGCTAGCGAGGATATCGTTTACCGCGCCACGGCGCCGGGATGAATAACAACTAGCGCCTTGACCAAGGCTACCTTTTGCCGGGCACAAATAATGAAAATCCTCCTTCCGTCCTTTGTTTACTGTTAATTACGTCAGATTGACGTAGCCCCTTGATGTATCACATGATAGATAATTACAAGCTCTATCGACTATCCGAAAAATCTGAATTTGACCTTTTGACCCATTTTTCGCCCTTACGACCTTCTTCCAGGCACCCGACGAAACGTAATATTTTTACTTACCGTACCCAGAAGAATAGCATGGGTAGCAGCGCCATCATTCCTTCGACATATGGTATTACACTGAACCGAAGGATCAGAACCTTTAAGCTTAAGCAAGATGGGGGGGGGGAGAGGCGGGGGCAACAGGGGCACCTGCTGTAAGATTACGCCCTCTACGGCCTGCTGTATAGTTGCAAGATAAGTTTACAGACCGGCCTATATCACAATTGTGCCAATGAATATACGTACAGAATGTGCCCTATATGAGCAAGATGTTGATTACCACATGTTCATGATGTGACAGTGACAAAGTAATCACAGGGAAAAGCTTTGCACCAAAATGTCAGACATAATTTTTTTTACCAATAATACATGGCTTGATTATATAGATACATAATGTACCATTTGTATCTAGAAAGTAATAAAGATTACTGATCAACCTAAATATGAGAATATACAAAAGGCCAAAAAAGCCCTGAGAGGCGATGACATAGTTGAACAATTATTTCTTGTCTTTGTTTCATGGGAATGATCAAAGATTTTCTGTAACAGGGCAAGGTTCTGACCTAAGCCTTTTCCCTTTAAGGGAATCTGTACGTCGCCATTCGGTAAGGGTCTGGATTTAGGTAAATGTTGTTTAAGATTGATTGGTGGACACTGTAATTGCGTCCAGTGACAAACACTACCCCCCTAAAAAAGTACCCCTCCCAAACCCCCACCCTCAAAAAAAATGGAGGGGGGGGGGTGTCGTCCCTCCCGTCTCCCCCGCATCGCCGCCCATGATTGTCATCGAGCTCTATCGAGATTTAGGTCTACGCATAAAGCATTTTTGAATTGTATGGCTCACTAATAACATACAAGTCAAACTGTAATTCTTTATTTTCAGCGGAGTGCAGTAACAACGTGTTTGTAGTGGACAAGTATTCAGTCGATTTCCAATCGCAGAACTATCCCTCAGCCTACCCGGCTGATCTGTACTGCAAGTGGGATGTACCGTCTTCGGGTGTGAGCCCCTACACCAAGCTTGAAATCCTCGCTTTCTCCACCGAGCCCAGCAAAGATGTTCTACGGCTCATGGGCACTGACCTCCTCGGGCGAGACTTAGCAGTCACGCTGGATGGCTCCACCAAAATCTACGCAATCCTCTTCAACTCCACGAATACGATATCAGTCCGATTTGAGACAGATTCTTACGTCGAGTACACGGGCTTCCATTTGCATTTCAGCGACGTCACCTCTTCCGTATCAAGTAAGTGCTGCACTTAGCGGCCGTGTGGTTGCGATGGCCTAAGCGTCGTTGTTATATTAAACAAAGTTAATCCGATTACGTACTTGGGCGCTATAAAAAGAGCAGTAAAATGCATGTACCCCCAAAACATTGCCTTTTGAACATTGTGTTTCTCAGAAAATATGCTCAGTATGATTGAAATGTTAAATTACAACGGAACAAGAATTTCTTAACTTCAAGTGAAAGAAAAATCGCCGTCATCGATGCCAAAACGTCAATACTGGTTACTGGTAAAGCTGACCTTAAGGTTGGAAAAAAATTGTTCGAAAAGTCCCCAAATCTATGTATTTATCTTAATTTCTATGAATCTTGTCAAGTTGTTATTTCACGAGTAGTTGAACAGTTATATCATCTAAGTATATTTCGAATTTCAGCTTAATCTGTTGTTGCAAACGCTTGTGTTACATCTTGAACTATCTCCAAGGTAAATTTCGACGAGGATTTTATTGGACCATATTAAGTCACGGGCTGGTTTTCATTTTGGCCGACTTTGGGGCAACAGTGACGAAGCGCTTATCAGCATATCCATTAGCGTGACTCGGCGTGACTTCGCAAACACCATTGTAGATTTTTTTTTAAAATGCCACGTAGCCATGCCTATTTTTCCAACTTCAACAAAAAGTAATGAACATATCAAAACGATTTATTAGTACATGGTTAGATCATTATAAGGGAAACAAACCCTGAAAGTTGCATGAATATACGGTTTTCAAAACGGGAGAAATTATTTTTCAAAGATTTCGCCCGCCAAAGTGAACCTGTTTGTCTGCATGTTGTGTTATTCAAGATAAAGTATTACGTAACCTTTAGAAATCGGCCTTCGCAACCACACGGCTGTTAGGGCCATGTAAGATCATTTGCAAATACCTAGAAAAAGTAGCTACCCATTTAATGACAGAAACCTTGCTCAACATGAAGACATGACTGGTATCGATACACTGTGAACTTGTTCTGCCTGAAGATGTTTGAGCATGAATGGAATATCATTTTTAATGACTGAAGAAATCATTTCAAATGTTTTATTCTATATTCAAAAATGTCCTAAAAACATAACTTTGGCATTACCCAACTTGGTAAGGTTTTGGCTATGCCCATTGGTTTGTTTTACCCTATAAAATGGAACCACATTGACAGTTTCCAAGTTCATGACTTTCACAAACAAACAGGTTATTTCGGATTTTCCTTTGCTCTTGCCGCAGCTTGGTGTTCAGACGATGCAGCATTCTTCAGTTGTGGAGATGGTGTGTGCTTGCTGGCCTCGGCCAAGTGCGATGGCTTCAATGATTGCTTGAATGCAGCAGATGAGAATTCGTGTGGTCAGTATAGGACTCGAGTGTTGATATGATTAGAAATGCTCAATCATTGGGTCAGTGTTGATATTCAAGTACTTTGGAAGGGACTCTTTCCATATAAATTGACAAGCATTTCCAACCTGGTGTTTTTGCCCTCACACAAATTAATGTGAGCACCCAGCTTCACACCGTTACGATAACTGACTGCGCATGCGTATTCACCCTGTACATGGATCCTCGCGTAAATGCGCTTGGTAAATCCGATTCGTAAGTGTGACGTCATTTCAACTTAAACCACGCCCACTACACCATGAGTAGCATTGGAATTATTGAAACCATTGGAACAGGAAGTAGTACAAAGTGGCGTGTTTAGCGAATGGGCGCTAGTAATCAGTGGTGCCTGCGCGTGCATGACGCAGTCACTCACGAACCGGACAGCAAACAAACAGCTGACAGAGTCACGTGACGATGAATGGACCAGTATAAGTATTCGGCTATTGCAAATGAATATGAATGACATGTTTCTTTTGGATCAACTTTGTTACTTTCCCCTTTCCCCCAACAGCATCCGTATACTGCCCAACGTATTACCACTGCAGCGGTACCCAAAGGTGCATCACGTGGGAGTACGTATGCGATGGCAAGGTGGATTGCGATAAAGGTGACGACGAAGTCGATTGTGGTAAGGGACTACCATAAAATGTCCAGTACTTCGGTTGCGCTAAGCCCATGCAGATGTCGCACGCGTTCTTAATCTCGAGGCATGCGTGTAATTTGAAAACCCTATTGGTCGAAGGAGCACTGATTGCAAGCTATCACTTGCGCGCTAGCGTGGTAGTGCCACTTGGGTGATTACTGCTTATTTAGGCTATCCGTTAGTCTACACTTTAAGGTATGAAAGCAGCGCAATTAACATCAGACGGCGAAAGGGGATTTTTTAAAATGTACAACAGGCTACTACAACAGTTTATTATAAGAACGTTTAAGCAATTCTCAATCAATTGAATGGAATTGAGTGCGCACTGGGGCCACCTAGCTTTGCTGGGCTTGCCCACGGCTTAAAATGCTCTGAAATATCAGTTTCGTCTTTTAATTATAGATTGTTTCCCATTACAGACGATATGTAATCGTTAGTTCTGTATTCATTACTTTGTCTGTATTATTCTGAAGACAAGAAGCGTTGTCCCCAGTCGTGTTCGTGCTTATACGTGGGCGAGGATTTACATATACTTTGCCAGAGCGGATGGGAGCCGGAGCTCGTGTACGATGTTCCAAGAAAGACAGCTGCACTGTGAGTATCTCCAAATAGCTTGCCAAATACTCGTAATATTTTAATGCTACCGTACAGTTCAAGAATTAAATTCATATCACTTAATTACATCGAAAAAATCCTAGTCATAAAAACAAAAATGTAGAAGAATGAATAAAGGACACAGCATTTTAGTGTTGAGTGTCCATGGGTCCTGTGCCAAAATCAAAAACACAGTAATTCATTTAATTTCAAGGGTCCTCGATACACCCAACAAAATTGTCCATCTTTTATAGGATTTCACGGTAAAATTATTTTAATACGAAGGGTTTGACAACAAAAAACTTCATTTACGTACATTATTTTTTCCAATACTTTTTCTTCGACCAGTCAGCTGACGGGACACAGCTATTTCAATGCTTCTATTTTGTTGCCGGGATTATTCAAGGATTTCCCGCTTCTGCGATCACTGTAAGTGAAGTCATTTAATTTCAGTTTTAATAACATTTATTTTCCATAAAAACCAAAATATCAAATAACAATGAGAACAAAGAGTCATTGTATGAGACGGAGGCATGAGTTTGAAAAGACAAAACTGAAAAATGCAAAACTGAAAAATAACACTGATAATTTCAAAGAACTTAGAGAAAGATAGATAAAGCAGTGAACAGGTACAAACGATCACACAATAATAGTTTGGACGAATTCACTAACTTTACATAGAACAGGGGTCAATGACACTACAACGGAAGACGGAGCGAAAGCCGCTCATGACGGAGAAAGAGATAAATCCTATTCTGCATAAAGGCACAAAAGATGCTTCTTGAAACTGCTTTTAAATTGACTTACAGAGAATAGTAATTTTATGAACTGCTCATGACAAGTCCATTCCACCAGCGAGATCCGTAGAAACGTATTGAAGTATTGAGGGAATGATGTGCGGATGAATGGATACACAGATTATTCCGTCACCTAGTGTGGTAAGGGTGAGTGTCGCGAACTGAAGTGAAATATGAAGAAAAGATTATGATCCACGGAATTCAATTAAGTCTTAAATGCAAATGATCCTTTGTACCTTTAAAGGCCGAAAGCCACTCAAGTGCAAGGAAATACAAAAAAAGTGTGTGTTGGGGGCGGGGCATAGTAAAAAGCACTGAATAGAAAAGAATTAACAGATTAGATTTAAAGATTCGTTCACCGGGCTCTTCAAGATTTTTATTTTTTAAATAGCTTTCCAACTTGTATGTTCTGTTCCAATCCCAAAACCATCCTTTTCCCCATATTTGGAGTGTCCAACCCTCTGAAAAATGATTTATTTTGTTTTGGGCACAAACAAATCCGCTTTGCGAGCAGACTGGCTCCCGGTCCGTACATTATCAACACTGATTGTGGGGCAGGAACCAGCCTACCCCGCGAGAAAGAATTCGAAATTGTAAAGTAACAATTCAGTAACTAAACATGGGCTGATTTTTTCGGTTGATGTCATTCAAAAGTGAATAACTTTTGTATTGCTGTGAAAAAGAAATATACTTCTCGGGATGAATCTCGGAAATAGCACGGGAGTGTAATGAAGTAATAATAATAATAATAATAATCCGAAAACCAACATGGATGCCAGAAGCGACAAGGTTACAGTGGGTATGAACAGCGCCCTCGTGAGAGCTTAACTGGTACATGTAAACAAGTCTAAAGCAAGTTACAAACACAACAGGGAGCACAACTTTTAAGAACGCATGTCTCCATATACGTACACTGAGAATAATTCCTCTACATAAATATCTAAACTTCCCAGGAAATAAAGTTGCGGTACTTGAAAGAAACTTGCAATGTAGATCCTTTGCCCTATTACTTAAAAATGTGCAAGTGTTTTTTCCGCCAAAATGTAAATTGTTCACTTCCAAATTTTCTTGACAATATAACCCAAGCCATTGTCATTTCATGCATCAACACTCGTACCCAGCCGCCCGCGTACGCGCATTGCAAGCGTGACGAGCTACATGTAAACAAAATTGAAGCGAAAAGTGCACGCCAAAATCTCACACAACTGCGTGGTGCAGTGGAAATAACGAATGGACTACATTTACTTAAAACCATAGAGGTATATTTAATCATGTTTTTTTTTATAAAGCTCTATGCGTGTCACTGTCCGGATAAAACACTGTTGGGCAATGTTATTTGCCCAACATAAGAATAAAGTTACCTCCTTGTTAAGTCGGGTAAAAAAAAATCAACTATTGGGAAGAATTTGCCCAAAAGTGTCGGCAGTTTGTATGCTGGCAAATTTTGGGCAAAATGCAACCCATTTGCCTAACTTTTTTTTGAGTGGAACGTACAATGTTACCTTGAATTTACTTCTCCAAGCACTACATTTTGCGGGAAAAAAACAAATTATAGAAAAAAACAAACGTAGCGAGTGTTAAAGTGAATGTTGAACCAAATTGAGCAATTTAATGTTTTGTCAGTTTTTAGAAATTTCTCGTCCGCATTTGTACGGGAAAACTTTTTCCTGTACGTTGACGGTGTACACTAGAGATGTTTCGCATGCAAACGGATACGTTTAGTGCGACGGATACGTCATCAATTATGACGTCATACGCCACTCACTATCCGCTAAACGTGCAGACGACACGCATATCTCGCTCGCTACGCGTAAGTAAAAAACGGATACGGATAGCTAAACGTAAGTGTAAGCGTATCCGTTCGCTTGCGAAACCTCCCTACTATAAGTATGCCTACACGTAGGAAAAAGGACACCATGGCTATGGCCACAGGCAACTAGTTGCACAAAGATGCCACGTGATTAAAAAAAAGCCTATCCCGTGGATCTACTAATCCCTGGGATTGCTACAGTGTATGAGTGCGAGGAGACAGCAAGCCGAGTCAGATATTATGATCAAGTGACCTTTAAGTCAAATAATTTGCAGTGTGAATTGTTCCTGGTTCTGCTATTTATCTATGGACACTGAAACTGTTGGCCTGTAAATTCTAGACAGAGCTTCAATATTCCTTAAAATCTTGAAATCAAACTTGTGAAATAACACTTGGCAATTCCCCACCATTACGTATAATGCCCATATTTTGTTTTTAATTTCAAACTAGTACCTGTTTGTCCTGTGCCGCACAGTCAGCTGACGAAAATAATATGATCGTAAATGCTTTTCGTTTGCAGGTCACTGCAGAATGACATGATTGACTGGATACCGCGTGGTGTGTTCTACGGTTTGGGAAATCTCACGTATCTGTAAGTTTGTTGGCCCCAACTACACCATCGGTCCCGACCTTAGATGGGACCGTCCCAACTAAGGCGATCCAAGTTGGACCGGTTGTTTTCTGGTCTCAGCCTAATAGGTTTCACGGCAGAATTCATTAACCAAATAGGGATTTCAAATATTTTTCAAACATCTAAGAGGAGTAGAAAGTTGCACAAAATATTTTCCTAAAAAAAAATACACTTCATGGCCCCTTTATTTCTGCGTGTGGAGAACAATTTAAAAAAGAAACATGTGTGACTGGAATGACGACTAACGCTCCACCGGTTTGATTTTTGAGGAAAAAAATTGTGTACCCCGAAATTCATTCGCAAGGTTGACAGGTTCTTACACAAAAGTAGCAAATTTCAAAGGTACACAGTTGTGTGAACATTCATATTTTACTGTTCAAGATCCTCCAACTTTTCGTAGTGAATGCATTTCCAGCCCAAATAGGCAGTGTTTCTCATGTGTTGTTGTTTAAGACCACGGTTGTACGAAAATTCGCTGCTGATTTTTGTCTCATCAGGAATATCTCTGGCAGTGGCTTCTCGCGACTTGAAATGGATGCATTTGCAGATTTGGCAAACCTGGAGGCATTGTGAGTAGAAACTCCTTAAAGTTTTTTAACATGTTTTGCGCTAAGACACAATTGTAACCGAAGTATAGTATTTTCCTGTGCTTGAATTACAACTCCTAATAAGTGAATTTTGTTAAACCAGCAAGGTGGTAATCTTTAGATTGAAAAGCTGTATACTCCCCAGGGAGCTGAGATTATCTCTGGAACGTTTCATTGACCCAATGAGCAGGGATAATAGTGATGTAGCGTCTTGAGAAGCAATAATGGTGGATACGTGCGCTTTATAAGGCACACATTATCCGCTCCGTTCACAAGTACCCCCTCACCGGCAAAGAAAGTACAGTTGGGGGTGACCTACCGACGCCATCTTGCCTGACTGCAATTTTGCTGCGACGCGCGGCCGTACCACTAGCACTGCGTGTACATACTACAAATCCCCTGCTGTACGTGCGTCACACACAAGGAACGGTGCGCGTCAACCAGCTAAATGTCCCGCCCACGGGACGTCGTTGTTAGGTAAAAGGGCGCCCTCTTCTTGGCCCACGGAGCCATTATGCATAATAATAATGATGGTTACAATATAAATGGTAAATTAGGGAGACACTTTGTAGTAACCTTTGTTTACACGAGGGAGACTATTTACTACTGGCTCAGTAATGCTTTATCTACCATTTCTAAAACGAAATTTGTGTAGCAAAATGCATCAAAGGCTTCTTTAGGTTAAGGATAGAATGATTTGAAGGTTGGTGAGTACTTTCAAATCGGGTATTGTGAGGGTTTTGTCAGTTTTTAGTTATGAGCAAGTAGGAAAGTCTCTCTACAACTGGTACCATTATATTCCAGAACATTTGTTAAATGGACTATATCATTTGTCATTTTAGGATCATAATGAATGTTCCCGCATTAGAAACAATGGGAGGCGGTGCCAAGTGGATCATGAACAGCCTCAAAACATTGTAAGTCTTTGCTATGACTATATTGTTTCTTTCAATTTAAATGTAAAAACTAATGCTTCTTTCTTGAGCCATAAGTGCTCCTTTCAATGGTCGGAGATCAAACTCGTCTGGGAAGTAAACGTCGCTACCCGTCGCATGCTTATAGTGCGAAATTACTGGCCCAGCAGCCGAATCCACGGAACATTGCACAATGGCGTAACTCCACTTACGCCTGATCGTATTGCGTTAGTTGCGCAAAACGCTGCGCAACACTTTAAGATATTACAGATTTCAGGAAAGTATCACAGTCCACGACTTACCTAACAACTTATGACAGAATTTACGGAATTATTGAGGGCCATAAACTACGGCGAACCGACTGAAAATGAAGTTTAATGGCTTTATATTGTGATCATCGTGTAGCCCGTCATTGCTCAGCTTATCAAGGTTGATGCAAAAACCGCACAGGTCTGTGTTCGAAGT